>ML677332.1:23726626-23738649 GCA_007922305.1 Dermatemys mawii
GAAGTGGGTATTAGCCCACGAAAGCTTATGCTCTAAAATTTTAGTTAGTCTTTAAGGTGCCACAGGACTCTTTGTCACTTGACTGTATAGGTAGCTCAAAATTAATACAAGACAGGAAAATCCCTTTCCACTTAAAACTGGAAGTCACAATAAAATGACTGTCAAAGAGAGAAACACCAAAAAAGAAAATGTTTATGTTATTTAGCATCTGTAACTTGGTGGCATTCTGTACTACCTTGGACAATACACACAAAACCGTCTCCCTCTGATCCCCCTCCCCAAAGATACAGATTCATGGAATACAGGACATCCAGGTAACAAGATTCCATACCAAAAACAGCACTGCATATCAGAAGATACATTTATAGGAAATAAATTGGTTAGAACCTTGAGTGATAGCTAAAATCTGTTTATTTCTTGAGATAAATGTTTAAGGTTTATATTTGTATAAGACTAATTGCCAGAAACTCTAATTGTTTGAAACATATTATGCACATTTTTTTAAATGTCAAGCCAATTGTTTTCTGCCATGCAATACCAATGCCAAAGGAAAGATAGTAATAGAGGAATCAGATCATTTATATACAATAGCCTTTCAGTAGTCACAGCATGTTGTATGGTACATGCAAATAACCATTATTCTACAAACTGGCCTAGTGCCCATCATCTCACATTCCTTGTATTTTATGGTTAACAGAATGGCTCTTATCTTCACTATTATTATACATTTCATCTACTGTTTTTAGACTTCTGAATCAGCTGATAAATTTAACACCACTTTTGTATTTTTATTCTGAAGTCCTCATTCCCACTCTATTTAAAACAAAGTTAATCTATACTGTGCCAGTAATTGAACTTCCACATGGAAAACCCAGATTTAGGACTTTTAACACAGCCCAGAGCAGCAGTGATCAATAAAAAAAATGTGCAAAGATCAATCACTAGAAAAAGGAGTATTTCAGTTTTAGTAAGGTGAATACTTTTACATTTGCAACTATTGAAAAAATAAATTAAGATAAGAATAGTGCATATTGGTAAACACACCTGCAATATACATAGTTCTAATGGTAGCTATGTAAAGTAGAGCCTGCTAGTACAACTTCTATATTTTTCAGTCCATTGCAATACATTACAATTCAAGCACATTGTACACTTCAGGTAGCGTATGGCAAGAGCCTGATCTAAAAAATGTGATATGCATTTCCAGAAAGGAAAATGTTTTATGCGGGGGGAAAAAATGACCATAGAAATGCATTAAAAAATTCTGCACTTCAGACTCCATTTGGATAGTTTAATATATTATTTGTTCAGATATGAAAGCATTTATCATTTTCCACACAAGGAAAAAGAAGAATAAACTACCAGACTTTTGCAGATGATATACATTTTCGAAAGAAAACTAAACTCAGAAAATGCTGTTCATAAGTGTGTATCACTTACAGGAGTATCCAATGTAATTACCACCAAATAATATTACACTTAAGTGTAGTTATAACTAAAGTACCATTAGCCAACAGCATGCAACACTGAGTAAAAAAAGTGCATCACACAAGCAAAGTCTCTTTTATTGCTGAGTCTACTAGAGGATGAAAACTGTCATCTGGGATGCTATCTGTTCTGGCTGTTCCACTCATACTCTTATAGGACATGTCTTAGCATATACATATTTCTGCATTTTTACCACCATCCATATATTAAAGATCTCTACAGTCAGTAGCCTAAGATAATTCCCCCAGAAGTTAGCACACAACAACAGAAAAACATTAAAGCCAGGAAATGCAGAGTTAACAGCAAGAGTTCCTTTTAAAATTCACCGTATTAGGTGTTGGATGTTGCTAATATACGGGGCAGACAAAAAATCTCCTGCTATAACTAAGAAAAAATGGAAAATTCTCAAACTTGATGAAAATTTCCATTATCACACAGAGCAGCTCTGAATCCTTTCACACAGTTTATATAAATATAGCCAATACCTGCCAAATACAGATTCTGAGTAGAATATAGATAGTTCAGTTTCCATATATTACTTTATTTCAGCAATTCCTACAGCATGTTTGGTGGGAGTTCATAGTTTTACACAAAACAACACAAAATAAAATATGTTAATCAAATACTAACCAACTTTAATTCTGATGGGCTTTCATTCCAGAGCATCCTGAACTAAAAAAGACCAAGGCCAACTGAGTGTTCAAAACCAGGCTCCATTACTATGTGCCAAGCAATTAATCTTACGTGATGTGACAGGTAGTCACTCAAGGTATGTCAACAGAGGAGAGAAACACTCATGGCTGGCCCAGGTCAGCTGAGCAGGGCTTGAGCCCTGGCTGAAAAATTGCTGTGTAGACATTCAGGCTCTGGGACCCTGCGCAAGGCGAGGATCCCAGAACTCAGGCAACAGTCCAATCCTGAAGGTCTATACAGCAATTTTTTTTAGCCCAGCAGGTCAAGCCAGAGTCAACTGACATAGGACAGCCATGGCTGTGCTGTGTCTTCTATCCCTATAGATAAACCCTCAAGGAACCAGGTCTCAGACCTTCCAAGGCCTTTAAAGAGGACAAACATTAAAAACATACACACACAAAAGCCCATACAGAGACTAACACAGGCACATTTACACCAGCCTGCACTGCTCCGGAGTTGTACAACTTAATTTTGCATTAGCCTTGCTCCAGAAGTAACCAATGGTAAAATGCACTAGAGGGAGAATGAAGTGTTGTGAAGACCTCAGTAGAGAAGGTTAAATCATTCTCACAATTCCTATAACAACAATGGCTTATCACTGCAATGTAACCTAGAAATTCAGAAGCAGTGACTGATGTAATAGGACCTTGTGACTACAGATTATTCCAAAATGTAGTGGAATATTTACCTATCCTAGGAAGAGCTGGACTGTGAGATCCACAGATAGGAAATTGTTAAATTGCTATAATTACCCAGCAACTGAGCTGATAATATTCATTTACTTTTAGCCATCAACTGGTGTTCAACTATAACAAGACAGGCATTTCGTATACTATAAAAAGACATCCAGGCAAGGCCAAGATGTTTTTAATCTATAAATGCAAATGACTTTTTTAGAGCTCTTAAATGAATGAAGAGATTACCTGGAGTTTCCAATAATGACCTCGCAAAAATGTGGTGTTACTAATACTCATGTCAGTCAAAAAGGTAAAGTCATTCAATGATACAGAGACACTAGACACCTGGTTTGTTTTCACACAGTCTGATCATAACATTTGTCAAGTATTGTCAAATTATTTCCTTCTCAGTCCTGCTTCCTCCTCTAATTTGTTGTGCACCAACAGGAAACCATTGCCTTTATTTCATTAAGCCAGCAGTAGGGTATGAAAATCCCAACTATATGTCCCAGGATAAATACTATTCTCGGTGATGAAGTCCACCAAAAAGTTAGCTAGTCTCACTCTTACTTAACATTATGGAATTCAATTCACAATAGTATGTAAAGCATCCCTCTATACATTTACCCTTGCATAAGATCAATATAAACATTTCGTTAACCTTTGCACAGTGGTTAAAGGCTGAACTGCACCAGCCATGGAGGTGTTCCCATATTTAGAACAAACCAGGGAAGGGGAGGAATGCTTTCCACCTCCTCTGAAGAAAAGAAGGAGATGCACCTCATTACTTTACCCCTCTTTTCAGTTACAAAAATAAAATATAGTTCATTTAGCAACAGACTTTCCATTTCTTTTGGCAAAGAACAAGCCTGGGTTCTAGCAATACACATTTAAACAAATAATTCAAATGTACTTTAGGAATAGCTCACTGGTTTGAGCTATAACACCCAAATTCTCAATTCTGATTTAGCTTGGAATATTGAAGACTAAATGCCCTGACATTTAATATAGTAGCCAGAGTGAGTGAGGTCATGCCCACATGTGCCTTCATAAAGACCACACTATTCAATTTTTTAAAAAGTTCTAAAATAGATGTTTGCAGCTGGCTTTAACTTTCAATGCTATCAATTGTATTTTCTAAATTTCCTCTAAAATGCCTGCCATCTGCAGTGACAGACAAGGTAGGTGAAGCAATATCTTTTATTGGACCAACTTCTGTTGGTGACAGAGGCCAACAGAAGTTGGTCCAATAAAAAGATACTGACTCACCCTTTGTCTCCCTAATTTCCTGGGACTGTCAGGGCTACAACAACACTGCATTCATGTCATCTACAATGCTTACTAATCTAGTCTAAATGATAAGGTTGGACTACAAATATCCCTTAACAGAAACACAATCAGATATTAGTAAACACCACTGTCCTTTCTTTGACCTTTCCACTGTGGCCCTGCTGGCTTTATCTCAGCCCTATGTTCTCCCCAATGCAATATAACAACCTGGTAAGTTACTGAAAACTGTCCTCGGTTCTGAATCAAGTCATTTACTACCAATATCAGAACTCTTTGCTCTATGTGCTGTGCTCATCTGCAGTGTAATTTAGAATGTAATTTCACAGGCTACTGCCTCACCTATAGGGGTGCCATCTGGAAAGAGAATTATACCTGACATTTTCTCCCATGATGCTCTGGGGTATTCTTGCTTCCACACTGACAATGTTCAAGTTTAAAAAACACAAAAACAAACAAACTTGAATTAGCACCTTCAAAAATAATTACTGCAAAGGGATTTGTACTGCACAAATCTGAGTAGAATATTAATGAGTCAGTCTTGCTAGTGGCTGAACTAACAGACATAAAAGATGACACTCTCTGTAAAAGACCAAACTGAATACATGGAACACTCTAAACCCTGTACTGTGGAATGAAGTGTTTCTCTCTTGCAAAGCTTACCATTCTTCCACTAAACAATCAATAGTTAGAACAAATTACCAGGCATTTCTGTATGCTTTACAATCATAAGTGATGAGACAGTTCTCTAGCTGCCAAAAGGCAATAAAAATAGATAAACAGTTCTATGCACCAAATTCAAGGAAGGTTAAATCAGCAGTCTAGCATGAGTAATGAACAAAAATGTTGTTAAAAATTGGGAACATTCCTTTAAAGGAAAGTTAGAAAGCTCAGTTCTATGCAAAGAGATCCTGCTACAGAAATTGCCTACAGACATTAATACAAATGGTTAGTTACTGACATAAAAATTTGACAAATCAGATTTTTTTAAAAAACAGCATGAGAGAAGCGATTTACTTCAACAGTTTCACAAAACTTTTATCAGTTGAATAGCATACTTTGCTACATATTAATTTCGTTCTCTATTAATCCATGAAATGCAATACCCTGTACTTTGTCATAGTTACTGAAAAATAAAGGAGTTTTCCTTAAATTGTTAAATTCTGAAGACTTGGACTAAAATCAAAATATAGAAAATACGGTGTATATAGTTTCAGATCAACCCCTTTCAATTTAGGCATGTTCTCATCACTAAAGGGAAGTAAATGCGTTAATTTCTTTGGATGCAATAGGAAACATAGCTCTTGCAATAAAAAAGGGTATATCAGTATACCTATTTAGTTATCTATAGAGATGAAAGCTGAAATATTTTGTCAAATGTATTTCTATGATGTGACAAATGACAATATCCTGCAACAACACGGACAAATCTTATAGAATTAAGATAAGCATTACTGAATAAATGTTATACTTTTGGGATCTACTGGATTAAAAATGCAATTGTGGAACTGTATGCAACTCCTCTAGGCAATTGACTAAATAGTCTCTGGGAAGAATAAGGTTTTTTTTGGGACAATACATACGAAGTGGATTTCCTAGGAAATACTTGGAAACTCCCCCTACAAACCTAGCCTTTAAAGCTCTGCCTTGGGGGGTGAGAGTGGGCGGCTGATCATCTGTTATATGATTCTCCAAGGACCAAACAGACAAAGAAAGGACTTTTGAACAAACAGCCTGGGTTTAAGGTGACTAAGAGCCTTGTTCCCGATATAGCAAACAAACTGGACTTTGGTCTATGGAAGGGCCCAATCCTTAGCGAAGGGTTGGAAGGACTAGGCTTATTGAGGCCTCATCAAACTGGATGCTCGTTCTGAGCTGACGCTGTGATGAACTTGTGACTATAAGAGAGACACCCTTTGGAGGACTCACCTGCCAGAGGCCCATGTTGGGGAGGGGAGGGAAGGGGAGGGATGGGGGAACTCTGGTAAGCTTATTAACATGCATTTAGGTTCTTCGGTTTTTAATATGTTTTCTGGAATGCTTTTTCCTTAAGAATAAGCTATGCTTGCTTAGGAAATACTGTGAGGTAACTTATAACTGTGGCAATTACAACTGCATACTGCTTCTCAGGGGAGAAGCAAGTAGCTCTATTTGGACAGACAGTCTTTTGCTGGGAACACAGGGAAGGTAGGAAACTGCTCAGCCTGGAAAGAATCCATCAGCATGAAGAGAGGTGTGGGTCACCACTCAAGAAAGGCAACATTTGGGGAGGTGAAAGCCTGAGAGTGGGTGCCCTTGCTGAATCACTGAGGAGAAATAAAGATACAGTTGCTCTGAAATGTGACATTTATAAAACTGTTTGATAACTCTTTCAGTACAGAGTAGGACCCAAGATGGAGGGAAAGAAGAACTGAACCACCTTGTTTGGCAACTACTTGAATAACTGCTATTATAATATTCTGTTACCTGAATAGGATTTGTGGTGATAGCAAAAAGAGAACATAGAAAATGCATCTATTCCAATACCCTGCCTCCAGTAGATACCAGTATCCAACATTTCAGAAGAAAACAAGAAATCATGCACAAGGCAGTTACAGAAAAACCTGTCCATAAAATCTCTTCCTCCCTCCCGATTAGAGTTTGTCTCATTTCTTTAAGCAAGAAGATTTTTAACTATTAAGATAAATTCCCAACAATGAGGCCTGGTAGACTGTGGAGTAAGGTACGAGGTTGAATAAACTGGACAGGGGATTGTAGTTGATAATCTGCAGAACAATATTGCATTGGCAAGTACACAAACAGGAAACTTAGTCTCTCAATTTTCTACTTAAAGAAAAACTGATTGGCAGATTTTTTTAAATTATTCTTTAGTTTAGAAGTAATTTCACATGGAGCAAATAAATGCAAAATAAAGCTGTGGCACATTTAAATGAGGAAGAATAAGCTATATAGGAACTTCATCATCCCCCATTCTTCTTACACTTTATTAACACGGCCTTCACACTACTTTAAATTAATGATAATTATGCAAGTTAATTCAAAAATATGCCAGGAAACAAATAGTTACTCACAGCAAACTCATATCTTTTTTAAAAAAAAAAACACCACTACCCACACACAGTGATTTTATTAGTATTCACATCTTGCTGTATCCTTAAAGTGCAATATCGAACAGATAGAACAAAAGCCAAACTGAAGGTTTTAAAGCAGAAAGGTGATACACTATTGGATGTGGGCAGAAAATATGCCAAAAAAATGTATGTTTGCAATAAAATATCCACCACTCTAATTTTTGTGTAGGGAATCTTTGAACCAATCTAACTATGGAATTTCCATCAGCACTTCATATAGCAGCTCTTGTTTCACAGTTAAGTACTATATGCAGAATTACTCTAATTTCTGTAAGACATCATTGCCTCTTAAAAATCTTTATCTCCAGGGAAAGTGCATAAACATGATTCTGCCTGCGAACAAGCTATTTGCAAACAATATCTGCTAACAATTCGGGATTCAGAGCAAGATTCTGAACTTCCACTTAAATTTGGTATAATAAACAAAACTTGATACCCATAGTGATTTATATCTTTGAAGCACTATACAAATACAAGTTACAGACACAAATGTACAAAGAAAATCCTCTACTTGTGACCATTTGAGACTGCCAATGGACAATATATCTATATACACACAAGCATTGTTTGTTTTAGCTGCATCTTGATACAGAATACAAGAGTAAATGGGAATTAATCAATTTAAGAACTAATTTGATCTGATCAGTCTGCCTATAGAATAAACATGACAAAGGCAAAAAAATATAGTGGTCATGTTTTTGGTTTTTCTAAAGGCTGGATAATTATGTGGCCAATAATATGTATTGTTCTGTAAATTAAGGTTTTCTATAGTTCCAAACACAAGGCAACTGAAGGGCATTATAGAAGGTTCATCCTTCTCTAACACAACAAGTACAATGCTAGACGTAAGGCACCTCTGCATATAGGATCAGTTGCCTAATCTGGTAGAGAAAATCTTATGCTCCTACATTCATAGAACTAGTCACTTAAAACCTGGAAGTCTGGCAACCACAATATTTGCTTACTTAGAATCCCCACACTCACTGCTATTCTAAAGCAGCTTATTTTTATTGAACTACTCCAAAGCACTTAACACTGACAACTCTGTTCATTGAAGTTACAATCTTAAATCATGGCCCTGCTTTATGCGGAAAGGTAGATAAGCCCTTTAAATCCACATATGCCAGCTATGGACCCATCTAACTGTTCGAGGACATTACAGCTCTTCAAGGAGAGACATATTTTTGCTCACTCTGCAGAGTTTTTCTGCACTAGTACTCCACCTGTAAGTAGAGCTAAAGAATAATTGCAGAACAGTAAGACAACAGAACAGTTTCCTCCAATACTATGCCAACTTGTGCGGAAAAGCAGAAGGGTCATTACTTGTTCACTATTGTCTTGCTCCAAACCATGTTGATCATTGTGGTGGAGTGGTCCTCTGCTCCAAATACACAGACAAGAAACCTCTGATTTGGACTGCAAGGCCAACCAGTCTCTCCACTGAATGCACAGCTGGGGAGGAATTTTGGCAGGGAACTTCCTCTTGGGTTAGCTCCAGTCTTTGGCATTATGCCTTTCAATACACACTATATAAAGGGATAGCTCTTAACTGACTACACTTTTTCATATCTTCCAAGTAATTTACAAGCTATTTTTAAATGGAGAACAGAAGCAAACTGGTGTCTTCTTTACATTTTGGACTTAAGAGGCAAGATGTATATTTTAGTCCTTCAGCTTTACCAATAGTACATTCAGTCTCTGGAAAAGAAGAGGACTGGATTCGCTATTTATCAACATCCCCTGCTTGCCAGCTAAGAAACACAAATAAAATTCAAAGAGACAAACTGCTCATCCATCCTACTTCTAAGCTTGATGAGGATGATAAGTAGAGCACAAAACCCTTGTTTTAGGCACACAAAATGAGACATCCACGAAAACATTCTGTGCAATGTACCACCAGCTCTATCTTCCTCCATAGTTTTGTTAGGGGAAATTTAATCCCACTAGTCCGCTACAATATCTGCTAAATGAGAGCCGTGCTATCTTTGCCAATGAATACATTCAAAGAATGGAACGCTGACACATTAAAAACTAGCATGATCTGAACCAGGGGTGGCCAACCTGAGCCTAAGAAGGAATCTGAATTTATCAATATACATTGCCATAGAGCCACAGTAACACATCAGCATTAGCTACCCGACCCCACTCCCAGCACCTCCCACCTACTGGCAGCCCTGCAGATCAGCACCTCCCCTTCCCTCCCAGTCAGCTGTTTCGTGGCATGCAGGAGGCTCTGGGAGAGGAAGGGGGAGAAGCAAGGGCACTAAAGGATGAAAGGAGGGGGCTGGAGTGGGGACAGAGCCTGTGGCAGAGCAGTTAGCACCCACTGGCATACTGGAAAGTTGGCACCTATAGCTTCTGTCCCCAAGTCAGTGCCTATACAAGGAGCTGCGTATTAACTTCGGAGCCATGTGCGGCTCTTCAGGAGTCACAAGCTGGCCATCCGTGGTCTAAACTCCAACAATCTGTTTTCTTCATATCTTTAGTAGTCTCAATTTTTCATTTTTATATGTATGTATGATTATTTCCATTTCCTTTACAATAGCTCCAGTGGAGTAAGAAACTTCAACAGCTAAGTGAGAAAAAAGTTTCAGGAGGCAGCCAGCTTGGAAGCTATACAGTAGTGCCCTGCCATTCAGGATCTGCAGTTTCTAAACAAACATTAAAAATTCTCAGTAGATTGGGAATGTTTCCAAGGCAACAGTAAAACATGAAAGATGTTTACAGTGTAATATGTCACTATGCAGGATTCTTCAGCAACGTTGTTACGATACTATTACAGTGCAAGGAAAAAAACTGCTCATCCTTTTCTCTCTCTCTCTCTCTCTTTTTTTTTTTTTTTTTTTAAAAAAAAAGTCCAAGAGATACTGCACCTCCCCACCCAAGCTGGTAAGGTATTTTTTACTTTCCCATCAAAAAGTTATTTGCTTATGGTGAGAATTTTTGCAAAAAAACCTACTAGTTCAATCTTGCAGTCCCACAAAAGACCATCAGTTCCCTGTCACGTAGGGCTGAAGTGTGAATCCACACGTGGCAGTATCCTTATGATAAATTCAGTTTATCATCTCTCTAACCATCTCACATGCACCTTTGGCCACTAATTCATCTCCTTCTGGCGATGGACTCTATGAATCTGCTACTTCTGTATTTCAAATCTCTAAGCAGATTCAAGTAGTCACCTTTTAAAACATCCAGGGGAAGCCTTTCCCTTCTCACCTCACCCCAATAAGTCCACATCCCCCATGCAAAAGTAAGAGACTAATCTGAGGACAGGCAATAATTTGACCTGGCATCTGTGAAAGTCTATGATCCAATACCTCGTGTCCCACAAGGGTTAGAAACAGGAACTTTAAACTCTTGGAAAGAGCTTTTCATTAGGATGCATATCATTTGCTGTTAATTCTAGAAGGTCAAAAGCCCATTCGGATCTTTACTCCTCCCCCACTCCTCAAAAACACAATAGTGTTTATATAAAGCCAGGAGATTTCCCCATTTTATTAGCTACAATTTTCTCTCTCTGAGACCTGATAGATTGAGGTAATTGACTTTACAGATGAAAAGTATGAAAGATCTACCAATACACATTTTTTGAACTGTAAAATAATGTTTTGTACGCCATGAGACACATGCAGATTTGCTTATGGTTCAGAAACTTGTAATGAAAACACTAAATCTTTATAACACACTCTATTCTGTATGTGTCACATCTCTTCCAAACATACTCAGAAGCATAGGAGAGGGAATTCATTTATTATCCTCATTCTTCCTCCACCTTCCCTTCTATTGTTTATCACTCTCTGCTAGTTTTCTGGAATAAATTTGCTGCACAAAGCTTAGTCTAAATCTGTTTTCCTAATGTCTGTATGGTGCATTATACAACACTGCCATAATTCTAACAAAGGGCTGGGGAGCTACTACCATATAAATAACATTTTTAAAATCTATACTGGTATTTTTCACATCCTTGTAAAAAAATTTAAAAAACTTGTTTCCACTCTGTGCGCGTGTTTGTTTCCAAGTATTATGGAAACCATTTCTATTGTCTTTGCTGCAGTGTAGACATAACCTAAGATGTTTTTGGAATTTCCACTGTTGGCATCTATTGCTAGGTAATTACAGAAAAACTACTGTAATGCCATCCAAATAGCAAGTATTTATACTGCCAAAGGTAACTAAACTAGCTAACTTGAGACTAGGAGCTTTACTAATTTAGTTAACATGTGATTAAACCAAAGTATAACACTGTTATAAAACTGCATGAAGTATTTGAAAGTGCAGTACAAAACTCAGAATATTTGCATATTTCCAACTGTGAACTACTTAATGCAAATAATATGGAAGATCTATGCAGTTTGATCCAAGAGTACATTTGCAACTGCAATAAGAAGCTACTTAATTTTTGGTATGTGATGACTATATGAGAAGACAGACGTGATACCTGTCCCAAAGAGAGTAGAGTGTAAAACAGACAAATTAGACAAAAAGTATACGGAGAGAACCAAACAACTAAGGCCCTGTAAATCTGCAGACAGCTACATCCAGGGACCACATTTGTGGATCACGAATGGATACAGATCCAAATTTTGTGATATCAATTTGAAATTTAAAAGAGCTGGGAGGAAGGGAGTGCATTTAACAAAGCAATCTAATGCTTGCTAATGACAAAGAGTCCTGTGGCACCTTAAAGACTAACTAAAGTTTTAGAGCATAAGCTTTCGTGGGCTAATACCCACTTCGTTGGATGCAT
>ML677332.1:23739049-23758500 GCA_007922305.1 Dermatemys mawii
GCATCCAACGAAGTGGGTATTAGCCCACGAAAGCTTATGCTCTAAAATTTTAGTTAGTCTTTAAGGTGCCACAGAACTCTTTGTCACTTCTGCAATTCCAGACTAACACGGCTACCCCTCTGATTCTTAATGCTTACTAATGTAGTTTTATATTTCTGCAGATGCTGAGAAAGATTAGCTACGCTTCATAACTATGTATAAGCTAGATCATGATTTTTCAAGATACATGGCAAAGCTCAATTTTAATGAGCTTCCTTCATGAAACCTATAAGACCTTACCGATGAGTTTTTAAGACATCATGCCATACAGTCACAATCAACTACACAAGCGGCAAACAATATAGATGGTGAGATGTGTTCAGACACAGTACATTACAAAAAGGCAATATAACTGTGCTTTAAAAATCTTGAATTGGGACAACCCAGACAAGAGGTGTCAGGGATTATCAGGAATTTCTGGTGCCAGGTAGTGAGGACCATTTTCTCTACCTTCCCTGGTGACAAAAGTTCTCCTTCAGTCAAGACAGATTTCAAAATTCAATTAACAGTCTAGAGTGAAAAATCTGGATTATTTCTGTAAAACTGATTTCGATAATGCTTTTGCTAAAAATAAATCTTTTATACTGCATCTAGTTATTTATGCATCTTACCATCCATTCAGATATTATAATGTCCACTTTCTCAACAGGCAAATCAACTTCTTCAATTCTTCCTTTGACTAGAGTAATGGTATCTTCAAGATTATTCAGCCTGCAAGTTACAATTTAACAAGATCAGTAACATGAATTGACTCCTTAATGTTAACTCATCATGGAGGTTTCAATAATAAAGTAGAAGATCTGTCCTGAATGTTTACATTTTCCATGTTTTCCTTTCTACGGGGTAAAATATTCTTCTCTACTCTGTAGTAGAGTAAGATTTCAGAAAACTTAGTGCTTACTGCTTGGAAATTTGAACTCTAATTTTCCTCTTTTGAATCATCTTTCAAAATAGTAAAGAGCATACTAAAAGCTCCAAAAACTTTATCAGGCAAGTGACCAGTAAAAGATGGTGGTCAGTATAAGATCAACAGGGGCATCCCTGAAGCACAGTGCATACAAAGTTGTTGGCCTCAAAGCACAGGAAAAAATAAAATGAAATATGCCTCCCCTTTCTTTTTCGGTTATGGGTTCCCAGTTCTCCTTCGCTGATTCCCCTGAATAAGCCTAGTGTGTTGGATGAGTGCATGCTAATAAGCGTTAAAATAGCTTTGTGAGGGAGTTAATTTTCCTCAAAAACAAATTGAGTGCAAACAGAACCAACTGCAAAGTCACTGAGAACTGCTCCCCATAGATCAATATTATTATTCTACAATAAAGGCATTTTCTTCATTGTACTTTCTGCATCAGTGTTATCTGCAGTGTTTAATAACTGCAGTATTCAGATATTACCTTATGCACAATTTATAGTAGAAACATGCTCAGTACAAAAGGTATACTTTGCCATGTTGCTGCAGTTTTCTGAATAAAAACACATTGCCATTTAAGAACCAAACAATGTGAGTTATAATATTTCCAGACTCTGTAGTGCACCATATCAATCTTCCTTGCATGTGCATTATCACGACAGTTAATGTTATAGAGGACAGAATAATTACTTGCACCAGAGAAATTTATTTCTCCACAATTCTTATCTCTGCCCGTTTCCTGGATATCTTACTCCTACAATCTTTCTATGCCTCATTTTCAGTGCAACCCAGTAATCTCATTAAAAATGTAATCTAAGGACAACAGCAGTGACAACGTGAGGGAGAAATGGAAAGGATGATGGGCTACATGAACATTTGAATGAGGGCGGCAATTAAATATTGACCAAACCTCAGAATCCTCTGTTGAAATATTTTGAGAATTTACAGCACCAAGGACAATAATAGCAATAAAAAGAATTGTTTCTGCCATTAAACATGCACTTAAAGAAGTTAGAATTAAGTTTGATAAATGAGAAATTTTAAATAGATCAATGAATCCAAGCAGCAGTTAGCTAGAGAAAGCTAGCCAAAGCAAAGGCCAACATATACATGCAGGAGGAACAGTACATTGAAAAAGTGGAAATTCATTATATCCATTACTTATGTGAAGTGCAGTACAGTAGTAAATAGTGATTTAGCTACCTCACTACAGAAAAAATGCAGGGATCTCATTTGGCAGATCTATTTTTGTTTTCTACTCCATAGTGACAACTTCAATCATGCTTCATACTAGAAACTCATTGAACAGCTATTAAGTGTTCAGGACGAGGCCAGAAGCACAGTTAGTTAACTAAGGAGTCTTCTATGCAGCCATGGGGATAGTCTTCTGTCTTAGAAACCTAATTTTCACCATGATTAATTCACCTCATTTTTACCCTAATTTTCACCATGACTTTCAATTGTAAGTAAGTTACACCCTAGTCATTGACCTCGTACATATGCTACTAATTCAGCTGAGTAATTGTACTTCCTGGGGACCGAATGCACTTGAAATCATTACTCAGACATAGGTGAGCAGACTTGCTCACAAAATAGGAATTGCATTTCTCCTCTTGCATTACTCCTAACTTTCTTGTTTTATGATATTACAATAAACATTCATCACATAATGATGAACTTGACAGTTAGTACTTTTCATAAAGGGCGTAAGTTATAACAAGGGTTATAAATTGCTTAAATGCAAATAGGAGAATAATACAGTTTTAGAGCAGAAGTAACCGAACATGTAGCTGTAACCAAAGGATCAGCTATGCTTCCCATCAGCTTCTCCTGACACATTACTCCTCACTCCATTAGTTCCATGTTTCTCATGCTCCAACCTCTGCTCTTCATATTGGAAGAGGGAAAGACTTTGCAGGTGTCCCTGTCCTCCCTACTCCATCATAACATCCTACTTTCGCACATGGCCACATGCATCCTAGTGAAACCGGAAACAATAATTTGTTCCCAGTGACTTTGCAGTGTTTTTTTTTTTTTTTAAAAAAAGGTTTTGCTGACACTAACTAAAATTAATGTTAGCAACATAATGACGTTCCCCTCCAGCAAGTAAGAAAACAGAGGACAATTAGTCTGACTTTGTATATTTAAGAGAGGGACAAAATGCAGTAAGTAATAAGTCGACATTTTGTAATGTGCGCTACAAAAAGAAAGAAAGACTCCATTAAAGTCTATTACAGACAACCAATTTGTAGCAAGACTCTAGTATAGCATGGCTCTTGACAGCAGACTTATAAAGCTAAAGCATCCTCTTAACTATGTCAATTGATATATTCTTATATAAAACTAAGTCAGCAAAGTGAATTTTATAAACGCTGTTTAAACCTCTTTAAAAGTGTAAAATCAGCTAAAGCATGAAAAAAATCTTCATTTTTAAGGACTTCAACCATAAAAGAATTACAAAACACAGAATATAAAATTAAACAGGACTTCTTTGATTAATTAGAATGGATCAGAAATTCTAATAATAAAACTTAGTGTAATGCAGCACTTCAAAATACTATTCATCCTCTAGGACCTTACCTTACACTGAGGCTTGGTCTACACTGGGGGAGAAGGGGTCGACCCAAGATATGCAACTTCCGCTACGTGAATAAGGTAGCTGAAGTCGCCACATCTGAGGCCGACTTACCTGCCATCCTCATGGCGGCAGCGGGCTTCCCCGTCGACTCTGCCTTGTGCCTTTTGGTGAGCTGGAGTTCCCGAGTCAATGGGAATGTCTCTGGGGATCGATTTATCGTGTCTTGATGAGACACGGTAAAACAATCGCCAATAGATCCATCACTACTTGGCAGGTAGTGAAGACATACTCTAAGATTTATTATCTAAAATTTCCCACCATTGCTATTACTGATGGAGCTGCAAGGGAAAGCACTAAAATAGAAAAAGGCACAGGTGGTTGCTTTCCATTTATCCTCACCCAAATATATGTATTCAGTCTCAGCCAATGCCAGGTAAAAGGGAAGATTTTTAAAGACATGAGTAGATCTGACCCCTGATCATAGCAGCAGCAGCTATAAACACAAAGGCACTTAAGTCATAGTGCAACAATTTCAGAACTTTTCCTACCTAATGATGTCCATTGCCTGATAAATAATTTCAGACTGGTCAACTCCAATCACCTTCTTCGCGCCTGCTTTGGCGGCAAACATGGAGAGTATTCCAGTCCCACAGCCAACATCCAAAACCACCTGAAACAAAGAAGATGAGCTAATAGAATAAATGCTATTTTCCTTCCAATCACCATAAAGCTTTTTATTATCTTTGCTGAATCCATAACCTAGCAGGAGGAATTAAACAGTTCAAATAACATCAGTCCCAAAAGCCAACCATCGACTAAAACTGAAGAGAAGTTAAAAGCATCACCATACAAAAGGAGTACCTCTGAAGAGCCAGGTAAACATGGCACTGTCATGTTTTCTAATATCGTCTTGCTCTTACATAGCATTTCATCTACTACAGGATGTAACAAAAGTGCTGAACCATGAAAGCTGGAAAATGGGGGCTAAAAATACACCTTTGCAAAACAATGATCGCGTTTCATGGCTGCACGGAAGCAAGCAATCACCATTAATGGGAAAAATTAAAACAGACAGCATTTTGGACAGTTGCCTTGGTTAGTTAAAAATCAAATGGAACTAGTCTAGCAGGGGAATGTGAGGGATGGAGTAGATAGGTAGAATAGTTGAGCTGGAGCACATCTGAAAAGTTGACAGACGAAGAATAATCACCACTTAGCCTGAGGACAAAGGTCTACAGCTAAAGTATTCTCGTCCTGGTCACATATGGCCTCTCACCACATACCCAGAGCAGCTGGGCTGGTGATTTGACAGCACTCAGTGTGTTATAGCACTGTAGTTACTGAATTCTGAGTGTACTCTGCAGTTACTTTCAGGGAAGCACGATTTTATACTAACGAAAAGTGAATTACTTTGAATTCAGGAAAGCAGTCCACTCTCCAGTCAATTAAATCGATTCCCTCAACAATGACAATCTTAGGAAGAGCTAAATTATGAACAGATACCCCATGGAGTGCCACTGATGTCTCCCTCAAAAGACATACAGTGTCCCTATATCAAATCTTATATATAGGGACAATATATATAAGCAACTTCATTGTTGCAGCCAATCTCCTCCTTTAAAGAAACAAAAAACAGATGTCTCAGTTTTAAAGTGGATCAAAGTTCCTTTTCTGGGGACAAATCAGCCTCAAATGGTTAAAATCTGACAATTCTATGCTGAGAAGCAGCAAGCAGTAATTTCCTGAGTCACATACTGATAGAAGCATCATTTATTCTGGACATTACAGAACAGGCCAGTTGATTTTCTGAATTAAATGCATCACCAGTGCACTTAACAGCCCTCCCAACTTCTGCATTTTTGATGCCTTAGTTTTGGATTAAAAAGCAAGTGAAATCTGCTGAGCAATCTGAAAATACACAGTTGACCTTTCAGACAGATTCAACCCTGAGCACCACAATTTCCCTCCTTCCAATACGGCTATATTTGAATATTCATCCTACTCCGATTATTATAGCCAACCGACTTGAAACTGAATGACACAGAAATTCAAGAGGATGCCTGGTTGGTACAGTTCCCATCTTGGAAACCTTACAACGTTAATGGCCTAGTAAAATATTTTGCTTTCAGCAAACATTTTGTATGTAGATGAAGCAAAATATTGAAGCAATTCTTAACAAGAAAGATTGCTGCTGGAGAGAGGAGGGCACAGGGAGTGTTTCTTTAACAGGTTTGGCATAAAACCTAGACACTGGATCTTGAAGAAAATTCAAGATGTTGTAAATTGTGGCTTTCACCAGATCAATATCGTTATCGCAGCACCAGCATTTGAGCTTTGGCCAGAATGAGATGCAAGAAACGTAGCAGTTTTCTCCTGGATGCTATGGTAGTAGTGAGACACTGCTAGAGTATCCTTCTCCTAAGTCTCTCCCTTTCCATTTTCACACACTGGGAAGT
This sequence comes from Dermatemys mawii, assembly GCA_007922305.1. Classification (NCBI taxonomy): domain Eukaryota; kingdom Metazoa; phylum Chordata; order Testudines; family Dermatemydidae; genus Dermatemys; species Dermatemys mawii. The sequence goes on from ML677332.1 coordinate 23,745,030, forward strand.
GTTCAGATGCAAAGTTAGATGCAATAAAAATTTGTTTTATGCAGGAAGTTGCACTGGAAGAGGCTTGATTCATCAATGTTAGGCTTAAGAACAAATCTGAGCAACCAACAGGAGGTTACTAATGGAAGTGAGGCTTATTCTATTGGAAAGCTACATGTAGGGCTGCAGCTGCGACTGGGAGAGAAGAGATTAGGTGGTTGAGCAGCATACTCACCGAGAAGAAAACCAGAAAGTATGTAGAGGGTGAAAAGAGGGGGAAGAAAGGGAACCATGTGCAGGAAAGCAGTGGAAGATTGACTGGTTTCACAAAGGACACTACACATTAGAGAGCTTTGAAAATATATGAATACAATTCTCCCTTCCTAATGTTGCTTTTTCACATTAACAACTGCTGTGATTGCCACAGGGAAGTTACAAGATCAAATGGGAAGAAACATGGTTCACAAGGCACCCTATTATGAGGGGTAGCAACTCCTTGAAAGAAAATAAGAACCTCCTACCTTAGAAACCTATTCAGGTTGATTTCCAGCTGAGGGACCATTAAGGAAGAATAACTCTTTATTCTGATGCCTTACGGTAGCACTATCACTTAAAAATACCTTCATCCCGCGAATATAAGAATTAAGAGGGAAACAGGAGAGGCAGAGAAGAGAAATTCTCATTCAATAAGAAATACCTATAGCAGCTAAAGATAGACTGATACCTAATGCTTCTCTATGAAAAGGTAAGAGAAATCATTGCAGATGGCTTGTAAATGGGTCTTAAAGAACAGTAAGCATTAGAAATAGCCAAAATGCTTTGCAGAAAAACAGAAGTTAAATAGCCTGGTGATGAAAGAACCATAGTTAGGGTAACAACTGAGGACAAAAAAGTATGTAGCAAAGACAACATACACCAATAATGAATGAATGATTAACCCTGGGCCCCATTTCATTTAGTTCCTAATCTGACCAAGAAAGCCTAGCTCATAACAACATGACTTAGATAAATTAATTAGATTTGAACCCTCTCCCAATTCTAATTGCACTGGGACCTCTATGATGCCAGATGTAGGTTAAAATTTCACTTGAATTGCTGTAAATAGAGTCTGTCCAAAATAGATTCTGCTTAAAATATTGGACTAGAAAGGTTTACCGTAGCCATGTCATCATAATTAATGAACACTCCAAGACAGCATACAGAACAATGACAACACTGATCACCATTGCTGTTATCAGCAGTCTGCACCCTCCAGCAGTTGAACAACACTCTTCCACGCAATAAAGCCAGAGTACATTAAATCAAACCCTGTCAATGATACTCCATCCCCAGAGCAAGGAGCCATCCAAACCAAAGAGGGTTCTACTGCATGAGAGAATCATGATGCAGAAATATTACAGCTTCAGAGCTGTTTTGCTTACCTTGCCCTTGAAGATGTGTGGGTTTTTGTATATGAAGTCACGATAGCTTTCAGTACGCACTTTATCCTATAAATTAAGCATAAACACAGTTCGCACAGAGTTACGTACATGTGACATCCTGAAGAGGTTGGAACAGTTTTTCAAATGGTCATTTCTAAGAAAATATTGACTAATCAACCCTTCGCTGCTCTACATATTGAAAAACCAGCAGGGGACAACCACCAGTGTAATTTCAGGATTTTCCAGACAACGATTCTTCAGAATGTACATTGTTTACGAAGCAAAGACAAGTTGGGTTGCTACAGACTGTGGCAGGCCGCATCAAAAGCATTCACGTTTGATATTATATACAGTTCTAATTCATACTATCCAATTTTGGAGCTGCTTGTGATTTTTGTTCGGATTTCAAGTGTTTGAATGAGCATCACGTTTTGAAGAATCTGTTTTATACTTATTCCCTACCTTTCCCAGCAGCACGGATAACTAAAAGGCAATACTTGATCAACATAATCAGTCATCTACCTGGGAGCCTTGACATCTGGGGCATGAGTGCATGTAGTGAAAATATTATACACTGAAACCAAACTGATTGCATAACCCAAACTTCTTGCTTTGTTTTAAAGAAGGTATTGATCGGGTCCTGATACCAGATTACTTTGTTTCGCTTCTGGGAGCATATTTAACTGCAAATGCATAGAAATCTACAAACCGTAAGATAACAAATAAATCATTGAAGCTGCACAACACACACTATGAAATACTAAGTTCAGAAGCAATGACCAAGTACTAGCTCAGCATCCCCGAAAGAGCTGGCAGGCTCTCAAGCACACATATTGGAATATCTGTAGTGGATGAGTATGTGAGCTGGCAGAGCAGTTCAATTCACCAGTGAGCTAACACTGATGCTCTTTATATGCGTAGGCACTCAAATGGACAGTCAGCCATCTGTTTTAGAGTCCCTGCTGCAACAGCCAGAGAATCAAGTGACAGAGCGAATGAAAAGGAAATTAAAAAGCCATGATTATAACTATTGTTTTTAGACTGTCCAAGCCAAAGTCATAAATACTGTGCTGAGAAAGAGAGCAGAACCCTAGTGCATGCATGAAAAGTTCGTACTGATTAGATAAAAGAATAATTTCTTGCACCTTTATCATGTTCCATCGTATTAATTTCTCTATCAACCAAGAGTTTATTTTTTTAGACAAGCAAAATAAAGTGACAACCTTTTTTAGAGTATAGCATAAGCATGCAAACTTTTGTTAAAAACTTTATTTAGATTACAGTCAGCTCCATTTTCATTTAAGGTTAAGTCAGTTCTTCACAAAAAAAATCAATATTTGAAAAAAAAAATATTACAAAAATGGGATGGTTTAATAAAATGTTGAAAGAAAGAATCACAGCCTTGCATTGTTGTGATAAAATTATGAAATATAAAATATTTTAAGATGATCTAAAATTTTCATCTGTTTGTTAGGAGAGCAGATTCTAAGGACTTAGGATTTTTTTATGCTCTCAGCATCACTGAAATACTGGATTTGCTGAAACCACAAAAAATTCAAAAAGTTCAGCAGCAGTCGAGAAAGCAGTCAGCTGGAAAGCTTTCAGGCTCACCTATCACACTGCCTCAACACTGCCCCAACTTAATCAATAGAATTCCAACTGCTGTCCTTACTACATGCACTGCTGCTTGAATGAGCTTCAGTCATTGATTTGGAGTCTCTATTCATCAATTCCTTCTCTCCTCCCACCCAACCTTTCAGTATAATACGCTGAAAAATAAGTAAGTTATTATCACATACTCCTCAAGCAATTTTTAAATAAAGTGCACTACCAGTTTCAAGTAGGAATACTCCTATCCTCTGAAACATTATGGAAGGGGACAGCATAAACAACACTGATCTGCCAGGGCCAGGTCAGAGGACAACAAAAGGAGCAAATTTTTTTGTGCATGGGTTTTGATTTTGTTTTTTGTTTCATTTTGTTTATTTTAAACCAATAAAACATGTCAGAAGCACAAACAGATTGAGGATTAATTTACCAAAGTTTGCTGTCACTTCCATTTTAACAGGCCACTATTTTTACTGTAAAAAAACTCTCAAATAAAAACAAACACAAAAAATGTTTTGTCTGTGTTGGGTTGTCATTTGGAGCTAAAAACTATTTTCCACATTTTATTCAGCAGAAATCAGATGTTACTAAAGGGATTTTAGCATCACAAAAGTTTCCTGAAGCAAGTGAAATAGAAAGATTTTCACAAACTACAAAACTATCAGTTCTTTAGTGATTTGGGATCTTTTAGGATAGCTCCAAACCAAGGAACTATGAACTGTTAGTACTGACATTACTGTGTTTTTACCCCATCTGATAAAGTAATCTAGAGCTTATGATTTCAGATTCTTTGTGTGACCGACTTAAAAAAATAAATACCTCCAACCCCATATTTAAAAGTCATTTTGTTTCTCTGCCAGAGATATAGTGCTGAGGCAAATCTGATTAAAACTGATTGTTTCCAAGTTCTGCACACAGCTCTTCACCACTATACTTTTCATTTTAGAAAGTGTATTACTTTCTGTACCCACAAACACCTGTGCCACAAAAGCATTTCTGCAAGAATGTGCCAAAACACACACTGGCTGCTCAATGCTGTTCAAATGTACCATAAAACAGATGCAGAGGATTTTTCTGAGGCTAGGACCAGTAAACGTTTCAGAAAACAGGAAGCCTAAATCTGCTGCCTATGCTATACAAGAGTGAATATACTTTATAGCTTCATATTTTGTTTAGATACCCATGTTCCTTCTGTATTATGAAGTTCCAAAATTGCTTCATGATATTTCAGAGCAACAAATTCCTGTCCTTTTACACTACATAAAATTCTTTTTTTCAGAGAGCAGGTACTAAAGATTTTGGATTAAAATAAAGGCCACTTAACTTAGAAAATTAACACTCAGGGATTTTTGTTTGTTTTTTGAAGAATTCTGGACATTCTCTTTTAAATATATTTTCCATTTTTAAATTCTGTACTATTTAGACAACCTTAGTAATTGTTCAATGTAACACTTATCAATATACTAAATGGACTTCAAATAATGTCTGAACAACAACATAAATTGGCAGACATTGCATTTGAAGGTTTAGTGTGTTTTTTTGCTTGCTAAATTTTCATCTAAAGAACAGAATAAAAAATGAAGGACATTTACTGTTTATATCATATATAGTGTACAGAATTCACCCAAAAGCAGCAAGAACAGATTATGTTATAGATACTGAGAGGAGTATTTTTTTCTAGCAATCAAGTATACTTGTGAGCTCAATATGTTTTTATTAAAATTTCTAGTGTTTCTGGTACAGTCAAGAATGTATACAGCAGGGATCTAGATACAATGGCAGCTGAAAATATAAGCTCCTTTTTTGTGATTCTTTCATTCTAGCTCCCAGAATTAACTTAACTATTAAGCACCGAAAGGGTTAAAAATGCAGCTATTCTGCAGAGTGGATTTATGGGCATGTAGCTTTTTTTCATTCCTAGCTATGAGTAAGACGCATTTGTGCTGACTTTCTAACCTTTAGCATCTCTTCGTGTATCCCATAATGCCCATATGAACTGAAGTAAACGCCATCCTCATCCTCCCGGAGTTCCGCAATGGCGCTAGATGACGACGAGCTGCTTCTGACATCTGCGTTCATCACAAAATCCTGTGCAAATTGTCTGTAATCAAATTTGAAACATACCCTTGAGACATGTTTATGGGACCATGAAAAAGAAGTGGGAGGGGAAGGCAAGAGAGCTGAGAGGAGATAAGGAATGCAGACTGCAGTGGGACTTTTACAACACAAACTCCATTATGCCTTAACCGTGCTGAAACTCCCTCTGCTGGCTTCGAGAAGCTGCTGCTGCATGATTTGCTATTCTCTCTGCATTTTGACACCAGCATTTCTTTCGCATTTTAGACAGTAAAATCCAGCAGTGTGAAGTTTGCAATGTTTCATTTATCTGCCTGCTATCCCTGCACCTTCCATCTATTTTGGAAAAGCATCCCAATTACAACCCACTTGATTTAGATTTCATTAGGTTGTTTTTTTTAAAAGAAGGAAATTCCCATTTTGTAAGCTGTTTCTATGATAACAGTATGTCAGAACTCAAAATACAGAATGAGACAAACATGACATAGACCATATTAGCAAGAGATACGGTTCAATACCAGGACACCTTTAAAAATTACTCTTAAACAAACCTATGGAAGGTTGAGTATATTAACAACCAACAAAATTTTGAAAAAGAAAGGATTGATACAAATCATTAATTAAAAAGATTTTTTTAAATGCGAGTTGATTTTTGTTTTAATTGTAAAAGATTTTTTTCTTTTAGTGTTGCTAGTTCTCCACTTATTTCCCCTTTTATAGTCTTAAATTGCTAAAGAGTATGTTTTGTACGTTGTTTCTTGTTGTTGATGTCTCGCTTTTTTCCACAAGAATTTACAGTTCTCTCTACTGGAAATATTCCTCTATGCTAAAAAAAGAGAAACCCGAGGCCTCACTGTTAGAATACTACGAGCTCAAACACAAAACTGATAAGCCAACAGCTTGTGCTATATTTGCAGGCAGCAGCACCTTCAGATATTATGAACTCCCACAACTCAAGCAAACCAAAGTGCTTCAACCAGCCCACACCCCTCCATCAGAGTCTACATTTTGAAGTCAACAGGACTTCTGCTGTTAAGTGATTTAGATACAGGATTTCCGAAAGCACTTAGGTGCCTAAATATAGTCTTACTAGCCTAACTTTAGGAACCTATTTTGAAAATTTTGGCTTGTTTGTACAAAAGACTTCAGAATAATTTTATTAGTTTATTAGAAATTTAGTTACATTTCATTGTGAACAATTTTTTTTAAACAAACATTTTATGCCACTAAGAAAAGTTTTAAAATGAAATACAGTTCTAGCCTGACGCTGCGAATGCTTAACTTTACACTTCAATAGGACCACTATTCACTTGAGCAAAGTTATATACCTGCTCAGCATGCAGTGTGCTTTCTCCTATTGCAGTTTTGTACATTTCAAAGAAGATAATATTTCAATAGCAGAATTTAAAAACAGAATTTACTTTTGTTCATTATGAATTTTAAAGTTGCAACAGTACATATTTTCAAATTAGTTTGATAAAGTCTCAATCTGGTTTAAAAAAAATTGTCTTCATTTAAATGAGATCATTTTTTAAAGTCACTCTGCCCTGATGCTAGTGTTATGATTTTCAAGCAATTTAACTGTAAGGAAACTCTAGATCTAAAATCCAAACAGAATGAATTTTAAGACTGTCAAGAAAGATCACGAGAAATACCAACAAAAAACAAAAGGTTGCCATTCAGTGGGTCACTGATGATGAATTCAAGATAAATTTACCTTTAAATTTGTAAACTGTGTCAAATATTGTAGGTTGCAACCTAGTTATGCTTAGAAAACGTGGTTATTTTTGCCACCAGTTAAGCAAAAAATTGTTAGTGTTAGCCTCCATCCACACACCCCTGCGCCCTCAACCTGTCTGCTCAAACTATACATCATTAGAACAGGGCTATTTGCTTTGGAAACCTTTAAGGAAAACCCTAGTGCTTCAAGAAATGTGTGATTCACTAGGTGACTGTCCTCCTACTAATTACTGGAGACAGCTTCTAACAGTTTTAGAAGCTTCTGTGCTCAGATGAGATGTAAAAATGAAGTCCGGAACATTTAAACTCCTAGAGCATTTTTCGTAACTACAGAGATGTCAACCCTGACATACGGATTATAAAGACATAGATACAAACCCCTCTTCTCTTATTTTTGTTGAGCTTAGGTAGATAGTTACTAAAATGTTAATGGCACCAGAAGAACATCGTACATCACAAACTGTGATTTAAAAAATTAATCATGGTTTAAGAAGAGACTTCCACTTTGTGAAGATCATGCTGCTATCCCATAAAAGTACTAGCTTATTACAGAGTCTCAAATGCAGCATGCTCTTTATAAGTGTAATTTCTAAGCTCTGAACAAGTTTATATTCCATACTTTTGTGAAGTACGCAGAACTATCATTCTGTAACTTGAAAGCATGTGGTGGACTCAAACATCTCACACTATGTGACATGTAAGACTTCTTTATACAAGAGAGATGCCAGAGGACTGGTAAAGTGCTAATCTATAAAAAAGGGAAATAAGGACAACCAGGGCAATTACAGAGTAGCTTAACTTCAGTACCTGCAAAGATTACTTAATTATTGGTTCCGTTATCAATTTGCAAACATCTAGAAAACAGTAAGGTAACAGTCAGCATGGATTTGTCAAGAACAAATCGTGTCAAACCAACTAATAGCTTTCTTTGACAGGAGAAGAATCCTTTTAGATGGCAGGGGAGGGAGTGGTAGATGTGGTATAGCTTGACTTTTGATACTGTCTTGCATGACCATCTCATAAACAAACTAGGAAAATACAATCTAGATGGAGCTACTATAAGCTGGGTGCATAACTGGTTGAAAAGCTGTTCCCACAGAGTAGTTATCAGTGGTTCACAGTCAAGCTGGAAGGGCATATCAAGTGGCATATCACAGAGATCAGTTCTGGGTCTGGTTCTCTTCAGTATTTTCATCTATGATTTAGGTAATGGCATAGAAAGTACACTTATAAGATTTGCGGACAAAAGCAAGGTAGGAGGGGTTGCAAATGCTTTGGGAGACAGAATTAAAACTCAAAATGATCTGAACAAACTGCAGAAATGGTCTGAAGTAAACAGGGTGAAATTCAATAAGGACAAATACAAAGTAATCCCCTTAAGAGTAGGAACAATCAGGTGTGCACACACAAAATGGGAAATGACTGCGTAGGAAGGAGTACTGCTGAAAGAGATCTGGGGGTTATCCTGAATTACAAGCTAAATAGGAGTCAACAGTGTAACACTGTTGCAAAAAAGCAAACATTCCGGGATGTATTAGCAAGAGTGTGGTAAACGAGACAAGTAGTAACTCTTGCGTTCTACTCCCCACTTATGAGGCCTCAACTGCATTATTGTATCCAGTTCTGGATGTCACATTTCAGGAAAGATGTGGACAAACTGAAGAAAGCCCAGACAAGAGCAACAAAAATGATTAAAGGTCTAGAAAAAATGACGTATGAGAAAAGATTTTTAAAAATTGGGTTTGTTTAGTCTGGAGAAAGGAAGACCGAGAAGGGACATGATAATTTCAAGTACTTAAAAGGCTGTTACAAGAAGGGAGCCAAATTGGTCTCCTTAACCTCTGAGGAAAAGACAAGAAGCAACAGGCTTAAATTGCAACAAGGGCAATTTGGGTAGGACATTAGGAAAAACCTCCTAACTGTCAGGGTGGTTAAGTACTGGAGTAAATTGCCCAGGGGGTTGTGGAATCTCCATCAATGGGGATTTTTAAGAGCAGATTAGACAAACACCTGTCAGGGATGGTCTAAACAATACTTAGTCCTCCCATGAGTGCAGGGGACTGGACTAGAGGACCTCTCGAGGTCCCTTCCAGTCCTAGGATTCTAACTGCATCTGCCAACAGGCAGCAATCATATTTTCTTAAATAAGGATGATTCAAGGTACATTAATACTTCATCTTTCTAATGTCTTTGATTGCTTCAACTGGAGTGGCTGCAGTTGTCATCTTGAACTAACAGTTTGGCAGGATTTCATGAATTCCACAGACACCAAAGTCTGAAATTCCTTCATATTTATGCAGCTGCAGAACCATCAACGACACTTTGCAAAACTCCATGATTTAAAGTTAACATGCACAACAACGTTAAGATCAGCTGACGTATTCTTTCTAGTACTCCCTAGATCTGAGTTTTGGGATAAGGGAGCAGTGGAAGGAAAGAAATTTTCAATCAGAATTCCTCAACACTGGAATTTAATTCCACTATTGATGGCTCAGGGAAGGGGAAAGGGAAAAAATCTTTTTCATGGCTCAGAAGTTTTGTCTAGACATTTAGCCAATTTAGTTGTACTTTACCTTGCAATAATTTTAAAAACACCACAATCGACACTATTTGCAAACAGAGGGAAAACACACAGATAAGACTAACGGCCTTATGGTGCTATCTTACACTTGAATTCTGCAGCTTGCGTTTCTACTGACTGCTAATATTACCTGCACACATTTCTGTCTACCATCCAGAACTCTGCCAACTGTTTCAGAAAAAGCTCCATCAAAAACATCTTACCTCATTTTCTGAAGATCTTCTTGCGCTCTGGCTAATGCAGTTTCTGCAAGCTTTGCTCTGTGTTCTGTACATCTCAACTGTTCGAGGATCGCTGGGTTATCACTTAATCCATTGGGGTATGAGATATTTGTAGAATCATAAAGATCCTCTATGTCTAATGAAATAGAACAATACTGTAAATGTCATCAGACACTGTCAACTGACAGCATTACCTAATTACAGATGTGTATAAATATAAATATGAGGATAAATTAAGTGCCTGATGCTGCTGCCTTCATTCACTAAATCAGGGTCGGGCAAACTGTGACCTGCGGGCAACATCAGGCCTGCAGGACCTTCCTGCCCGCCTCTTGAGCTCCCAGCCAGGGAGGCTACCCCGGCCCCTCCCCCACCTTCCCTCCTCCGCCGGAGCCATGCTGCCTACTGGGCAGCACACTGCGGGGTGAGACTGCACGCTCCTGCGAGGCAGCGGGTCTGGCTCCACGCGGCTGCCAGATACACTGCTTTAAGCAGCATGGTAAGAGGGCCGGGGGGTTGGATAAGGGGCAGGGAGTCCAGGAGGCAGTCAGGGGACAGGGAGCAGTTGGATGGGGCAGAGGTTCTGGAGGGGCAGTCAGGGGACAGGGAATGGGGACGGGGGTTGGGTAGGCGTGGGAGTCTCGAGAGTCTGTCAGGGGCTGGATAGGGATTGGAGCAGTCAGGGGACAGAGAGCACGGGGAGTTGGGAAGGGGTGGGGTCGGGGTATTGTCAGGGAAAGAGGAGAGGGGGCATTGGATGCATCAGGGATTCTGAGGGGGACAGGTGGGGGGTGGGGCTAGGCTGTTGGGGAGGCACAGCCTTCCCTACCCTGCCCTCCATACAATTTTGCAACCCCGATGTGGCCCTCAGGCCAAAATGTTTGCCCACTCCTGCACTAAATAGTATCTTATTCTACAAGTATCTTCATGGACAGGACTACTTGAAGAGCAAGATAACATAAGTCAGCATGGAGGATGTGGGCCCTTAACATCAATATTAAAAAATAAAAGCCTACCTTTCAAATGTGTCTGAACACTAATTTTCATGACTTGACAAATCAGACATCCCCTTTAGCTGAAGCCAATAAAGGTGGTACACCTAGCTTTACAAATTACCTTGGCCAAGAGCTAGAAGGGCTATTAATTCAAAAGACAAGTTGTTCTACAAGATGAAGACTTTCATAGTTAGCATGTGACAAAGAATATATTCACAGCCTTTCAAACTCATTCTTCAGGGCTTAATAAAAATGTGAGAGATACTTTGAGATCCATAGTGTGACAAAGCTCCAAGTTTGTACTTGTGGGTCCTGTGCTTCCTGGCAGATTTAGGGGCCTCAGAAACTCATCTGGGCCGCAGAGTGACCTCCCTTTCTCAGTATAATTGGCAAGAGTCACCACCTAGTGAGTTACCTTCATCACAGGCCAGTATGGAAGGTGGAAAAAGAGAGGGAGTCCGGGCCCGCCCTCTACTCCAGGCTCCAGCCCAGGGACCCTAATAGTATCAGCTAAGATGGCTGACCTTTTATCCACAAAACACAATTCAATTCCCTGGGCTACTTCCCCACAGCAGTCCCTGCTTCTTCAAACTCCACTTCACCCTTACCTCAGAGCCTCTTTCCTTCTGGATGATATGTTGTCCACCACTCAGTCTCACCAACAGCACAACCTCCTTCCACAGCTCCTGACACCCACAGCCCACCTGACTAAGTGGGAGGTTTTTATCTGGATTCAGCCAGTCCCTGATTGGCTTCAGGTGTCCCAATTAGGCTAGCTGTTTCTACTCCTTTCTAGAAGGTTCTTAATTGGCCCCAGGTGTCTTGATTGGTCTGGAGTAGCCTTTGTTTGGCTATCCAGGGAACAGGGACCTGCACATCCTGAGACTAATATACCTGCCTTCCAGCACTCTCCTATATCCTTCTGGCCTGACTCCGTCACAATAGGTAAGTATAATTCATTATTATTAAAATAATGCCTGGATCTCAAAATATAGGTGCAACCTTGCACCCGCTCAATACAGTGGACATAACTCCCATTGGATGCCAATAATATAGGATCAGGCTCCACCACACTTGGGAGATGGGCGTTATCATAACCAAGTCTCTTGCATGGTAGAGCACATGAATTCTCTGACTTGTCTTCCTTGGACTAACCAGAAGCACTGCAGAGAAAATGAGCTTGGAGTTAGGGACCAAATATACCTTTGCTTTGATGTAATGGAGTTATGCTTTTCTGGGGGGACTGCACAAGGCGAACAAGAGCTGTGGCAAGAAAACTTCTTGAACCAGTGTGGGTGCTGCAAGCCAGTGGTTCCCAAAATTTTTACTCATGTCCATGCCACTTATCCCCAGAGCTGGGGCCAGTACCAGGGAGGACGGGGTGGGAGAAGACACGGACAGGGGTGAGGGGTCTGAGGCTGGGACCACGGCTGGGGCCGGCAGCAGACAGGACCCCAGAGCTGGCAGACGACAGACCCCAGGGCACAGGGCTGGCAGCATCCCCTGAATCTCTAGTTCCCACACCTATGTTTAGAACTGGTTAGGGTCATGGAAGACAGAGAAAATAATGCTTCCACACCCCACAGAACAGGAAACAAAATCAGTATCCCTTCCTTAAAGGCAGTCCCTAACATGAGGGTCAGGAGGAGGATGCAGGGGATAAAACTGCCAAGAGGAAGAGGGAGAGCACGCAAGCATGGAACATGTTAGAAACCATCAAAACATTTACAATGGAGATACGCAGTAAAGCACAAATAAAGTCATGGAACAGGACTGAAATGGATGTCAAAGCCATGACAAGCCATCGGTAAGACCGTCATGAAGCACAGGACTTTGTTCCTGAAGACCTAGAGAGCGCCTTCTTATTTAGGTTTATTAAGCAACTTGGAAGTTACTTCAGTAACTTCAAAATCGTAGCTTCCTCGAGATACAGTTTGGATGTTCTAAAAAATGAACTAGAGAAATATAGAGAGAATAATGTCTAGTAGCAGGAATAATTGGATTTAAAAAAATCATACCCCAGCTGGTAGGTAAATACTCATTTTACTCAATAAATGAAAGTGAGAAACACATTTACAGCAAGATTTTCTGAAGTGTTGACCACCTCTGACTCTTAAAAACATCAAATGGAGATTTCCAGCACCTCTGGAAATCTGGCCCGTGGCAACTCGCTCAAGGATCACGTTGCAAATCAGGGATATATTCAGAAAAATCCCAACTATGAGTTGATTAGGAAAGGGAAACAATCCCCCATTTCCTGTCTTGTGTGTTACTGCAATAAAGAAAGTTCTAATTAGGACTAGGCCTCGCTTGTGCTAGGTAGCATACAAATATAAGAGGATATGGTCCCTGCGTTAAAAAAACCAAAACCTTACAATTTAAATGAAGGAAAAAAGCACCAAGTGAGTGACAAAATAGTATTTAAAAAGGGGTGGAAGAATACAGGAACACAGATATAAGTTGTGATAGATAAACTCAAGTGATTTGTATAGATCATCAGAACTCCAAGGTGGAAATACAATAATACAACTCTATAATGTATAATTTTGTCGTATTTGTTAGGTACTTAATGAAAGACAACCAAAATAAAATGTGAAGTAGCTTTCAACACCACAGATTATTGCCTCTAATGTGTTCATTTGTATGTGTTTGAATATTACCTTTGGGTACTTAAAATTAATCCAGAGATGTTTTGCTGCAGCATAAGAATGGAAATTCCATAAACAAGTGCGACATTCTCTCCCCAATCTATTCATACAACTTTTTTTTAGGATACTAAATATTAATAAATCACTTCACTTGAACATTATGGATAGTCCATTGTCCTGGGAAATGTATATCTTGTTCATC
>ML677332.1:23758510-23826010 GCA_007922305.1 Dermatemys mawii
ACATTATGGATAGTCCATTGTCCTGGGAAATGTATATCTTGTTCATCTACAACAAGGAATATGGTCTCACATGGGATGTACTAAACTAAGAAAGGGGTGAATTTTTTCTAGCAAGGCTGTACTCTGATTGAAAAGTCTTACCAAACTGAAGTAACAGATCATCTTCTAGCTCTGGTTTCAAGTATTCCTCTTCCTCCCAAGGCAGTGGGCTGCTGAGAGAATTCAAATACTCTGCAGTTGGTTTCTAGACAAAAGTTAAATGAGCATGTGAAATAAGGTTCTTCAAAATCACAGGAACTTAGTTTAAAAAGTAAACTACAAGACATAAGTACGTTAGTTTCACTTTTCTCCCATCATTAAAAAAAATCATCTGGGCTAGCACTGTCTAAATAAATGACTTATTAAAATAACCTTGTAGCAAACGCTGAGAGAGCAGCATTACTTGGCAACATGACGTAGAGCAGAGGTTCCCAACCTTTTTCTTTCTGAGGCCCTCTCGCAATATGGTATAAAAGCTCCAGGCCCTAGTTGTTCCACATATAAAAGCCAAGGCTGGCAGTAAGGAGCAGCAAGCAGGGCAACCAGCCATGGCCCCATGCCATAGAGAGTCCCACTAAGCTAACTTGCTCAGGCTTCGGCTTCAGCCCCAGTCCTAAGTGGCAGGGCTGGGGGGCAGGCTTCAGCCCCCTATGGCAGGTGCTTTCTGCCCTAAGCCACAGTGAGTCTAATGGTGACCCCGTTTAAGGACCCCCTGAAACCTCCTGCAGCCCCCTAAACCTCTGGCTGAGAATTGCTGAAGTAGAGAAAGGTACTCCTGGATTCTAAATCCAGCTCTGACAGCAACTGTGATTTGGAGCAAGTCACTTAGAGCCCGGTTTTTACAAGTTCTGAGCCTCATAGCCTGAATTAGTTGTATATGTTCAGCACATCATGAGGGGAAAAAAAAATCAGGCTCAAAACTTCAGTTTCTCCATTTGCAACATCATAACAATTCCTACCTCACAGGACTAATAGTAAGATGTAACTAACTAATCAGTCAATACAACCATGAAGATGAAAGACCATGTGTAGTCTCAAAAGTGCTACATTGTGTAAGACCCCATTCATGCTAAAACTAAACTGAATCAGGAGAAAGTCACAACATGTTAATAAGTTGTAGTGTACACAGGGACATGAAGCAGCCCCTACTACATTACAGCTCTGAACCACATATCCTGACATCAGTAAAACAGAGATAGAGTCTGAAATAATCAAATTAGAAGTGAGCAATACTTCCAATACTGCCAATACGACTCAGGGTTCTCTCCTTTTGCGCTTTCTACCCACCTTATGTAATCTAGCTTTACCTACCAGGGAGAGTGATTCTGTACAGACATGGATCCAATGGCAAGAAAACCCCCTCCCTAAACTGAACAGAGCAGCAGCTGTTACTCCAGCTGAGGCCAGGCTAGTAGGTAAATTCCATTCATTTCATCAAACCCCAATATGCAGCATAACCACACGAAGGTCAATTACTTGGACTTTATAGAAGATTGGAAATATTGCCCTGGAATGAATAAATCTTGTGTCTCAAAGTATTTTTAATTTATTTAAGCTGGATTTTACAAAATAAAAACTAAAAGCCACTTACATTGCTCAGAGATCTGCATAAATTGGTTTACAAATTTTAAAACAATTTCCACAATTTTTAGAGACTTAATATAGACTTATTCCATAAAAAACCTCAAAAATATTTGTTTTCCCCCCATGCACAAAGTAAAAAATTCAAGCAATAAACTGTCCACTTACCTTGATTCTCACAAAGTTTATTAGCTTAATGTATCCATAAAACTCAAGTGCTGAAAAAAAAAAGCTCATTTAACAATAAAAATAACATATTTTACAATAATACGAATGCTAATTAGTTGTTCAATTGGCCAGTGTTCCCAGGGGTTCACACTATTGTTTAGTGCAGTGTTCCCCTACCTTAATTTGCTATGTACATGATTCTCATTTTTTTTTTTTCAGGACTTTAGTGTCAGATCGTTTAATTCAGTCTTCAGTTTATGTCTGTAACATGCTAAAAACTGAACACATGTAAGCATAGCTTATCTAACAGGGAATTCTGTCACTCAGCAAATAGCTTTCCACCTGGCTTGCTGAGAAAGGCAGCAACATCCACAGTAACATCGATAGTAAGAGTCTTTGGCTAGAAACCTGAGTATAAATGCTGGTATTTCATCCCATGACAATTTTGATACACATTATCAGCTTTCTAATTATTGAATAAATGCTGTCAGTTAAGACTAATATATGACAAACAATCCCTTAAATTGGCTACATAGCACAGTAACAAAAGTGGTTTAAACATATCCCATATTCGCTATACAATGACAGCAACAGAACTATTCCATTAGGTTGCTATATTAATCCATCATTTACTCTAGTTCAAGCTAGTAAGTGACCCATGCCACAGAGAAAAATGAAAGGCTTCTCCCCTACCCCCGTGTTCTTCTCTGTCAATCTAACCTAGGAGGAAATTCCTTTTCCACCTCAAATACAGCGACCAGTTAAACCTTGAACATGTGGGCATAACCCAGCAGACAGATACCTGGGAAATAATTCTCTGTCATAGTTCAGCCCTCCCCATCTAGTGTCCTATCTCCTGTGACTGAGATATTTGCTAATAGCAGTCACAGATTGCCTACAGTGGCATATGACCTATCTAACCTACACAATCCCTTCCACAAATTTATCAAGCTCAAAGTTAAAACAAGTTAGGTTTTTTGCCTCCACAGCTCCCATTGTAAAGCTGTTCCAGAACTTTATTCCTCTGATAGTTAGAAACCTTCATCTAATTTCAAACCTAAACTTTTTGATGGACAGTTTATATCTACTTGTTCTTTGGCTAACATTGGCTCTTAACTTAAATAACTCATCTCGCTCCATGATATTTATTATTCTGATGCATTTAGAGAATGTAATCATATTTCCCCTTAGCCTTCCTTTGGTTAGGCTAAACAAGCAAAACTCCTTAAGTCTCCTCTCATAAGGTAAGTTCTCCATTTTTCTCTTCATCCTGGTAGGCCTTCTGTGCACCTGTTCAAGTTTAAATTCATCTTTCTTAAACAGGAAAGACCAGAATTACACAAAGTATTCCAGATGAGGCCTCACCAGTGCCTTGTATAAGGATACAAACACTTCCCTGTCTCTAATGTAAATACCTCACCTGATGAATTCTAGAATTGCATTAGCCTTTTTTCATGACTGCAACACTTTGGCAGTCACTGTCATCCTGTGATAGTTGAATATACCCATGTCTCTCTCCTTCTCCATCACTTTCAACAGGTATGCCCCCAGCTTACAGCAAAAATTTTTGTTGTTAGTCCGCAAGTGCAACTTGCGCACTGAACTATTAAATTTCATTCAATTTCTATTACTTGCTTTCAAGGACATCCAGATTTTGTATTACAGTGGTCACCAACTGGACAGACGTGATTGACTGGTCAATCCTAGAGGATCTCCCAGTCAATTACAATCTCCAGTGGTGCAGCGGAGCTACCATTAAGTGAAATCAGGAAGGCCAAATCACACTTGGAGCTGCAGCTAGCAAGGGAGGTTAAGAGTAACGAGAACGGTTTCTTTGGATATGTTAGCAACAAGGCGATGGTCAAAGAAAGTGCGGGCCCCTTGCTGAATGGGGGAGGCAACCTAGTGACAGAGGATGTGGAAAAAGCGAATGTATTCAATGCTTTTTTTGCCTCTGTCTTCATAAACAAGGTCAGCTCCCAGACTACTGCACTGGGCAGCACAGTATTGGGAGGAGGTGACCAGCCCTCTGTGGAGAAAGAAGTGGTTCAGGACTATTTAGAAAAGCTGGATGAGCACAAGTCCACGGAGACGGATGCCCTGCACCCAAGGATGCTAGGGGAGTTGGTGGATGTGAGCGCAGAGCCATTGGCCGTTATCTCTGAAAACTCACAGAGATCGGGGGAGGTCCAGATGACTGAAAAAAGGCTAATGTAGTGCCCATCTTTTAAAAAAGGAAGAAAGAGGATCCGGGAACTACAGGCCAGTCAGCCTCACCTAAGTCCCTGGAAAAATCATAGAGCAGTTCCTCAAGGAATCAATTTTGAAGCATTTCAAAGAGAGGAAAGTGATCAGGAACAATCAGCATGGATTCACTCATGCCTGACTAACCTAACTGCCTTCTATGACAAGACAACTGGCTCTATGGAGGAGGAGACAGCAGTGGACATGTTATTCCTTGATTTTAGCAAAGCTTTTGATACGGTCTCCCACAGTATTCTTGCCAGCAAGTTAAAGAAGTATGGGCTGGATGAATGAACTATAAAGGTGGATGGAAAGCTGGCTAGATCAATGGGCTCAACAGATAGTGATCAATGCACTCAGCTATATTAGCAGTAACTGTCAGACGCTGTTCACACTTAACTGATTCTGTCTACAGTTTAGACAGAGATTTACTGATGGATATAAAGTACAAAAAGTGCCCAGCATGGAAGTGTCGTGTAGGAATTTTATTAGGCTTAGTAGGGCATCCACAGCCCAGACAGAAATGTGTTTTATTTGCTGAGTTTTCAGAAGGAGGTTTTTATTCTTTTTAAACGGTTTTCCTTTCTTGGTCCACCAAAAAAGGTATTTAAATAAAATGTCATTTCATAACAGAGTTAAAAATCATCATAGAAGTACTTACCATGCTTACGGATCATGTTACTAATATTAAACCGATGCACTGATTTACAGTGGGAAAATGTATCTTCAGCAGAACTGAAGAGCCTGCAGGTAAAAAGAGAGAGATGAATATAAATGGAGTCAATAGTATAACAACACTAATTTAAATTTAGATTGTTTAGAGCGAGGTGCGATATGCTCTAAACTTAGGTTTGCAATTATGAAACTGTGGATTTCTGTCTCCAGAGATAACACAGCAAAAATGTTTTAAAATAAATAAATAATATACAGAGGTGAGAGAAACAACAAACCTAAACCCTACTGTTCCTCTGCAAATTTGCATACACAGAATCCATCCCTTGCCTCTCTCTAAAAGTGCAAAGTTTCAAAAAGTTCAACGAATAGAAGACTGTTGAGGGAAGAATAGCTCTGGACATGGAGAAGACGTCTGGAGATCAATGTGAAAAGGGAGGGACAGGCAGTAGAAACAAAAGTGAAACTGAGCAGCATATTCCAACATATTGAGGTCTTTCTGAGTGTAGCCTTCATTGATTTGAGATCTACCATACCACTCTCTCACTAGAAGGAAAAACCTGTAACAGCAACAGGCCATAAAAGAGACCCAGTCTGAATACGAACCATTCAAGAAATATGTTTGCTGATGATGTTTTAAAGAAAGTCACACCAATGAACTGATGGAAGTCTCTTAAACACTTGGATTCAGAGACCGTTGAAGTGATAATCTCACTTTTAACAGCAGTAGCTTATTCTGTTGGTGTAGAATGAATATTTTCTTCCTTTGGACTAATTCATTTCCGTTTGGGATCTGAAAAAGCAGGAAAGCTTGGTTTTCTTTTCCAGATTATGAACAAACTGGAAAATAAAAGTGAAGATGATTGAGTTAGCTGCAGAGGCCAATATTTTAAGTTTCTCATGCTGACCTGGCTGACAGAGTCAATTTAATATATTTCATTTAACTATTTTAGTTAAAAACCAATTTTAACAAAAACAGACCTGATTTTAAAAAACTTGAATGTTTAACTAAATTCAAAAATTCATGTGCTTGTTTTATTAAAATACTGTATGTTTGCTGTTGAATACATAATGTTGTTATTTTAGTTAGAAAAACAATTTAAAATGTGTCTGGTGATGTTCTCCTCCTAAAATAGCATGACAAGAAAATCCTCCAAATATTAATGATTAACCTGCTGAACTGGAGATAGATATTTATGAAGTCATTGGGAGGTGAACTGCTTCAATTACCTTTGGTAAATAAAATAAACAAAACTATCATTTATTTTCTGATAGCTTAAAAACTTCTCAGATTAGTTTTACAAATAAATAACTTTTAAAATATATAGTGTGTACCTTCCAAAAATGAAATCTACATCTCTCTCTGAGCTGTGAAGAATATGTATTAAGGTTATAACAAACAGCAAGAATGCACTTTTATGTAGAAATCCACGATTAAATCGAGTATTCCTGACTAGCGATTTAAATCAATTTGATTTAAATCAAATCCACCCTGTACAACACCCACTTTGAGAAGTGAAGAAACAAACTGACAGAGCCAGAAGAGTACCCAGAAGTCACCTACTACAGGACAGACTCAACAAGAAAGTAACAGAACTCCACCAGCTATCATCTACAGCCACCAACCAATACAAGTGGTCCCAGCAAATCATCATCAAGGATCTACAACCTACCCTGAAGGATGATCCCTCACTTTCACAGACCTTGGGAGACAGGCCAGTCCTCGCTTACAGACAGCCTCCAGACCGTACCTGAAGCAAATACTCATCAGCAACTACACGCCACACAACAGAAACACTAGTCTAGGAACCAATCCCTGCAACAAACCCCCTTGCCAATTCCATCCTATTCAAGAGACACCATCATAGGAACTAACGACACTATCAGGGGCTCGTTCACTTGCGTATCTACCAATGTGATATGTGCCATCATGTGCCAGCAAAGCTTCTCTACCATGTACATTGGCCAAACCAGGTGGTCTCTACGCAAAAGAATAAATGGCCACAAATCAGACCTCAAGAACTATAACATTCAAAAACCAGTAGAAGAGCACTTCAATCTCCCTGGACACTCAACAGACTTAAAAGTCACCATTCTTCTTAGAATCATAGAACTGGAAGGGACCTTGAGACGTCCTCTAGTCCTGTCCCCTGCACACAGCACAGGACTAAGTTGTACCTACACCATCCCTGACAGGTATTTGTACAACCTGCTCTTAAAAATCCCCAATGACAGAGGTTCCACAATCTCCCTAGGCAATTTATTCCAGGGCTCAAACACTCTGACTGTTAGGAAGTTACAAACTTCCTACACCTACAAACTAGTTATTATTTATATTATAACAGCAACTAGAAGTGCCAGCTGAATTCAGAGACCATTGTGCGAGGCACTGTAAAAAAACTATAACATCAGATCGTAAACTTTGGAACAGGAATTAGACAAGACACAGTGAATGGGAAGGGAAACAGGCACAAAAAGGGAGCATGAGTTACTACCCGCAATCACTCAGCAAATCGGCAGCATAGCTGGGCTCGGCTGGAGAGAAGGGGAAAGGAATTACGTGCCCTAGGGTATTTGCTTTAAGAAAACAGCACCGCAAACACAAACCGCTCGTCTGAAGGCACTTGGGTCCAGGCCGGCTCTCACAGGCAACGGGGTGGAGAAGGGGGGAGGAAAAACCATCACCCCAGGGAGCAGCGGACAACCAGGGAGCAGCTACGACTCACCGCCCGTGGTGCCTCGCCCAGCCCGCTCTGCCCCACAGCATCAAGTTAGAGGCAGCCACACGGGACCAAGGTAACCGCTCCCTCCTCGGCCCCCCAACCCCGGGGACCAGCTCTCCGGCTGCGCGCACGAACCGATCACAGAAGAGGCAGGGAGTCTGCAGCTCCGCGAGGGCCTCCTCGTCCTCCCAGGCCTCCTCGCCGCTGCTGTCCGACAGCTCCGGCATCTCCGCGTCCTCCCGCTCCTCCTCCGCCACCGGCGCCCGGCCGGGCCCCGGAGCTGCGGACACAAGGGACAGCGGTGAGCGAGGCGCGCGCGCGCTGCCCCGGGGGAGGGCGGGGGACGGGACCGGGGCTGCCCGGGTACCCACCTGCGGAGGCTGCCGCCCTGGAACTCATCTAGACACCGCGGAGCGCGCCGCGCACCCGACTGCCGGCCCACGTGCGTGCGGCGAAAACACCCCCCCCACACTTCCGGGTTGACGCTACAAACGTCGCCCAATAGGGTTCGGAGAGAACGTGCGTAGCGGGGCGGGGCCGGGGTTACGGAGCCAGAAGGAGGATGGACCAAGAACAGCTCCTCTCCCAGGGGCTTGCGGGGAGGGGGGCCCTGCTTGGCTGAGCGGCCCCTGCTGCCTGGCGAGGGAATAGCCTGCAGACGGCGGGTAGGTAAACGCCGCGGGGGGGGATGGGGGGCGGTGTCTGCGTGTCTCCGGCCCAGCTCCTCCCGTGCGCGCGGTGTCCCCGCACCGCCCTAGTGCGGCGGGCTCAGCGTCGCGCCGGCTCCAGTGGGGCGCACGGGGAGCAGGCCTCGAACCCCATCGCGCTGCGCGTCCCGGGGCCCCTCACCCTGGTGTCCGAGCCTCGGCGCCTTGACCCTCCGGGCAGGGCGGGGAGAGACCCAGCTGAAGAAAACTACTGATGTCCAGGACCCCACAGAGCTGGGGGCGGGGATAAGGGGGGGCTCAGGGCTGAGCTAGGGGGTTGGATGGGAGGGGTCTGGGCTGGGGATGAGGCGCTCGGGTTGCAGGAGGGGCTCTGGGTTGGGGGGGGTGGTTCAGAGCTGGGACAGGAGGTTGGGGTGCAGGAGGGGGTGATGGCTGTGCACTGGGGGAGCAGGCTCTGGCACAGGGCCAGGGATGAGGTGTTTGGAGTGCAGGAAGGGGTTCCAGGTTTGGGGGGCTCAGGGCAGAGGATTGGGGTGCAGGAGGGGGTCAGGGCTCTGGGATGGGGCCCGGGATGAGGGGTTTGTGGTGCAAGAAGGGGGTCTGGGTTTGCAGGGGCCCTCAGAGCAGGGGTTAGGGCACTGTGCAGGGACAGCCCTCTACTTCCCACCTGTTGCATCTGGACCCTGTTGTGTATATAACCCACGTTATCCGAGAATATTTTCCTTTCTCTAATCACCGCTCCACTGTGAACCACAGAGCACCTGTGAGCACTTATAATAAAACAAAAGGAGGTTTATTTATGAAAGAATAAACTAGAAGTGAGAGAAAGTGATGGAAATGAGTGGTTTCCATACAAAATAAAATAAAACAGAAACATAATAAAATAGGGTCCCTACTCCCCAAAAAGGTCAGTCTGCAGCTGAGCTGGCTGGTTTCACAGGAACCAGAATTCAGTTTTTCATGAGAACATCCCTGCTCCCCACAATGTTTCCTAGTGAAAGGATCCAGAGTGCCTTTTCCCACTCTGTGTTATGCTTAAACCATCAGGGTGAATGTCTGTGTGTTATGTACCTTTTTTTTTTTTTTTTAAACCTCCAAGTGGTTTTGATTGTTTGCATTGGGCTCTGATGGTTCTCCATTAAAAGTTTTGGGATGGAGCAAGGCTAAACGGTCTTGATTATGACACTTGTATACTAGCATGGGGCAACGACTCCCTCTATTTCAAATGGGCTATCACTGTGAAATAATATCTGCTGGTGACTAACTTTTATTCCAAGTCCAATAACCAGGCTTCCAATATAAATACATTATGCCTTAACTGTTACCTGTGCATACATCTTGCAATGATTATGAATCTTGATAAGTTACAAGTTTTCCATAGATACCTTATGTTACTCTTTATGACTAAGTATTCTGCAAGACATGTTTGTAGTGAATTTGTCAGGTCTGACGTGAGTTGTTTCCAAAGAAGGGGGGCAGAGACAGCACATTTCTGCTGTTGTGGAGAGGCGGGAGGATGACACAAGTTAAAGGTTTAGCTGTCCCCAGAACAGTTCAAGTCACACACAGCCCTCAGCCCTTACCCTCAGTTTCCCCTCCTGGAAACCAAAGGCCCCTCTCTGCAGGTCCTAGCTGTTATTCCTGCCTCTTCCCGTGGGGCACAGTTTGGAGTTCACAAGCTCGGACAGCTGCAAAGCAGGGAGGGGAGTCAGTTGCACCATGTGACTGAGCAGGGCTGGCAAACCCTGGCAGATATGGGGGGGCATATGACTCCATGTGGACCCCCCCCCTACACACATCACTTCTGAACAGGGAGACCCTTTACCAAGGAGCCTCAATGTCACAAGCTGCCCCACTAAGCTAAACAACCCTTAGAGCTGCTCCCTAGGTGTGGGAGAAGGAAGTGAAGACGCCGTGGAGCTGCACAGATGCACTGGGGGGGATAGGTACCAACTCCATGGGTGTACAGGACTGAAGCACCCAAGGAAAAATATTAGCGGGTGCTTAGTACCCACTAGCAGTCAAGCTCCAGTCAGTGCTTCCTGCCTGCCCCTAGTGCTGATCAACTTCTCCTCCCTCCCATCTGCTGAGATCAGCTATTCCACAGAGTGCAGGAGGCAGTCGGAGGGAGGGGAATACACAGGGACAGGACATACTCGAATGAGAGGGCAGAAAGAAGCAAGGCGAGGACAGAGCTGGGGCAGGAAGAGGCAGGGTAGGGGTTGAGGCATTGGGGGAAGGGGTGGAGTTGGGGCGGCACCTGGGGCTGAGAGGGCGTTGAGCATGCCCAGAGAACAGGAAGCTGACGCCTGTGCTGAGGGATAAGGTGCAAATGTAGAGCTAGGAGACTGGATAATTGATGGACTCAGCAGAAGCCGATGTAGAGCTGGGGGGTAAAGAATTAAAATTTGGGGGTTTCAGGAGAAGGGGAAGCTGCTCACTATCATGGAGCATTGTATAGAGCTCTTTATAATTTGATCTCAGTGAGAGCTCCTGAAGCCAGGGCTAAAAATCCCCTAACTCTATATCTGGGAGAGTTGGCAATACTATATTCATTCTCTCTGTCACACACACATGCATGTGCAGCAGGAGTCCAAAAATCAGAAGCCATATTAAAAAAAAAACTTTTAAAAATTAAATCTGATTATTGGGGGAGAGGAGGTGACATTCATGATTTCTGAGCTTTTGCGGGTGGCAAGACTGTTTACTTTTAAAATTCAAGATACAATTCATGCTGTTTTACTCAATGTTGTCATCTGTATGTTTACCAGACCCAGAAAGCTCTTGATTCCACCTTGTGGGGAATGAGAGGAAAGATGAGCCAAACCTGCAATAGAAAATTTTGTTTAAGAAAAATAATACATACCCTAATTTAAGACCTGGTTCCATTTAAAACAAAACAAATCAAGAAAGGAAGAGTTTGTTACATTTTCTAACATTAAAAATATGCAATGTCTGCCATTTTTAGTAACACTTTAAATATATTTTAATATTTGATAAGCAGAAAACATGTTTAATAATTAGTACTAAAGTCCTGTGCCCAAACAATACAATTTAATTCATATTGATTTCACAACGTGCAGTGGCTGTTATGAGGTATCATAAAACATTACTTTACATAGCCTCTAAGACTTGAAGTCAATAGTAACAAAAATATTAATAATGAAATCAAGTATATTTATTAGTCTGTAATATAGATCAATGGCCACACAATTCTTTGCCTTTTCATTTGCATAAGAGTTACACACCTTGCCTTGTACTACTGTAAAAAATAATTTAGTATAAGGAACAGGTATCTGTAAGCATGTGACTGGAAAATAAATGCAAAAAAGAAAAATCAAGGACACTAAGAATCATAAGTGATCACTAAAATAGCCATTATCTAGTAATATCTTGTTTGATGTTTGCCATTTTAGCTACTCTGATTGACTGCTCTGTCTAGCTATAGATTTTTCTTTACTTGATTCTTGTCTTGATTCCAGATAACTCCTCTTCTCTGGCCTCCTTGAATCTGCAGTGCACCTCTCAAATCCCTACGAACAGTACTCAAATACTGATATATACATACACGGTGCTTTGCAAACAATCCTTGCCTCAGTTGACTGTATATATCACGTGTATATGTGGATTTTAAAGTGCTTGGAACACAGATGGCATCTTACTATATGTTTGAAAAGCACTGTAAATTTATGTTGTCAAATCCATATACATGTATATCTGTGACAGAGAAAGAGGAAGATAGAGGACCAAGTCTTCAGCTGATGTAAATCAATATAGCATCACTGAAATCAATAGAACTACTCCAGTTTACATAAGCTATTATAATTATTACTATTTATCTTATTGCTAAGAACTTAGAGAATAATAAAGTCAGGCACATAATATATTGCTAATTATTTCTGAAAGGAAATTAAAGTAAAATGATTCTAAAGAGGTAGAAAAACCAACTGTTTCAAAGTTTGGCACCAGCTTTTTACTATTTATTGTAACAAAGATCCTTCATTTTCATTCGAAAGGTACAATAACTTTCAAAATTATTTTAATTTGCAGTATGAAATACTGATGGATATAAAATGAGGGCCACCATCAAGGATGATAGGCTGTGTTATAATAGGTCAGATCAATGGCCGATCAAGTCTACTATTCTGATTGACTCTGTCCCTGACTGGAACTCAGTCCATCTCCCAGTGAAGCGAACTGGAGTTTTCCATTGATTTGAATGGAAATTGGATCAAGCTCCAATTGTGCAATGAAGCACACAGAGGAAAGGTGGAAGAGCTGGAATCTTTCCTGCCCCCTGGAGTGATCAGTTTATGCCCTCAAGCACCTGAGCTGATTGCTCTATTTAAGTTTGAATAATTACCAATATTAATATGGTCCATGAAATTATCTGGCCTCCCTTTTAAATCCAGCTACACTATTTGACTGACACCTCCTTCTATGTGCAACAATAAGCACATGCTCAGCACCCTTCTGGCACAGGTAATGTCAGCTAAGCACTATAACCTGGTTAACAAACTGGCACAGCTCCAAAGGGATGCATGCTGATTTTTTGATGTGATATATAGACAGATTGAAGCCCAACATATAGTAATGCAGTTTAGGGCTTTGGTTTTCCTATAGAAATATACTGTCATGTATTTCCTTTTATTTTGCTTTAATTCTTATATAACTGGGGTAGCTGTAGTACCCTTTGAGAAGGTCAAAGCAAATTCCTTTCTGCTAATTCTGTGTTTTCGCCTATTTGTATTCCACCAACAAACATGGCTTCCCTTCTCTGCACCTCCCATCTTATCTTTCAGATGAAACTAGAATGCATCATGTTGTTTCAGAAACAATTCATTTGAGATAAGTCTTTACCCAACATCTTTGCTATCAGCATAATTATAGATGTCAAGTGCCCTGGGATAGTCCTTATTAGTTATTTGCCATTGCACAACCAGCAGAGGGAACACCAGCATTACTTTTTGTGATTCAAGTATTTGAGCTAGTGGCCTGAATTCTAATTATTAGCACCGTGGGATCCAGTCAGATACGGATCTCAGTTACAGCACAGTAAATCCAGAGTAACTCCACTGCTCTCTGTGGCATTATCCTAGATCTACAGGATTGTAACTGAGAACAGAATCTGGCCCAGGGAATTTTAGTATCCCTTCCAAAACCTGGCTGCTTTCTTCTTTTTTTTACTCCTATTTTAAGCGAAGAAGGGGCTCAAATACAATAGCAGTGACTGAGAACAGTTTATACATGGATAGATTAGATTTAAAAAACAACATGGATAGATTACAAAACATGTTTGGATCAAATTATTCAGCTCCAGAATCACAAGGTCACTCTAAATTTCTTCCATCTTATGCTAAAAATCACCTGTGAAGAAGTCAAAGGATTTTGTGACATTGAAACAAGAACATTGGCCTCTTACATTGTAGATCTGACCCAGTACCAAAACCATAAGTTTGAATCTGGAAATTTTAATTTAACATCAAAAACACAATCCCAGTGAAGTTTGAAGGGGATGATTAGTTTAGGAGGTCTCCTTTGGACCCAACTCCGATTATAAAATTTGAGGTATATCAAATTAATAGTGACTCTTCAGACATTGCTTATCAAAATCAACCATTGTTACTGATAAAAAAAAAAATTTCTATAGGGTTTCTCCAATATATAATAAGAAATCTCTAACACTAGGAAACAGTATGAACTCCTTGAAAACATATGTTTTCTTGTTAATTAAGCTACACAAGAACCATTGGCAAGCCAAATAGTTCCAACTTTATGCAGCAAGGCTTAGTTGCAATAAATGGAAATGACTTAAAATCATTAGATAACTTATTTTTCCCTCTAGATTTAGTCAATAACATAGTCACAGGCACAAATTCAACAGCAACCGTTCTCCAAATGGTCCCGGGATGACAGCAGCAAAACTAGTAACAGCAGCTTCTTTGTGTTATACTGAAATTCTCTCCCAGTAAAGGGGCAAAAGGTCACTGATTGCATAGTCTTTGCTCCATTGCACACCCTTTGCTAATGTTCAGTTCTGAGAATAACTGACTGTGCCACACACTCTTGTAACTGAACCCTCTTTTTCTTATTACATGTTAAAATACTGTGTAATAAATGTAAGGCACCTGTTCATTTGGATCAATGCATGTAATATGCTGGATGAAAATCATATTAAAAAATTCTGCAGCAAATGTATCATTTTCATTCAATACATCTTGAAAAAACAACTCCTACCGGTGTTACAATCTCATAATCTTTATAAAAGGATTTGCATGGTACAGCACGATTTACAATGTAATGGATTACTATTTCATAATCCTGGGGCAGGAGGAAAAAAACCACAAATCTTTAGCAAAATTTTATTACATTGCAAGCTTTTTCCAGATCCTGAAATAGGAATTAGTGATGCTGTTAGGGAGGGGAAGAAGTGCACAATATCTGATAACATCACACCATTTAACTGGTCTTTGTTTCATGTTGGTTTCCAGTCATGTGGATATCCTTGTTCTCTAACAGCTCCACCTTCTTGTCACTTGGGATTACTACATTGTTCACCATAGCTCTTGCTAATGTTGACACGGGTACAGAAAGTGCAGTAATAGTCATCACATGAGAGAGGCAACCCAGAATTTTTCTAGCACACCATTCTAATGGACGTGACTCTTCTCTGTCACATAAAATCAATCTTAAAAGAGAGAGAGACTGATTAAGAAGAAGTGATAAATAGACAGCAAACAGTTTCCACTCACACTTAAACAATCACTTACCCAGGTTTTAATATAGTGCAGCGATCGAAGTTAAGTTCTTGAATTTTAACTTCTGCTTCACCCTAAAAAAGCCAAATCCATGACATATTTAGACAAGGACCCCAAAGTTACTGCTCATCATTCTAGCATGCTTAAAGTACTGTCAATACAGTCTTGACAAAAGATTCTTCTTGAATCTTGAGAGCAAAACACTTCTAGGACTTTGTGTCATACTCCATAGGTTACTACTACTCATATGCTTTTTTGTCTCCAGACATTTGCAAAAAACCCAAAAGAACAAACTGTATACACAGATTGCACACACAGTTAGTCTATAGCAAAATATGTTGTTATTATCCAGTCTCTTTCCCCCTACCCAACTATTTTCACTCTCCGCTACCACCCTTACTTCTGTGCTGCTGCTGGCAGCAGCACTGCCTGCAGAGCTGGGCAGCTGGAGAGTGGCAGCTGCTGACTGAAGGCCCAGCACTGAAGCCAGCAGCGCAGAAGTAAGGGTGGAAATACCATACCATCCTTACTTCTGCACGGCGGCTGCTGCTGGTGGTTCTGCCTTCAGATAGGGGCTTCCAGCCTGCAGGCGCAGCTCTCTGCTGCCCAGCTCTGAAGGCAGTGCCGCCACTAGCAGCAGTGCAGAAGTAAGGATAGCAGTACTGCAACCTCCCCTACAATAACCTTGCAACCTCCCACAACTCCTTTTTGGGTCAAGACCCCTACAATTACAACACCATGAAATTTCAGATTTAAATAGCTGAAATCATGGAATTTATGATTTTCAAAATCCTATGACTGTGAAATTGACCAAAATGGCACTACCCTTAAAGCATGATTTTCAATCCTTTATCATTTTTGGGCTATCCTCTGAATGCTGTCTAGTTTATTAACATCCTTCTTGAATTCTTGATACCAGAACTAGATACAGCATTCCAGTAGCAATCACACCAGTACCAATACAAAGATAATATAACCTACTCCAAATCAATATTCCTATGTTTAGACATCCAAAGATTGCATTAGTACTTTTGGCCACAGCATCACACGGGGAGTGCATGTTCAACTGATTATCCATCGTGATCCCAAAGTCTTTTCAGAGTCATTGCTTCCCCTGCTAGAGTCCCGCATCCTCTAAATATGGCCTGTAGTCATTGTTCCTGTGTGGATGACTTTATAATTGTCCATATTGAAATGTGCATTGTTTGCTTGCACCCAGTTTACCAAGCAATCCAGGTAGTTCTAAATCAGTGACCACTCCCTCAGTCTTTGTTTTATCTGTCTTTGTCAGTAATGATTTTCTTTTTATTTTCTTCCAGGTCATTGATAAAAATGTTAAATAGCATAGGGCCAAGATCCAATCCCCAGGGCACCCCACTACAATTAAATTTTAAGATCATTTTGATTTTGTATCTTTATTGTTCTTAATCAAAATATTGTGTGGCATTATGTCAAATGCCGTACAGAACAGGAGTATAATATATTAACTCTATTACCTTCATCAACCACATTTGTAATTCTATAACAAACATATCAAGTTTGTTTGAAGTCTGTTTTCATAAAGCTATGTTGATTGGCATTAATTATATTACTTTCCTTTAATTCTTCATCAGTGAAGTCCTCTACTGGCCATTCCCTTAATCTGCCTGGAATTGATGGCGGGCTGCAAGCCTATAGTTCCCAGATAATCCTGCTTACCTTGTTGTGATGGGGAGATGCTCTCTCCCCCATCCTCTTATGCCCCAGTAACTGCTCAGACCCTCTTTCACCTTGTGTGCAGGCTGTATTTTATTCTAAACCCAAACAGTAATTCAGTACAGTGCAGCATCACCATTTGAACCTTTTACCTCTTTCAACATTTCTTTGCTAGGGCCCTAGGAGGAAAACAGATTGGTCGGTCACTATCTCACTCTGTGTTGGAAGCTCCTTCATTCCAGGCTCAGTTAGCCGTATCCTTCCTCATAACACTTCCTTTCTGTCTTTTTAATCAGGTTATTCATCTGAGACAGTGGTTCTCAACTCTGGTCCACAGACCGGTTTGTTTACCTGCTGCCTCTGCAAGTTCAGTTGATCACAGCTCCCACTGATCTGTATACAACTTTAGGCAGACTAACTTTTAAACACAACATGGGAAAAACAAAGTGAGTGACTTTGGGGGAAAAAAAACATTCAATGGACATTAGACAGATAGTAATAGCCAATATGCAGCTATGCTTGGTTGGTACACCACTTTGAGCAGGTGAATTTAATCAGGACATAGGCTGTCATGCCCAATGGTCAGAGCAGGAGTCAGTAGCCAGGAATTGGAGCCTAGGGTCACAGCTGAAGTCAGGCAAGTCTGGGAACGAGCAGAAGCTACCACAGCTGTGGGCTGATGCTTGGAGCAGCCACTGAATTGCAGCTGCTGCTGGGCTCAAGAGCTCATCAGCAGATCCTTCCAGCTGATCTGGTGGCAAAGCCAGTCAGTCAGGCCACCTACTACAGCTACACTTGTGAAGTAGCCCGGAAACTGGATCTGCTCTAGTTCTTGACAGGGTGATGTGATAATAAGCACAGAAACTGAAAAGTACAATAGGGCTGTGAGGCTGGAGAGACTAACTGAAGGAGAGAGGCTTCTTGCTGACAGGTCTCTCAAGAAGAGAGGCAGAGGGTATGGGGACATCACCACTAGAGGATGCATTTTTCATAAATGTAAGACGTTACTCATTAGCTATGTAGGCATAATTACAAACTCTTACTGAGTACAAGACCAGTTATGATATGTAGACCATTTCTGTCAAATCTAAATAAGGTTCTCTCTCTTGCTTTGGATTAAAACTTAAGTCTTTAGGCTTTGTCTGGGATTTTCCCCAGTTACAGCACTGGGTCAAGCCTAGTTGTGTCAGTGGAACTTCAGTTTCAAACAGGGGTTAGCACCACTG
The DNA here is from genome assembly GCA_007922305.1 of Dermatemys mawii. NCBI lineage: Eukaryota > Metazoa > Chordata > Testudines > Dermatemydidae > Dermatemys > Dermatemys mawii. The sequence goes on from ML677332.1 coordinate 23,776,285, forward strand.
CTGCAAATAGCAACATTGCCTGCCTACATAAGAGGTTTGCAACAGTGGCTGTAACTGGGACAAATCCCCAGTGTAGACAGGGCTGCAGATTGTTTTGACCTCAAAACATCACTGAAGCACTCAGGCACACTTTGAAGGGAGGATAGATTTCTGACAACTTCTGAGAGAGGACGTCTTAGAGAACTATATCTATCCTGGAGCAATTGAATGAGGCAACCCCTAAGAAATACCACCCATATACTGGCTGCAGTCACTAGGCACTTAGGAATAACTGGATGACCTCAGGTGACTTGCACCGTTATACTACCGCATGACTGTCTACACTACCTGCTGAATCAGCGGGCAGCAACTGATCCAGTGGGGGTTGATTTATCACGTCTCTACTAGACACGATAAATTGACCACTGGAGTGCTCTCCCATCCACTCTGGTACTCCACCAGAATGAGGAATGCAAGCAGTGTTCATGGGAGAGTGTCAGCTGTCAACTTTTCACAGTGAAGACACCATGGTAAGTAGATCTAAGTATGTCGACGTCAGCTATGCTATTCACGTAGCTGAAGATGTGTATCTTAAATTGATCCCGCATGGTAGTGTAGACAAATCCTGAGTTCCAACTCAGTTCAAACTGAAGTAGCTGTAAGTGGAAGCATTAAAAAACATATCTGGTGGTAACTCACCTGTAGGAATTAGTTCTAAAGTGAATAGTATTGACCTCTGCAAAGCAAAGTCAGCTCAAAACACTAATAAACATGCTAGGGACCAATCAAGTGTTGGTGAGGGTGATAAATAAGTAACCTAATAGGACTTTCCATCTGTAAGATGTACGATTCTATGAAAATATATTTTGATTCAAGGAGCTGCTCTGGAGATATGATTCAGACACTCAGGAAAACAAGAGGCATGAAGAATCTCTCTTGGAAATCCTGGCCCTTTTGAAGTCAGCGGAAGTTCTCCCATTGATGTTAATAAGACCAGTATTTAATCTTCCGTGTTTATCTTAGGCCTTGTGTTAACATTCAAAAAAAGTTCTTAACTTGAGTTAGCTAACTTGAATTAATTAACTCAAGGTAAAATCCAAGTACTAACATGGGCTAGCAGGTTGAACTTTGGATAAAACAGATAGGGCCAGATTTTCAAGGGAGCTCAGCGCCCACGGTTGGGCCAGATTTCCTTTTTGAAAAGCTGACCATGAATGTCAGAATGGGAGCTGGTGAGCACTAAGCACTTTGAAAAGTGTTGAGCACTTTAAAACATGGCCCCACTGAGCCAGTTCTGTCCTGTGTTATACAGGTGTAACTCCTCTGGAAGGCAGTGGGGATTTTATATACAGAACTGAATCCAGAGAAGCCCTAGAAAGAAACAATGTAACTGAATTGTAAAGAATCATAGAAATTAGAAATGAAAAAGTACTTGGGCCAAATATTCAAAAATATTTAGGCACTAACCAGGTTCAGCACTTTGGGTGGATTACAAAGGGTTTTTTTAGGCACCAACTGACATTGATTTCAATGGAAGTTAGGTGCATAGACACCTTTGTGAATACCATCGCAAATGGGATTTTCAGAAGCACCTATCTGCAATTTAAGGCCTCTAAATACCTTGAAAATCTGGCCCTTTATCTAGTCCATCCATCTGCCAGTGCTGGATTATCTCTGATAAATACATTTTCTAGTGGGGTTTTTCCAATCTAGTTTTAAAATTTCTCAATCACTGGAGCTGCCTAAGAATCTTCTTCAATTTTTCTTTGCTTAGTTTTACTCCTGGTTAACCACCTCCCTCTCCCCCTGCCCCTTTTGGATAACTGCTTAAACAATTCACAGGGAAAATTTGACTTTACACACTTAAACCATACAGACATTTATCCAGATTATTGTAAAATTTAGACCAACCTTGATTTTTAAAATAAAAAAAATGCTGTGCTTATCAGCTCCACTACTAGATACCAAGAGGAAGTGTTTACAACCACCAGCTTTTGCCAATTCTGCTGACATGCAAACATAATCTCGATCAATGCGAACAAGTCCATCCTAGGATAAAGAGTTATTTGGATTAGACCAGGTCAGAAGAATCCACAGAAGAGGAAAAATGTGTGAGGTGGGGGGAAAGCAAAACAATAAGTGGGACAAAATTCAGCGACTTTCCATTTTCTCCCAAATCTCTTTCATTTTTCAAACGAAGGCTGAAGGGAAATTTCATTGCAGAAAAGCATTTCAGACTTATCTAAGATAATGACAGGTAAATGGTTTCTAACCATTAGAAGAATGAGGTTCTGGAACATGCTCCCAGCAGGTTGGGCAGGGGGGCAAACAACCTAGGTAGTTTTAAGATTGCTCTTAATAAATTTATTATCAAGGTGTTGCCTGTGATAGCAGGGGTCTTGATTTGATGACTCAGGAGCTCCCTTCCAGTCCTATTTAAACCAGTAATTCAAAGTTTGGTTGTCTCATTGCTGCAGTTCAGCAGAATCTTTGTAAAGCATACTTCTGTAGACACCAGATTGTTTCATTAATGGCCCAATCTTGAAAGACCCTGAGTGCATCCTGAGAAATATACAGAGTGCCTTAAATTCCTATTGAAGTAACACAGTAGGATCTACTCCTGCAAGCACCGGTTGGCTCTATCTGTCCCCAATGTAGAATTTAAAGCACAGAAAACAAAAAGTAGCCAAATATTTAAGTTATTTAACCCACAGTTAAGTAAATTCCTAAATTTTATCTTTGTTTAATCAGAAGATTTTAAAAGCAAACAAACAAGCCATACGTCATTCACCAGCTAGAAGAAAAGAGAAACTGCCTCAGAACATTACATAGTAGCATTAGGATAGTTCTTAGATTTCTGGGTATGCTTTCAGAGTTGTCTTGTTTTGTAAATGTGACAATCTCAGCACTTCAGAATAAATTGAGATTTTTGCCTTACAAAACTAAAGAAATAGAAGCTTCTCTCAATAAAACTGCAAATGCTCCTGATTAATATTAATTCCAACTTTTTTTTTAGTGCTTGTTTGGGGTATTTTGAGTACTAGCCGTCTGTTAAATCTCTCATTCTTTGTAACAGCTTCTTAAAAAAAAATTAGCCAATCAAAAGTCCCTAGACCGACGCTGTCTCTCTCAGTTAATCCAAGGCCAGTAAAGGGATAATTTGATTAAAGTGAGACCCTAATTTATTTAGCTTTAGTTCTGGATCAACCTCTCTTTAATAGAGTGCTGTCATCTCCAATTGTTTGATGAAAATTAAAGTGACATAAATACCATGGGACTTTTCCAATCTGATTAGTCAGCTAACTTGCATCAATACTACCCCAGCCATCAGATGCTGGCGTCCTTCCTTTCACTAGCCTTACTAACAACTGACAAGTTCTCCTTGAAGAACTGGCACCCACGCTGCCACTCAGACCCCCACACTTAACCCATCATCTCTCCTCAATGGGTCCTGTTTGACAAGGTGACCACACCTTTTTCCACTACTCTTCCCCGGACAAAGCTAAATATTGTTTTATTAGCAATCAATAGCCTGTTAATCCCAAATGATTTCACAAATCCACTGAGCTCTCAAACTGATTATAAACATTCATTTTTCTAAGCTGCTAAATTCAGATGGGCTTTCTCCTTTCCTCCCTCCACCTCCAACGTGTGGCATTTTAGTTGAGAGCAAAACCTCAACAGCCAAAAATGCCTGTTGTCTTTAATATTGCATTTAACTAGCTGTCAATTCTCGAAGACTTAAGATACACTTTAAACATGATCAAATCTTTGGCACAAAAAGCTCCATAGATTTAGGATCTCCATGAAGATTTCTACTGGATCCTCTACTTTCTAATCTTCTGTTTAAAACCAAATGGTGGTAATAAAGTTTCTACATCTTTCTTTTGCCTCCCTTACCCCATACAATAGCATAGTGCATTTTTGTTGAGTCTGCAGCCAGGCAGACTGAAACAGCCACAGCAAAAAAATAAAGTTCTAGTTACAGAATATTAAATGGCAACACAGTTAACTAACTGCTGAATGATGTACTCCATGTTCAACAATTGGAGACCCTGGTACATTGTGATGGCCCATTTGTTTGTATATTAGGTCATGAACATTTCTTCTTTGAAGTCCAAAGAGGATGAGCCAGGGTGGCATTATGAACATGATATCTATTGACTAATTCAGCCTCGCCCACCCATAAAATCTGCTTGCTTCACCTTACCATAATGATGTTAATGACTAAGGGCATGTCTTCACTAGCAACATTAAAATGCTGTTGGGGCGGCACTTTACCATGGCTGTGTAGCTGCTCTCCCAGTGATATAAAACCCCCACCTCCTCGAGGAGAATAGCTACCAGTGCTGGAATCATGGCTCCCAGCACTGGTGCACTGTCTACACTGGCACTCTACAGTGCTGAAACTTGCTGAACTCAGGGGGATGATTTTTCTCACCCCTGAGTGAAAAAGTTGCAGCGCTGTAAAGTGGCACTGTAGACAAGGCCTAAGGAGGAAGCTAATGTTTACTTATTCACCAAAGAAAAGATTACTTGCCTGAGACAAACAGGCAGGTAGAATTTTGCAAGTCTAGTCTTTTCTATATATGCCCCTACTGGATTATATAATAAATGTGTATGTAAGTGTAGAACCTACTCTTTAAGTCATCAGTTTTCACAGAGGCTGTGCATATTGTGGGCAATTCTGCATCACAAGTTACAAATGAAATATTACAGAGGTAAAGTTTCAACTAGATGATTTTGTCATGCTGAAATTTCAGCTCTGTGTCTGGGCTCAGTTAACCTGACAGTATCCACTTGAAGTGTAATGGTTTAACAGGTCACCAAAGTAGATTCTTTAGTATCTCTTTTAAAGGAATCTTCTCCATATTCTGTATTTCCTTTATATAATTAATTCTAGCCCTGCCCCAACAGAACTTTCCATATAAAATAAATCTACCTTACATGTCAAATATCACTCACAAGAGTAAAACAAAGCATTGGCCCAGGTGGTAAAGCTTTGACCTAGAATTAGAACTAAATCCAAGATTTCCTAAATGTGGGGGTGGGGTAGGGGTGTTAGCTCTTCTACAGTTTCTGCGCTGATTGAAAGAAAGAATGAAATCAAGGGGTCTATATAATACTTCTGCAAAGTGAAAACTAAACAATATTGAGGGTTTTTTGCTTACTGCTCCTCCTTTTGCTTTTGTGGTACCAAGACAACAGAATCCAACATCATGACCTTGAAATGCTGCAGAATATTCATCCAGCTTTTCAAAGTCTACCACTTGTTGATTCTAGAACACAAGGATAGAAAATAACATGAAAACATTAACAAATAAATAAAGCGGTGTTAAACAGACACCAAATATGCCAGTCATATGACTTACCACATTTTGATATGCCTCTTCTTCAAAGGTCAGTTTTCTACGTCCTATGATGGTGACATTAGAAAACAATTGCTGTTTCAAAATTTCTTTTAACAATTCTTTGCCAGTTACTCCTGATGCACCAAGGATAAAACAAGATTTATTTTGTTTCTTGAAGTTTTCACGAAGGTTTTGTATGTTCTCAAGCTGAGTCATTCTGTATATGAAAAAAAATATGAAAAAGTTCTTTAAAAGAGTCATGATAGATTTTTTTTTAAACATCCTTTTGTCTAGAGGTATAGAAGCAGACATTGTTTTCTGTTAAACAAAACACAGTCCATTTGATATAATAGTAGAAAAAAAAGGTTTAAGTACTTTTTACTGAACCATGTCTTCAGTCTCCCAAGACTATTCTCAAACTGTGAGAAGTTGAATAAATTATTTTTTTAAATGAAGAATGAAATGTTATGGTTCATTGATATATATACTAGGAAACCCTCATTGTAACAAGGAGATGGAAAATAACTTCTTTAACATTAATTCAAAATAAGGAAGTATCCTTGAAAGTGACCGAGAACTTGGCATGTTTCGTATCTCCCTAATAAATCCCATCCCCATTGCCTATTATTTGGTATCTACCATGGAGAAGGGTGTAGGGGTGATAAGAAAACACTGAGACAGCATGTATTGCTTTAACTTGTAATGAACGTGCTGATAAGACAATACTGAGACAGCATGTCTTGTAATGAACATTCTGATAAGAAAATACTGAGACACTTCTCCAGGGACTCGAACCCCAAAGCTCTCCAGGGACTCGAACCCCAAAGCTCTCCAGATGGGACCCGTCTGACTCTCCGGCCCAGGATCAGACTCTAAAGCAATGCAACGCGCATCCTCCATCTTCAAGGAGCCTTGCCGGTGATCTGATCCCTGCGTCGGCGATAAGGCGAGTTCTGTGAACCAGCTGCCCATTCTAACAACTAGTAAATTTTTATAGACAGTTTCATTACATCACAAATTATTCATTCAAGCAACCCACCTCCCCACTTCGTTAGTAAGAAACTTCTAGTATTTCATTAGAAGTTAAAGCAATACATGCTGTCTCAGTATTTTCTTATCAGCACGTTTGACCAGTACCAGAAACCAGGAGACAGGAAAGATAGATGATCTAACAAAAAAAAATAAAATAAAAAAAAACAACAACCAGGGAGTGAAGGACAAAACAGGGAGTGTTGACATTAAGGCTCCACTTAACAGGGAGCGAAGGACATTTGGTAAAAAAGATGTTTAGAATGCAACTCTCTCTCAGGGTCGGCAAGAGTGCAGATTCATCTGCAACTCTGCTCAGGGACTACCCAGAATTCCCTGGATTAATTCTTGGGCCTAACATAAGGAACCAGTAGATCATCTAGTCTGGCCCCTTGTATATCACAGGCTACCAACAGCTACCCATGAAGCCCAACAATCAAAACAAGGCCAAAGTACTAAGCCCACAGGAGACTAGACTCTTATATGGTACAGGTAGAAAATAGGAGGGTTTGAGATGCGCCAGTGCTTGAGGCCCCTGCAATGGCAGGTAAATGATTAAGTGAAAAATATCCAGATAATCCTGGCAAGTGACCCACATCCATATGCTGCAGAGGAAGGTGAACCACCCTGCCCCACAAGGTAACTGCCAATCTGACCTGGGGAAAATTCCTTTCTGACCCCAAATATGCCAATCAGTTAGACCCTGAGACTGTGAGCAATAACCAGCCAGCCAAGCAGTTGAGACACAAACCCTGGCACACCCCACCCAATTTTCCCATCTCCAGGTGTGGAAGAGGATTAAAAAAACCTCTCCCAGAATACCTTGCAGGAGAGGGGAGAATCCCCTCCTGACTTCTGCCAGTGGCCTGCTGAAACCCTGAAGCATGAGCTTTAGGAACACAAGACATAAACCTGAAGTGATCCCCAGGCTATTGAGCCCTGCCTTCTACCATCACAAACAACGCTGTCATACAACTGCACTAATACATTTGTCCCACTTTCTCCAATTAATCATAGGAATATGGTGGGTTCTCCATCATTTGAAGTCTTTAAATCAAGACTGTATGTCTTTCTAAAAGACATGCTATACTGAAACAGAAGTAATGGGTTTGATGCAGAAATTACTGGGTGAGGTGAGTGTTATGCTGAGGGGCTGACTGGATGATCATAATGGTCCCTTCTGGCTTTTTTAAGGCCATTTATCTAAGAATTAATAAATAGTCCTCCCATGGCTGTATCTGGCCCAATTTTAAACATTCACATTCACAAATGTATATTATAGCAAGCCTGTGTTGCATGAGACCTTGGAGGACACAGGTGAAATTTGGTGACAACTGCTGCCCTTTGGGCACCTCAAAGTTCTCCAGATGCTGCTGAAGCAGAGTCGCTGCTATCACTACAGTGCTGGCAGCACCACTCACCACTGAACAGCACATGCATATCTGCATTACCTATTCCACTCCATCAAACCCACTCTGAGCAATTCACAGAGTAACCCCCCACAAGTCCACAAAATCACCGTCAACTTACTTGCAATATGAGAAAGAGATCAACCTTATTAGCAACTCCCTACAAAGCTGTGTTCTTCATAGAAGCAGGTTACTCTGAGCACTCTCAGTGGGCACTGATCATTTCACCACACCTTCCACAGATATGCTCCAGCTACACCCACCTGCATCTCTCACTCCCAAAACACTCCTATGTCAAGAAGGTTGAGAGAGTCTTGTTGTAGAACCAGTCACTCTACCTTTAAACCAGTGGTGAATTTGACCACACCCAAGGAATCCTGACCAGCTCAATTAGGACAGCTATTAGACCTGCCACTGCCAAAATTAACATACATTAGTGGGACCCAGGATCTGACCCAACATATTTAGGATAGATGGGCTAATATATTTGTAATATTATTTCTGAATTCTAAAGAACCTATTTCTACATTTATTATGCAATCTTTCCTATTTGTATAGGCATGCATTAATACATGTGGATTAAATCAATGTCACTTGATGTATTGTCAACTTGTGGACCCATAAAGTTAGGTCCTATAGGGGCTGGTTCAGAAGTCTTTGAAGTAAATGAAAAGTAATAGGCTTTGGATCAAACCTGTACCATTGTACTTAGAATCAGACAGAATCAGAAATGCATTTTAGCAAATTAGGAGTTTTCATATCATCCCCCAGGACTGTTCCAGTATTTACCACATATCTGAATTGCAGATTTCTGCAGCAGAGTTTATTTTCACATGGATGAAGAGGGTCAAAAGTTTTAGCTACATTGTCTCCATTTAATTAAGCACACTCTAATACCCTTAATAATTCAATAGCATTTTATCATAATGGTCTAAAACACTACAGTTTACAGTGTTATGTTGGTTTTTGGACTATGGAAGAAAGATTGGAATCTATTTTTAATAAGAACAGCTACACATTTTAAATCATTTTTACTTTTAATTGTTGTACTGCTTGTTGTTTGTAATATTTGCAATATCATCTTAAAAACCAGAAACTAAATATCTTTCTAAACTACTTTGGTCTATTCTGAATTACAAAGTATGTAACCCCTGTTCCCACAAAAACAATGTAGGTTTGCAGGACTGGTCCATTTTTGCCATGGAACACCAAATTGTGACTGCTTTTCTTTGTTTCTTCTCTCCCTGTGAGGGAGCATTCTGTATCACTGATGAACACTGCTCTGTGAATAAAAGTACTATCAAATTGTCATCCACTCCATTTGTAGAGGGAGTGTGGGTTGGGAAGTCTGGTGTAGTTTAGGATAAATAAAATTGATTTCTGCAAATCCTTACTGACAATAAATTCTTACTCCCACCAGGACTTGTAATCTTGCCACTTTTAATTGTTTTTTAAAATATATACACACTGAAATAATCAGAAATAACCAGATCATTATCTGGGCATGCTTAACACCAAGCCAAGAATTGCAGTCACTACTTACTCTGCCACAGAAACTAAAGAAGTAAACAAGTAAAACTTAGCCAGTGAAAATGTGTTAAAGGTAACGATGATCTTGTGCAAGCCATAAATTTGGTAATCAGAACTGTGTTGAAATTATGGTTGCATCATCCTACCACCTCAAGATAGTTAAGTTCCAGGCAGACTGCAAAGAGCTACAAAAGGATCTCTCAAAATTGGGTGACTGGACAACAAAATGGCAGATGAAAGTCAATGTTGATAAATGCAAAGTGATTCACAATGGAAAACATAATCCCAACTATACATATATAAAATGATGGGGTCTGAATTAGCTGTTGACACTCAAGAAAGAGATGTTGGAGTCATTGTGAATAGTTCTCTAAAAACATCCACTCAATGTGCAGAAGTCTAAAAAGCGAACAACGCTGGGCGTCATTAAGAAAGAGATCGATAATAAAACAGAAAATATCATATTGCCTCTATATAAATTCATGAATACTGTGTGCAGATGTGGTCGCCCAATCTCAAAAAAGATACATTGGAATTGGAAAAGGTTCAGAAAAGGACAACTAAAATGATTAGGAGTATAGAATGGCTTCTGTATGAGGAGAGATTAATAAGACTGGGACTTTTCATCTTGGAAAAGAAATGACTAAGGACAGATATGATTGAGGTCTATAAAATCATGACTAGGGTGGAGAAAGTAAATAAGGAAGTGTTATTTACTCCTTATAACACAAGAACTAGGGGGTCATCAAATGAAATTAATAGGCAGCACATTTAAAAACAAGCAAAAGAAAGTATTTCTTCACACAATGCACAGTTAACCTGTGGAACTCTTTGCCAGAGCATTTTGTGAAGGCCAAGACTATAACAGGGTTCAAAAAAGACCTAGATAAATTCATGGAGGATAGGTCCATCAATGGCTATTAGCCAGGATGTGCAGAGGTGATGTCCGTAGCCTCTGTTTGCCAGAAGCTGGGAATGAGCGACAGCAAAAGGATCACTTGATTATTATCTGTTTTGCTCATCCCCTCTGGGGGACCTGGCATTGGCCACTGTTGAAATACAGGATACTGAGCTAGATGGACCTTTGGTCTGACCCAATATGGCCATTTTTATGTACAACCAATATTCAATTTACAAAATAAAAAAAATGCACTTTAAGTTGCATCAGAGAAGATACACCTTTTATGCCTATTTTACAAAATTACAAATTGTGCTAAAGAAGTCTATGAAAAAAGTTTCTTGTATTACTCTTACCTTGTGCCTTCCACAGCCTTGTTTATTTACCCACCTGTTACATCTTTAGATTGAAAACTGTTGGGGGGCAGGGATGGCCTTTTGCTACATGTCTGTACAAACACGGAGTGCAATGGGGCCATAACCAGGCAGGGGCCTCTAGATACTACTCTAATACAAATGTTAAATAATAACTATAGCAACATGCTATATGCTGTATTTGGTCAAGGCTAATTAAATATACATGTGACAGGTTGGATCACAGAAACCCCCTTGGGACTGCCCTCTCATGGCTTCCCTCACATGACTCAGAATCATCTTTATTCATCATCTTTTTGTTGATCCACCAAAATGTTTCTACCTTGTGGCAAATTGCTGGCACTATTATGATGGGTCCCGCACTTTCTCTTCTTATGGGAGGTTCAGGGCACCATTTCTTGCCCCTGAACAGGGTATTAACTGCCTCACTAGTATCCTAGAGGAGGAGGAGTGGAGAGGGAGGGACCCAGGCCCGCCCTCTACTCCAGGGCCCAGCCCAGGGCCCTGAGGATAGCAATAAACCACCTGAACTAGCTATTCCTTCCCCTGGGCTACTTCCGTCTCCTACCCTTCAGCTCGTGGGGCTTCCTGCCCTCTCTCTACACAAGCCAGGTGTCTCTTTACCTAGAGTCTGGGTCTTCTTGGTTCCAAGCTCTCCTCCGAACTGCTCCAGCTCCTGCAAACTGCTCTCTGCTCCAACTCCTTTTCAACTGTCTGATTGAAGCAGGGTTTTTTTTATCATGTGACTGGCTTCAGGTACTCTAATTGGCTTCAAGTGCCTTAACTGGCTCCAGGTGGTCCAACCAACTTCTAGCGAACTTGCTTCCCTCTAACACTCTCCTGCTGCCCGCTGGCCATGCTGTATCACAACCTATATTTGGTCAAGGCTAATTAAATATACATGTGACGGGTTGGATCACAGAAACCCCCTTGGGACTGCCACCTGATGTACCTAGACTACCTCTGAGCTCGTTTTCCCTGCCAGCTTAGGACTTCAGTGCCCTGCCTTGTTTGAGCCGGACATGCTTGCCTGCTGCAAACACAGATCCAAGTCAGAACCACGTCTCCGCACCCAGTGTCAAAATTACCATTCCCAAACAAGTTCATAGGGAAGCTAGCCTAAGGCCAACTTCCGGCTCTTCCCATTGAAGCTCATATCTTAGACTCAGCACATTCTACATTCTGGTCAGGATATGGAACTGAAACTTATTTCATGGCACTGCTGGCTGATCTCTTCCAGTGAGTGGACAAAGGACAGATGTCCAGGCTCATCCTCATAGACTTCTCTACAGTATGCATCACTAGATCACCTGAGAGAGGTGGCAGGGATCCAGGGGGATGTGCTAACATGGTCTGAGCCCTTCCTGGAGGCATGTACCCAAAGAACAGTGAGAAGAAACTGCATCTCTATAATTAGATCCCACACTTGTGGAGTCCTGCAAGGTTCAGTTCTCTCTCTGGTCCTATTCAAAGTACATATGCAGCCACAAAGTAATCTGGTAGACTACAAGGACTCAAGTGCCAGCAATGTGCAGAAAACACATAGCTATACCTTTCCTTCTCCACACGCAACCATACAACCGCTACCAAGAAGGTGAAGCGGAGCAAGACAGAAGTGATGCTGGTGAGCAGAGGAAAGCATTTTGAAGAGTTCGCAGCACAGCACAGTGTCCTTTGGTTGAAGACACACACCCACAATTGGTAAATTCAGTATATATATTTGGAGTGTTCCTGGATTCCACAATGATGCTAAGCTCTCACATAGCCACATCTGTGAAAAATGTTTTCGACCATCTCTGTTTTAGCTAAGAGACTCCATCCCATTCTGGCAAATTATAACGTGGCCTAAATTATTCATGCCATCATCACCTCTTGGCTGTACCACAAGAATGAAATATATCTAGACATGAAACCACCAACCAGTAGGAAATTCCAGCTAGCACTGAATGCTGTAGCAAGCCTCCTCAGGAAAACAAGCTTCCATGAACAAGTTCAGGGTCTCAGTCTGTATCTTCAAGACACTCAATATCTAGGGTCAATGATAGCTGAAATATTGCCTAAAGCTTCTGGATGAAGACCATGATCTACAGCTTAACTCCTCTGGCACAGTGGAACACTTAATCAGGTAGCCAAATGCAAGTTTTTGGCAGTACCGTTTTCAGTGTCCCTAAAACTTTTGTGAATTCTGAATTTCAAAACCCTAAATTCAAAGATACTGCTTGATGTCATCTTTTCACTATTAAGCATTATGAAATATGTTGAGCACTTATGACTACCTCCCCTCCTGATTCACAAGCCAGGTGACAACGAAACAACTTTATCTGGATTGAACAGGTTCACCCAACAAATATATCTGACACTAACCTTATCTATTCAAGAGTGATAGGCCTACAAGCAAGTTCACAAAAGAGGTTGTTCTCCAGAATATATTGTTACATGAGTTGATTTCTGTACCAAAGTCAATGTTCACTGACTGGTTTCATGGGGATTGCAAAGGCTAAGTCTAACCAAAAAAAAGCAGCTCCAGACTGAAGTGTCAACTAGACATACTTCATGAGAAATTATCTGCATGGCAATTGATGTAGTATAATGGTCAGCAAGTGGGATCATTAAGAAATTTGTGACCAATTTCAGAGTCTATACTGAACTCAAGCTAGCACTAGGAGAGATATACCATGTCTTTGACAGAGTAGAAAAACTTCAACACAAAGAATCACAAGATCTAGTAGAGCTACAGAAGCATACAGAATATATTAGTTGAGTACAAGTACACAGCTACCACCACAGAAAGTTGTCTGACAGTTACTGAAAATAAAAAGGAGTTGATTGACATCATTTTTATAGAAGTCATTAAAGACAGTTTCACCAATGACTCACTAACACACAGGTAGAGACAATAACCCAGGAAGGTGGTGATCAGCAGAGAAGACATGGCCACCCTGCATGATGAAGCCAACAACATCCTTGTCTGATAAATGGTGATAGTTACAAAAGAGAAACCACTGGGCATACACCAATATTATCAGATTACACTGAGGTATTGGTTTTACTCTTGCACCAATACCTTGAACCAGGCCTAACATCTTTAGTGATTATGGAACCCTCAGTGCAAGAGAGCTGTAATAGACATCCATATTACTACAGTGCAACACCAGAACATTGCCTCAGGACTGTTCACTTCCCATGCACTCGCAAACTGTGATACAGTAGCTTCCTATTTTTGTCTCACAGAGGCACTGTGTTGAAGATTCTGTGAGTTAGATCCTCCCTCTCTCTACTGGTGACAACAGTGTAGCAGTGCCCAATGTCATTGAACTGGATGCGTGCTACAGTCAATCACATTGTGTTGCTGTGTTGAAGCAAGGCAGAAATCATGGGCAGGAACAAGGGCTGCTGAGCCAAACCTGAGCAGTACTGCAATCTGTGCACCAGGCTGCAATACCACTCACTAAAATTTGGCCTGACTCCCCCTCCCCACCCCAGTTTGCCTTTAGCTAGAGCAATCGTTGTGCCACTGCTGTCCTGCATCTTGATCAGCAACCTGGGAGTCCCCAGACAGCTGCCACACCCTGACCACCCCTAGATGCAGTGATGCTGCAGCTGGAGCTTGCTCACTTCTACCATAACCACCAAACCATCAGAAGACTTGTTGCATTTCTCTCGAAAATCTAACAGGCCTCCCCTTTGTTCTAAGGAATGGGGAGGGGGTGGCACACTGAAATGTTGTCTAGGGTGGCAGATTGTCTTAAGCAGCCTCCAGGAAGGAAGTCTGGTAATCAGAAGAGTGAGCTGGAAAATAGGAAATGCTGTTTTACTGCTTTCCCTGTGACACTGAGCAAAGCACACGTTTCTGTGCCTTGGTTTCCCCATCTCTAAAACAAGTATAATAATTCCTAACCTGTACTGATTCATTAATACTTGAGATGCTTGAATATATGCACAAAATATTTTTGATTTCAACGATGTTATTTTTAAAATGGACTCTTTTGTAATTTTACATCAGTATTTTGTTAAATATTTAGGATTTTTAATTTTTTTAAAGCTTTTCATGCTACCTCGTTCCACAGTTGCGGTTAGTATGAATCACTCATCTGTAAAAATAAAATCTCTCAGTTTCAGAATTTTGTGCGTATATTCAATTCTTTACACAAGTGATTCATAATCAGAAAAAAGAGTTTGTTACTTTTGAAAAAAAGACACATTTGGAGTTCTCTAAAGTAACTTGAGAACAATATATAGTCCAGAATGTACCTCTGCCCTTACTTACCCCAGTACTGCATGGGCATAACTGAGAGCAGAATTTGTCCCAGAGTAAACTGATTTGATTATGCCCCTGCATCACTGATTTAGCATACAAATAATTTCATTTTGCTACAGCTGACATATTCATCACGTAATTAGAAGTTAAGTACATAAAAATCCAACTTTAAATTACAAATGTTTAGGATTTAGAGCAAGGATTCTTTTTTTCTTGCACTCGAGTTTCACTTTGAGAACACAAGAGGGCAGGGCAGTTCTAAACTGGGCACAGCTCTCCATTTCAAGCAGAAGTTAAGTTTGTGGGTTGTGATAAACACAGAAAACGATCGGTCAAAGTCTAAGAAACACTATCCTGACATTAAAGGATGATTTGTGTCATCTGTCTCAATATTACAATTTGAAAACCCAACCTTAATTACTACATTTTTCTACTTTATCTTCCTCAGCCTCCACACACAATGAACCTTTGTAATGTCAGGGGCAAAAAAAGACAAGGAGGGTGAATGTTCATTTTCCTAAGGGTGAAGAATTGGAACAGCTCTATCAGCACAGAACTGTGATTTCTTAGAGATACTACAGTTCTCATTGATTGTGGGACTAGCTGCGAGTGCTCAGCGTCTCTCAGGATTTGGCCCCATATTTGTGAATGTGAGATAGACAGCTAGCACCACATTATGTTCCTCTTTGTTCAGGGTTCAAAAGCAGACCTAGATTGTCTGAAATTGATCTTTTCAAAGGCATTGAGTAATAACACTGCAAGTTAAAGCTGTTTAAACTTTTTCTGGACTTTATAGATCTGTATTAGCTGCACATACATCAAATAAGCTGAACACTGTTTTCAGCCATGCAGAAGGTTAGTGCACCAGCCTTTCATCTCTAGAGAAGGGAGTTAAAATGCTGGCTTAGGGCTAAAGTAAAATGAATTTGGTTCTTTTCTTACAAGCCCCTCTCAATATTTTTCCATATATTAAAAAGAACTGTGTCATGCATGACTGGCAATGCCTTGCTTATGAGAGATTTGAGTCTGGAATAGTAGGGGGTGTTGTACGATCAAAGTGCATTGGAAAAGTTTTCAGCAATGTTTCATTGCACTAACTCTAATGACTAGTTTTCGTTTCTCGCTTTAATGGAAAGTAAAATCTGCCTCTTTTTTTAATATATATACAAAGGAAAGAGTGGAAGTCCTATTGACTACAATTTAAACACATCCATGCACACCCGCACCTTGTAAGCTAGACAAAGAGAATGAAGTTCAGCCCACCCCTTCTACGATCAACTACAGTTAGAGTGATTTGCTCCCAGCATTGGTACAGGACTTCTTGGTAATGCTGCTCAGCAGTGAAAGGCCAGTCAGCCTTCATTGTACTTTATAAGCCTCATTTCAGAGGTTCTTACTAGCAACAAAGTTTTCATCCCAAAGAGAGTTCTCTCCATGTGTGTGTCCATGCTTTTTAAATGCATATGATCAAAATTTATTATAAAAATGAGATTTGTCATCTATGGCCTGATCCAGAGTCCTCTGTCTTCAATCACTTTTTCAATTGACTTCAATTGGCTTTACATTAGGCTTCAAATACTCATTTTATTTATCTATCTATACACACTTATCCTCTTCCCTTTTAACTACTGTGGACTTAGAACATTGGTATTACATCATATACCTGTGTATAATAGTGCTTCACTAAATATGTATATTCATATGTAGAATATTTCTGAACCAAATGTGTTCTTGCCTCTAATAATCTTATGTCTATCCTCATATCTTAAACATACATTCTATACCTTTGCTGATAAATTACTCTGTATGTACCCTGCCCCAGTGGCCACTGAAGCCATTGGAAGGATTACCACAGACTTCAATGGCTATTGGACTAGACACTATATATTTAACTTGTATCTATCCTGATAGAATATCCAGAAAGCTGACCATAGTTAGGAGGAGAATGTTGTAGAGTTTAGGCTTTCTTTAAATCAAGTGGAAAATATTTGGCCAAATAATGAAAAAACAATGTTGGGTTTTAATTCATTTCTCCTTGATAGCTTGTTAAGCAAACATTCTCTTTTCTATTCCCATTATCTAAACTAATATTTGAACAACTTACTTTGTACTAAATGTTTGCTAACTGTTCCTTGTCTCTCTGTCTCTCCTAATTGGTTTCTTTAACTCATAACTAATTTTACAGTATTTTTTTCAACAGGGCACCATGTTTAAAAGTATTCTGTAAAAAAAAAATTAATAATATGGGCCTAATCCTGCAATCTTCACTCAAGCAAAACTCTCACTGAAGTGAATGGGAGTTTTGTGCATGGAAGCACTGCGCAGTTTAGCCCAAGAATTTTTTAAAGCACATGTCTATTTGCCTCCAATGCAATGAAAGAATGTAAATTATTTACTGTGAACAAAAGTCAGTTTAGCCCGGGGTTGACTTTAACCTTAATCTACCGTAGACAGTGCAGAGCAAAGGGAATGTGCTGTTTATGTACTTCCCATCTCACCCCAGCATTGCTAAGGGCCTGGGTTTAGTCACATACCTCAGGTGATGAGAAATGTTTGGAGGCTAGAGAAAATGGCTCAGCGAGATGGATGATATTTCATCAGTAATACTACATGGAGTATACATCCTATACAATAGCCTCACAACATTTGTCAGAACCTGTTACTGCCACATCTATACGGTAGAGGCCCAGTCCTGAAATATTTAGGCATTACTCAGGCAAAACTCCCATCAGGCCAAATTTTGTGGCCTCCTCTATTTGTGCTGTTTATCCATTCACATCATGTTTGGCCTTTTTGTTGGCAGCTGGTTGTGTTCGTTAAGGACGTATATGTATATTTATCATGAATGCTATTTATAATCTTTATTGTATAATGTGATTTTTAAGATCTATTAAAATATGAATTATAATCTGCTTCATTATGTCTGAGTAAATTTATTTTTGCTTTATCTTAATTGTATCGCAAGTCTCCTTTTAATATTCAATCAACGAGGAGATGGTGTTGCCAGTTATTTCAGTCCTATTCTATGTAAGCATCCCAATCAGAGAAAAAGCCACATTTCCACAGTTGGTACCGTTGTTGAAGTCTGAAGCAGAGATCACCAATAATGGAGGGTCATGGAGTCAAAGCACCTGATCCTGTGAAGTGGTAATGTCTCTTGTAAATGTGCTTAGCACCACACAAGATCAGGCCTGAAATGACCCTATGGTCTCTACAGGTCAGTTTGTGGGTATATTAGTAGCAGTGGGAAGCTGGCACTTTTAGATCAGGGGCCAGATACTCAGCTGGTGTAATTCAGCAAAGCTTCATAGTCTACTAGGGAGCTACACTAGTTTATTCAATATGAGGGTCTGGCCCTTTGCTCCTGAGGCTTTATTCTCCCATTGCAGGATATGAGTAACTCCCATTGAAGTCATGGGCATTACATGTGTCCTGTAGCGGGAAGTAGGGCCCCTGGGCTTTCAATCTGGCACCTTTCACAAGTATTCAATTAATGTAAAACATCACAAAGTAAAACAAATCCAATAAAAAGTTCTTTTTAAAATATGAAGTTAGTTGCACAATGCAAGCAGCTCCTCCCTAAGAATTTCACATTTTAAGCATGTCACTTTCCAGCCGAGGTATATAAGACACAAAAATCAGAAAAGAAACGGCAATAATCTGACAAGGAATGAGACGTTATATAGGAGTTGTCAAAGAGTCAAAAGAATAATGATGAAACCAAGAGCTGCAAAAAGAATGAAAGAGACCACATCATGTGGAGATGACCTAATTCAGTAAGAAATAAAAAATAAAAAGCAACCCTCTCACTTTTCACCATGCTTATTGAGAACGAAGCTTATAAACACACTTCAGGCCTCAGTTGCACTGTTGTAATTGAGGGGTAACTCCATCTGGCCTTTCTTCTGTAACTAGGTTTATACTGCATCTGGCTAACAAAATAATCATATCAGATGTTAGAAAGTAATGAATAAATCACTAAAAGTATAAATCATAAATAAAAAAAATCATAGTTTGGAAAATAAGCATCCAATAAATGGCATTATAATTCTGATCCCTGAAACCTCACATAAGTATGTATGTTACTGATCAGTGCAATTTATGCAACTAATTTACATAACATGTTACTAACTTAAAAACTGATACAAAGTTTAGATGGGTATTCAGCAATAAACTTTGCTGCCACCCTGAAATAGCTTGAAGTTGTCTCAGACATTCTTCACTCCAGGGATCTCTTATATGAAGAAAAGCTCGTCTGTTTTTAAAATGAACCAACAGATTTCAAAACTTTGTTAATGCAATGAATGGTCAGTTTATTCCAAATACTCTTAATCTTAAAGTATTTAAATTTTGAGGTAATACAGCAGCACTAAATCATAGGAGATGATTATGTCTTTCACAGCTGGTAAACATTTAACTCATATACCATGAAAAGCAAATATAGTTATAGTTTTGTATTACTATATCACTGTAATCATAAAAAATAGATTTTTAAGAGTTAGTGAGTGAGGGTTTGGGGTTTTTTTCTTTTTAATATTGGCCTGATTCCACTCCAATATACATCAGTTTATAACAACGTAACTTGAGTGACTTCAGTGGAGTAACTCCTGATTAGCACCAGTAGTATCTGAGAAGGGACACCAACTCATTTTTATCCTACTATTTTGAATTTTTCACCATCTGCATCACATCAGGGAGAAAAATTTTCTCCCATTTTAAAAAGGTTTATTTTCCTCCGTCTTGTGTAAAGCTGATTGTTTCAGGGTCCCAGTTATGATTAGCAAATAATACATTTCAAGAACATTAAAATAGTGAGGTTAATGACTGACAAAGAGTTTTACAAACTAAGATGCAAGGCACGTATATTTTGTGCAGCCAGAGGAAACAGCTGAGATGCGGGGATGGTCATATAGGAACAAACACTGAAATCCTATAATCCATTTGTCCATAACTATTTCCAGTGGTAAGAATCAAGAACAAACAGACGAACCCTTCTGACCTTAGTATAAAAGATAAGGTGAACAGCAAACAAATCTAAAATTTCATCTACTTCATCAACATGCTCAAAATGCCCTCTACAGCCAGATCAAGGGGAAGAGAACAGCCAGAAAACTATCCCTGAAAAACCATCTCCTGTGACCAAACATCTCAGCAGCAGGATAAAAGAGGGTGCCATATCAATTTCATTTCCATTCATCATTGTTAAGGGTGAGTTTAAGAAAGTTTCATTGCCTATTAATACTCAAATCATAAGCAGCTGCACATGATATAGTTTCGAACGCAGTCGCATAACATTTATTTCCCTGGAGCTTTGTCCTTAAGCTGCAGACTGACAGGCATCAACGAAATCCGGCCTTCTCTTTAAAGAAGCCCAGACAGAATTTTTTACATTTAGCAGCTGAACCAAACTTCACAAAAGCACCCGAAAAGAATTGGTAAAAGGTTAGGCTAGATTGACTGTTTCCAAATTGGAATACTAATGATGATCTTTAATGAAGCCTGACAGTACAATCTGTTTCTTATTGTTCCCTAAGTGCTGGCTACTGATCATACTCACTGGCTTTAGGTGATGGGGACAGACAGGGACAAATGGGCCCTGCTGGTGAGCAGGACTGTGCACAGCTGATCTTTCAACAGGGATTAAATTAATTAAAATGATTCTCACATCAGAAGAATCAATCTTTTTTATTTGTTATCATATTGTTTATTAATTTTGAATGATGACTAATTGGTACCACTAATACTTGGGTCATCTGGCTTGGTAATCTTCTTAGAAGGCAGTAAAGAATGCATAATTTTAATAGCTCGGGCTGGGAGCAGGGGAGTTGAAGGTGGAGAATATCCATCAAGCCTGTTTAATACCTCTCCTAACAGTGTAAGCTGTATGTGTAGGGACAATGAGAAAGAATGTCCCAAATGTTCACTTCCCTTGTCAGAATGAAATAAAATGGGCCAGATCTTTAAAGGGTGTAGCTTGATGTAGTTCCACTGTCTAACTTCAAACCATAATCAGGATTGTAAATAAACATGTACATTCAGCCTTCTTCTGATAAGAATAGCCCACATGAGAAGTTATTTTCCCCAGCCTCTTTCTAAAACTACAGCTCCTACCCAGCCACTGAAGGATGGGAAGCCCATTACTCTAGATAAGAGAACCCTCCAATATACAATTATCACTTGTAGTGTGGATTATTAGAACTTTTTAATTATGTTCCTTGTTTCTAGGATCTTGGCTACACTAGGCTATTTTCCTCCTAAAGTTTCCATCATTGCTATCACAGTTCAGGTCCACCGGTATAGTGACAGTACTATCGTAATAAGCAATGACAGAGTTACTCAGGATGTTGAGAGCCAGCATACCACCATACCCCACTTCTCTGCAGTCCCAGCATAGACAATGAAGAGTGGATTTGGATGATCCCTTGAGCTGCACTCTATTCCAGTAAGGCTGGATCGGACGCAGAACTGCCAATAGAATCAAAAAGCCGTAACTGGTTCCCTGACAGGCCACTCTTTCCTATCCTGCTATGCTGAGTGGATCTCCGACACACCAGGGGATCTAGCCCCACATCTGGCATAATCACTTAAGAGGCAGTTTGCCCTAAATGAGAGAGATGTCGGCATATTTGCTAAGGCCGATTCAAGAAGATCTGTCACAGATACCAACAAAACTGGGTCCTCACTCTATGTTTAATAAGACCTGTTTCTAATGTATTTAGCCAAATACAATGCAGTAATTACCTGAGCAAACCGACTGAAGACATTTTAGATAGAAAACTAACCAGCACAGCAGAGGAGGATATTCATGATATCCAGGAGGGTTGATTACCAATCATTATGTAGCCATTCTGTTGGGTTTAAATACATTCTGTAAGTGAAACATGATCCTGAAGCAAACCCCATTTACACCCTTTTATTATATATATATATATAATTGAATGAATCAAAATGCCTCATCCTACTGAGCCCCTGCCCTCATCCAAATTTGGGATGTTAGTCTGTGACATTTGGTCACAGACTAAAAGGTACTTTGCCTTGGAGGGCTTTCTTTATATGCCCTCAGAAGCCCCAGGACTTTAATTTGTTTAAATCCTGCCCAAGACTATGGTGGATATTTTCAAGAATGTCTAAAGAGTAGAATGGACAAAGAATGGATGTCCATCCTGCCTGAAATAGGCAACTGCTCCACTACACTGAAGATCCACAAAAGCAAAAAGAATTAGAAGAGAATCCTGCTAAGCTTGATCAGAAAACCCGTAAAAGAGTGGGCTCCTCAGACTAAACAACATGAATATTTTCTGAAAAACCAGGTTTATAAAAAATGCTCCATTATGGAACAATAGGGCCAAGGCATTTGGGATTTTTCATGTTTCAAAGCATCACAATATAATCTCCAAGTTTTGATGGGACAATAGCAAAAGGCAATATCCCCTGTCAGTCTTTTCCATTAATTCAGAACTGATTATAACTTTAACACTTCCTGCCAGCCCTAAAATAAGCACTAGTCTGATAAGGAGAAAGACTAGGAGATTGACGGCTAGACAGATAATTCTTAAAGATGACAGCATCAAGGGAAAATGACATGGGAAAAGAAAATCAATGTGCAACTTGCAGATAATTTAGGATTGCCTTATTTAAGTTCTATTTATTGAGAACGCTCTCTTTTTCTTTCTGCCAAGAATGCCTTCCCCAGGACACATGCAGATATTTTCAGGTTTTGTTAAGGAGACTCAGCTTCTAATTGGGGGTTTTCAGTTTATACAGTAACAAGAGACTGTGACAAGCTTTCTGGAATTCTTTGTCTCCAAATTCTTTTTGTCCCCTACATACTTTCCCTGTTGGGAAATGCACTTATATCAAGTAATTCTAATGGCTAAATCCTCTAGCAAATGTTTTAAGTACCTAATTTTGAATAACACCTTGTCCGAGGAATTGGTCAGTTGTTAACCTTTAACCCTTTACACTACCATGTGGGAGGGATCCTCTTAAAATTCTCCTTGTAGAAATAAGTAGCATATAAGTCTATTTGACCTCAAGATTTTCTAAAGGTAACTTCTGCTCAGCATCATCTCATTTCTTTCTTATGTTTCAACTAATTCCTTAAACAGAGATTCAAAGAAATGCATCTTTTCATATGAGCTTAGTATCTTTTTCCATTGTTGTGTTCCCAGTAAAAATATAGGGAACTAGTCAGTCTTTATGAAAAAGTCATAGGTCATTTAAGGGGAGATTTTCAAAAGACCACCAAAGCTACCATTGATTTTCAACAGGAATTGGGTGCCTAATGGCCTTTGAAAATCAAACCCTTAGGGTATATCTACAGGACGACTGGGAGCAAGACTCACACTAGCAGGGCTCAAACTAGTGTGCTAAAAAATGGCAATATGGACATTGCAGCTCAGGCTGTAGCTCTGGTTCTCCAGACTGGGGGCTTAAGAGCCTGAGCTCCTGCACAAGCTGCAATGTCCACACTGCTATTTGTAGCATAGTGTAGCTTGAGTTCTGCTAGCATCAGTCTGTCTACCACAGCAAGGAGGCTCATTCCCTATAAGCTATATCTGCTCTGCAAGCTGGATATCTGATTCCTCTGCTCAAGTACACATACTCTCAGTAGGTCCATGAAAGTTAGCACAAGTATAAAGAGTAGTGTAACCATAGTGGCACATGCAGTGGCAAGGAAGACACAGCTGAGCTGTGCCAAATACATACCCACCATTTTAAGGCATGTTTTTACTCTGCATGGCTCAGTCATGTGTCCACTGCTACTGCCTGTGCTACTATAGCCATACTACTATTTACACACGTTAGCTCTCATTGGCCTACCAAGAACATACATACATGAGCAAGGGAATTGCACCCCTAGCTCATAGTATAGACAAAGCCATAGAGTAGAGTTATCCAAAGACTTCAGGACTATTTGGCTCAGAAAGCAAGAGAGTCAGAGTTATGACAGCAGTGTATAAATTAATGAAGGGTACAGAGATGCCAACTGAAGGTTCCTATGTACTCTATTCCATAATATAGAAACAAAAGGATGCAGGTACCTAACTGAAAGACTGACAATGTAAAGCAGATAAAGGAACTGTTATTGTTGTGCTATATATAATTAACATATGGAAATTACTGCTACCTAATGTAAGAGAGGCAAAAAGATTAGCAACCTTCCAGGGGATTAGAGATCTGTATGAAAAAAAATAGCACCCGCAGTTACTCTATAGTGGGTCAGACACAAAATTAAAGGGTTAACAAATCTCAGACTTCTGGATATAAACTGATCACCGCTTGGAGGGGTGTAGGAGCAGGAAGAGATCTCTCCCCCACTCTCCCAGGCATATTATAGTGAAGTTACAGCATATGACAGAGTTTTACACTTTCCTTCCAGTACCCATCATTAAAAAGGATCAGCCACAAACAAGGATCAGCAACAAACAAGGTACAGAACCAGTCTTAGCTTAATTTTATGATCAGACTCCCATCTCAAATCAGTACAGCATTTTACAAAGCCATTTATCCTGACCTGAAAGTTATAGAATTGGGTCAGAAACAAAAACCCAGATCTAGACTTGGATCCAAGTTAGAAGCTAAAACTTGTGTTTCTAATGGAGCCAAAGTTTTTTGTGTGGAAAGTTGTCTTGCTAAAAACTATGGTTTCATCCAAACCAGAATTTTTAATCAGAGAATGTTGATGTGGAAGAAAAAAATTGTTTTCCTGAAAAAATTTTCTAAACAATACAAATCTTGTTTAGTCTTAACATGTCATTTCATTTAATTTCAAAACAAAAGGTTAATTTAGTTTTGATCTAAAATGTTGTTTTGTTTCAGTTTTTTTAAACAGAAAAATCAAAAAGAAGCAAAGTTTAAATATAAACTAAATTAATTTAGGGGGGCAGGATGTTGTTTTGAAATATATATATATTTTTAAAAAACCCTTCCCTTAGCAAAGCTGAAATTTTTTGACTGAAAAAAAACAAAATTTTTGTTAAACATTTCTCACAGAAAAAAATTTGGGAATCACCCCAAGCTTCTGAAAAGCTTGGATACAGATTTCAACTATTCAAATAGGAGATTATTCAGCTCTGATATTTTGATCTTGCCCCTTTTGGGAAGATGGGGCCATACCTGGCCTCATTAAACCTGCTTCATACCATTCTGACAAAGCACACCAGGAGAAATCACTGGCATCAGTTGCCCCATTGAAGTTTTGCCATTGACTTCAATGGGGCCAGAATGTCATCCAGCAATTTAACACGTATAAGCCAGGAACAGAGAGTTCCTCTTGTATACAGGAATACTCCAGTGGTGTAGGGCCAGTGCAAGCAACCCTCTCCCTGTCTTGAGTTCAGGGGACACACTGGAGATGTGGCTACCAGTGAAGGATAGCTAGAGTGCTGCAGTGAACCTGAGCTCCTGGACAATCCCAACATAGGAGGTGGGAGATCATAAAAGTGGCATATAGCAACCTTTGTCCTGAAGCACCATCTCTCTCCAGTGCTCTTTAAGCGGAGTTCAGCCAGACCCAAAGATACAATTCAGGTTGGATTCAGAGTTTAGATACAGAATTTTGGCTGTATCACTAGATTAGGGAACATCTTTGTCAGAAATCTTTGTGCTATACTACTGAGAAAAAAATATACATCTTCAAACAGTACACAGGTAACTACTGGGCTCATCTGAGGATGAAACACTGTTCTTAGCATTCTGATGTAGCATTTTAAAAGTCAAGTAATGCAATGATAAAAATATTCATAGAAAAGATAATCTATTTCCAGGAACTAATTTATAAGTGAACCTTATCATAAAACGAGCAGCTGTGGCTAGATCCTGGAATCTGAAACCCACACTGAAAAGCTCTCCAGAGTTTGATTCATAAAAAAGCTGTGTGTCCTATTTATGAAGGTTTCTCTCTCCCCCAGCCCGCTCCCTGCCTCTGCTCAATTCAGTAAATATGGGGGGAAAGTGTAGAACATAAAGTTCCTAAGAATGAATACATTTACGTGATTTGTGTGATTTCTACTTTGTGGGGGGAAATTATCACCTCCATGAGAAGCAAATACAGTAGGGATCTACCAAAAGAAAGCATAAAGGCAGACTAATAACAACTATGCAAGCACTGACAAGCCAGAAAGTGGACACCACTTAAGCTAAAGCTGCCATGAACTCTGGTAATATAACAATGATATGCAATTGGGCATTTGAGCCAACGAATGAGCATTTGCCATAGCAACTGCAATACCACAGAGTACAACATAATAAAGACTAGTGCCCCAACTTTGTGAGTGAGATGTAAGTGCAAGCTGAAGGTGCTCAGCAAGTTGCAGGATCTACTCTCTAACAAGGTGTTAACATTCCTGTGCAAAGTACTTCTTAGACCCCATCTAGTCTGAGGAAAGTCTACGCTAGGAAATTAGGTTAGTATAACTACCTCACTCAAGGGCATGAGCGACACAAATAAACTGATCTAACCCCCACAGTTAGGTCGATGGGAGAATTTTCCCACTGATGTAGCTACTGTCTCTCAAGGAGGTGGAGTACCTATGCCCACAGGAGAAGACCTTCTATTGGTGTAGGAATCTGTGTTGTCAGGGAATCAAATTCTTCTGCCCTTACTTACATTTGTGTATGCTCATTGATTTTTCTGGGGTTGCATGAGTTTTTCTGAGGGCAGAAGTTGACATTGTATGTCTGTATATTAGAAATGGATAGCATGGTAGGATTGTAAGCTGTTTGGGTCAGAGACTAACTCTATATCCTGTGTTTGTACAGTATCTAGCACCATGGGGCCCCTTTGTCAGTTAGTCTCTAGCCACTACCATAATAAACATGATAAATACAGAATAGAACCTTGAAATTTTCTAACTTTTCATTAATCACATGTTCAATTATTATCTGCTAACTCATACAATAATAAATAAGACAAATAATTGAGCACACCACTAAAATATGGCAGATCACAAATTATTTTTAATTTGTTCCCTTTTACCACCTATAACTTTACTGCTGTAAACCAAATCCTAAACCAATCTCTAGTTAGGCAAAGTTTCCACTTAAGTCAACAGTTCTAATAAGATTAATCAACCTATTTCAAGTATAACATTTAAGAAGCTCTACCCCCTATAGAATAAGCTGCAAGTTTGGTCTTCGGACTCATGGGATTCACAGGAAACCAAGGACCTTTGAACAGAATACCTCATATTTCCAGCTCTTTGACCCAAACTGGGTATCCCATCTTTGCTTTCTGGCACCATGGGTCTATTTGAATTGCACTATCAGGACCGTACCCAGCCATGGAGAGTGCCCCAGGAAAGAGAACAGAGACTCAATCAGGATTATATGCTCTGAGTTCTCTCTTTGGGGATGGAGGCACATTAATCAACAGCACTGCCCTATGGAACCAAATACAGTTCAGCTGTCCATTTTGCTCTCATTAGGACTGCCTGAAGAAAATGAATACAGTTCAGCTGTCCATTTTGCTCTCATTGTTATCATAATTTTATCTCTGTGTGTGTATGTATATACTTATGGCTCCAACTTCTCTGTATACATGTGTGTGAATGTGTTTACACAAACTGACACTTTCATTTTTGGAAGTCCATATTTAGTACGTTTTCCTAGCCAGATTATAGAATCCCCATCTCTTGGATACTGTATAAATTTTCCTCTAAGTGCCTCAAACAAATATCCTTACCAAAAGAAACCACACATATTATTCCCAGACCGCTACATTCTTAAAACCTCACAAGTTGTTTTTTCTCCACTGATGCAGCCATCACCATTTTCATGTTGTTATCAAATCTGGCCTTTTTAAAATGTTTGTTTAATATATGTACAAATAGCTGATTTTCCCATTTCTGACCAGTTCTGCCAAAATCTTAACAGATTTTTCTATCAAAGGTTGTTTGCGTTCACTTAAGTGTAACATGTCAGAGGCACACATACCCTCCTTCACTGTCTCAGCTCTCAAATGAAACTCAGTGAGAAACATTCAGGACTGTTGCTATTGCATTGAATGACACAATCCACCAACTCATGAAAAATAACTAATACAGTTTTATCTTTTACCAATGTGTTGTACTGAATGAATGGCCAGAAGTGAACAGAAATAAAATTGAATTTGTGGCTAAAAAGTAGTATTAACCAGGCTACAGTGAGACATACATTTTTTCCAAGTTCTGGGGAAACTGAATCCTCTTTTCCTTTGAGGCCCAATCCTGAGGCTCTGAGCACCTCAGTCAATGCACGTGTGTGTATTGTTTCTTTAAAATTGTAGCTGGAATCCAGTCATCAGGGAGACTGAATGTGGTTCTAGAAAGAAGATCCATAGGGAAGTGGAGTGGGAGGCTTTAGAGATAATACATTTTAAAAAAATTCTAATCAAGTTCCTTGGTCACTACTAGAAGTGATCTTCACCACTGTCACACGGTAAGGTTCTCAGCACCTTACAGCATTGGGGCCTTTTTGATTACTTCTGCAATACAGATAATAGATACACTTTGCCCATCGCCCCAGAACTTGAGTTAATGCCTCATATTCCTTAAAAATATATAAGCATTACTAGATAATGGTTTCTTCAAAAAAAGAGATGGTTTTGATACACATTGTAGGTGAATGCTGCTCTCTATTATTCTGCTACAACCCCACTGAGGTCAGATTTCTCATTCAAGTCCCACCCATAAAATTTACTTTTTTCTGCAAGGTTCAGAGCCACTACTAGCCCAGACAAGTGAAATGCCTTCTCTACCCCAACATTATTCTGAAGGAGAAAAGAAGAGTAAGAAAATAGAGCAATAACCAAACAGAAATATGTAGCATTCAATGTTCATACTTCCACTGTCTCCCTCGGTGTGTCTAGTCTTATTTGTGTCTGTAAAGTCACTGGGGCAGAGGCTGTCTTTGTAGTTTGTACAGTACCAAGCACATCCTCGGGGTGGCACTAGCAGAATAGATACAAAACTGTGGCAATATGTGGATTGTGGCCACAACATTCGATATAAAATTTTGAACATCTCAAAATTCAGGAGTCTTAGGATCTGAGATGCTTGTTTGAGCCACTGTAAACAAAGGGAACCCAACTGCAAAATCTGGATCTGAATTAAAATGCCTCAAAGGTTAGGGGGAAATAAGAGTTCAGATTTGATATCTTTTTTCTAAAATATGAATTTAGGTTATGTTCAATCAAAACAAAATAAGAACTGCATACAGATATGCACCTAAATCTAAGGAGCTATATGTGTTTCACTTCAGGTGCCCAACTTTGGACATTTTTTACATTAATCTCTGTACCTCAGTTCCCGTATCTGAAACATGGGGATAATCCTTTTCTTCAACCCCTCTCTCTCAGGGATCTTTGAATACTAAGTAATTAATGGCTTTACAGGGATTTGAAATATGTCTGACCTCATACAGGGCACCTCAAAACTTTAGTCTGGCTCTGGGTTTTTGTGTGATAAGTAAGTATGAAGGAAAAATTACTTTTGTGTAAGCTTTCCAAGGAGAAAGATGTCTTTGTAGCACAACCCTTCAAGTGCTCAGCAACCCTAAAAAGCATCTGTTAAAGTCAATGACCATATTCCCTCTTAGCTAGAGCCAGTCAATGTTACTATTCTTTGGGAATAGTTTATTTAACAAATGGTGACATTTTTCATTAAATAATGTATTAATACATTTTCTTGTCATTATTTGATCAGCAAATAATATTCAAGAGATCACTGATTAGATTTTTTCCCATCGATCATTCATTAAATTATTTACAGATACATATTTTCATCATTTGATAAGATGAGCTCTGTGCCTGGCCTAGTGTTTTGCTGTCTTATAGAGTACACATGCCTGGAAATTGATATATTTACATACCACACTGCTCATGAAGGGCACCTGTCTTCAATATTTCAGTCATCCCATAATTATAATAAATCACCATGAGCCAGATCCTCAGATGCTGTAAATTGGCATAGTACCACTGAAGTCCAGCCTGGCTGGTGAAAACCTGACCCCATATACTTGTATCATGTAATATTGTCCATTTGTTTGTTCTCATCAGAGTATATTTTGTCAAACTATAGACATCTGAGTGGGGAAATTTTGGTCCAAGTGACTTGCCTAAGGCCACACAGCAAGGCAGCCATTATGTTAAGTTCCCTCACCCCCACTTTTTTAAAAGTAAAGGACAAGCTAAGTGCTAGTTCGAATCACTGGAACACTCAAAGCACAAGCTACTGCCTAAATTACTTTATGTGCCTTTCCCTTTTTGCCAGCTCATCCTCTTTAGCCTAATGAAGCTGTACATTTCATTCCCACCGTATACCCTGTTAGGCTATATCCCCTTTGATAGAAAACAGAGTTGGCTACTTATGACCAAGAGAAAACAGAGGTTAAATGCGTTACTGCGCTTGACACTTTTCTTAATAAAGTATGTGAAAAGTCCATATAAATGGTAAATAATACTTAATTAAATTTCCCCTCTACTCACCCCATAGCAATTTCCCAGGCAAAGGCAAAAAGAAAAATAATCATTTCAGTCACGTGCTGTCGTGTATGGCTAAACACCAAACCTACCGGATTTATTAACTTCATATCTAACAGCAAGGACTTTGTGTCAGACCCACCACAGTACTAATAGATCTCCTACTGGGCCACAAACACTAGTACAAATGGCAGGGCTGAGAGCACAATCACAGCATGAATGGGCCTAAATTAGCCAGTGCCTAATAACCAGTTTACTAACACCTGTATTAGTACTGTATCACTGTGGGGAGGACTGCTGTTAGACAAACCATAATCCCATAAGCTTGTCATTTGCATATCCCTCATTAGCTGATTAAAACCTGAAGGAGGCAGGTTTTTGCAGCTGGTGGGTCCATTCCAACACTCAGTCTGCCTGGGTGGCTTGATAATGAAGTAATGTTGGTGAATGTGAGATTTATATGTATGGAAGGGATTAAGAGTATTAGAATTTGTGTGAACCAATGTTGCCATATTCTCTCTACTGGATCGCAGTAATTGGATGGGAGGAGCAAGAGTGGATCCATTAGTTTTGCCTGTTTGCTCAGGAGCTGGGTGCTAGAGATTCAATTTTGCTTCCTTTTGCTCCTTTGCTTTTGTGAAGCATGTCTGCTTTGTCTAGGCTGGCTCTTAGCACCTCTGTACACCACCCACACTAAGGCAATTCAGCTACAAAGAAGAACCGTTGAAGAATGTGAAGACAGCCAGTATAAAATGCAGCCTAGCCTCAAGTACTACTTGAGGGCAGCACAATCCTGCCTAGTCCAATCCTGGGATAGAAAGCAAGAGATAATTGAAATCTATAAACACCTTTGGAGCCTTTTTATTATTTTATTGGTTCTCCACATTTGAGCTTAACAAACCTTAGCATCAAAGAAGCCGTGAGCTCCTTACAAGGAAACTGAATGGTTTTAAATTTTGATGACTTAAGAAGCAATTGTTGCAAGTATTTGTTGGGCTAGCATAACTTTAATGCAAAAAAAATCCATTTCCTATGTTATTTGTACAGCTGGAGTAA
The DNA here is from genome assembly GCA_007922305.1 of Dermatemys mawii. Taxonomy (NCBI): domain Eukaryota; kingdom Metazoa; phylum Chordata; order Testudines; family Dermatemydidae; genus Dermatemys; species Dermatemys mawii. The sequence continues at coordinate 23,807,629 of ML677332.1, forward strand.
TCATTCTGTGTGAGTGATGATGTAAAAAAAAATGCAACATTATCTTTCCCATAGAACCAACAATGTACCTCCAGTAAGATCATTAGGAAAACCTACTAAGCAATTCGGAAAACCTTGAAGCCAAACATTGTCTGGTAGAATATGGAGCAGTAAAGGACACACAATGTACATTAAACAGAGCCACAATGTTTTCAGAACATGAGATGTTAGACATTTCAACATGGCCACATCATTTCATCAGCAATTTGGTGAACACAGCCCTACTGTAACCTTGTGGCTTAAAATTGAAGGAAAGGTTATTTAAATGAAACTGTGATGAGTACCCAAAAAAAGTGTTTAACTGAAAAGAAAATTGAAATTTCAGCCAAATAATCCACTTTGTTATTTTCTCTTTGATTTTGTTTATTGTCCCTAAACAAATAAACCTTTCATTAAACCTCAGTATGTTTAGGCCAATTAAATTAATATTTGTTATGTCTCTTTATTTGTGTTCTTATCCTAGTCAGAGAACATTGCTTGTAATATAGGAGAGAGTGATAAAACTGCCAGCCCTACTCAGACATACAAAAGTTATTAGTCAACAATCAGCACTGAAAATAATTAATAATTTAAGGGACATTGTCAAGATAAAAATCATGAGCTTGATTCAGGTCTGTGCTATAACAGCCTTACCCCGATATAGCTTCATGAAATCAATGGAGTTACACCAATGTAAAACTGGAGTAACACAGGGGAATCATGCCCCACAGATTATATATTGTTAATAATACAGATGAGAATATTTTTAAAGTTAATAAAATGGAAAAGATTTTTTAAAGTAATTGACCTTTTAATCATTTACATTAAGACCACTTTTGGTACTTCACTGAGACTATACAATGTAGCCTGACTGGTTTGTTTGAGTTTCTGTTTCTGGTCAGTTTTGCTTTCTGGTTCTCATGCACTTCCACTGAGTTGCAGTTGTTTAGGTTCCAGTACTACAGAGAAGTGTTTCAATCAGAGGTAGTCTGAACCTAACACCTACGTCTAAACATTATGGGCCCAATTCATCTCTGCACCTTGCTGACTTCAGGACAGGACTTAGAAAGGGAGAAGGGGGGTGACAAAGGGCACCAGATCTATCCCAGGCCATAAGGGGGATGCTTCAGCCTCCAGTGCACCTGGAGCAGACTGTAGACTGCCCTAACAAGTGTCTGGGTGCCTTTAACCTCTAGAAGCCATTGTGGCAGCCAGGAATAGTCAGAGCATAGCAGCTCTCTGGCCACAGCCTTGTGCCCTTTAGAATTTCTCCAACACATCTCCTGTGCCAGTGGCTCCTCTAGGAGGTGGCATAGAGCTGGGCTGTGCTGGCTTTACTCTATTCAGAGACTCCTCCAATGTCCCTGGGGGCCAGATCCACCAACTTTACATCCCTTCGAAGCTGCGGCCACAGCACTGTGACATATCCCTATAATGAGCAGAACATAATCTTTGGATCTGAACATTCCTCACTGAAGTGGTTTGGAATCCAGATCCAAATTCGAACTTTCTCAAAGTTCAGATGTTTGAATTCAGTGTTCAGATTTGTCCTATTACCGATATACATTGCAGATCTGAGCTACAAATCTGGATTTCAGGGCTTTCATTCAGCATGTCTCCAGTATCTTTTCTTTGTTTTTTAAACCAACAACTGTTTCATTGGCATGAAAAGACCTGAAAACATCCCTGTTCAAATTAAGTTTTCCAAATAATTTTTTTTAGCACAACTTATAAATTTGATTGTTAAACCACTTGACAAATGCCTTACAATCCTAAACAAGGTGCCAGAAACAAATCACCCCCACCATAACTCCCTATCTATTACTCCCTTTCATTTAGCAGGGTCTAGCCACCACTGGGAGCAATCAATTCCCGCATTTGGTTTCACCCACCATATCCCTGTAGTCAACAAAAACCCTCCAGCTGTATTGTATCTGATCCTGCGTCCAAATTGGAGGAGTTTCAGAAAATTCAGAGGAGATGCGGCAACATGTACAATAAACCAATTCTCTTCCAAGACACCAAGATCTTTCATTTCCTTTTTTCATTTTTTTACAGGATGAGAGCTCTGCAGTGGTGCAGTCGGCTGCCCTTCAGACACGTCCGTGCAGCAGCTCTGACAATGCCAGCTTTGTCTCTGGGAAAACACTACGTTTATCAGACTAGCACTACTTCCATATTCTAAGAAATCAGATTACTATTCTGCTGTTTGGATGATTAATGAAGCCATGAGGGCAGCCAAACCATTTCATAGGGGTCAAGACAAATTTGACTGGTGTTATACTTTCATAAATCACTTTAAAAAGGACAAGTAACACAGAGAGGTGGAACTTTCCTAGTAAACATAGTAGATGCCCAAGAGTGATCTGTTTGTGCCCTACCATACACATCTGGACAATCCAGTAATCTCCTTTGCTATGTTTTGTTTATTCAAGATCTGGGAAGCTTGTTTGCAGGGAAGATTCCTTGAACTTCTGTTCCTACTTTAGGCCCAATCCTGCAACCTTTACTGACTTGAGTATCTTTGCACACGAGATCTGTCTCATGGATTTCAGTCCCATATGGGCAAATGGGGATAGGTTGTTCATTGAAGTTGGCCAACATCCCAGTTTTCTAGAAATCTCCTATAAATATATTATGTTTGATTGATATCTTGATTAATTATCAGTCATGGTCAGTATATCTAGCCAACCCTTTCCTGAGCATTCATGTCAGACATCTTAGACAACAATGTACTGCAAAATGAAAACAGTGTGTGGTGCTTGGAGCTCTGTTGAAAAAAAACGGTTTCCAACAAAGATAGCTCAATGGTCCCTAGAATTTCAAGAGAGAGGATGTTCAAGGGAGCTGGGAAACCACAGGAAAAATATCAGCTGCATCCTGCCGCAAATGGTATTATATATTCCAGTTTGCTTAACTTCTGTTGGATTGAATAAGGTCCATTTCAGCAATAAGTGCATCAGTCGTTTATAGACAAAAGGATTATTTCATTTGTATTGAAACTCCATTCACATGACAGTCCTTGCTTCTAATAGACACAAGTGTTCCATTTTACTTCCCATGTCATGTGTGTAACATGAACCATTGCTCACAAGTAAAAGATTCATAGCATGGTCTGGCCTGCAAAATTGTTTCTTAATTAATGTGTCCTGAAGATCTTCAAACACATGCCCCAGGCCAGCAGTCCTTACTCAAGCAAAATAAACTAAAAAAAAACCCTTTAGCAGAAGATTTACCTAAGTAATGACTGCAGGAACCAGCCCAAAAAGATGTAGTTTTATAATACAGTTTCCTCCATTCACCAGTTTAGAAATAAATCAAAATGGTTTATAGCCTTCTAACATGGCATTTTATAGTTGGAAATAGTTTCCATTTTATCATCACACAAGGCAGTAAAAGGGATCAAATGTTTTGTTACATCTCTGTTTCTAATCCACTTCTCTTCCAGTTTTATTCCCCAGCCTATACACTGGAAAATGTATTTGCCAGCAATCTTGTGCCATGAGGAAACATCGTAGCAAGAGAAGCCATTGCCTACATAACAGATCTCCTTTATGGGCAGTGGCGTTTAAGAAGCACTGGTACAGGGCAACAGTCCCAGAAACTTCGGTCAGGAGTTTGTTTATGAATATTCAGTGAGTCAATGCAACTCCCATTGAGTTAGTTGGGAACAAGATTAGGCACTAGAAGGAATGTTTTCAACTTTTAGCCTAATTCCCCTCTGTCAAAGGCACAATTTTATTGTTCATACTCCTGAAGTGAGTGCATGGATATGCCCTAGGCCATGATGACCATAGAGACATTAACAGTGCAGCTAACTGTAGATCCCTCAAATCTTTGCCTATCATCGTAGTATCTGAGCTTGTAAGTGACTTGTTACTGATCCTGTGAAGTGCTGAGCGCTCTAAATACCACTGACTTTCCCCTGAATATCCTATAAACGTTACTTCCACAAATATATTACAGAGCCACCTCGCTCTGGATCCAGTTCTCCCCACTTTAACTTGAGGGCACTTACCCCCTTGAGGGATCATGCCCCTCAGAGCTCAATCCTGAAAGGAGTTCGATGTCTTCCAGAGTCAGGTCCTTTGCCAGCATGATGGCTCTAGAGTAGATTATAACTATCATTGCCATTAACAAATATTTATGTTATTCATGGGATGCTTCTCACCAGCAGGCCAACTACATACTGAAAAAGAGCCGGGCTCTACTAAAATGATATTAATAAACTTTACGAGAAAGCTGACAAATGAATCATGCTCTGGCTGCACTGTGGTGAATTCCAGAGCACATAATAATGCTCCCAGTTGTTTGTTTGAATCATTTTATGACGCTGCATGCACATTAAGCTGATGTACCAACACTAATGTACCATGCCATTCTTGGCACTAGAATTATAAAATATCTCATAAAAGTAAACAGCTTTATTGCCACGTCCATGAATGATAATCTCACAGATGTAAATCATTAATCAAAGAATTTATTAAGGTAATTAAAGTGGATTATGTTGTGGTGGTGGCTATATGGATAGATAGACCATGTTCTTTTGCACAATGCAGTTGTTCAGCACCTAACAGGATCAGGCCCTGATAAAACCACCATAATCAGCCAAAACAGCCTTCCTGAAGCACAGCTCATATTTGTGCTGTGGGAATGGAACACTTTGCTGCTACCCATCTTTAACACACGCAAACATCCCGACACTGCTGCTGAGCTGAGAGAGAAAAAACCTCCATTGGCAAGCACATGCTTATGCAGATCTTGATTCTAGAAGCCAACGAAGAGGCTAGAAGTGCTCTCTCTTTCCCCCAAAACAGCTATTTGATTGGGTCTCTGGGGGCCAAACCTATGTTATCCAGACAGTGTGAAAGTGTCCTTGCCTTAGAAATGATAGAAGCTCAGTTTTACCCCAGATCATTTTTCTTGTAAATAAAGATAATGATTAGGTGATGACAGATAAAAATAAAGATTTTTTTTAAAAAAAAATCATACATTTCCTCATCATACACTTTAGTGTATGAAAATGGAAATAGTTTCAAAAGCTGGAGTCACTTTTTGCTGTTTCTGTTCTATCCTACTGTTTTGAATTCCATCTAACATGCACAATTGGTCAGTTTCACTTTTTCTAGTGAGTTTTCATTTTCCCTTGAAGCATTGGCAGGCGATGGTGTTGTTGGGTTGCCAGTAATATTGCCAGACTGTATTTAAATCTCGAACTGCTTACACCAAAATAACATAACAGTTAACATAACAATGAACTGTGAAAAAATGGGTTACAAATCTTGACCCAGCCAGTGCTCCACAGCACAACTAGGCCCTTTCACTACACCGTGCTGTGAAATCTCCTCCTGACCCTGGCAGGGGGTACACCATCCCTGTCCAATCATCAGGCAAACAGCTTACCTTAGAAAATAGTCAGGGTGTTTAGCAGCAATCCCAGCATCAAGAGAAAGCTTTGAATCAGGATCCATTGACCCAAAAAATAATGGCCCCACCCAAAGGAACTGTAGAAATTCTAAGTCTTGTTATAACATCCCATCACTGTTGTTTTTGAGTGGACTCCACCTATAATGGCTATTTTTGGAGGGCACTGAGGTCCCAATCCCTGACTCCCCCTCCTTTTCCACTCCATGACTGCTCTGCAGGGATTACCGCAGTACCTTCTGTCTCTCATTTAGGCCTCTGCTGGTCCTAACTCTGGAATAGACTCTGCTATACCACACTTGCTTAGATAGTCTTGTGATCTATCAGGCCTGTGTAAAGCAGGAGTAAAGGGCTTCTGCATCCACTCCAGCAGCCTTTTAAACACAAAACCTAAAGTTGAGACCCCAGTTACCTGAGCTGGGGGCAGAGCTGGGAGAGGAAAGCAAGGCTAAGAGGAGGGAAGACTCCAGGGGATAAACCAGGCAGTGTATTCATAGACTTATTAATGCTTGTAGGAATGGTTTGGTGGAGGATGACAGACACAGTGAATTTCTAGGACTAGTTTTACTAACACCCGGATCTAGAACATCCTGGTGGAAGGGCACCAGTTCTTGGAGATGAAAGACATCCTGCACTGACAGCTGCCTCTTTGCACAGCTGTACTGGCTGTCTGGCCCTGCAGAAGATTTACTTCCATTGGTCCAGTCCCCTACCACTGGACTGGTTGTAGAGGGTACACAACAGCATTTACTGCTGCTCTGAAAGGAAACCTAAGGTATCATTCATGTTCTTACATATTCCAAAAATTGTGCAGCACTGTGGTCACTCATCTGCCATCCCATGGGAATCAAATGAAAGTTGCACAGCCCTTTAGCAGAGTATGAACCCCTAACTCTTCATTTTAAAAGCTCTATAAACTAAAAGGTCTGCTGTTTTAGGAATGTCAGATCTGCCAGTCCATCTAGGTACTTATATGGCCCTCATTACCCAAGTATCTGATGCGGCGTTGTGGAGCACTTTGACCTGTCCACGCCTTTGTAAGTCTAAAAAGAAGCTGGGTAGACTAGCAGATCTGACAGTCATGAAGCAGCAGACTTTTTAATTTCTTACTGCAAACAGAGTTCATGTGAAGGAACAACCAGGCTCCTATATGTTGCAACTCCCTAGCATGGATCGATTTATCCCATTAGGCAAGAGGTGATTAGGAAAGCCCATATCTTATAACAGCATTGTCTTCCAGAAGCCACTAAGGGCAAGTCTATGCTCCGGCAGGGATCAAGGCTATGAGATTGATCCCCAAGCGCTCTCCCCTCATCTCTTGTATTCCAGCACCGCAAGAGGCACAGGTGGAATCAACAGGGGATCAACAGCAGTCGACTCACCGCAATGAAGATGCTACGGTAAGTCAATCTAAATACATCGACTTCAGCTACACTATTCTCATAGCTGAAGTTGCGCATCTTGGATTAATTCCCTCCTACCTCCAGTGTAGGCCAGAGCTAAGTCAATCATATCTCTTACCAGAACTGCAATGTCTTCAGCTGTATCAGAACAACAACCACAACAACAACAAGAAAATAAGGTAACTACAAAATAATCAAATTTTAGAAAGTGAGAAGGTCCTTGCTACAAGCTACAACCAATCCCACTTTTGTGTTCACGTGACAAACCAATGTCAGGTGGGAAGGAACTAACTCTGCACCCAGAATGCATGATTAGATTATGATTAGAGCTGGGCAAATAACCAATTTTTCAGTTCAAAATGGAAAAAATAATTATAATAAAAATAGAATTCCAGATTAAACCAAATGAGGGTTTTTTTGTTTTCCTCAAAATAGAAAAAAAATAATTTGAGATTGAGCAAAATGTTTCATTCAACCCACAATAAATTTTGAGGAGAGTTCAAATGTTTAATGGTTTATTTTTAATTAAATTCAGATACAATCTGAAAAAGATTTTCTGTAATGAAAAGTCAAAATATTTTGTTTCAGAGATGTCAAAATAAAACGTTTCCAAAAATTTCCCTTCATTTTTTTATTCTAAAAATATTTGAAACTCTTCATGAATTTAGGTTAAATTTGGCAATCAGTCCCCACACCCCAAAAAACACCTATATTTTGCCCACCTCTAATCATAACCCCACACGACAATTGTGGTCCACTGGAACAATGGAACTGTTAACCCAAAAAGTAAAACTAGTGTGAGCAGCAGATAATTTTCTCTGTAAATGACCAATGAATTTAGAATTAATTCCCAGAAGAGACCTCAATGCCTTCATACTTCCCACAACAAGAACAAATATGAATAAAATAATACATGTCCAATCCCAATGACTAGAGGGAAAATGAAATTTCTGGCTTACCATTTTATAGTATTAGAAGCCTCTTTGATATTACAGTGATGGCTCTCTATAACAACCTAGGTAGATAGATCTAGATCTTAAAGGGGCAATTCCAATACAGTCACCACACCTCTCAAAAGCTATATACATGACAAGGGCCACCATTGCAAATGCCTATGAATAGGCATCTTCCTCAGCTGCCTCTCTTCAGCAAAGGGGCTGGAACAGCCACACACAAATGACTGTTAGATTATCAATTGTTATTGTCATTATTGTGTGGGCCTGGGAGCCCCACTCCCTTGGAAATGTCATCTGGAGTCACTAGGTCCCATGGTATCTTTAATTTTAATTCCTTGACTGAGTGGCATCAAGTCTGCCAGTGAAGAAAATGTACCTCATATTAAGACATTGGGGGAATACAATGAGCATGTTCACTTTACCCAATGATGCTCAGATGAACTTGACAGAGTGAACATGGCAGACTCCTTTGTGAGATTGTTAATGCGGAAACTACCTAAGAATTTTAGAGGTTCAGGAGGGAGAATAAGAACCAGTATTTGGTCCTGTATGTTGTACAGATCACTGGTATGTGAAGCCACCGGGTTTTTCCTGTATCTTTGCTCCTTCAGTGCTTATACACACTGAAAGAGATCGCAGGATATTATAATTATCTGTATTACCATAGTACCTAAGAGCCCTAGGCATGGACCAGTACCCCATTGTGCTAGATGCTGTACAAACACAAAAAAGAAAATCCTGCCCTACAGAGATTTATATATAAAGAAAATGATCCACACCATTTTGTCCCAGTTAACATTCGACCTGCTGTGAAGACCATTGCCTATCTGCCCTATCTCCACAGCTCCCCATTTGTTTGTTTTATCATGAGTAAAGGTGGGATGACTAGGACTGTTATTGAGCTCCAAACACATGCCCATCCCTCCCCACCACACACACACATACCACACTACACCTAAGCACCAAACAGCCCAGAAGATAAACTCACAGTCGAAAGATGCATACTTTTGTGGGTCAGTCTGTGCACGTACACACTTCGTCATATCTACCTAAAACACAAATAACCAGGGAGGAGGAGGAGGGGAGAGACTCTTTAGGAACAATACATGGATTTAAAAAGTTTAAGTTTAGCTGAACGCACACTTGCATTATTTAACACACGTTCACCCCTTGGTTTGTCTGCCCTATCCCCATCATTTACTGCTAAACAGGTCCCTTATCTTTACTGATCACTTCATTTATCTTTTTTTTAACTCCCCTTGCACCGTCTGGTGCCGTGTGTCCAAGATATTGAGGCTAAACATCCGTCTGTTCAGACTGTCATGACTGGTTTGCCTTTGAAATAATAGGGGGAGCAGGTGGTGTGACTAAGTAGACCCTCAACAGAATAAGGGCACCATTGCTGTGTTCTGTCCCAACCTGCCAGTGATTCCCCACCCTCCCAACTGTTCCACATTAAAGCAGTCAACTGTGGCTTTACAGTCCAAGTTTTACACAACTGTTTTACAAACCAGGAAGAATTTCTTTTGTTGAAAATCTTTTGTTAGGCAGCACAGAATGGGGGTGGAGTGGAGAAAGCCAATTCCAAGACGGAGTGCATTTTAATGTGTATGTAGATATATCCCATGCAATGTGCCAAGCCATTTACTTCATACCTCATCTATTGCTGTGCCATCTGTAAAGCTCTCATTAAAAGCAGTTGCACAACATATCTGGAAAGATTATTTTGTGTTAAAAACATCTCCTTGTGTAGTTGTAGTCACATACTTTTGTTGCTAAGGGAAAGAAATAAATTATTATGGTACAATTAGGACTATTTAGGGCAAATACTTTAATAAAGTGAAAATAAACAAGTAAACCAACTTTTTTAAGTGACTGGTCTTTGGATAAAAGAATGTTCAGTTTTTCAGTATTATAAAGTAACTAAAGCTCTTCTGAGTGAATAGTTCTCTTAAATGTAGACCAGATGATACAGCACATGAACAAATGAGCCAGATTCTAATCTCATGGCCAGTCTACACTAGACATTTACATCTGTATAGCTATGTCCTTAAGGGGGGGTTGATTTTCCCCCCCCCCCCCAAAAAAAATCACAAAAATCCACACTCCCAAGAGTAGTAGCTGTACTGACCTAACCCCTGGTGCAGATAGTGCTAGATCGATGAAAGAGAAGCCACTGCCACTCAGGGAGGTGGATTACCTATGCTGATCGGAGAAGCCCTCCTGTTGGCAAAGATAGTAGCCAGCCTGAAACGCAACAGCAGCATCGCTATCCAATTTTAAGGGTAGACATACCCTCAGTCAAATATAAGTAACTCCACTGAAGGCAATGCACTACTTCTGATCTCACATCATTTTCATACTGATGCTACTCCTGCAACTCCTTAAAATGGAGCTAACTCAGAACTTATACATGTCTAACTGAGATCAGAAATCTATCCCACTAATTCTTGCACTTTACGTAATATGACAACCACTTTTGTTAATGGGGTTCAGTCCTGTAAACTGCTGAACACTCTAGCCTTAATCCAGCAAAACATCTAAACATATGAATCATCCCCAAATTCAAGATATGTTTAAGTACTTTGTTCAGTTGGGGCCAGAGGTATAGCATCTTGCAGAGTTGATCCCCAGAGAGAGAGAGAGAGCAAAAAGTATTTTTTAAATGTGACAGCTATGGAGCTAATCTGGAGTCACAACTAAAGGTAATGCAGAAGCTGTAATTATCAGTTAGTTAGTTTTGCTTTTCTCCATGAAAATTCACCAACTGGGGTATGGGCAAAGGTTTCACTGCCAGAGAAGAGCTCCCCTCCTCACCACACAAACACATTTTAAAGAGAACATTGCAACTTTATGTGCATTCATTGCATAGGGACTATTGATCCATTTCACTGTAACAACAAAAAGACAGCCTGCTGCACAGCCAAAACAGAAACACAGAAATTTTCACAGGCAAAAATACTTGGAAATGGTGAAAAATACAAGTTAAGACTGAAAATCATTTTGAGTCAGAATTTTGTTTACACAGAGACCCCTTTGTACAATTTTAAAGGGGCCTTTGTATAGATGAGAATCAGACTTTTTGCCTTTAACAACATGAGGACAGAAGGGGGTTTAGTGTATGTTTACTCATTGCCAGCAAATTGAAGGACAGTGCTCCCTTTCCTGATTCAAAGGGTACAATAAAGGGCTTGATCCTTGATCTTGCAGTCACTTTTATAAATCTTTAAATGGTTTTAATTTTTTTCCAGTTTTAGTCTCACTTACCCTCCACCACCATTCTCTTCACAGTCTGACTGTAACTTGTAGACCAAGGCTGAAACCCTGGCCCTATTGAAGGTGATGGCGAAATGGCCATTGACTTCAATGGGATCAGAATAACACCCAAAAGGTGCTCAGTCCTGCGGTCAATGGAAGTTTTGCCTGAGGGAGTCCAACTTTACTCTCTCCTTGTTAGGAAAGGGTTGAAAATTAAGTCTAATAAAAGTGTTATTTCCTAATAGGGGTCTGATCCTTCAAATGCTTCCTATAATGTAAATGTCCCCTGAATCCCAACTGAAACCCATAGGCACTGAGGTCACTTAACACCTCCCAGTAGCAGGCTATACATTAGCTACAGTCTCACTTTTCCCCACAAAGGATTATAAACTCTTTTATAGCAGATTGTTGGACAATATAGAAAAACAAGAGACCATTTTTTGAGTGTTAAAAATTGCATCTGGATCACAGATAGATAAGGTATCTATCTACATAGATCCAAAATAACATAGTAAATATACTTAGTATCATATTCCTGCCTCTGAATATGAAAGAGTAGCAGCTGGAAAATGTGATAAAAAGCTTCAAAAAATTACCTTAATCTCTGGTCATTTTAATATGATGTTCCTCTTGGCTTTTATACCTGTGTTTTGTATAGAAATCCTAATGCCTCAGAAAGGCTGCCCAGCATTCAAAAAGCTATTTTGCCATGTTCAGATCAACTAAACAACTACTTTTTTTGTTTTGTTTTATAGGAAAAACAAAATGCGGGAAATTGCAGCTTTGAGTTTTAGTTTACTTTTTCTAGATAAAAGCAAAAATTAAGCATAGTGAAATTGGAAGCTAGGTGACATAATGTGCTAATATTAACCTCTTGCCTCTAGTGACCTGGATGCAAATCTGGCTTATGTCACAAGTGAAGTGAGTTTGATGGACATTTGTCCACATCACAAAAGCCACCATATTATTTTGCACAATTTGTCACCAGTGACATTTTCTACTCAGGAGAGGCCAAGGTTTGGAGCAGCACAGATGTTACAGGTCAGGAATAAGTTGCATTGCCAGAGATGTGCAGAAATTACATGGCATCTGCCTGCACTGCCCAGCACCATAAGTGCTTCTTTTTCAATATCAGTAAAATTAATCAAATTATATGCAAGTAATTTAAATAAATATTCCAGTGTGGGAATGATGGGGCAAAAGATGATTTTAAAAAGATGACCAACGTGCACCTATTTATCTGACAGCAGGAAAAGGTCTTTTGTATTCACCCCCCAGGCAATCAGAATATTATACATGGATTTTCATACACCCATGAAACGAGGATGTTACTTGTCGCACACATCAGGCTTAAGTTAAAAGACTACACACTGATATCCTGACCACACGCAATGGCTCATTTCCAAATAGGTAAAGTCCTTTAAAGGGGGAGCAGGGATTCATATTGTCTTAGGCTAATCCCATTTCAAATACAATATCAGTATAATTGTTTTAAATATAATTTAAATACATCCCTTCAACAATCCACAAATTATCACTTGACAACTTAGAAATAATAGACCTTTTTGTTGAAAACAGAAAGCATGTGAAGACCAAAGGTTAAACAGGTCTTTTCATCATGATAAATCACTGGTTAATGAGGCCACTATTGCTGGGTATTATCCTTGCTCACTTTAATGCCATTACCTTCTGGTTGTAAAGCTGACACTACTAATGATCTTCATTCTTTGAACTTTTCCACAATATTGACTGGTTGCAGTGAGCAGATGTTACTTAGATTTAACTGCAAATGTGACAATTCTTATAATGGACGAAAAGCACTTTGAAAGCAATTATATTGAATTCAAATATACGTAGACATCTGTAAACCAAAAACAAGAACCCTAATCTGCTCTGACAATTACTTAGTGCTCTGCAAATATAGGTATAGCAACTTCAAGAAAATCCTTTTTTCCCCCACGAATTTAGTTTTCCAAATTTCTTTGTAATGAACTAGTAGAAAGGAAACCCCTTCTCTACATTACTGATTAAAGGTGTAGCCAATTGTTGGACTATACATATGCATAATTTTAACATATATACGGGTGTTGGGAAATTACTTACAGTTCATTCTTTAAAATACCCAAGAGACCAAACAACTGAACTTAGCCAAATTTATTGTCTAAAGATGAAGCAGTTCAATATGAAAAGGAGACATTCCTTCTGAGAAGCAATTCTTCTCTTGCAGCATGTTCACTTTACACCTTACGCAGAAGCAGCTTCAAAGATACATCCTCAAAGCTGCATCTGTTTACATGGTCATTGTTTAAAAGCTAAAAGTCCTCTATATGTCATTTAAATTTAAGTTTAATCCACTAGTTGCTGCCAGCTGAGTGTGGATGTACTGTGCAAGTACTTACTTCCTGAGTGTACCTGGTAAAAATAGTCACACATTTTTGCTTTGACAAGTTTCCTATTTTCTAATGCCAACATTGCTTTCAAGTTCGCAAAGTGCTATGGGATGCTTGACATGGGTGAACAGAATTGTGGGAAGAGCATAACATATTCAGTTAACACAACTTCCCAACACCCATATATTAAAAGTATGTATATATATATTAAATTAATGCCATGCACATACCTGTTACTGTGGGGTATACTACACTGAACATATGTATTGGCTAACACTGAACATATGTATTGGCTAACAATATCTATCTCCCTCGTGCTGCTTTAACAAACAAAAATATACTTATAGTTCTATATTTTAAGAATTTTCCATAAAGGACCTAATCCAAAATCTATTGAGGTCAATGGGAGTCATATTAGTAGTCCTAACTCCTGGCAAGGCATGATGGGAAATAAGGGTGTCCATACACACGTACAGTATTCCTTTTTCAAGATGGAGGGAGACCTGGATGGAGCCAAGCTCTTTTGCTGCTCTCTCCTTGAAGGGGTGAGCAAATAAGAAGCAACAAGCAAGAAGTTGGAAGGCACTGTGACCTATTAGATAGGGCACTGGACTGGGACTCAGGAGATTTGGATTCTGTTCTAGGCTCTGCTGCTGGCCTGCTGGGTAACCTTGGATAAGTCACTTTACCACTCTGTTCCTCAGTTTTTCTGTCTGTAAAATGGGAATAAAGATACCGACCTCTTTTGTAAAGTGCTTTGAGCTATCCTGATGAAAAGAGCTATATATTATTATTAAATACACTTTATTTTTGCATTAGTTGTCATTTATTTTGGTTGGTAAAAAATTTGAGCAAAACCCCTCTGGAGTGTGGCTGAGAGATTATAGGTATCTTCTGTTCTCTTTTGTTTTTGTTCGGGCAATTCGAAATACAGATGCCAAAGAGGCTTTGGTTTATTTATGTATTTATTTTCCAGCAGAACTGTGTCACCACAGGCGGTGAATTTGGTGTCCAGCTGCATAATTGATAAGACTCAGTGTCATTGCCCCTTGCATTTGTCACATGCTGTATCACACGGTGAGATCTGAAATCCTGGGGTATATCACGCTTGATATTTTGAGTACATCTGCACCCTTTTTTGCTCACCAAAATGTTCAGGTATGCAAATGGGAATGCAGAATGCTAGGGTACAGCCTAGCTAGACAAACAAATTCCATGTACTTGAAAGGAGGGAGGTGGGTACTAATGGATCACTGGAAGGAACAACAAAGGGAGTCATGAGGAGGCAGCTGTTTAGGAAGGGAAGTTGGGCAGAGGTCAAGGTCAGATTAAGGTATATGCACTATATGCCCAGGTGTAGCGTCCCAGAGCCTGGAATCAGGTGATTCTCAGCATCTCAGCTTTCGAATTTTAAGAGAGTAAAGTTTCTAGCCCTCATGGTTGTAAAAACAAGAACAGAGTGCACTCACTACAGCAATGGTTGCCTTTAAATCTGCAGACAGCCTCAGACAATAGCTCTGAGAGATGTGATATGCCCCATGCATCTCAGCAGGTATTAACCTACCTACTGAGTTAAGACCCACTTCTCCAGGGTTATCTACCAATCCCATCCCGACAGGGGACTGTGTAGCAAGGTGAGGAGAATGCTATTGGTGTTGTCCCTACATCTTTGTGCGGGGAGGAGGCCACCCTCCCCCTGCCACTCCCACTCCCACTGGGGACAAGGTCACAGTGTGGGCCAGGGATGTGGGGATGGAGCAATGCATGGAGGCCTAGATTACTTTATTTCTTAGCTGAGTGAGCAACACTAAGGGCTAATCACCATAACCCGTCTCCTATGCAAGCCATCTTTCTACCACCCTATTGACTGGAGCTTCCAACTTGATCTCCTCCCAGATGCCAAAATAATTACAAGTCTCTACTCTTCCTTCCTCCAGCCCCAGCGCCATCCTGCAGCAAGTTCTTGTCTTATATTAGTTGTGGCCCTCAACATTATTATAAAGGAAGCAGTTGGCCCCAAAACTAATCAGCCCTTTATGGTTCACAGTGTATTTCTGTTTCATTGGTTATATAATAATGCAATTCACATGAATTCTTTGAGCATAGATTTTAAATGAAACAGTTTTCAGCTACTTACCTATCTTCTCTCTTTATTTCAAGAATCAGCTGCAAATCCATATGGAGGGAGGCATGAAAGCAGCCTGGAAATGAAGCTGGAAATTGGTGTGGTGAAAATGGGAGGGATTATGGGTATGCAGGAGAGAATTTAGCATGGGTTAATTCAAAACAAAACAAAGAACAAACAAGTAATAAGACCCACATCAATCACAGCTCTGTTCACTTGTTTGTTTCCTTGTCACTTTGTTTGTCTTTTCAGATTTACACTCAGGGACTGGGTGCCCAGAGTATGTCCATTCTACAATGTAAGCTCAGGGTTAATGTGATTTAAATCAGTTGACCTGTGTTAGCAGATCTGGGGCTTGAGCATCTACATTGATTCTTAACCCTACATCAAGAATTTTCTAAGCTGAACTTGAACCTGGGGCTCTGGTGTCTACAATGCAGGATGCAGACCTGAACCAAACCAACTATATCCCAAGTTCTGTAGCATTCTCTCCAAAAGTGGCCGCTCTAGCCCTTTGACCATAGTACACTATGGGAAAACTTCACTGCCCATCCTGCACATTACAGGAAGTTTGAACAGCCCACTAACACAGCCTGCCAAGCAACATGGAGGAGGCACCTTTTCAAGAACTTCTCTTGCTTGCATTTTCACTCCTGTGTCAGGAATCGGGCAGAGCTTCTGTGAGGTGCTGGCAGACACTTCAGCTGTGTTTTCTGACTCATGAAAAGCACCTGACAGCTTCAGGTAGAGCAGGCATCTGAGAAGAAGTACCCAGGCTTGGCAGAATCAAACTGGCTGATGCTACTCATTACTCTTGGTATAGCTGCTAATGCCCCAATGTAGAGCAGTGCTTCTGATGCTTGACCAGAAGCACTGACAGGTGAGCTCAATCCTCATGCAGACTTGGGATGACCAGCTGTGGTTCCAGAACTTTCATATGAGGAAAACTACATTTCTGGGGCTTTGTAAGCAACTTGCCCCAACTCTCAGGGTAAAGACATGCATGGGGCCACTCTTGCTAGTCCAGAAGCAGTTGCTATATCTGTCCATTGCCAACCAGTTTGATGTTGAAAAGTTGATGGGAATAAAGTGGTGGTGGAAGTTGGAGACAATCAGGCATTTGGTTTACCCCAAGGTGGCAGGCATGAAAAATATTCCTGAGGTAATTGCTGGCTTTGAGACTGGGGTTTCCAAAGTGTGCCAAGGCTATATATGGGACTCATGTGTCCATTATTTGCTGTCCTCAAGGAGTACATAAGTACATAAATCACAAAGGGTACTATTCCATTGTTAGTCCCCTTGTGGACCAGAGAGGTCGATTTATCAATGTCAGCATGGCCTGCACTGGAAAAGGTCTTGATTCCAGGGAGGGAGGAGGGATTGCCAGTCAGAAGTATACTTTCATGGACAGGCTGGAACACTATTCCCACCAAATGACATTGTCATATATGAAGTTTCTGCTTCCCACATTATACTGGGGAACCCCCATGTATCCCGTTTTTGACTTATGAAACCGTATCCTGATTTCAAAGGCCCTGGCAAATGATGCTTTAATTACATTCTCTGTGAGTGTAAAATGGTTGTTCAATGTGCTTTCAGCAGACTGAAATCCCCTTCAAGATGTTTACAGACCCATTTGGATACCAATGTCATCAGTGCTGTCTATTTACCATGGCTTGCTGTGCTCTTCAGAATCATCGTGAAGCAGAGGTGAGTCATTTCCACCTGAATCGACCTACAAGAGCAAGAGGATGCTGAATCAGTACACCTACCACAGCTGGAACTAGATGCACCCAGGTAACAGAAGTCAGGGATGCTTAGGTGCTCCCACATGATGAAGTTTCATGTCCCAATGGAAGAGACGGAAATAGTACTTTTATGAATGTGCTTGTGGTGGGGCTCGGACAGGTTGATTTGGGAAAGGGATCAGTGCTTAGGAAAAGCAGGGGGCTTGACTGCAAAGCCGTTCACTGCCACACATGGCTGCACATCTTAGCATGGGCAGAACCTGTTTTCCACTGTGGCATGGCATGCAGCTACACATGCCCTACATGCCGCTGCCAGTTGTGTGCAGTGTAGATATAGTTTAAGTACACAGACATGTACATACAGTACTGGATGTCTGTGTATACACTACAGAATTTATTAACTCCCCCACCCCTTCTAAGAAAGAAATACACTTCTGCAAATAAGCTACAGCAAATCTCCATTAAGACACTAGAAGAAGAATAAAAAGTAGTTCATGCTGCAGACACAACCTTGCAGCAAGATTTAAGTGTTTCATAAACACACCCAGTTAGAGAACCCACCAACAGAGCTCCTAATGAAAAATGCACAAAGTGCTGGTGTTAGCTAATTTCTCTTGTACTGAGAGAAAGCAAACTTGCAAAAACGTACATTTTATTTATGTTGATTACCATAAAATTGCTCCCTTTGTCTCAGTTTCAAAGATAGACAATGGTGGTAAAGATCCCTGAAGTGGGGAGTGTCTTCTGGCTTAACTTTGGAGTACATTAACCACAGGGGACACATGATAAATCTTACATGTTATAAACTGTATTTCAAAATGTATGTAGCATAGAAACATCCCTTTCACTGGCCACCTTTCTTTTTCCCTCAGGAGTGTTATTGAATTTAATAAGCAACAGCAAGGGGACAAAATACCCGTTAGTAAATTATATGACAGGAGCCATGTGTCTATGCAGCAGTATTTTTGCTATTTCTCTATATATCTATCCATCCAGTAGTATCTAGTTATCTATCAGTATCTACCTATCTGCACATCAGGTATTTATAATATACTGTCCA
>ML677332.1:23831010-24115116 GCA_007922305.1 Dermatemys mawii
GCTCCTTAAAAACACTTGACAAAGAAATCCACATTTCTACCTGAGTCTTTAAAATGATTTATGCCACGTCAGATCATGCCTTGGAAACAATTTCTGTGCAATTATTAGAAGAGCAACAAAAAATTGTAGCCATTTCCAAGTGTAATCCATTCCCCAGCTCTTCACACATTTTGAACTCCTTTATAACAGTTTCAAATGGGGGTGGGAAGCCAAATAAAACCATCAACCCACACACCCAAACAAAACAATCTTCATTTCTATTTCCATTCTCACTAATCTCTCAATGATATTTCCAAATCCAAGCAACTAAACTATCGGTTAACATGTAAAAGATGCTGAACCACAGGGATTAGTGGCACAACAGAGAAATCAAGATTTGTGCATTTGTCACCAACAAAAAAGAGATGTCTTCATAGTTAAATCCATCATCTGGTCACCTGGTTTGTGACATGCCTGATTTGTGCTGCTGGTTTACTCAGGGCTCAGTCCTGCATGATGCTAAGCTGGTGGCTGAAGCCAATGGAAATTGAGGGCTCTCGGCCTCTCTCAGCTGGTGTGCTCAGCATCCTCAGGGATCAGGCCCGTACATTATAAACAACTTGGGACAGGCACTCTCTCTTCCCTTATGTCCTGCATAGTTCTCATGGCCCTTCTGGTACTCAGAAAATTAATGTTAATAGTAGTCGATCAACTCAGTATTAATAGCATTGTGCCTACACAGACTATGAAACAACTCTGAGTCAGCACCTCTAGCAATAATATCCCAGTACAATGATTCAGCATAGTCATGGACATGCACCTATATTGGGGACACTCCAAGGGGATTTTAAGACTAAACCAAAACAGTAGCGGAAGGCCAAGTTGTGTGGGAAATCTCCCCTGAAGTGCTAGCCCAAATGTAGCAGTCAAACACTATTAGAGTCATGAGAATGAGCTTGCTGGGAGTACTTTGCAGGAAGTTTCCAGCACCTATAGCAATTTTGTGCTTTGCTTATTCACTCTACATGCATCCACACAAAGTTCTCCCTCGCCCAAGAAATGGAACCAAGGGTCACACAGCCCCTCACTGACACATTACAGCATGCATTCAGACATGCATTATGCTAGTTACTTGTGTGGGGTTTGACTGTAATCCCTATTTACGGTGAGGTGTGTATGATTGCATGTGTAATCCTTCACTCACTTGATTCAGTCGAGGGGCTCAGAGGAATAAGGGACTGAGCTATTCCATTTGAAGACAATGGTAGTTTTGACATTGCTTCCAATAGGACTAGCACTAGGCTATGTGACTTGAAAAGCAATCAAATGTAAACAGGTCTTGATCTGACAAATCCCACCCTCTACAATTTACAGATTTCCATTTTACATCAATGAGAACATCTTTGTGTCTATTCACCAGTCATGTTTGCCAGTTTCACACACTGAACAGTTCTGGCCCAGATTCTGATCTCATACAGTGGTGCAAATCTGATGATTATTTGTATTAGAGCAGCATTAGTGGCTGCAACCAAGATTTGACCCCACTGTGCTAGGTGCTACACAAACATACAGTCAGAGACAGACCCTGCCCCAAATAATTTAGAATCCAAATAGACAAGACATATGATGGGAAGGAAAACAAGAAGATAAAGTGACTTGTCCAAGGTTACCCAGTAGATTAGCAGCAAACATGGGAATAGAACCCACTCTCAGTCTAGACTCTTGACCTCTGACCATGCTGACTACATTAACATACCACTAGCGTAACTTACATCAAGTTGACATCCTCTGTCATCACTCCCCATTTACTTTTCAACATGCCAGCTCTCACTTTTTTTTTAGATTAACAAAAATAAGATTATTTTACTTTCTATGCAATCCTTCATTTTGCTATCTCAAAGTGATTTGCCAGCATTAATTAATTCAGTACACAAAGTTAACAAGCCACTCTCTTCTTTGGCTTCAAAGCATATTGGTAATTTGTTTGGATCACCAGCATGTAGCTGCTAAATTGCAGAGTTCAGTCAATGACCAGAACTTGAGCCAGGAAGAGTGAGTCTATCAAAGTCTGAATATAGAGCAAATTTCTATGATTCTCAGCCACTAGCAATGAACATACTGTACTTCCTGTCCACAGCCGTTTTCCCCTTAGGTGAGGAGAAAACCTCTGTGTGTGTTCCTGATCCATTGCATGCATCTCCTTGATCTGTTGAGCTGGTGTGGCAACTTGCTAGACAATGGTCAGCATTATGCAAGGCAACTTGCATTAACATTGCAGCTCAGACAGTACTGGTGTTCCTACAGGCACTAACCCAAAGTAGACAAAAAAAAAGGATGGAAAACATAGGCTGTGAAGAAAGATTGAATATAAAAATCTTCAACAAATATCCTCAACAAACAAACAAACTTACCTACCTGTTGATACTTTCCCTCCAGTCCATGCCAATATTTACTTTGCAGAAAAACAATGGCTGTACTACCATTAGCCACAAAAAAACGTGGGAAGTTCAACACTTCTATCAGACAAGTTGATTTGCTAAGCATCTGTTCAAAATATACCCTCAAGTTGTCACCATTATATTTTAAAAAGCAGTGCGGTGGTCCATTAATGAACTTCTAAAGGGATGTGTGACACGGCTGGTTTTATTTGCAGTTGACACAAGGCTTGCAGATGAAGTATCTGTGGAGCATTTATTAATCCATGCCCAGTTTGTTTTCATGTTGTGTCACAGAATCTAAATGGAAAATGGGTTTCTTGCTTTATCTCAGTGATTTTCTTTGTTTGGATGTTTGTTTGTTTTCAAAGCCTGCTTGTCTGAGTAATAAGGCAGGTCTCATTCTCGAATGCAGAATAAGAGGGAGGATGGGTTAATTTAGTTCTTCCTATTGTTAAATGTTCTCCTGGCATGAAAATCATTTTTTCCAATTTAGAAATCATTTTAAACACTTTGTTAAATCCTTATAATGTTAGAAGATAATTGTTGGGCCCCATTTGAACAGGCTGCTTACAATCTGGAAAGCCCTGAAGGGATTGATTCTCCACTCCAAAGTAAATCAGGAGTAATTCAGTTCAAGTCAATAGAGTTCACCAGCCAAAGTGAGAGGAGAATCAGGCACGAATGATTAATTAACTCATGGAATTCTTCTAGATTCTCAGCCTTCAGATAAAGCCCTGGATCTACTAACGTCACTGGCAAAATTCCCATGGACTAAAATAAGGCCAAGATTTAATCGATAGGCTCATATAAGCAATGGTTTACATTAGAAATGGGTTGGCATTTGAGTCAATAGGAACCGTCCACTTGTGGCCACCGTTTGAGGCACCAAATGCCCACTTCCAGTCCCTTTCTGGGCTGTGGCAGAACTGTGGCTAGCTCTAAAAGGTAGCCTGGACAACATTGAGAGGGTGGTGGCGAATGCTATGAGCTCCCAAAAAGAAATCCACCCCAGCCAGTAGAGAACACGCACATTACTCAAAGGAAATGAGGGCTAAGAACTGCTGCTGGAGCTCACCCTTCATCCAGACAGAGACATGATGAAGCAACACTAGTGCACACGAAATTTGATGTAATGGATCAAGCCATTGTTTCATCTAATCTGTCATTTTCCGCTGTGACCAGTGCCTAAGGATTCAATGGAAGACAGGTTAGCACACTAGAGCCCTTATTTAAATTATATATTTGTAGATTTGGCCATTGAGTCTGTTCCTCCATGGCTGGGAAACACTCCAGCCTTTCACTTTTCTAGCTGCTGTTTAGATTGACGGAGAGGTGTTATGATAACGGCAACAAGGAATAACATTCTGGCCTATCTATATACCACATTGCCATGGATTTAGCATTAACCTGCCGTTGAATAAGATGTGATGGTCAGCAAAGACAGCTGAGCTCATTTATATGAGGATCAACAAGGTCTACAGTTGTGTATTTAAAAGGGCTTTAGTGAGCCAGCCTTGCCACTGAGTAGGTCAGTTGAGGACAGTGCTTCCTCTCATCACCTCATATTTTTATTGACCCTTAAACCACAGCAACTGAAGATGGTACAAGTGATAAGTCTGGTCTCATCAATTTCTTGGAATCTCAACTCAAGGGGTGACCATTTGAATTATACCAAGAGAGCCAAGGCAAGAGAATGAAGGGGCTTCGTTGTTGTGCTATTTGTACCTCCAGCCACTACATTCTGTTCTCCTGGATGTTGCCTCCCCTCTCCCACTGATGATCTCACAGCTCTCCCTGTAGGATCAAGATGGAGAAAGCTGCAAAGAGAAGAAGGTGGCATTTTCCTATCACACTGCACCAGTGACAGTTCCACTCCTGGTCTAGGCTCTAGGGATTTGGAAAGGGTGACCATTAGTCAAGTGTGTGTTGGAGTGGAGGGGGACACACTTGCACTAAGAAAGGAATTTTTTTCAGGTGTCCTCTTTCCAAGTCAACAAAGTGAATCACATCTCCAACTGCTAGTGTCTTCATTAACCTCATTCTACTCTCTCGCCCCTTGTTAAGATTGAGAATTAGTGTTCTTGTCAGCCAGGCATACTATGAAGTACAGATGCTAGAGGTGAACACCTGGAATGTATAAATATTGTGACTGAACAGTTCCTCCCTACAAAGTCTCTTCACTAGGGAATGGTGACCTCTGAAACATGGTACCACAAGCAACAGATTATCCAGTCTATACTGAAAGCTCTCCCTTGTTCCTAATACCCCTTAAAAATTGTGGTATTCATGAGTCTATTTGCAGATATGTTAAAAATCACAATATCAGATTCAAATCCAAATATTGTTTTTTCCTTGTTTGAAACAAAATAATTCAGCTTGCCTACCATATCTGTGACTATTGTTCTTATTTTCAAAAACAGAAGATGGTATAAAAGCACAACATACAGGGTATCAATAAGGGTATCTAGCTATTGAGACCTGATGCATGCCCTTAGAAGACCTGATTTGGATTACACATTTGCAGAAATGATATATTAGTATTAGCACCCCGTGCTGACTATATCTCAGTTGTCTTCAAAATGTCCACAATCTATTGTGTTTCATTTGAAAACGCTAGTCACTTGGAGTGGAATTTATGCCTGACATAGACCAGATAAACTCCAGTCATTGCCTCACAATACATTTTTTTAATTTAATCTTTAAAAAGACAGGCTGCTGGTTAACTGAGAGTCCCCTGCGTGATTGACAGTATCTGTCAGAGGCAATGAACTCCACTTGAACATTGCCTTTATGTTGCTGTGTAAAGTTGTTCAACTGTGACCCTTCCATCTGTTCCAGCTAATCTGAAAGTCATTTAGGCCCGCTTCTCCATTCATTCTAAACACAGCACATTCTCCTGTTAACACACATATGCAAAGTTGTCGGGCTGTCAGCTACGTAAGGTTGGGTTGGTTTTTTTTAAGTTTCACTCACAACATCTGTGTAAACATTTCCTCATAACAATTCTAATGGAAAAGCCATTTACTGGAATCCTCTTCATATCTTCCTAATTATTTTTTATGTTCATATCTGTAAGCCTCATACAGTCACTTCAGAAAAGGTCCAGAATGATTCTTTAAAACAGCT
Source organism: Dermatemys mawii (assembly GCA_007922305.1). Taxonomy (NCBI): domain Eukaryota; kingdom Metazoa; phylum Chordata; order Testudines; family Dermatemydidae; genus Dermatemys; species Dermatemys mawii. Next base: position 23,836,554 of record ML677332.1, read on the forward strand.
CAGGTAGTTGACTTCAGTATTCCAGCATACATGTGGAAGACTCTACATTTTAAAGATCTAGCCAGATGTGTATTCAGAAGAAGGGGTAATATTTTTGCCAAATCAGGTTTTGCATAGTTATTCAACCTTTATAATTGTGGGGCACTATTACTCATGCATGACAATTCAAGCTCCAAGATAAGTTCAAATGTTGATTTTTATCTAAGACTGTTAGACTCGTTTGATATACAACATACATATTTACAAAACAATCTAAAAACTCAAATTTGTTGCTCACAACTCAGGGCCCAGATGATGTTTTAATTCACCTTGCACAGTCAAAAAATGGCAAAAGTCACCACAGATATTATTTGATTATCTATCGACCTGCATGTATATGTCCCCTGAACACAAAATGAAGGGCCATAAAGTTAAAATTTATTGTAAACAGAACTCTGCTTCAGGAATTAGAACTGTGGCAGTAAGTCACAGAGGAATAAATCTACTTGTGGTCCTGGTATGCTTAGGTAGGCATCAAAATGATCCATTCTGTCCCTCAAAGTTAAGAAAAATCTTATTAAGTGATTTCAGGTGCATGTAAACAAAACAAAGAAGGAGAAGTTAACTTTCCAGATAATAAGTTATCATGAGGCAAATAGGCAATATATAAAAGATATTTCATCCCTTATTCCTCACCTCCTGGTACCTACCTGTTGGAAATCTTGATGAGAGGCTGGTCAGGATGCCACGAACCACTTTAAAAAGAAAACTGCAATGCAAGGTATTCTAATTACCTCCATGTTACAAAGAAAGTAAAATGCTCCAAGTGTTTCTTCAAATAGAATAACATGTAAACAATCCAATAGGAACATGTCTTGTTGGAATGGTCATGTAAGCTGTCATGCATTCAAACAGAGCTGAGTTACCCAAGTCCTACACTCAGATTGGTGCTCTGGTGTATATGTATCTATACACATTATATATTATGCATGCATTCAGGAGACCCCTGACATTATGGTGGAAGACTCGGCAGAAAAAGAAAGACACAGTCGGCAAGATCTTTTCGTCAAGGGTTAGTTTTCTAACAGGAAAGTGAAATAAATTAATGTAATCAGAAAGAAAAAGAAAACCCCTCAGCTTGAAGTTCAGTTTGATACTAGGATGCCTAAGTGAGGAGCCTGACCTTCCCAAATGCATATTATACCTGTCTGCCAAGCAGCCACTCTGATCACCCTTCTCATAGTACCTGCTCAAAAGATAAAGAAAATGAGGGAGCAGAGCGGGGATTAACCCCTCTGTATAAGAGAGACCAGGTAATGTTCCTCCATCCTGTCACTTGCACTTTGCTCTCAACAAACCCAAAAATTCACCCAGCTCAAGAGCAGGATCTAATAACAGTGAGCAGTAATGATGGCTCAGTTTATGAAGACAAAACACACATCACATTTACGAATATAATCTGAAGAATAAGGACTACAGGAGTTGTCAGCAACAACTGGTATATTTAAGATTGAGAAACAGATACCACTACAACAGTAATGCAATCTTATCGTGAGTCTCAAGATATTTTGTGTTTTTCTTAAGGCCCTAGCTCCTGGAGCCTTGTGATTACATGAAAACAACAACTTTAATTTTTAAAAAAACAAACCTCTCACCCATGTGGTTGTGAAAAACATGACAAATGTGAATCCTAAAGAATCGAAAACCAGAAGAAACTAAAATCAATCCAAAATTATTATTTTTTAAAAAATCTTCTGATTCATTTTTGAACAACTGGGGTTGGCAGTCCTGCGACATCCTTTTGCTAGTTCAGTCTTGAAGAAAATTGTCACCAGCCAAACAACTTCAGTTGCAACCTTGTGCCCTCCCTCTACCCCATTTATCTCAATGAGGTGAGCTATGAATTTCACTGCTTAATTGGGACAATTTAAACACTAACATTTTTAAGCACAATGCCTTTCAACTTCCATCACCTCTCACAGCCTTTTCTACCCAATTCTCTTTAAAAATAATCTAGGAATAAATGCAAAAAAACACATTACAGTGGCACCATTAATCACAAAACAATAAGAAATGCACAAATGATATTTCACATACATGGTATTTTCTTTGTGTGCATCACTAGGTAAAGCTGTAACTTAGTGTGCAGTGGGCATTGTTAAAAAGCAATCAGCATTGACAACACCATGGCAATTAACTTTGTCAGAGCACTAGCAACAACTGGAAAACTGCTGATTTTGTTAGTGGCAATATTGTATATTGAGTATTTTATAAACACATGCAGGCCCAAACTGGGACAGTGGCTTTGCAAGCACTTGCCTATTCGGTTGCTTTCTTATCCAGTTGCACGGCTGCTCCCATTTTTGCTATCACAGATCCTGTCTTCCTGCACTGAGTGCTCTTTTCCCTCTCCCCAGCAAATGGCTGAGGAACAGTGAGGTGACTCAGCAGCTGGTTGAAGGAAACATCACCCCTTGCTGATGGCTGTTTCCTAAGACTTCCTCCAGGCAAGGAACTGCTTAGCTGACAATGCCCTGACTCCGGATGCATCCCACCTGCTCAGATCCAATGCACCATCTACCATGAGCAGTATTGCCATTTAAAAAAAAAATTCTGGGACAGTTCTGAGAAGAAACTGAGCCACGAAGGGGTGCTGTGTGTGTAACCCAAAGGAATGTTCGGAGATTTAAATAGGAATCTCTCCATTTTCAAGGCTTCAGAAGGTTGTGAGGGTTCAACTACACAGCCAGAAACCATGATGCCCACCCTTCTCCTAAGAGGAGTCTCTTGTTACCTGCAGTAGGAAAGCCCAATAACCTGTAATTCCTCTGTCCAGGCTTCCCCACTCATTTTTCCTCTCTCCTGGGTGCTGGGGGCTCTCTCATCTCTCAGGGTCCTTCTGTGCATTCCCACCCTCTTGTGAGCGCCCTTCCCATCCCTAGTGTTTCCCACTCCAGAGAAATAAATTCACACACACACACAAATTATTCCTGTTTTCTTTACCTCACAATACGTTCCTCCCCAATTAACTTTGCTTCCATCCTATCCTCAACATTTACTGTTAAAAGCAACTAGAGTATCTATTTTCTAGCCAAATCCCCTTACTAGCCTCTCAGAGCCCTGCCAGAGCTGCTTTTCTGCCATATGCACAATTACCGCACGAAGGTCATTTTTCCTATGGACCATTTGTCAAAACCTGGGCCTGTCCTGGCCAAACCAGGACTGATAATAATATACGAGGGAGACTTGATGCCTCTGTCCTAACCCTGCACTTTGTCATCCAAAAGCAAGTCAAGTTCCTAGACAGCCAATCCTGTCTTTCTATCTGTAGCAGAGGGGAGAAGTGACCCTCTGCCTCTATCTTCCGTTTATGGTCAGGTCTATAGGCCCCCTCTGGTGTTTCTATCACATTTAGGCTGTGGGGAGAAGAAACGCATTTAGAACAGAAGAGTTGGGAGGGGGAGTTGAATTTGCAATGGAAGGAAACAGATTTGGTGGGGAGAAGAAATGAATGTTACGAGGGGAAGGAGAGGAGGCTGATTTTTTTTTCTGGAGGGGATGGGTAAAGAGAGAGAGCTGTATAACATCAGACCATTAGCCCAAGTCAGGCTTTTGTGTGATTTCGCAGGACTGCAGGCTTAGAGCACAAAAATCAAAGCATTATGGAAATTGAAACTATGGAGCAACACGTTACTGAGTGTCCTGGCAGACTACAAAAGTAACAGTTCTTCAGACCCACTATCATCACTTTGAAATCCTAGGTTAAAAAAAGGCTAATAACTAAGTCTTTTAGGTCAATTATTTTCCTAAATGACAAAAAAGAAACTTTTATGAGATCTAGAATCAGCCAAGTTTTTAGGAAGTTATGGAGGGGAAGGGAGAAACCATTCATTTGACTTTTGGATTTGGGATTCTAAAGAGAGGAGGAGACAATGGCTATTGCACAGAAGTCTGAGGTGAGGAAAGGGACAGTAGTATTTTGTGAGGGACAACATGATGGCTAAATGGCTTAATCTCTCTAACTAGAGTCAGTTCTTGTGGCAGAATTGTACTTGTGGCATCCCTGGGAATCGGGGAAAAGAGGAGATTGCCTGCAGGTTGCTTGTGATCATTTATGCTCAAGGACTGGTGTATAGAATGTAAATAAAATGAGGTACTGTAAAAACAATAATAATAATAATAATTAATTAATAATGTTATGCAGAAAAAATACCCAGACTCCATGTCATTCATTTTTCCTCCAACAGCAAACTGATCTTCAAGGTCTGCTTGGCAGAGTGGTAACAAACAGTGTGTATGTGTTCACACATGTGTGCTGGAGTTTGGGAGAGCACACAAGTGGTCAGGCAGTATGCTGGGACACACTGTCTTACATGGGTCCCATTTATCACTATAGGATTACTCTGGCCTTATTTAGGGTCTCTTTCTCAGATTGGTAATATATCACCACGTGCACCTACTGTGATGTGTGCCTCCTGACTGCCCCCGCTCAGAACCCCTGACACATCCACCCCACCCCCCTGCGCCGGGGGCCCGGGCCACCCCCTCCAGGGGCGCGGGGGGGGGGGGCGGGCCGGGGCGGGGGCACCAATCTAAGCCCCCTGCTCCTTGTCCCCTGACTACCCCCTCCTGAGATCCCTCTTGCTCCAAATTCACCCCCCCAAGACCCCACCCCCACCTAAGCCCCCTGCTCCTTGTCCCCTGACCACCCCCTCTAGGGACTCTCTTGCCCCTAATTACCTCCCAGGACCCCACCCCCTATCCAACCTCCCTGCTCCCTTACTGCCCCGACCCCTAGCCACACCTCTGCCACCTGACAGGCCACCTGGGACTTCCATGCCTTATCCAACCCCTCCCCTTCCCCATCCCCTGACCACCCCCCAAGAACCTCTGCCCCTTATCCAACTCCCTACCACCGGCCCTGCGCTGATCTGCCAGAGTGGCAGCCCTGCCCCCAAGAGCTCTGCTCACGCTGAGGCTGGAGGGAGTGGGGGGAACAGAGGAGGGGCCGGGAGCAGCCTCCCCAACTGGGAGCTCAAGGGCCTGATCGGAAGAGCCTGCAGGCCAGATGTGGCCTGAGGGCCATAGTTTGCCCACCCCTGGTCTTAGGTATGCAAGGTTACCATACCCCTTTCCTGTATGCTTATGAATGAATCACAGTCTGTAGGACTCTTGCTATTTGAAGGCTTTACACGGGGGTTTTCAAACAGGGGGTCATAAGGTTATTACGTGGGGGGGGGGGTCACAAGCTGTCAGCCTCCACCCCAAACCCCGCTTTGCCGCCAGCATTTATGATGGTGTTAAAATAAATTAAAACCACTTTCTTATATGGGGGGGGGGTCATACGCAGAGGCTTGCTGTGTGAAAGGGGTCACCAATACAAAAGTTTGAGAACCACTGCTTTACTCCACTGTGGTGATTTGTGCAATGATTTTGGGGATATAAAAAGCATCCACTAGGGACTAAAAGACAGGCAAGTTCATTTGTGCCCTGATCCTGCAACCACTTACACATGTACTTAATTTAAGCATGAGTAGACCTATGGATGTCAACTGTACCATCAACCCTACGTGTTCAAAAATCAAGTGCCAAAAATTCATGACATAGACTTAAAAATAATTATTTTGTTTTAAATAATTTGTTTCTTATTTGCCTTCTGTTTTTTGAATTGTTAGGGTGCATTTGGGTCACATTTTACAGCTTTTCTCTACAACCCTGAGGGTTAGAAACTTATTCTTTTAAGCTGAAATTCTCATGTGATAATATGACTCCAGGAGCTGGGGCTTTAGGAAAAACATCAAAGATCACAGGACTTGTCGTAAGGTCATGTGAGTTGGTAATACTGAATCAATGTATCTCACTCATGCTTAATGGTCAGAGAGTCGTTGAATATTTTAAAGTACTAAGTTAGAAGAACAGTGACAACAGTAACAAAAAAAGAATAAGATTTACAGTTTCCAGTAGGCGTGCCTTAGATACTTATGCCTAATAACAATAAGCAAGTTATTAAAGTGAGTTATTTTAACTCAGAAAATGGATTAACACAATCTCTATCTCTCCTAATGAAATTACAAAGAAAGATATAAAACTATAGTAAGTAACATTTTTATTATATATATCAAATTACATTTTGACCCTTTGCACCCCACCCCTTTCAATACTGAGCTCCTAACAATGGCAGTAAAGCTGATTTTTTCTTACCAGAAATTGTTGACTTTTTAACTTACATTCGAAGCCAGCACTAAGTCTGATTTTGCTCCCACTAATATATAGGGCAAGTCTTCCGTTCACTTCAGAGGGAGCCAAAACAGGGTTATTATTTCCTTAAAATCCATCCTCCTCATGTACAACTCACATTCAACACAGTGAAAACAGAACTCATCTTTCCCCTCCACCGTCTCTTTTCCTCTCTCTCTCCCTCTCTGTATATACATAAATTACCTTTCCTATCCTTTGAGCAGACATTCTGGGTATCATACTAAAGTTCTCTCCTGCAAGTTGAGGCCAAATGCCTCAGTCTCTTCTGTTACAACAGTTTTAATAATTGCTATTACATAATGGATTTCTGATGCACATTAGGCCAGGTCATCAGCTGATGTAAATCAATCTAGTTCTATTAATATCTATGGGGTATTACCAGCTGAGGATCTGGCCCATTTTTTCAAAATCAATAGTTCTTTGGCTTTTTACATTATGTGCCCAATATCTCATAAGGAAAAAGACTAGGAGACCTTTAGAATAAGCTACTGCCTAACATGAAAAGCTCCAACCAAAATAAAAAGGTTACAGAAAAGCATTTAGAAGAAAAATAAAACCACTTTTCTTGACACCATTTATTTTATTTTCAGCCCATGCATGCAACATTCAGAAGAAAGGACCTGTCCCACTGACGTCAGTGGGAGCAGGATTGGGCACAAAGACCACAGTGCCTCCTCACCCCCGAACCCGTTCCACTTTCGTAAATTAACTTTCTCCATTGCAAACACAACTGCTCATCCTTCCACCAAGCAGAAGCTGCCTCAGGTCAAATGAAATTCCACTTTATAGTTTGATTAACTTACTATCAACTAGCCCACCTCATTTACAAAGAGCCATCTAACTTATTTTCTTATGACTCTTTGGTTCCCTGTAGAAATTTCAAGGGCTTTTCCTTTTCCAGGCACAATTCAGTCTTGGGAAAGGAGCGTATAAGGTCCCTATGACATCACTCCTGGGTGGCATGCAGAGCAGACGTGTATCAGGGTGGGAAACATTGAACTTCGTCCTTAAAAAGTATCAAAAGGCGACTTCATTAAACCTAAAGATTTTTTGCACTGAGGTAACAGCTTATAGTGTACGGCAAAGAGATATGAGAAAGGGCAGATTTTTCTTATCTTTTGTTATTGGAATTGACCCTCAGGGTTCTTAGGCCTTGGTGAGAGCTTAAGCAAGCTTAGATCAAGGAAGGATTTTGAAATTGAATTTATTCAGATTAGCAAAACCTTCCAAGAGAGGATTTACTCTCAACAAGCTGTTGCCAACTTGGAGCTTATAAAGCCCAGCCCATTTTCAATCAACTTAAAAAAAAAAAAAACCCACCAAGAGTAGATTGGCATCATTAAAAAAATACTTGCAAGTGAAGTTCACACTGTACCAATGTATTTCCATCCACAGTTTGTTTTTCAGTAATTTGTGTGATACAGGGAACAACTTCCATTTATTTGGCCATTTCAGGATATTGGACTAAAATACTCCATATAACGATACAGGGAAAACAGCAAAAAATGGAACAGAGAGCTTGTCATCCCAATTAAACGTAGCCAGTGTAGATTGAGAGCTGCCTACCAGTCATTAATTCATGTTGAGATAAAACCAAGATGTTACATGAATATGCATATATGTGTACATGTATTTGTATGTGTAAATGTATGTGTAAACACACACACACAAATACTTGTCTTATATGATGTATGCGGGGTGTGGGGGAGAGAGAGAGCAATTCTATGGGAGAAATCCTGACCCTACTGAAGCCACTGGGAGTTCTGCTTTTGATTTCAGTGGGGTCAGGATTTCACTCTATGAATCTAGGACAAAAAGCACACCATTGAAAATCCTTATTTCTTTGTGCTTTAAACTATCCACCTTGATTATGGTGAAAGGATGTGACTTCAGACAACTTGTTGAAAGAGATTGTCACCCTGTTGATTTCTCCCAGTTCAGACGGTAAGTCACTCACACATAGTTAGTGTAGGAGTTCTTATTTTAGCAGAGAAGAGCTGGCCACATTGCATTAAATCATTTTTATACCTTCAGCAGTGTATGCAAGGACATTGGGTTCTTGCTGCAAATGATCCTGGGAAATTAATTTTTGCTCATTTTACAGATCAGTGAAAATAACTGTCCGGAAATCTGTCCACCTCTGAATTATACTGAAATAACGTATGCTTTGTTGTATTGTTACATCAGACTTGTGAAACTCATCCAGCTATTCAAGTGCTTGGAATTCCATTTTTAAAAGAGATTATGTAACACTACAGGCAACATGGCCTAGTGGAGATGACATGTCACGAAATGTGGGTTCTGTTCCTGGCTCTGCTACTAACCTGCTGTGGGACAATGAGAAAGTCATTTCACCTGTGTCCTAATTCCATTTGTCTATCTTGTTTACAGACTGTATGCTCTATAGGGCAGTGACTTCTCTTGTTTATATGTACGTGGGAGAAATTAAGGGGATAATGAGGGTGACAAAATACAACCTTGAAGGCAGGCCACAGAGCTACTGTGCAGTCCCTCTACAGTCACTACAGTGTCCACTGTCCCAAATGAAGGATTCCTGAATGTTAGATACTTAGACCAATCCCCAGCTAACCCGTAATGGACCACTATGGCTCAAAAGGGCTATGAAGGATTCTGTTCAACCATTGTACTTTTTCCCTCACGCATGTGGGACTATGGCCTTTTATAGATCCTCCACAAGGGGTACGAATTTTACATACATTTGGTATTCATTTCACTCCTTATTCAGTGAGGTTAGAGTATAAACCAGGAATGCTGTCACAATTAAAGGGCCCAATTTGGCATTTCTTGGATGTCTATAATTCTTACTGATTTGATCAGGAGTTTTGGGAGTACAGGAGAATGTAAGATTGGACTCCATCAGTACTCCTAATATCCATTTTCAGGCACAATAGAAATAATGAATAATAGTAATCCATCTTCTCCTTCAATTTCCTTCTGTTTGTAACTTGGGTTTTTTGTTTTTAAAAAAGCATCAGATTTCACATTAACCATACAAACAATGAATAATTTGCCTTCAAAATAGATGCAATTTTCATTACTAATGAAGGTTTTTAAAATAATATATTATTAATACTAATAAATGAAATAAGCCAATGAATAGCTAAGATTACAGGATGAAACTAATGGTGAATACTGAAATAGCATAATGAGTGAATAAGTGAATAAGTAGACTGAAAGCTTCCAAACATTGTTATATATACTAAGAAATTATTGTTCATGCAAAATCATCTGGGTATTTACAGAAAGCTGCATTTTCCCCTCTTCAGATGTCTATTTTGTGTGGCTTTATGTTTAAAAAAAATCTTAATTGGTAAATTAGATAAACTCAGATTTTTACATTTTATTTAAACTGTAAACTGCAAACCTGCAGCCCTCAAATCTTAAAGAATATTGTACAATACTTATTGCATGGATTCCTATTCATAATCAGTTTTGCAGAATTTATCATTATTGATTCATATACCTTCTTGTGGAAATTGTATTGGATTTTACATAGTTTCACACCTCTAAAATGTTGCTTTTGATAAAATAGTTATTTTCACAATGAAGGAAAAACATTTTTTTTTCACATTGCTGATGCAAGAAAAAAGTGATTAAAATGATTCTTTAAATGTAAATCTATTTGTTGAAAAAAGGTCCACGTTACTTGAAGAAAATGTATATCTAGGCAACATTTTTCCTGAAATAGTTCTACTTATAAATTTGCAACAAATTGCAAAAATACTTGATTTTGGTGTTTCATGACATCTATTTCACACACACCTCCAGCCTTGATTAATTTAGTTTCTTTAAAATAAAATGATGAATTATTATGCTATGGTTACTAACACAAGTATCAAAATAATCATCATATGGACTTCTAAAGGAAAGGAGTTCAGAGAAACCATCACAGACAACTTCTAAGTAAAGTCTGATCTTTCTCAATTAAAATAAACCAGATAAAGTTATTTGTTCACGATGATGATGAACTCTCCACCCTTATACCATATAGTCTGGTCAGGCTTAGTGTGACACAAACACTTTCTTATCTGTGAATGAAGATTAATTGTAGTTTCTGCTAAAAATATGATGCATTTTTGTATTATTGAGCTTTGCTCAATAAAAACCAAACTAACTAAAATGGAATTCCCCCACATACACACTTAATTTACTTACTCGCAGATTATATTTTTAAAAAGTCTCTATATATTTAAAGTTCCGTATGAAATTTGGTAGAATATTTCTGAAAATTCAAACATACAATCAATTGCATCAAAATAGCTACAGAACTTCTAGGTACACAGGACCCTTTTTCCTCCTCCTCAGAAGTATATGTATGCATGGATTACCACAACCAAGTTTAGTAACAATTGTAAATTCTAGTTTTGTATATATTCCTAGTTATAAGTTCATTGTAGGTGACATTAGGCCCATTTCTTGTAAGAAAGACCACTGTTGTATGTATACTATCTTAAATGGTCTTTTTGTGACCTCGGTCTGTACCCTCAAACAAATGAAGCAGTTTGGGTTTTGTGTTTTTTTTTCCCCCTGATGGGCGTACTAAGAGGTTGGTGGGGGAGAGGAATCATCATTACATATGCGGTGCACCAAGGCACACAGACTTCCTTGTGACCGTATTTAAAAAAACAGACACAAAGAAATAGTCATTGCAGTTACAATAGGGGAAATCTAGTATGCATTTCCAAGGAATCACATTTTGGGGAGAATTACAGAATAATTACACATATGCTTAGATCACGAGCATTCAATGAAGCGGACAATATTTTGAGGATTTAAGATGTTGGTGTTGTGGTCGTCTCTAAGAAACCAGGATAATTCAGACATTCAAATGCAAAAATGCACCATTTGGAGAGTGTAATGCGGTCTGTTCTGGTCAGTGTTACAAATTCGGAAAGGATTCCCTGGCTGCAGACATTAGCCACTTAATACTTAAATCTGTTTCCAAATGTAAAGCATAGAACAAAAGTGCTTTGCATTAATGAAATGTATCCTAACACTGGTGTAGTGACACATTTCATTAATGTGTCACATTGCTGATGTAAAATATAATTACAACAGATATGCTTGTCTTATAGCTTGATAAGACCCTTGGATGAAATATTGTTTAACTGAATTAACAGTAAACATCTATCACAGCACTATCATTTTGCTAGTTGTAGACTGGGTTAATTTCATGCCAGCATATGAAACTAACTAATGCAACTGAACCTTTCAACTTCACAGCTATTACAAATGATTTATGCATGTTGATTTGATTTCTCTCTGCTAGTACAACAAGCATAACCCACAAATATAATTGTTAATTGCTAATGAAGGTTGTTGTTGGGGATTTTTTTTAATACAGCTTTGACTACAAAGAAAAAGTGCAGGGAGATAGTTACAATTTATAAATATGTTTTGAGTTTCCTAAGCAAAGTGCTGCACAGTGAATTATTGTTATTTATTTTGATTATCCACCATCACCACATCAAGCGACAACCACGTGTAAACTTCAGAAACTTCTTGCGTTCTGGAAAAACTGCCATGTGTTAGGTCACTGAAAATCACTTAAGTATTGGAATAAATAAAATACAGTGACATCACTTATACTTAGGCTGGAGCGGGGAAGAAAAAGGAAATCAACATCTAGCTACATATTTTCTACTTACCTTCTACTATTTTAGGGTTTATATATTTGTTGTAGATGGAAGAGGTTTGCTTCTTTGCATTTGAGTTCATTGTAATTGACAGCAACAGAACAGCTTTGTCAGTATTATTATTGATTGATATATCTTAAGTCATATAATTCAAAAGTACTTTAAGTGGTCAACTAAATAATACGTGTATTGTTACAGCACCCACAATGCAACATACTTTATAGATAAGGAAGACAAAGACTTGATCCTGAAACTCCTCACATGAGTAGTCCTTTAGTAGTCAATGGGACTACTGGTGTGATCAAGGACCTGCTTTGAAGATTTTGTAATCCAGGAGACTGATCCTGCCACAAACATTACTTCCAAGTATAAGACTTGATCCAGCACCTATAAATATCAAGGGGATTCTTTGGATTGGGGCACACACTACTTAATACCCTTCAACTTTTGCTGAGATATAAACTGTTAATTGCCACAGCTCTTCTCTCACTTGCATTCCTCAGGAAAAAGGATTGTAGAATTTGTGCTGGAAATTATGTACAAACATTACATTGAAAGAAACATTATTTAGGTTAATGTCTTTTAAACATTACATTAAAAGAAATCTTATTTAGGTTACAGTCATGCAGTTGAAAGTTAGATTTATAATTGCCTGTACAACCTTAATTCATCTCCCTTATCAGGGTTGCCACCTTACCAGTTACTAGTAACTGGACCCCTGAGATCTCACCCTTATCCCACCTCTTCCCCCAAGGCCCTGTGTGTGTGTGTGCATGCAGGGTTCAGAACTACTGAAGAAAAGTCTGCTGCAGAAATGATGCTGGGGTAGCCCCATCTAGCAAGAGGTAGGCTCTACTCCAGCCAGCACACCTATTAAGTATGTTTTCAGTATTAAGTATGTTTTCATTATTAAGTATATTTTCAGAATCAGGCTTTTAGGAAATAAAGATGTAGTACTGAGAAATTACAAAGAGAAGGATCAAGGTAAAGTGAAAGAAATAATGTACAATACAACAAGGACTGTTCTGTGCAATATTCCACATGTTTATTTGATGTGGAGATAACTAAAATTGTAAAGATTAACTCTTAATTTCAAAAGCCAGTTGCTCAAACAATTAAGTAAAAATAATTAATAACCATCATTAGAAGAATGTAAAAAAGAAAAAATTCAACAACCGCCTTATTCCTGGGTAAGCTCTGAAGTTGATAAAGAAGATTATTATTGTGTTCTATTTGCAAGTTATCCACCATACTAAAGATTTAGAGACAGAAAAAGTAAAAATGCATTTTAATATTAGAATTTATTGGAGGAGTCAAAGGATGAATTGGAGTCAAATCCTTACAGTCCTTGCTACAGGTTACTGGCATAACCCTGGAAGAGTTCTCAGCACAGACTTATAATTACTACAACTTAGGCCTTGTCTACACTGGCAAGTTTCTGTGCAATAAAGCAGATTTCTGCTGAGAGCTACATACTGCCAAGCCATTTAGTGAGCAGAAACTGCATGGTTGCAGCGCTGAATAAAACCCCATCCCAATGAGAGGTGTACAGCTTTCTGTGCTGGGGGTACAGCACCGCGGTGCCAATATAGACACCCTGGTGATTATCGCATATCCAGAATGATACTGTGTGGCAGGGTAGGGGTAAAAGCCCCTAGATTGCCCTGCCTCTCAGAGGTAAATACTGCTTGCAGACAGGAGGCTCCAGTGCAGGGGCTGGCCCTAGCTGCAAGAGGGCACGGCTGAAAGCCCTAGCTAGGGTTAAGTCACGGAGCTCGGCTGGGCTAAAGGGCCATAGCTGCGGCTGGGAGCAGGAGGCCATTATAAAAACGCTGACACATGGTCAGCAGGTGGGAGGACTTAGGCAGGCAGGGAGAGGAAGGCTGTAAAGCTGTCTCCACACTGTGAGGAAGGTACCTTGGGGGCTGAGAGGCTGATGGCCCAGGACAGTGGAGGGATTGTGGGGTGCATGGATTGTTTCACTAAAGCCATAAAGAGAACACTGTAAATAAAGGACACTTGGGGCAGCACTAAAACCGTGTCAAGATCTTTACTGAAGACAGAGAGAACATAGGACGGCCCAGACCCTGTGACATACTGAGAAAATTAGGATCTTAAACAAGAAAAAAGTAAGACTTGGCCACTCTAGTAGATTAGATGGAAAAAGAAGGAAAGAAATAGAAGAAAAGTTACTAGGGGCTTGTCTACACATAAACCACTCAGCAGCAAAGTGGCATAAATTGCTACAGCAACACAGCTGCAGTGCTTCAGTGAAGATGCTACCTATGCCAGTGGGAGGGGTCCATCTCTCCGAGGTTCAATAGCTGGGGAGAATCAGCAGGAGAATTCTCCCCTTTAACTACCGCTATTTACACCAGGGGTTAGATCAGTTTAACTGTATTGCTCAGGGATGTGGATTTTTCATACTTCTGAGTGACATAGTTATACTGACCTCATTGCCTAATGTAGACCATTCCTACATAGAATGTGAAGCTCTAAACCATGTCCTTGCACACTAGCATTCATTACTGGAAGCATCCGACTTAAATGGAAAAAAACAAACACCGGACACAAAAGCTGTCTGCCCTCAGAGACTGAGTACAAGCTTTTGAGACTGGGGTGGCTGAACTGGAAGAGTTAAGGGAGACAGGGGTACATAGATGAGACTTCCAGGGACACAGCAGTGTGGTCTCCACCCAAATCTGACAGCCTCTGTGCTGTTGAGGAGGATGAAAGTCCTGGGAAGGAGAACATCAAGCTGGAGTATAAGGGAAATGATCCCATAATTGGGACCCTCCTTCCAGACGATGTTATGGTATCTTCTCGCACAGACCCCACTTATTAGAAGAATCAGGTAACAGTAATGTGGGGGTTGATTATTAGAATACAGATAGTTGAGTTTGTCATGACCAGGAGAACCGCAGGGTGAATTGCGTGCCAGGTACGAAGATTGTAGAAATCTCAAGACATCTAGGTAGACTTATGTGCAGTGCTGAGCAGGAGTTGGTTGTCATGGTACACATAGGTACCAGTGACATAGGGAAAGGTAGGAAAGAGGTTCTGGAGGCCAAATTTAGCCTGTTAGGTAAAAGATTAAAGTCTAGGACTTCCATGGTAGCATTCTCTGAAATGCTTCCAGTTCCATGCACAGGGCCAGTTAGACAGGCAGAAGTGCAGGGTCTCAATGCATGGATGAGAGAATGTTATTGGGAGGAGATAGGCTTATTATGAACTGAGAAACCTTTTCTGAAAGAATGAGCCTATAGGGGAAGGATAGGCTCCACCTATACCAAAATGGAACCAGATTACTGGCATGTAAAATTAAAAATGTTGTAGAGGAGTTTTTAAACTAAGGTCTGGGGGCAGCCAACAGGTGTGGAGGAGCACACGATTCAGACAGAGACATACTTTAGGAGAGGATTTATTAAAGGGGATATTCTATATCCCAAAACTTTTTACCTCATGCCCCCCTTACTCTTATCTGTGCCCACCCTGGAGCCTGGGCCGGGAGAGGGATTGTGGTTCCAGGAATGGGGGTAAGGACAACAGATAGGAGTAAGGGAGCCATGATTGGGCCGAAGTTGGAGGCAGGGGCAGAGCTGAGAATGGGGCCTTGGCCGGGTGTTGTCAGCCAGGTGCCCAGGTGCAGGATCAGCTGCGAAGGCCATGCCCCCCTAAACATTGCTCTGTGTCCCCCTAGGGGGGGCTCACCCCACAGTTTGGGGACCTCTTCTCTATATCCTATTATAGAGGAGAGAACGGAAGTTGATGAAGTACAGGTAGCAACTGAAGAAAAACAGTCAAAGGAAGAAGAGTTATCACATGAAGAGAGAGAACTGAATATTAACAAATGTTAAATGCTTGTATACAGATGCCAGAAGTCTAAAAATTAAGAGAGATGAACATGAATGCCTGATATTAAATAAGGATGTTGATATAAGAAGTACAACAAAAACTTGGTGGAATGGTGATAATCAATGGAACAATAATGTCAAGTTATACCAGGGTACAAAAATATACCGGAATGGCAGAATAGGTCACAGGAGTGGCACTATACATGAAGGAAAGCATTGAGTCAAATACAGTATAAATCTCAAATGAATCAAACTGTGCCATAGACTCTCTATGCATATAAAATCCATGCTTGAATAATAAAAAAGGGTCTAGCCTTACCAACATACTATCAATTATCTGACAGGATGGTGACAGTGGTTGTGAAATGTTCAGGGAGATTAGAGAGGCTATGAAAACAGAAAACCCAATAATAATGAGTGATTTCAATTATCTCCATGTTGACTGGGTACATGTCATCTCAGGATGGGATGCAGAGATAAAATTTTTAGACACCATTAATTACTGCTACTTGGAGAAGTTAATCTTATACCTACAAGGGAAAAGGCAATTCTTGATTTAGTTTTAAGTAGAGCACAGGATCTTGTCCAAAATGTGAATATAGCTGAACTGCTGAGTAATTGTGACCATAATGTAATTAATTTAACATCCTTACTGGGGGGAAATATCAAAGAAACCCACCACAGTAGCATTTAATTTCAAAAAGGGGAACTACACAACAGTGAGGAAGCTAGTTAAATGAAAATTAAGAGGAACAGTCACAAGAGTGAAATGCCTGCAAACTGCATGGAAACTATTTAAAAACACCATAATAGAGGGTCAAATTAAATGTATACCCCAAATAAAAAAAACAGACAGTCAGAGGACCAAAAAAATCCACCATAACAAACAACTGAGTAAAAGAGGTGGTTAAAGGCAAAAAGCCATCCTTTAAAAACTGGAAGTCCAATCCTATTGAGGAAAATAGAAGGGCATATAAACTCTGAAAACCCAAGTTTTATAAAGGCAGGTCAAAAAATAATTAAATGAGCAAATAGCAAAAGATACAAAAACTAACAGCAAAAACCAATGTAAGTACATCTCTACCCCAATATAACATGGTCCTCAGGAGCCAAAAAATCTTACCGCATTATAGGTGAAACCGCGTTATATCGGGGTAGAGAAGGCTGTGCCTCCCCAAACAGCCTAATTCTCTTTTCAGGGGCTTCTGGAAGGTTCTCCTCTACTTGCGGCTTGGGCAGAATGCAGCATCATGCATGCTCACTGGACTGAACTGCCCTGATCATGTTTCATCCTCCTTGGTATTGAATTTAAGCTTACCCTGTATGCATTTAAAGCTCTTACCATTGAGGCCCCTGGCCCTACTGGAGATCTCCTCCTTCATGGACTCTGCAAAATGAATGCTTGAAATCTAGTTCCAAGCTGACAAGTTTCTGTATCATAAAAATTGGCCATAAGTGATCCCCTAGTTTGCAATCTCAGCAGAAAGGCCAAGCTTTCAATGGGCAACAGATAATGATCACTCCCCAGGGTAGTCTATTCACATTAAGGAAGTGCTCACTGTTACTGTCTAAGCTGTACCTGTTTTGTGCCAAAACTGAGGACGTCAGTCTCGAAGACCCACAGTTTGACGCTTTTCCTCAAACACAAAGTACATCCACAAATCATTACTGCTGGTGTCAAATCTACTTAAAGAAGTTCCATCTCCATGAGCATAAAATGTAAAACAAACAATTTGTGGACTTTTTCTTCTACTTTGTTGATTTCAGATAACATCCTTTAAAACTATCAGCCCAATACACAAAGAACAGTAGTTCAAAACAAATACACTGATACCAGATCAAGCTGCAAAGATTATGTGCCATGCTAGAAGATGTACTTTTAAAAATAAATAGCAATAAAATTAATCATTTAAATCTAAAGAGATGGTATTTTCTCTTTATAGAACGTGTACATTACAGAAACAAATGACAGATGCAGCAAATGTATACATGATGGATACAACTACCTGTAACATTTTATTCTTCTTAACATCCACACTTATAACTTTGCAACATTATTATGAGTCAAATAATAAATTGTCTGGATAGTTTATCTAGGGTTTTTTATTAGTATTTTTAGTATAACAAAAAAACATTAAAAAGGAGTAAACAGTTAAAGACCTACAGGTAAACGTCTATTGACTGTAAAATTGTTGTATAACTCAGTAGTTCAGACTCATTTTAGAATACTTTAATATGAGCTACATCTGATTCTGCTTTCATTTATGCCACTTTTACACTGATACTCCTGATGAGCACTAGTCAGTAGAGAATCAGGTCCATTTGTTCTAGTCTCAACTGCAAGTTCTCTCTAGCAAAAATTGTTTTGCGACTGCTGTCTACCAGGGAACTTAGTAGCAGCAGCCTCCCTCCTGCAAGCTAGGAGCCTGTGTGAGTGCCTCAGAAAAGCCATAGGCCAATCCTGCAGTCCTTACCCAGACAAAATTGTCACTTCAGTCAATGGTATAAAAACTACAGGATTGAGTCCATAACTTATTAACTAAATGCTCATGGAAAACCTAACACTATGATACATCGTTTAATCCATAAAGTTGGTGGGTTATGGCATGTGAATGTAATCAAGTAGCACCTGCTAAGCCAGCTAAAAGCAGAAACAACATTTATACAAATTTACCTACCATACAATTGACATCGTTTATACATTTTTTTCTATTTGACATTCATAGCTGAGAATATGAAACCAATAGTTAGCAAAAATACAATAGAAAGCTCTAAATAATGGTTTCTGAAGATCCTAATTTGTTTGGGGACAGACTGTGACCCCTTATGTTCTGCCCCAGTTATTTGCTTGATGTCTAGAAGCACAAGAAGGGAAGCAGACTCCACAGAGGCCGCTATCTCTCCCTCCCCCTGCCCATTTCTACCTCCTTCTATAGATTGCCAGGAGACTAGTAGAATGAGCTAGAGCAGGGGTTGGCAACCTTTCAGAAGTGGTGTGCCAAGTCTTCATTTATTCACTCCAAGTTAAGGTTTCGCGTGTCAGTAATACATTTCAACGTTTTTAGAAGGTTTCTTCCAATAAGTCTATAATATATGACTAAATTATTGTACATAAAGTAAATAAAATGTTTAAGAAGCTTCATTTAAAATTAAATTTAAATTAAAATGCAGAGCCCCCCAGATTGGTGGCCAGGACCGGGCAGTGTGAGTGCCACTGAAAATCAGCTTGTGTGCTGCCTTCACCACGCATGCCATAGGTTGCCTACCTCTGAGCTAGAGACTTGTCTCCACCTCACCCCAACATGCCAGCCAGTGTATCTAGGGAACATAGATATAATATATAGGAAAACAGGGGAAAATGTTCACCTGTTTAAAAAGCTGCCAGTTTATACCTATGCAGTTTATACCTCCCCAAACCAGAGAGGGATCCAGGATGAAGATTGTGAATATGTCACCAACACCACTGTATTGGAGATCAGCAAAATTAAATCAGGTACTTTATGGGCTCTCATTTTGACACAAGAAGTCACACTCTTCCTCCCAGGCTGCTTCATGTGCAGTGTAACAACATATTGACCCTTTCTCTGGGCTCTTGGCATATACAGAGCTCAGATATGGGTATCTTGTTTTTAAAGATCAATCTTCTACGGCAGTGGTCTTCAAACTGGGGTGCGCACACCCCCAGGAGTGCGCGAGACCACTCCTGGGGGTGCATGGCCCCAGCAGCTGGAGGAGTCAGGCGGCTTCTCCGCAAATGCTGCGGCAGCCCCGGTGGCAGGAGGAGCAAGGTGGCTGCTCCTGCCGCCGGGGGCTGCCACAGCGCTTGCAGAGGAGCTGCCAATATTGAAATCCCAGGATGATCTAAAGCCCCTCCCTCAGCCAAGCAGGAGGGACGCTGGACCCAGGTTCAACTAATTACGGGGGACAACAAATGAAAAAACAGTGATGGGAGTGGAGGTCAAAGGTTTAAAACGAGGGTACCGGACGCAGACACTGAGCAGAGAACCCCGCACAGCGCCCACTGCTCCTCAAAGCTGTCAAGGGAGCCAGTGGACGCCGCCCAGTGGAACTCTGCCCAGATACATGAGATCAGGGATAACCGGAAATAGGCCCCACAGTCACAGAACTCCCCCTCGTCTTGCATCCTCCTCCTGGTGGTGCAGATGGTGACTTTAGCCAGGGCCAGGAGGAGGTTGACGAGGAGGTCTCGTGACTTTGTGGGGCCACGGATGGGGTGTGCGAAAAGGAAGAGGTGTGGGGAAAAGTGCAGCCAGAACTGCAATAAGAGGTTCTGGAGGAGCCGGAATAGGGGCTGCAACCTGGCACACTCGAGGTCTCCCTCACGCCGCAGAAGGGACAGCCTGCGGGTATGGGGGTGAACCGCGCCAGGTACATGCCCGTGCTCACGGCTCCATGAAGGAGCCGCCAACTAATATCCCTGGTGGGCCGTGGGATTAAGGTGGAGTAGAGGCTGGCCCACTGGGGCCTCTCACCCTCTCTTGGTGGGAGATAGTCCCACCACTTGGTGTCGGGGCGGGACGCGAGGGTGAGGAAATGAAACGTGTGGAGCACGAGCGCGTAGAGATGGTTCCTCGGCGCGGTTCGGAATGAAACGAGCTGCAGAGCATGCAGCTGGCTCGGGGTGTAGGAGTGGGGAGGCCGGGAGGGCTCGCGAAGCAGGGGCCCGAGTACTAATTCCGGAGGGCCCGGGGTGAGGGGTGGACGGGGAGAACCCTCTCACAGGGCCTGCCGCAGGAAGCCGAGAGAGATGGGAGACGGGGCGTCCCCCACCTCCTGGAGTACGCGCAAGGGGGTCACGAGGGTGGAGAGCCCCATGCATTGGGCGAGCACACGAGGATCCAAACAATCCCCCCTGTCGTAGTCCAGGAGGTCTCCGATCCTATGCAGAGGAGCTGCCAGGGCAGTCTGGCTCCTCCTGTCTTATTGGAAACCCGAGAGGTTTCCCATAAGGCAGGAGGAGCTGGGCTGCACTGGCAGCTCCTCTGCAAGAGCCAGGCGCCGCGGCTGCAGTCACGGGAGCCACACGTCACGCCTGCAGCCACAGGAGCCGCGCGCCACGGCTGCAGCCACGGGAGACGGGAGCCGTGCACCACAGCTGCAGCTGAGACCGGGCCCCGGGCGCCGCGACTGAAACCGGGCCCCGGGCGCCCTGGCTGAGGCCCGGCTCCAGGAGCCAACCGCCGCGGCTGAGGCCCGGCTCCAGGAGCCAACCGCCGTAGCAGAGATGGGCTCTAGGAGCCGGGCGCCACAGTGGGAACCGGTCCCAGGGGGAAGTTAGGGGACAAGAAGGGGAGATTTAGGGGGGGAATGGGAGGGAGTGGATGGATGGGGACGGGGCTAGGGCGGGGCTTCTCCCTGGGGGTGCCTGCTCAAAAAAAATTTCTAGGGGGCGTGTGGTCAAAAAAGTTTGGATACCCCTGTTCTATGGGAAGGTCTTATCAAATTTTTCCTACATAGCATTATATTACTATTTTTTTTTAATATTGCCAGCTGAATTGTTGAAATCATTTAAAAAAGTAATTCTGGAAAACTCTGCCACCTAGAAATGTGTAGACCCAAATTCTCAGCTGGTGTAAATCAGCGTAGCTTCATTGACATCAACAGAGCTATGACAATTTACAACAGCTGAGGATCTAGCCCCTCGTGTGCTTTCTAAATTCCCAAAGGTTTATAAAATTGTATTAAAGTTGCATTTCATCCTGTTAACACACATGAAAACTAGATAAAATGTCAGAATGCAAGCCCATGCCATGTCATTTAGAAAAGAGCTTATTAATATTACATCAGTTTGTTTCTAAAATTTAAATAGCAATAATAATTAAAGCACAAGGAAATCTTGCTGTTGAACAAAGAGCACTCCATATTTTGGCTGCCTTTTCATGCTTTCCCCATTCTTCTAGTGAAAACTTAAGCCATGAAATTTCTTTTTTGTTAATGCAAAGACATGGTAATGTCAAGCATTCATGACCATAAGCATGGAAAATTGATGAAATTACAGTGTGTTCAGGAAAATATGGTGATGAGAGAGAGAATCTTTTCTTGTGTCAGCATCCTGGTGGCAGCTTTTTAAACAGGTGAACATTTTTCCCCCTCTGTGCAAAACATCTCTTGGTATGAATATGCCAAATAGATGCCTATGGAGAAAGGTCAAAGGGAAATAATCATCCAAATAATTAAGATATTTAGAAGCCATTTATTAAGTTAATGTTTTTCACATGTCCTGTCATTGAGTGGTATGGTTGAGATATAGCTTTAAACTTGACTTATGATGAATATTATATTTTTAAACCATTAATGTTCTTGGAACTGTGCAAATATAAAAGAAGATTCAATTCCTGCCCTCCATAAGTCAAAACTGCACCCTTAATACATATCTACATAGATAGACAGACAGACATATTTGTAACCTGTAATGTAGTAATATATGCATTTAGGCTGAAATTCACTCTCATTCAGCACGTCAGTTCAAGGTTTATGTGACACTTCGGATTCACCTAAACCTTATTTTGAGGGTTATGTAGGCCAACGGTTGTGCTTAGGCTTTGTTCTGGCCTGCTGCAAAGGGGTGAATTTCATCCATGTTTTGAACACCCTTCAGCAGCAGACCTAACGACTGTCCATTGTAGAACAAGAAATTGCCTAGAGTTTCCTATCCACAAGCCTTAATAGGAAACTGGATGTGTCTGTTGGCAGAGATGTAAAAAGATAAGACGACAGATGAGATTGTCACAGCACACTTTCATGTCAGTTTCTTTAAAAACAAAATCACTCCAATATGTACAATATAGCACACTGCCTGTGCATTTCGTTTTTGCAGTTTTTTAACTGTATTCAGTTGATAATTGCTGAGTAGCTCACAGAAGAGAGAGAGAGGGATTTGTATGCAGAACTAGAGGCTGCTTCATACAGTAAAGCCTTGATCCAAAGCCCACTGGATTTGTCCTATTGAAGGAAGGTTTTCCAAGTGACAGGTGTGGTGTGCAACAAGATGGGAATACTAGAGGTTTCTGAGCAGCAGAGCCAGAAGGAGAGGGAGTTTTTAAAAACCACATTAATACAACACCAATTTTGGTTGAATGTATTCCTGGAGGTTTCATCACATGATATCATCTTTAATTAAAGATTAATCTTTAATTCCTGGAGACTCCAGGATAATCCTGTATGGTTAGCAACCCTATGATTTGTGCAAAAAACTCTGCAATCCCCAGCATGGCAAAATTTCCCATAACTATAGTTTGCCCAGTATTGAGTAGTAAGAGACAATCCCTGTCCCAAAAAACTTACAATCTTGTGCAAAGAATCATGGTAACTATTTTATACTATAGGAGCTGGAAATGAGACCTACCAAATTCATCTCATATAGGGTCCACCAAAATCAATCAAATTGGAATCGTTTTCACTCCGTGCTTAGCTGTGCAGGATTCACACTGTTGACCCAGAGTGAAAGGCTCTATTGCTCCTTAGCAATGCCCTAAGATATCCAGTCCTCCAGAAGTGCCTTCAACAATGAGGATTGCTTTCTGGAAAGAGGTATTGATTACATTCAGTTCTCACCTTTGGGCAACCAGGGAATTCCACTCTGTGAACACAAAAAACTTTCCTCCAGGTTACTCTTATATTCACACTCTACAAAAAATGCCACATTTAAAGAGACAGCTTCCAGAAACCATTTATGGCTGTGAGACACGGACATTCAAATAATCAATAATAAAGAAACAGCAAACCTTCAAATTACAGTTTTATAGAAGAATTCTGAAAACTTCATGAATAGACCATGTAACCAATGAAAAAGTATTGAAAATGACTGGAACTCAGTGAACACTAGTCAGATCTTATTAAAAAAAGATTCAATTTGCAGGGAACATTTTAAGAGGTTTGGCAGGTGATGCATGTTTATGGGCACTGGAAAGAAAAGTTGAGGCAGAAGAACACAAAGCAGAAAAAGAAGATCCTGGATGGATGATGTGGCATCTTGGGAGGATCAAAAGGACTATTAATCTATAAAGAGATTAATAGAGCATCATACAGAATGGGCTATCATGGTTGCAAACCTCCAGTAATGGAAATACTACATAAGAAGAAGGAGGACTGCCAAGTAAATATTTGTCTTTCAGTTTCATTTTCCACCTGCTGTCTGTGTGCTTCTGTGGGAACTGTTTCTCTTCAGTTCTCCAAATGGTTATTATATTCTTATTTAACACTTGTGTTTCAGTGGCACCTAAAACATCAGGTTGGACATATTGTGCTAGGCACTGCACAAACATTCTTATTTCTTAGATTGCAAAGGCACCTTGGGACAGGAACTGCATCTTATTCAATGATACACCTCAAAAAATCATTATTTGTTGAATTAGCAGCAAATAGATAAAATTTTTCATAGAAGCAGTTGCTGTAATTACCACGTGATATTACACAATCACCATATTGGCAACCCAAGCATTCAAAAAATCATGAGGGAAACTCCAAAACGTCAAGAGGCTGACTACAAAATAATTAGAGTTTTAAAAAAATAAGATATTTAAATTGTTTTTATTTCCCTTATAATTTCTAAGCTTTAAGGATACACCTCAAGTCATGTTGTCAAGCTTTTCTTTGCAACCATGAGGGTTAGAAACTTACTTATTCAAAAAAAATGAATACTAAACTTATGTAGTCACATGACACCAGGAGTTGGGTCTTTAAGAAAAATGCCACATATCATGAGACTTGGGATAAAATTGTGAGCGGTGACAATATCACATGTGCAAATAGGGAGAGAAGATCTGGCCCTTTGGGTCTGATTCTACACTGTCTTTAGACTTGTGCTAAGTGGTGCACTCCCTTTAAAGAGCTAGACAAGGTGCGAGACAGTGAAGAAGTAGGCCAGATAGGAAGACTGATTCCTCCCTCCAAACATACTAGAAGCCAAACTAGATCTAAGCCACTAGTTCTTGCCAATGACAGTCATAATTTACACTTTAGCCTGCCTCCTCCCTTTAGAACATATCTGCAGGGTTCTCAAACTGGGGGTCAGGAACCCTCAGAGGATCCTGAGGTTATTAAGTGGGGGGTTACAAGCTGTCAGCTTCCATCCAAAACCCTGCTTTGCCTCCAGCATTTATAATGGTGTTAAATATATTTAAAAGTGTTTTTAATTCATAAGAGGGGGGTCACACTCAGAGAAAGGGGTCATCAGTACAAAAGTTTGAGAATCACTGATTGGCTTTGTGTGTAATCATGCTCATGTTGCCCTCTTGTGGCTGATCTGTACCATCAGTTAAGGAAGTCTCCTTCAGCTCTAGTGATTAAGGACTGTATTTTTTGCAACTAAAACACCAGCTTTCTGGTTCTGAAACTGCTGATGTATGTGTGGTTTCTCTAGTAAGTTTCTATTGTCTGAAGAACATGGAGAGAACAGCTTCTATCAATATCTTTATTCACCTAACCTTAAAGCCAGAAGAGCACTAATGATTTAAAACCCCAAAGTGTACACATTTACCCCTTAAATTCTATCATGGGAGTTTACATTGTTTTAAACATCTTTGGGAGGAGAACACATTTATTGTTATTACAGTAGCACCTAGAAGCCTCCACTGGGATGGAAGCTCCACTCTGCTATCCATTGAGAGGTCCTATACATACACATAGTCAAGAGCAGTCATTGCTCTACAAAGCTTATGCTCTAGTCTAAATAGACAAAGCAAAGAAAGGGTGGAGAGTGGAAGAAGCAATGGGCAGAAGAAAAGGTATTTAAGTTTTAATCACAATTACACAAAGATTATATGTATGAAATCTTATACATATTGTCAGCAACCATGAATAAAAAATATATAACTCCTCCAAAACATGTCTAGTAATTTAAGGCACTGAAGATTTGAGAAGAAACAGGATTTAAGCAGAGGTTAAGGGGTAAATTAGAGAAGCTATGCATAGATGTGACTCAACTGTCCTTTATTGCAAAGCCACATTTAACCCCATATCCTCATACACTTTGGAGTAAGATTTTTAAGATGAGAACTGTGGAACCATAAACAGAAGGTGTCAAAATAAATGTAGAAAGAAAATATATTTCAGCCTCTCATCACGAAATACAAACTGGTTGTTAACTAACTACCTTTGTTAGATGAGGGTCAGGGAGCAGAATTCTTTCGACTTCCCAAACACTGACATCTATTGACTGCATTAAAGAGCAGCTCTGCCGAATTATACCTCTGACATACATTCTATCCTGCAGAGTAAAGTGATACATGCATACATAAACCAGTACAATACAGCGTGTCCCATATTTCTGGTCTGATCCAACGCCCAATAATTCAACAGAAAAGCTACAATTGACCTTGATGGCAATTGGTTTGGGCCTAATGTCCTCAGCGGGTTGAAAAGTCTCATAGCGATAGGATTCCTTGTGAATCCACCTCTAATCATTTTCTGGTATGCCTTGTGGGGATTTGGTATTTTCTAAGCAAGCCCACATCTCACCCCCATCTTGATACATAGACACATATGCAAACTGTAAACCTGACATTGTAAAATACTGTACATTAACATACTCATTAATCTTTTGCTTTTGAAACAAACATGGAAAAGTTTGCACAGTTCCAGTTCTGAACCTTCCTCTACCCTCCTGCAGAAAACACCAAACCCTCTTAGGCATTGGAGCTCTCTCTAGTTAGCTATCATAATTATTATCATAATTAATTAGAGAAACTTACCTCTGAAAGAGGGCTCTGCATAAATAGTTTTTTGGGATTCCATATTTGTTATTTGAAAGATTTCATATCTATTTATGCAGAGCCCTCTTTCAGCCCTAGCCAGCCATATAAACTAAGCTTGGACCTTGGCAACCAACTGAGTCCTTTTCATCCCATGCATCAACATAAGTGATTTTGCAGATCAAATTTTGCCCTCATTGACACCAGTGCAGTCTCATTGGCTTCAGATTATGCCATCATTGAAACCTGTGCAAACCGGTTTGCTTCAGTGTGTTTGCACAAACGTAAATGAATGAACTATAGAGAACAATTCAGTTGATGCACAAAATAGAAGAACCAGAATCATCAGCTCACTCTCTCTCTTAGCTATGTTGGCTATGCAGAGCTAACAATAGTAAGAAACAACACCACTCATTTTTGTTGCTAGAGCAAATAAAAGCAAAAAAATACACCCAGAGGGCAGATGTATTGAATAGAAAGGTTTATTGGATAGAGCCCAAATTGCAATGAGGTTCTAATCATGCTCAAATCCCATTGACTTTAAGAGGAGCTGTAAGGTCTCAGCACCTCTGAAAATCAAGTCCAAATTTCCACTGGTGTTTAGGTGCCTAATTCAGTTAGGGCACACAAACCACAGCAAAGCAGTGTACACATATGATAAGGCCCAGCTCCTCAAAGGTATTTAGGCCTTAGGAATTAGGCCAACATTTTCAGCTGTGTTCAATACATTTTTGGGGGGTTGTGATTTGTGTGCCCCAGCTGCATTAGGGACCTAAACACATTGTGAGTGAGAGGTCTAAATTTCTTTGAGGAGCTGGACCTAAGCAACTGTCTCAGTGTCACAGCAGAAGCCTGTGGAAGAGCTGGGAATTAAATTCAGATCTCCTGAGTTCCTGCTCCTGAGTTTTAACCCCAGGACCCCTCTCCCGCTTCTCATCACTTCTACAATTCTGATGACCCAGTAGACTGATGTGACATTGGACAGTTTTAATTGACAATGGATGGAGCCAACTTTTGTGTTGTTTTGAGGAAATTTTCTCTCACACATGCATGTACCTCCCTACACACACACTTGTCTATGGACATTGAGTAAAACTCAGTTGAACCCACTTACATTTGCATGGCTTTGGACCATGTTCACCCAAAATAAAACTCAATTTCACTGTATTTTTTTGATGCTGGTCCAAGATCTTGTAGCCTAATGTAAATGAAAGACAGTTTTGCTGGTTTAAGATTTTCTTATGAAAATTTTGTGTGTTTGTTCCATGCCTTTAATTAGCTGATCTGTTATTCAGATTTTCTATTTGACTCGGACCTTAACCTTTTCCCCTGACTTACAGTCTGAATATCAAATGAATTAGCAACATAAATATAGTCACATTTCACACTGCACCTGTGGTTACTGCTTTTTTCTTGCCCCCTTTGCCATACTCAGTCCTTAGCCTTACTCAGCACAAATGTTGGATCATAAACAACACCAAGTTGCAACTTTAGGATCCACATTTTGACCCTTACAAAATTCAGGACTGTCCAAGCTGGAGATTTGGTTGAGGCTTATCTTTAACTAGAAGTAGTAACAGACAAAGCAGATGGCTGTCCAAAATGACCTTAACCATGATCAGATGTACTGGAGATACTAGTACCATTTCTTGTCCTGGGCTCCATGTGTAGGAGCAATGGTCTACGTGTAAAAGTTCTATCAGCATAGCTACATCAGACAAGAGCAGGGTTGAGAAAAAAAAAATACACCCCTGAGCACCATAGGTATGCTGACCTAGCTCCCAGTATAGTCAATTGAAGAATGCTTCTGTCGATGTAACTACTGTCACTCAGGGAGGTGGTATTCCTTCTGTCAGTGTAGACTGCTTCCACACTACAATGTTATGCCAGCAATTGTAGTGATTTAGCTATGCCATATAGTCTCCATAGTGTAGGCTAGATAGCCTGCGTTACTGTTTTTTTAAAAAAAGTACCTCCAGCTTTAACTGGTTCACTATGATTCTTCTCCCACTTTTTTCCCCAGTGTCCTTCCTCCTTTTCTTCATATTCCTTCCTGTGTCTTTCTAATGTGCCCGTCAGTGATCACATGCGTGCCATTCAGATGGAGACAACATGACCCAGGTAGCTTCATTTACCTTTGCTTATGTGTCCCAAAATTTACACTTACCACAAAAATAAAACAAGCAAATGATGTATGTGTATATTGCACAATGTTGGCAAACCCCACCTTTTGTCAGTTGTACAAACAAAGGCCCATATCCTTAATTTTTTGCATTTTTTAAACTGACAAAGAGGTGGATTTTGCCAATATTGTGCAATACACAAATCTTTTCACATCACTCTAGCTGACCAGCAGATTTGGGGCTTTTGCAATACTACCTTTAGCCTTAAAAATCAAAGCCCCATCTGTTGTGTGTGCAATAAAGATCTCAGAAGACTTTTAGTAAGAGCAGTGATTTTTCCTAGTAGCCTTAGTTATAATTTCCCCATGGTTGTGGAGCAACATGTGGGTGTGCTCCATCCTAGAGTCAGCTGCATTTCAGTGTTGTTATATGCAGGGCCGGCTCTACCTTTTTTGCCATCCCAAGCAGCTCCGCTGAAGAGAGAATAGTGGCAGAGCTGCCGCAGGCGTGCCACCGAAGAGAGAAGAGTGGCTTTCGCGCCATGCCTGCAGCAGCTCCGCCAAAGAGGGAAGAGTGTCGGAGCTGCCACAGGCATGGCGACGAATGCCACCTGAGTGCCATCCTGAGAGCGCCTGGAAGTCTGCCCCCCCACCGTTTGCCATCCAGGCACCGGTTTGCTAAACTGGTGCCTGAAGTTGGCCTTGGTTATATGTATATACTTGAGGAAAGTGCTTTGGGACCAAAGGTTCTTCGCAAATGTTTAACTATATTAGCATTATTTTTATATAAATACTAAAGAACTCTTCCAAACTCTACCCAAAGTGGGTATTAGCCCACGAAAGCTCATGCTCTAAAAAAATTTTAGTTAGTCTTTAAGGTGCCACAGGACTCTTTGTCACTTCTGCAATTCCAGACTAACACGGCTACCCCTCTGATTCTTCCAAACTGTAGGAACCATGTCCTTGAAATATCGCTTTTGTATAGGTTCTTTCAGTCCTAAACTTCCCAAACTCCTTTTTCAGAAACAAAATTGGTTTTATTACATAAGTGATGTAAAATATCTTCCCTCGTGCATTTAATTGAAATGGAATAGACAACTTCAACTTTTTGCCCTCTCTGACAGAAATCATTTAATTTTGACCACCTGATGGGCCCTGGGGGTTAATTGGAAAATCCCCATCAAGAGCTCAGAGGCCAATATCAGCTGTCAAAATCCCACATTCTCCCTCTTTCACCTCTTTCAAGTGCAAAACAACCTGTGTCTGAAGATGTTGCCAGAGACTAAAAGGGCCACACCACCACCACTGTGGGCTCTGACTTAGACCTATTCATGGCCTCGCTACTATGAATACAGCAAAATCTCAAATGAAAGTTTTAATCTCCCCAATGCATTCAGCCCAAAGAGAAAAGGGCTTCCCTTTTAACAATTTCCCCCTTAAATCTTTTGTGTTGCTATGCTCCTGAAAAAGCAGAGATTTTGCTCTGACCCAGCAAGGGCTTTTTTGCCATAGAAAGCATGGCACCTAAACTCTTTGTGCTGAAATAAGAGTAGAAGTCTGCTCAGACCAAAAGTAACTAATGTGAAAGGGCTTTGGGGGTCTAAATACAAACTGAACAAGATCAGAGTTAAAAACGCAGGCATCTGATCTCAGCAACTTTCCCTTTTTTCTCTCTTCTTTTGCCAACTGTGTCTGGAGGTGCCCACTAAATACTAAAATGGTGGGTGCATTAGAAATGCTGAGATAAAGTAATGCTAGAAGTTACAAATAGAAAGCATTCATTAGATCATGAAGTCCATATCCCTGCCAATGCTGTACAGAGATCAAATAGCAAATATTTATCTGATATATATAAGTAGACGTGTGCTAATAAAATTGTTGCAGGGTTGCCTTTGCTACTAAATATCTTTACCCTGGTATTTCCTGTACTTAGAAAAGGAACTCACTTAACTTAGCACAGGAAATTCTGTACTATACAGACAAATGGTACATCCTGTGATCTCAGAAGTTAGGTGCATGGGCATTTGTAAAGATTCTAATGAAGAAGGTAGGGACAGGCAGTTAGAGGGAGGGATTTAGTATTAAAACATACACATCCCCTACACGAATCTTTAGAAGTGCTGCTCGGTCTTTTTGATGTCTATTTCACTGCAAAAAGCAGCTTCTCTCTCAATCTCATTTAGAAGAGCATGTCACTTTCCAAGTGCTCCCAGCCCTCTGAAAGTACCATTCCAAGTCACCTTTTGTGCCCAGTCCCTCTTACTGATATGAAGGAGGTATGATTTTATGACTGAGAATTAGTCTTTCCCCTTGCCAGGACAGTGCTCTCCCCCCTTCAAGTGATTATTGTTTTGTTTTTTTCCCTCAGAGCAGTAACACCTACATTGTATGGGGAGAGACAGAGAGCATTCATACCCTTCAGAAAGCCATTCACTTAAAGGCAGCTGGAGAGGCTAAGTGTTCAGCTTGCCCTCTTCACTCTTGGATGAGTTTTGTGCAAAGCCAGGGCTTGGAGGCCTTTCCTTCACAGATCCAAGCAATTAATGAGAGAATGATGGAAAAAGGAAAGAAAAATGTTTCAGTGTTTTGTCTGCCTTCACAATGTGTCCATTTTTGTTTGTAATTAAATTATACCACTAAGGTCCCCCGTGATAACGGGAAAACACGTACCTTTTGAGGATTTTTAAAAAGGGCACAATGTTTATTTAAATGTAATATTTGTGTGAGCTTTATATTATATATGGAAGTGCTAGTAAGTTTTTGAAAGTAGCACCTACTATTAATCCAACAGCAAGTGGAATTAATGCTGCTGGCAAGACGCTTAGTCAAACACGACTTTATTAGCGTTTTAATTTAGTATTACCCTAGTTCTGACAGGCCAGTCAATCGGTTCTTTTCAAAGGATGTTTTTGTAGAGTGGACAGGGTTCAAAAGGTCCTAACGGAATGTTAACGACCTTTCTGCCCTAAGATTTGTGTGATACTGACCAGGATCAAATTCCAAAGAACCAGTGTGGCTCTTCACTTCTTAAATTCGATGGAAAAAAAAAAAGAGAGAGAGATGAACTAAACCCCCCTCACAGCTTCACTCATCTTTCTGTCTCCTCTTCATTTTACTGGTTCTTCCTTGTGATACCATTAGACTATTCAGTATTGCATAGACCACTTCTAATTAGCCAGTTTTAATTTTATCTTCCATTTCAGTTAGCAGCATCATAGAAGAGTATGTATTTTATACTGTGGCCTCAGTGATGGATTACCAAAATTATTGGTTTGCTAATGTTACTTTGTTTTTTAAAACTAACAAGCACTAAAAATAATTTACTGAATACTATCAGCAACACGAACTTTAAGATAACACTACATAACTATTTTAGTGCTTTGTTTTAGAACAAGAGAAGCTGATTATGTTAGACAGGGAGATTCCACAGTGATAAATGATTAGATAAGATAGATGTTTGTACTAAATTATGATCATGCTCTAGTCATCTTCTGCTGGAGAGCAAGGACATTTGCCTTTGCTAGGAATAATCACTCTCAATTAATTTTTCATGAATTAAGAAAATATAACAAAATGTTAGTTAACAGCAAAAATTATAATTTCTACAGTATATTAACTAATGCCAAGGATTTTTATTTTTTCTTTTCAGAAAGTAAACATTTATTGTGAAACTGTTTCAGTGTTAAGCTCTAGTGTTTTATTAATGTTACAATGATTTATCACAGGCTATATTTTTGTCATGTGATTTTTGTACGGTTATAACAATACAATATTTTATTATTTACCATTTAAATTGAAGTAGAATCTAGAGGCCTCATCTGAGTCCTGGTGCTATGCTAGGTGCTGTACAAACACATAATGAATGGCAGTTCCTGCCTCAAAGGTTTTAAAAATTGAGTTACTCAACTGCCAGTTAACTCGAATTAGCTAACACGTCTGTACAGGGTAGACTGTATTTTCCACCAACATTTGTGGGGTGTCCAGACTACTTTGTACAAACAAGAAAGCTAATTCAAGTTAACTGGCAATCAATTAACCTGAATCTGAAAAAGCCCTTTAGTATATAGACAGATCCTTCAAGCCAAATACCTTTTGTGTATGGGGCAACTGGATTTGCATATGCTTTTCAGTGTAAAATGAGAAGGCTCAGTCCCCCAGGCTCTAGTTCAAGCACAGAGACCCATATCCTCAAAGGTGTTTAGGCACCTAAATCACATTGAATTCAATGGAAGTTAGATGTCCAAGTAACTTTGAAGATCTGGGCCAGGTGCCTACTCCTACACTTCATCACACTGAAGTAAGAGTAGTACGTGCATGAGTAAGGGTTACTGGACTGAATTCTAACACAATGGACCAAATTCTGTGCTGAAACATACCCTGTGAATACCAACTCTAGCCAATGGAGACTCACAAGGTATATGTCAATGCAGCATTTGGCCATAAAATTTTAGTTATATGAGCAACTTTCACTTATGCAAGTAGTCCTATTGATTTCAGTGAGATTACACAAATGTGTAAGGATTTTGACATGAGAAGGCTTTAATGGATTAGGTATTCAAGTGCTTTGCTACACAGGGATGGACTTAAGCATGTGCTTAAAGTTAAGCATGTGTTTTTAAGTACTTGGCTGAATTATACCTGATCATCATTTACACCAGTTAAGTTCTATCCTATTACCTACTCTTTTGTATAGTGTTATTTCATAAAATCATTTTTCAGGCATGGCTGAGTACATGGTATATTGTGATTTATTATGGATATTGGAATAGCAACTGAAGACTGCACTCAGGACTGGTGCTCCATTGTGCCTTGGCTGGTCTATGACATACAAGGTGCAAAATTGGAACACATTCTAACTAAGGTTTGAAAAGTCTAGCATCCCAAGGGAAGTTTCACATGGGCTAAAATGATAAAGTTAAAGCCTAGGCTCCTACAATTCTCCCATTCT
Source organism: Dermatemys mawii (assembly GCA_007922305.1). NCBI lineage: Eukaryota > Metazoa > Chordata > Testudines > Dermatemydidae > Dermatemys > Dermatemys mawii. The sequence continues at coordinate 23,870,084 of ML677332.1, forward strand.
CATAACAGTGCCACCTCCACCAGGTCCATCTAAATCCCAACCACCACCTGGATGTCGGATTTCATGGATCCCCTCCCACTCCTACCCGTGTCCTTTCCCTTCCTTTCCTTATTTCTTCTTTCATCTCCTTTAATCTTCTGTCTAATAAGAGTCCCCCTTAGCTACATGTTTACAATAGCACATGAAGTGTATTTTAAAACACATTAGCTAACACATGTTAAAATCCTACTGTAGACAAGGTAATTGTAGTTTTAACACATGTTGGTGTGAGGGTTTAGCGATAAAGCCTTGAAGCAGTCTAGGCCTTACCTCACATGCTAAAATTACAATTTGCCCTGTCTATGCTAGGATTTTAACACATTAGCTACCACATATTAAACCACACCTTTCTTTCTAGTGAGGAGCTGTGCACACTAGCTCTTTTCACTCAGATTCATGCCTTGCCAAGGATTTTGGCCTCTCAATTTAGAAGCACTAACAGTAACCCATTATAACTGCAGGTTTTGCCAGCTAGGTTGCATATTCAGTGAATATGATGCAAGAAGCAATTCTGCTATGAGGATGAGAGGGTAAAGAGGTTCAAAAGAAGTGAACTCCATTCTGTAGTTTATAGTTATAAATGGTGACTCTCAGCTCTTATAGACTAGCTAACTGCACGGAACAAAGTGGGACTCATCCCCGAATCTACAGCACTAGGAAAAGCACTACACTTAGCCTGGAATGGAAAGGCAAGGAGCAGTGGAGGGGATTCCACAGGAACATTATTACACCCTGAGGCTGTATTAACTCTACTGCAGAGCTCCCTTTGCACTGGCAATCTCCTTTGTTTAAAATGGGTCTTTGGAGGTGACCAAAGGTTCAGGAAACCTGGAAAGATGAAAGGCCCTGGAGCCAATTCAGAGGGCACAAGGCCTCTGAGCAGAAGGCTCCATGCAGCTAGCAAGTCCAGAGTTCCAAGAGGATTTCAGGAGTTTGCACAACGTGTAGACAGCCCTCCTGCTTCTCTGCAAAGATGGAATGCCAGCTCCACCATATAGTGGAAGAATTTGTATGGACCCCTTTGAGAGAACGTTGCAATTTGCCTCCAATCCCATTCTCCTCTTATTAAAACTGGGCCTATAGCTTTCTCCACGGGGCAAAGTGAGTGAAATGTCATAAAATGTTACAATAACCTATAATAAAAAAAATGTTGATGGGGAAAAAACATACAAAAGAAAAACAGAAAGACTGAATTAGTCAAAACAAAAAGATCTACCAGTATAATTTAAGGGGACTGTGTTGGGAACATGCCTGATAAACAAGAACAGTGAAAGACCAGAAATCAATTAATCAAAACTGATGTGTCCAGAAATTAAGCCTAATTCAAAATAATTCCCCTTTTGGGTCCTTAAAGAGAGACTTTGATGGGGAAAAACTGACTACCGCAGTGCCGGAGGACTGAAAGACAAGAGATGGGGAAGGAGACAATTTCACCATCATGACTGCTACCTTCACTGTCTCCTGGAAACCCAGGCCTACTTCTTCATAATCCTGAGATGTGTCCTGACTGGACCAGGCCAGAAAGAAGAAGCCAGATGACATTGCCACCTCCAACTAAATCCCAAACACTACCTGGGTATGCGAGACTTCATAGGTTACCCCATGTGTCTTTTTCCTTCTCTGCCTTATATCTTCTGTTTCCCGCCTCTCTCTCTCTTTCTTTTCCTTCTGTCTAATAAGAGTCTGGCTTAGCCAACCAAGACTGTACATTTTACAATGCTGCTGTAAGCCTGCAACTGGAAAAAGGCAGATAAAAGCAATGTTTAAACAGCCCAGTGTTGGTATAAGTTTGCCAGGTATCTGAGTGGCTGATAAGACCATGTGCTGTGGTTTTTGCAGCAGTGAGGTCACGAATTGAGAGTCAACACCCAAGACAACAGTTGCATTTTGTGTCTTTGCTGTTCTTTTCTCTCCTCTCTTGTATGGTTTTGTTGTGTTTTTTGGGACATGGGACTGGACTTTAACAACAACAGACAGGACAGCTCCAGCCCATTTCATCTAACATCTTCTCTTTTTCCCAAATAAGACCATTATTACCACCTAAGAGACTGTTAAACACGGGGATTTTTCCTTCTAAAAACTCTCTCCAGCTAAAGGGAAAGGGCATAAGGGATGCTGAAATGTTCATATTTTGTATTTAAAATGCTTTAACTGCTTTTTCTTTTCTTCATCTTTAATAAAAGATATCAAAGGATTTTTTAATGGTGTACTTGCCACGGTACTAAGCAGGCTGAACTCTGTACACCGAGCCTCAAACCTTATTTAACCCTGTTTACTGATGGACAGTAACTTGGTTGTGGTAATGCGTTTGGGCCCATATGGTCTATCTAAATTAATGGAATGCCTCTTATTCACCATCCAGCTTTTCCTATGGAAGAGCAAAATCTGGCCTAGAGTATGTTTTGTGCATCCCAAACACAGTACAATCAATTTATTTATATATCCAGTTTGGGTTAGGAAAGACAGAGAGAGAGAGAGAGGGAGAGAGAGACAGAGAACCCTAAGGCCTTGTCTATCCTCGAGGGTTTGGCACTAGCATAGCTGCACCCATACAAAAGCCTAGTGTAGGTGTGCTGCACTGGTGCAAATTACAACTGGCATCAGTGCCAATTCCTTTGCTTTGAAACTCAGTAGAATGACTGATCATACATGTTCACTGAGGTAAGCTGCACTGGTGAAGACACAGTTTACCAATGACGCAGCTATGGTCATGTGGGATGGAATATGGAATATAAGATGAGGCGTTTGGAAAGCTTACTAACCACACAATAGCATGTCGTTTCTTGGATCCCTAGATTATCCCCTCTGGGCCATTCTTTCTGAAGGGAGGCAGGGAAAATGTGGGAACAACCGTGTCAGCTTTGTCTCTTGGCCCCATTAGAGTCACACAAGACTGGGAATGGGAAGGCTATAGATCAGTCTCCATTCATGAGAAATAATGGGCTTAAATTGCAGTAAGGGAGATTTAGGCTAGACATTAGGAAAAACTTCCTGGCAGAATAGTTAAGCACTAGAATAAATTGCCTGGGGAAGTTACAGTTGTCTTTGGAGGTTTTTAAGAACAGGATAGACAAATACCTGTCTGGGAGGATCTTGGTCCTGCCTCCATGCAGGGGACTGAACTAGATGGCCTATTGAGGTCCCTTCCAGTCCTACATTTCTATGATTTAGAAAAGGCATGGAGAGGGTTTATAAGCATTAACACTAATGATGCAAACAGGAGACGTTTTATCCACTCAGAGTTCCATATTATATGTACCTTTGTGAACCCCAGCTTGAAACTGCTGGCAAAAATCCCATTTGGTGTGAATGAAGCAGAATCAGGCCCTTATAGATTTTTTTTTAACATGACTGTTTTTCTAGTTGCCACATTGTTACCATTGAATGGTTATTTTTCTAATTTGGACATTTTTGGTGGAATATTTTACATCAGATTACATCGAGGAGACAGTACGAATTCCAGCATCCTCTAAGAAGATTCTCTGCCAAAGTCAAATACTTCCCTGGAAATTGTAAGCCTCTCATTTTGTCATGTGATACTATAGTGATGAGTACAATATACAAATGATCTATCTAAACATATAGTTTGATAGGCAGTGTCGGGACATTTGCCTGTTTGTAAGATGGCTGATGTTTCCTTGTGAACATTGCTGAGTGAGCAAGCACCCTGGCTTAGGAATGGTTTAATTTATACGCCCTGAGATTGAGGTCATATCGATATCATGCATGATCTCTATCAGCTTTACAGATTCCTTAACCTGAGAACGTTCAAGCTCATTGAGATCTATTCATACTTGGCAGATTGATATAGTAACTGACAATTCACTGCCATCCAAGTGTATCTGAGAGCACAAAGCTCACATAAATATTGTTGAGCATATCCCATTGTGGAAGAGTTGGTTATTTACTTCTGCCATTCAACTTTCTACAGCTCTGTGGAAGATCATTTCTTTCAGTGTCATATATCTGACTTACCCAGCAGACATGGCAAGCTTCTTGTTCCCTTTTTACCAGTAATGAACTGCGCTGGAAATGTCACACACAGATTTGTTCATTCCCAACCGATAAAATATGTGGAACCAAATAGAACATAAAAGAAGGGTTGATGGAGACCAGAGGCAGCAGGAGTGCAAACTAAGCTTTATAAATAGCAGTGAAATAAGTTGCAGCATAGCCAGTGAGGCTTCTGTATGTAAAAAAAAGAGACTCCCAGAAAGGCATATGGAAGCCTACCTGATTCCTCTTCCCTTTCTGCCTCAGAGGAATGGGCTGCCTGCTTACCCAATCTTAGCCCTTCCTGAAGGTATCAGTGACTGAGCAGCTTATAGGAATGTAAAATAGGATTTTCATGCAACTTTACTTCAAGGCCATTTTAGAATTGTCCAGCTGGCATCCAGATTTGGGCTAACCACACTTCTCTTACCATCATTCTTCATTGCTGGCAACTAGATGAAAATCTGGGGCAGAAAAGTTACCAGAATCAAAAGAATTAGGGAGGTGAGGGCCAGTCTGAAGAGTTACTCATCCCTCAAATCAAACCTGAGCCAAACATTTCTGAAAATTCAGAGTTTGCTTGAGGTACCCAATTAACATCACTTCTTAATTATGGGGATCTTTTCAGAGAAATCCATCTATCTATGAGCCTCATTTAGAGGGCATCTGCACACTTCCCCACACCTGCATTTGGATTTTGGTTGCTTGCTTTTTGGCCTGTTTTGCTGATGTACCGATTAGAGCAGACCTTATGATCTCCCAAAACTACTATTCTGCTGCCTTGCTACAGTCAGGAAAGGAAGTGCTTTCACATGTCTCACATTTGCTGGCCTTCGTCTGTCTGTGCAGCACAGAGTTAGCTGAAGAAACATGTTGGACTGTCTTTCCTTATATTAACAATAAATACCAGGATAAACCTCAGTTGTCTACCATGCAATGGACTTCAGGAGTTAGGCTTAAGGTAAACAGACATTAAACAACTTGCCACTTGAGCATCATTCATACACCAGCCCCTCACTAGCACTTACTATTTTGATTCAAAGTATTACTACAATCTCTTAAGAGGTTCTGTGGAAGAGAAAGAGGCTTCCTCTTTACTCTTCCCTTCTTTACATGTTGACATTAAAAGCAAAATATCAGATAATAGCTGATGAACACTACAACAGAACCTAACCATGAGGTTAACTCCAAGTAGTAAAACACTGACAGACAGTTTCTTTAATTTTTATATAGCACAAAATGGAATCTGTGTTAGAAAATCAGATTGGTTGATGATTCAATCTTTGTTTACTGGTAAAGTGTAAAGAAACAAAGGCATCCATTCAGACATAGCTGGTTAAGAAAAATATTGTAATGATTTTTTTATATCAGTGGTGCCTTTTGTAGAAGGCCTTGAAGCTTTTTGAAAACTTATGTAAGTCTCAGTACAACCCCATGGAGTTAAGCATTATATGAACATTATGACCACAGCTGATAGATGCGACCACTGAGGGTCAGAGAAGTGAAGCAACTTTTACATGAATTCACTGAACAAATCAGAGCCAGGAATAGAACCAGGAGTCCAGATGCCTTGTTCTGTGTTCCATCCACTAGGTAAATATTTCTTCCTGCTGTGTTCTAGCAAGAAAAGAACCAAAACATTGTATTTGTACAGAAAAACTACTTGTGGCTAACACAAATAGGCTCCTATTTAAGTCAGACAAGCGCTGAGCTCCTATTTCATCTGGCTCCAATCTCCAACAAACAAAACAACCATACCTACATCAATCATTTGGTGTAAAAGAGATGGAGTAATTGGACTAGAATGTAGTCACAGAATGGAGGTCTTGTCTTCTGTTTGGAAAGCAGATGTCTTGGCTTTGCCTTGTTCTTGTTTATTCTTGATAAATACCAAAGCAAAGCAGCAGGGTCACTATTATCCAGTGACAACGTTCTGTTAATTAGGCATGTCATTTGCTTGTATGACCTAACCTTCTACAGGTCCCAACCATTTCCCTTCCACAAGAATTTAACTGCACAAATACTGCAAATGAAGGTGCTTTGTGATCAGTATAGGGAACAGTTTATTTTGTAGTTTCAAACACTGATCTATCAACAGACAGCTTAAAAAACCCCAAACCTGTTGGGCTGTCAGCTGGGCATGAATGTAAAAGATACTACATCATTTTTCTACAAGAATAGGGCTCTCCACCAAGATTTTCCCTTCTCCAGCTGCTGCATGGTGACTGTCAGAATCCTCCCCAGAGCTGGCTGCATCCAGAGGCAAAGTGGTGTGTCTATTTTGTACACTGCTTTGGGAAAGGCGTTACCTCCGGGTAAATATTTTTGCATTAAAATTAATTGGGTCAAAATCTGCTCTCAGTTACACACATGCAATCTCCCTGATGTCAAGTGTTATGAAAGTGGCCCATTCACTGGGAAAGAGCAGAAGTAGGAAAGCAGGCACCAGGAGAAATAAGACACTTTCTTCTGAGGAAAAAGTCCTGTAAAATGAGATCCTCAACTACTGTACATTGGTAAAGTTTCACTGAACACAACAGAGCTATGCCTACCAGGAGAGGATCGCCCCCGCCCTTGCATACTCAAGAAATACATGGAAATACCCAGCAACAAACAGTGAGGTACAAGTCCCAGTGAAACTGGAGCTTAGAAACAGTGAAATAGAGGAGAAGGCAGAAAGTTCAACTTGGGGAAATATTAACTACAGGTGATCTGCAAAGGGAAAAATGATTTTTGCCCTCTATGTCACAAAGAATGTCTGAAAGGTTCCTACAGTCTTTTTTTATATATATAAAAAAATCTTACACATATCAGGAACATCACATTAGATCAACTGTGGTATTGCTTGATGTCTCATTGGGGATCTCAGAGCTGCCTACGCTGAACTTTCTCAGCCCTTAAATGAAGGGAAGGGTTTGCATTAGCAAGAACAACAAAGGGCAAAGCATTTAAAACAGTCTCTATAAAAATTACTTTCTCAGTCACGGATGCTCTGTGCTATTGTAAAAGATCCACAGAGCTGCCTGAAATGCCCAGCACAGGGAATTCCCACACACCCCAGTCCCCTTCAGTCCCACCACCTACCAGGAAAAGGGGAAACATGGCAGAGAGCCAAACCCCTCAATCCCTTCCAGCTTCATTACCTAATATGACTTCAGTGCACAGTTAACTCAGATGATTAGTGCTCAAGTGTTTGCAGCCACATTGCCACGCTCTACCTGAGTAACTGTGGCTCCTCTGGTGCTGTGCTCCCCCCTGTATGTTGCTAGAACTTCTGGGGGAATCTCCGTGATTTTTTTATGCTGCTGCAAGTTGAGCTGCTCTCTGGGGCTTTCCCAGTGAATTGTGGGAGAACTTGCCTGTCCTTCTGAGCACACAAAGGGAATTGTGGAAAGTTACTGGAGGACTATCAGCATTCAAGTGATTGAACCTAAGTCATTATTGTAAAGCAGAGCCTTGCTTCAATGTTATGTCTTCACTATAGAATTAACCTGGGCTCTTAAATTAAGTGTTTCCCTTAACCCCACCTCTGGCCACACATAAAACCCTCTCATGCATGTTTGGTGGTGCTTTCAATCCTGGCCCATCCTGAGGTAGAGGCCAGAGCAATGATATTCAGACTGTGGGTCCTGAGCTCTTTGCAGCACATGATATTAAAACACTGTGTGATTTCATTATTAACCAGTCTAAATTATTAGACAATCAGGACGCTTTTACTATGTTATTAACCAATCAAGATATTGATTTGCACTAAGTTAACAACTTATTTACTGTAAGAATAATATAGGCTCCTGAACCAGGGAGATCTGAGCTTAGCGCCTGCATGAGGCTTTCACTCAGACTGATAACCTACCTATATACACTTGCATTCACACCAGGGAAGTGCAGGTTACATCCCACGGCAGTATAGCACCAGTGAAGATACAATATCTTAAGTATGACTTTGCAGTGTGGCTGCTCACATCCTGACACCAATCACGCAGTCTAGCTCTATAGTGAGAACATACCCTGTGTGACTTATCCAAGTTCACACAAGATGTCTGTGGTTGAAAAGGGACTTGAGCTTGGGTATCCCAAAGCCCAGGCCTGTATCTCTAACCACAAGACCATCCATCTTCCCTCACGTTGGTGATGTACAAGGATTTCACAAATAAACATCTGCCTATCCAGCTGCCTTAATAGACACATGTTTGAGTCTACCCCCAAAATTCTTGAGGTGCATTTTTTTTTATTAGGGCCTCTTCCTACTCCCACTGAAGTCACGAGCAAAATTCCCTTTGACTTCAGTGAGAACAGGATTTGGTTCTTAGTTTTCCAGAGGATATCTCGGCGGTCCCTAATGCTACTATTTCTTATGATTTTAATCTGATGTGTTTCATCTACATGGATTCCAGTGTACTTCATAAAATGTTCTAGGTGTACATATACATATATTATTACTGTGAAATGCAGTCACTTCTGGGGTGAAGCAATAACTTCTTTAATAATGCACAGCTACACTATAAAACACTTTAAGACAGGAAATGAAGAAGCACACTTGCCAATTAAAATTACAGGGGGGATTTAGGTAGGGAGAATGTAATGTAAAGTGAATGCCTTTACCCTTGTGAAATGTACCAGGGTTATTTTGTTTGTTTTTGTTTAATGATCTCTAGTGACAAGGGTCTCAGATTTATGTCTCAGCTGAAAGATCAATATGAGACTGGTGCTACAGTTAGGTTAGGACTTACATTTTCAGTCATCTTGACTTTGCTTGGCCATGTTTCATTTACATCAATTCTGGCCAGACAGGCTGTGAAAAAAAACCCTCTCTCCTACAAGTTCCATTTCTCTACTGGAGATGCTGTTACCCTCAGTGCACTTTCCAATGTTTCTGGGAGATGTGTGTGGCTGGCAGAGTCCTGCTCAGCAAGCAAGAGAAGACTTAGCCTCCTCTTTTTCTTTATAGCAAACTTCACATTTATTTGAATGTGAATCATAATTGAGTTTGGCTCTCGTGATTCATCATGTCACCAGAAAACCTAGATGGAATTCAATATTTATTCTGCATACTTGGGCATGCATTATTCCTTAGACTGCATGTGAATTGAATGTTATAACAACAACAAAATCTCTTACTATAGAAAGTGAAACGAAACCAAATGCAGGCAAATAAATTTTAAAAAATACAGATACTACATAATGTTCCTTCAGAAAGTGTTAAACTTCTTGTGTGAACAAATCCAGCCCCTGAGTTTAGCACGACAGAGTCTGGAAAAAAAAAAGGCTTCAGGAGCCCTATTGAGGTACTTTTGCTTCCCTGACTTCTCACACACTGTTCTTTCAAATAAATTTAAAGCTTTTCTTGTCCAAATCCCTGCAAAAGTAACCACACTGCAGTGTTTCTACTATTATGCAAATAGATTAATCAGCCAATGCTCCAGTGAGAATTAATTTATATTTGAATCAAATGAGGCCTAGACTCTTTATAACTGAACCCCAGGCCAAGGCCTAGGCTAGGTAGCAACCTCATATTATTCATTTGACAAAATGTGAACTGACATAAATACCATGGCTAACTTTCAATCCGATTACTCCGTTACCTCACATCAATGCTCTTCCAGCCATCAGACTCTGGCGTCCCTCCTTTCACCAGCCCTGCTAACAACTGACAACTCCTCCCCGATAAACAAGCACCCACGCTGCCACCTCGTACCCCCATCTTAACCCATCATCCCTGCTCAATGGGCTCTATTCGACAAGGTACTTTATTTTGTTTGTAGGAATCAAGGACTAAACAGTTCAAAAATACTGTTTTGCTGGGGTTGCAATTCAAAGCTGCCCTTTCAGAGCAACTGAGCACTTGAGTCATTAATAATACATCAAATATATGAGCATGTATGTGTGTGTATATATGTATATACATACACACACATCATATATATCATTTAAAACAATCTCCAATGTCTATTTTATTTTGTATGCTGATTAAAAAAAAGTAAAACAATGTTTTAGGCTACTATGACCAAAGGTCAATGTAAACTGAACCCACATTTTACACAGCACCCTCATACTAAACTCATGTTGACAACCACTAAATTCTTTCTATTGCACTTCACAGGAACTTGTTTTTTAAAAAGATCTCTTCTCTCCCACCCTCCACCCCCTAAAACTGTAGGCATTTAAAAAGCTTGTCTAAACAATCCACCAGGTGTGAGGAAAGCTGTTTCTAAGCAGGCAGTTCTGTCAGGGAACCTACACTTTGTAATTAGATTAGGAGGAAAGAATTGAAGAGCTCTGATCCAAACATTTTCCCCCTTCTATATTGTTTATTGTGCATAATTGATAACTAAGCTTCTCAAGTCATGCTTAAATTCTACCTAAAAATTTGAGTCCCAGGCATCACGGAAGTTAAATGAAGAAGAAAAATAAAACAAAGCTCCCATTACTTAGAAAACTATAGTTGCTTGCCTATCTCATTTACACAAGGCATTATTTGAAAATATGAATCGTGATGCAAGTTGTGTGATGTTATGGCAGCTCTTCAGGCTAGACCTGCTGGAAACATAAAAGAGTTACATATCTAGTATTTATGTCTGCATTAAAATATACCTCACAATAGACTGGCACAGCACTTCTAAAATCCAGTCCTTCCATTGTGATGAAGAACACTTGGAAGTATTATAAAGTGTGTTAGAGGTCAATGTAACCCAGGCTCTCCAGTGTGCCTATTTCTCCCCTTTTTTTTCTGTTCCTTATATGGGAACCACTTCTGCTCTACATGAACATAAACAAGGAGATTAGAGTTGCTGAATGTTTCCCTTGATTTTGGATCTGAGCACATACATGAATGACACACACATGTAATTCCTAATGTAAAGTTTGGCTTCGGGAACACAGCATCTCTAGTGCAGGGTGAGGGTCTTTTGGAGGTAGTGGGTAAATATATATGCATAATTCAATACACATGCTGCTGAATTATGTGCTCTTTTGGGCAGTGACTGAGTCTTCTTCTGTATGTGTGTGCATGGACATTGTGAATAAACTGTCTCCATAGTAGCAAAGGTATGTTTAGTGGCTGGAACAAAAGAATGGCTCTGCACTGATTCACTCTGACTCTGGACAGGTGGTTTAGTTTCCAAGCCTGCTCCCACTGAAATCAATGCCAAAACCCCTCATTAGCTTCAGTGAGGCAGGATTTGGTGCTTAAATGGAGCCCACATCCTCCCCCCAGTAGAATCAGAGGAAGCCCTCCATAAATTTATACAGGAAAAGGGGCTGAGTTGCCTCCACAAGAGTGTCCTCCTCCACGCTGTTGATCACTTATGACCTTTGCTGATGCTAGGCCTGCCCGGAGCTTCTCAAGGGTCACTGGGGCCAGGAGTAGTGGGAGTACCAGTCTCCATAGCACCATCTCCTGCTCTGCACCCACATTTCCTTCCACAAGTATCTCTAGGTGAAACGTAATGCATTTAGGAGCTGTATTATCTCTGGATCCCTACCATGGCTGCTACTGAACTGGGAAACCTCCCTACAAAGGGGACCTTGGTTTTCTTCCTTCAGAGATTTTTCCACAGGATGGAGCAATCTAGCTTTTAGCTCTCCCTCCCCTCCCACCATAAATAAGGTGTAATATTTTCATACCTCAATGGGAATGCTGTAAGGCTTAATCAGTTGTTTGTGAAGTGTTTTTGAGATCCTGGGATAAGAAGTGCTATAGTATGTAAATGTGGATCATTCTTAGCCTCTCATTTGGAGAAATTTTCATTTCAGTGCAAGCCTGGTGATTGATTGAAATTGCATTGCTAGCAAAGATAAGAATCCTCCCAAGGTTTGTACAAATGTTTTAAACAAGGCTCAGTAATAGTGAGGCTGCCTCTCAGCTTGATCCAGCTGTCAGACACACATACTCCCCTTGGACTGGATTTCAATCCCAGTTACACCATTTTGATCTGGGGTCACTCCAATTTTACAGTGGTGTGACTGAAATTAGACTCTAGCCTCTTGTGTATGAATTAATTTTACTAGAGGACTTGCACCGTTGTTCCAGATCCTTTGCTTTCGGTAAAAGGGCCAGAGCAGCATGAAGAAGTTCTATAAGCTCCTGATCCTGCTGATGAAGAATTTCCCTGGATGCAGGAATTGAGGAAGACAGCCATAGACTCCCAAACAAGTCCCAGAGGTGTGCTGGAAGCAGGGTGTGGCTTTGTGTCAGGGCAGGGCCACAGCACACAGCATTGTGGAGATTCTGAGCAGCAGTGGGGACAGACTGCTGTAATTTAGACAGCCCTGGGATATGGTCTAATGTTATGCTACAGAGCCACTTCAACCTCTTGGAGCCACCTAAAACTGGGAGGGTGTAAAAGTGGCTTAAAGCTACTTTAACCACTGCACCCCCCTGAACTGCTGGTTCTTTGCTGTCTCGGTGTAGGCAACTCAGAATCTCATTCTATGTGTTTAATTGCAATTGGCATTTCTGAACCTTTTCCCCACAGCCATCTTGATGTTAAAACATGACATGTTTGGTTAACCAGGTCCCACCCTACTTCAGTAGTGATTTTTGCTATTAAAATATCATAAAAATGTAGAACTGGAAGGGACCTCAAGAGGTCATCTAGTCCAATCTCAAAAAAGCCCTTAAGGAGAATCTCAACTCGTGAAACATAAATATTGATAATTTTAAGACACACTCAAGGACAGACCTGAATGGAGAGCAACAATCAATAAAGGTTGTAAACACTTTAAGACAGATGTGAAAAAGTGATTGACGAAAAGAACCAAGCACTATGCCAAGTCTTCAGCGTGATCTACACATTCCAATGCAACATCCATTCGCAACATTGTGCCTCACAGATCAGACTATACAGCCACAAGAGAATACACTGATGGAAAGCCCATTATTATTGGAAAAGTAAATTTTTTTAAAAAAAAAACAATTTTAAAATCAATTTTCTAATTCATAAAGCAAATGGTTTACAATCCCTTCTGCCAGTGCCACAAACTGTGTCACTTTTACAAGAATAGTGACCAGAAGCAAGCAGCACAGCAATGTAAGGCAGAATCTTCAGCTGTGCCAAGCTCACACTCCATGTAGATGGAGAAAAAAATGGCACTAAAGCCACCTTTACAGCTGTCCCAATCCTGGGGGCTGCATTCACTTGTGTTGACAAGATTGGTTCCTTAGGAACCATCCTGCCATCTGGAGATTAGTGGAATGCATCATGCTCTGGCTCTATCTCCTCCAGCTCCCATTGCATTCATTTCCCAGTACAGAACATCCCGCCCCCCATCCTATAACTACTCATCCCAGTGGATAATTCATGTCTGGAGGCAGTGGAAAGAGGCCTTCACCAGGAGGAGAAGATGAAGAGGAGGCGGCTGAGGAAGCTGTGGAGCCCGTTGTTGCCTGCATTCAGGACCCCTTCTCCGCTCTGGAGGTGTCTAGCCAGTGTGAGCGGTCACTGTCCGCTGCGGCAGAGGTAGAATAGCAGAGCTCTGGTAAGTTGCTTTGCTTTATCAATGAACAAAGCAGGTTGAGGGCACAGAAAAGTACTAAGGCGGATGTGTTTGTGTGCTGGATGCTCCCCCTTCATGCTAGCCCTTTTCAGAGTGGGTGTATGCAATAAACCCTCCAACCCTGCATCCCCTCACCATTGCTGGGTTCTTGTGCACCATGGATGCTTGACTTTTGTCACCAAGACAGCGATTTCTTACCAGTGGTGTACTGCAATGTACACAGTGATTACTGTATGCATGTTTCACATACATGTGTTGCTTTTGTCTCCCCAGAAAAGACTGTGGAAGACCCACCCCACACTGACGCAGACCGTCTGTGACCTATAAGAAAGCATCCAAGAGGCACTAGAGCAGACACGTTTTTTGAGATGATTCAGAGCTCCCAAGCAGAGGCGCATGATAAAAATAAGTAGCGAGAAATCATGACAAAGAGGGAGAGAACCAAGACCCAAAACAGAACAATGCTTTCCACAGAGAAGACACGGAGAAGCTAATCAATGTTCTCGAGTGTCAGACAGATGTGTTGCATTTCCTCATTACACTGATTCGTGCCTGCCCTCCATTGCAGCAAGTGCAGAATTCTTTCCTGTGAACTCCCCAAACTTCCACTGCACATTCTTATAGGCTCACTGCAAAGTTTTCCATTCCCCGACAATCCACACCCCCAGACAACTTGTCAAACAACAGCTGGAATTATACACAGCTGTGAGGTATATGGGTGTTCTCTGCTTTTTAAATAAAAGGACAAATTTTTTTCAAAAAGAAGCAAGCTTTATTTGTGTGTTCACATATCTCTATGTCATCACAGCTACAAGTCAACTAGCACTTCATCTTCACTTAAATTACACACAGAACCGCCATGTAGCACAGCACATGCTGTTAACACTTCCTTTCCAAAGCACAGCAGCAAAGTTTAATGATTTTCATTTGCAAACTTTTCCCTCAAGGCATCCCGGATTGTAACTGCCACACATTGTGCCCCGCTAACAGCCCTGGTATTTGGCTGCTGAAACTCAGCAGCCAGGCGTTCGGCCTCCACACTCCATCTATGAATAAACCTTTCGCCCTTCCCCTCACAAATGTTATGTAAAGTACAGCATGCTGCAATAACCATCGGAATATGGTCCTCACTCATTTCCAGTCTACTGTACATACATCTCCAGCGTGCTTTCAAATGGCCAAATGCATATTCGACAGCCATTCTGCACTTACTCAGCCTGCTGTTGAAACGTTCCTTACTGACATCTAGGTTTCCAGTGTATGGCTTCATGAGCCATGGCATCAGTGGGTAAGCTGGGTCTCCCAGGATCACAATGGGCATTTCCACTTCCCCAACGGTGATCCGCTGGTTTGGAAAGAAAGTCCCCGCTTGCAGCTTTCTATACAGGCCAGTATTTTTAAAGATACGTGCATCATGCACCTTTCCAGACCATCCAGCATTAATATCAGTGAAACGCCCACGGTGATCCACTAGAGCCTGCAAAACCACAGAGAAGTACCCCTTACGATTTCTGTACTTGGTGCCAAGGTGGGCTGGGGCAACAATTGGGATGTGCGTTCCGTCTATCACCCCACCACAGTTAGGGAAGCCCATTTCTGCAAAGCCATCCACAATGTCACGCACATTGCCCAGAGTCACGGTCTTGCGCAGTAGGACGCGATTAATGGCCTTGCACACTTGAGTTAGCACCGCCCCAACGGTGGATCTCCCCACTCCAAACTGCTTCGCAACTGACCGGTAGGGGTCTGCAGTTGCCAGCTTCCACAAGGCGATTGCCACACGCTTCTCTACCGGGAGTGCGGCTCTCAGTCTGGTGTCTCGGCGACGCAGGACCGGGGAAAGCTCAGCACACAGTCCCATGAAGGTGGCTCGCCGCATCCGAAAGTGTTGCAGCCACTGCTCGTCATCCCAGACATGCCTCACCAGATGATCCCACCACTCCGAGCTGGTTTCCCTGGCCCAAACGCGCCGCTCCACCGTGCACAGCTCCGCAGTCAACGCCCAAAGCAACCGACTGTGCCTCAGCTCCATTGCAGGCAGCTCCTCGAGCAGCTCGGACTGCAGCTCCCTTTGCACGTTTAAGATCAGCTGCACTGCCAAGCGCGACGTGCAAGTGACAGCCATCACGGCAGCGGACAGCAGTGCAGGATCCATTCCTGCATGGGGATGGGGGCGGGGGTTAAAAATACCGCGAAAGAAACAAGGAAGCGATGGGGCTGCTGGGACATGAAGCGGTGCAGGACGGGGCGCGCAGCAGGGACCCAGAATGCCTTTCGCTAACCCCCACCCCTCTTCCCACAAAGCCTATGGGAGAGCGGCCCTAGAGCGCTGCGATGGAAGTGCTGGTAGTGTAAACGCCCTCTGACGCCACAGGGATTGAGGGAGTGCACCAATCAGCGCTTTACTTTCACTATCACCCCTGAAACTTACAGCGCAAAAACTCTGCAAGTGTAGACATACCCCACGTGGCCTCTATCTTGCTGCTGTCGCATCCCGAAGAGGCCGCGCTTTTCTGATCACTGAGTTAAGGTGGCTAGTAGCTGTCAGGCTGGTGGCAGGCAGTGCCAGCTACCTACGCGTATAGAAATAACTATGTTTGAGTGACCACCTTGAAACTGGGCCATGGAACTTCATATCAGCTTACTCTGTTTCCTCCTCTTAAATTGACCAGTGTAATGCCTCTGGTCGTGTGACCGTTGAACTCCAAGGGATTTCTCTTTCTCCCAGTTCATTAAGATACCAACAGAAGGAAGCTAAGAAGACATCAGCATCCCAGAGGTAAAAAGGAGTCAAAGCTTCTTGCAAGTGAAAAGTTAACTCCCTGGTTGAATTTCTTATTTTTCTCCCCTTGGAAGCCTTTGGTAATTGCTGGGAAAGACGTAGCGGGTTAAAAGTGGTAATTGACCAGCTCCCGCCAATCCAGACTTTCATGAGATTCTTAATACTGTGGTTTTAGTGGGGAGAGGGTATGTTTTGAAGAAGATATCCCAATACCCAGAACACCCAGTGCCACTCCACATTTATCCCAGCTGTACAATACCTCCGCTGAAATTAATAGTTGTAGGACAAGGATTATTTGGTGCTAAACACTTCTTCTCGGGGTACAACAAAGCACTTTCCCGAAGCGATGGCATCACTTGCTGGTTAAGAGCAGAGGATGTAACATACAGGTAAAGCTCTTTCATACCTACTCTATGGGTACACTCTGCCATCTGCAGCCCGGAAGGGAGCTGGTTTACCCACTGGCTCACACAATGTAGGTGCCTTTCCTACAACTAAAGGAGCAAATAAACGCCCTCTTTGGCTTTTCTTCAGCCACCTTCCTGATCACCCACTAGCTGCAGCAGTTACTAGCCCACTTCCTGATCACCCACTAGCCACTCTTTGGCTGAAGACGCGTGTTTCAAACGAACTAGTGTTCTCAGTAATAGATAGAGCCCCCTTCTGCACAGCTCTGTGTTGCCCACACACACACATACACACCTACTGAACGTGGTAGTCCACTAACTACGCCCTCTTACTCACCCTCTTCTGCTCGCTGCGGTTTAAATCCCAAAGAAGGGAAATACTGGCTGGTATTAGTTGTCAAGGTCAAAGTCAAGGCGGCTGGAAGGGTCATGGTCTCACTTTCCTTGGGTGAGATGGGGGATGGAGGGGCGTGCGAGATGGGAAGCGGGCGCCCAAGTTTTAACCCCCTGGGATTGGCTTCCTAAAAGCGGCTGGTCCTTCCCATCTGCCAGGCTAAACTTCCCACGTGCTCCTCCAGCAGCCCACGGGGTGAGACCGGCCTCTGGTCCCCTTACAGAAACCATCCAAGGCGGGTGGAGGGAGACAGCGACAAGGAACAGACTTCACCCTATCATTCCCGGGACAAAAGCGGTCTATTTTCTAGGCCGAAAGCACTCCTCTCCCTTCACCACCCCCGGGGCGCTCGCTAGCCTCACCTTAGTCCACCTCTTTACCAGAGTCAATTAAGGAATGAAGAGCAACAGCCCGGCTTTGAGGCCGGACGTGGCTTGAGGCTGGAATTGAAGTGCTGAAGGGGAATAAGCGGGGCATCCTCACGTCATATTTCTCACTTGATGACTGATCACATTCAGGAGAAGGAGGCGATATCCCAGGTTCGGGTGCCCTGGGTCGCTTACGGCCCTCTCACATCCTGGTCAGCCCAACCTTTGCACTAGCGCCAGGGTTGCTGCTTGCAAATAAATTCCTTAAACCAAGCTGAGAGTTCATTACCCTGAGTCCCCAGGCTCTCTGCAGAGGAACCGAGGGAGACAGTCATTCCCCAGTTCTGTGCCTCTGCAGTCAGGACCAATCCCCCCCTCAATAATACAGCTGCAAAGCCACCTTTTTCTTTCGCGCTGTAACCTGGCGAGGGGACGAAAAACATGGCGTTTGCGGACGGGACAGCCTGCTTCCTCAGGGTACTTTACTGTCAAACCCCATCCCCCGTCCTACAGGTTGCAGCAGACTACCGTGTGTCTGGAGAAGGGTTTTGCAAAAAAATTGCCAGAACTGCAACGAACGGGCTGTGGGTTTGTTTGGGGGGGATTTACGCGGAGCGGGCGAGGGGATCCGATTTGTGAGAAAGGTTGGAGTCAAGTTTTTGTTTCTTGTTTTTTTTAGAAACTCTCTTAGGAAGATAAAACAAAAATTCACACACAAAAGTTAAACCCAGCCACAAACAGCAAAAAAATAAAAAAAATAACAGTGAGCATGAAGCTTTCTGCAGACCATCCCTTTGCTCACTCTGCGTTTATTCTCTCTCTTTCTCCCACTCTTTGCATGGATTGTCTATGTAGATTGTAAACTCTTGGGCAGAAAGCCTGACTCTTGTAGAATGGCTAGCAAATTTACAGCCTCCAGGATTACTGGAATACAAATAATAATTCCTAATTCCTGTGTCGTTTCAGCCATAGCTCCCATAATAAAATAAATGATAAAGCAATAATAAGGCAAAGAGGAAAATCCCATATAGCAATTTGGAATCCTCCGAAATATTTCCCCTTTTTAAAAAACGAACAGAATGAAAGAGAAAAGAGCAGAAAGACTGGCACACACTAGATTTAAAAAAAATCAAATGGACAGGTGAAGAAAAGATAAACAGATGAAAACCACAAAATCAAAAATGGAAAGAAAAGAAGCAAAGTAAACAGGCTTGGAATGCACTTGTAAAGCGCAAGCAAGACAAAGACAAAACTAAAGTTAATTACTTTTGACATGATCAGATCATATGGTTCCATTACAGACTGTGCACTCGGGGCTGGCTAGAATGAATGGTGGGGTGGAAGAAAGTAGCTCTCCCCTCTAGGTCTCTCTGCCAAGTCTGGGTTGTGCGCTCTATCCAAGATCCCGTCTTTCTTTACGCGGAGTCGGGGTGGAGGGGGGAACACAGTTAACCACCTGTCAGGGCTGAGGACACAATAAGGCAGCCCCCAAAAGAGCTTTTCATGCATGCGTAATATATTTGTTCAGCTATTCACTTAATGAAGCTGATAAATGTGATGCAAAACAATAGTCAAGTTAATCTATTTAGTAAAATGTTTTGAGACTTTCAAGCGATGTTAAGGAGGGCAGTGTGTTCGGGGACATTTTCATTTCAATACGCTCGTCTCTCCCCTCTTGCGCGGGGGGGGGCTTAGGCAACCTATGTGAATATAATTTCTTATAAATGTGTCTTTAATGGGTTTAATTCACCCTTGCCAGCTGTTTTTTAGCTATTTTGTAAGAGCAAAACAAACGTGCCAGGCTTGGAAAGCTAATTAAAATTAGTTTCGGTCACTGGGGCCAAGCTATATTTCCTGCAAACCATCTGCTTGATTGGCACAATAGAAGGATTTTCAAGAAAAAGGGGGATCTAGAAAAGCTTTGAACGAACCAACAGTTACTGTTCCTTGTGTTGAATTCTAAAGGTGAACGCCTTAGGTGTCTTAATACAGCTTCGCACCAATAGCCTGCATTTAAGCTCTCAACGAGGTGGATAAGCATCATTAAAGAGCTTGGAAACGCATTAAACTCGAGGGATAGAGCATTCCCCTCCCCCAGGAAAAATAAAAGCCACGTATATCTTTCCTCTATAGATTTTCAGAACAAGTCAAAGTGTCCATAGTATACAGAGCCCTTCCGCTCTCTGAATCAGCAGCAGGGAGGCTCCAGCCAAACTGCTACCTGGCTCCCAACTGCACTTGAGAGCGCTACAAAGTGCTTCGCGAATTTATGTGCTTGCAAAGAAGTGATTAGCAGCTAAAGACCAATACACAGAATGGAGCAAACTGATGACTACAAATCTGTCTCCTTTGCTCGTTGCACATGTGAAATAGTAAATTAAAATTGGGGCCGTTTATAAAGAGATTCCACGATCATTTTCCTTTGTGGTACTCGAGCTGAATGTCAAATTAACGCGTTTGGGGTTTGGTTTGATTTTTTTTTCTTTTTACTTAAAACAGATCCGAACTTTCCATTTGTTTATTGCCTTGAAAGTGCTCTACAAGCCCAAGACACACTAACTGTGTGAGTGAGACACAACCTCTGAAATACTGCTGAGCTCTCGGTTTTCATAAAACTACTTGCCCGCGATCCGTTCTGAAACTGATTCGTGTTTCTGATTTGCAAGCGGAGCAGCTGTGCAAATAGCTTGGCGGGCAATGCCAGTTGAGTAAAACATTGCAGAGCTTCAAACAAAACCCTACTACTCTCTCTTTTACAGGGACCTACGAAAACCACCAATCTATTATGAGGTTCCGTAGCATCAAATCCCCAGTCTCTGTCGTTAAAAATTATTTCCTGCCTTTCGCTTCAGGAATCGCATGTCCTCCCTCCAAAATGATGGAGACTTCGTCA
Source organism: Dermatemys mawii (assembly GCA_007922305.1). Classification (NCBI taxonomy): domain Eukaryota; kingdom Metazoa; phylum Chordata; order Testudines; family Dermatemydidae; genus Dermatemys; species Dermatemys mawii. The sequence goes on from ML677332.1 coordinate 23,890,455, forward strand.
ACATGACCGGCACGGAGTGACATGGTACAAATGATACGAAACTGGGGGAGATGATCTAACTGACCCAAACAAAATTGTGTCCATTAGGTGAAGCAATGGAGGATTCCGTGCAGATTCCCAGCAGCCTGGGAGTGTGACACACTCAGACTTCAGAGTTTTTCCCCTCGATTTTTTTAAGCTAAGAGGGGGCGACAAAGAACGCGAGTGACTTTAAAGAAATAAATTTGAAGATAACGACATTAAAATGAATGGCAGGAAGCACAAAACCCCATGAGCATAGGTCAAACGGCATTAGTCACAGGTTTTATCTCCAGACGTTAGAATTCCCTTCTCTTAAACCATCACTGCCTTTGAAAGGGAACTTCCAAAGGAGATCACTTAAAATAAGATCCTTTCGTCCGATTTCTTGGTTTCTTAGGGTCTATCTTCCCTTTCAACAGATGTCTAGATCCTTTTGCCTTGGTGTTTAAGGAATTCTTTATGAGTGTGCTAAGACATCTCACACGGAGCTGGGTCCACGTGTGCCACAGCATGCGTTTGACCCAACCTTCCAGAAGATGTCAGACCCTCTTTAAAAAACCAGAGAAATTAGCAGCAGTTGGTCTATAGGGAGGCAAAATGCCCCCGATGTATATGTAAAGAAAGGAGTAAATCATCTCAATGGAACATAATGACTGTAAAAACTATGAGTTCTCAGATCTGCCTGCTCTTTTAGACATTCAAGTTCTGCTGGGAAATGCAGCGTTCTGGGGTGGCAAGCGGGGTGAGAAGGGGGAAGAGAATTCATTATTTATTGTTTGCAAAGTTCTATTCGATTGTTTTATTTGCTACTGTTCCACTTGCCTGAAAGGAACACCTTGAGAGCAGCCAGGCATATAGCATGGTCTCGCCCTCTCCATAGGGACACGCTATGGTAAGAAAAGAATTAAATGCAAAAACCAGAGCAGGATATGGTACCGACAGACTAAGCCTCCCCACTGTGACTTGGAGTAGTGCATAAACTATGCCAGCTTCCAAGTGCAGGTGTTTTGGAACCGGGCTTCATTTGATCTTAGTTTGGTTCATTTGTAGGTCTTGCTAGGGTTATCTTTCTTCCTTCCTTCTGCAAAACCTTAACACTCATTTAAAAAATGACAGAGTTCTTAAACTGATACCAAAGATCTTCTGCATCACTCTATACTCTTATAAAGCGCTAGGTTGTTGGAGCCTTGGAATAGCTTTGGGGAAACTTGCCAGCATCATACAAGTTCGATGGCCAATTCCGTCCTCTCTAATAAATAACTGTTTGATTTGAATCAAGGGAAAGGTTTAACAGACTTTCTTTCTTCCCTAATGTGATATAAATCGCAGATGCACTTTTATGAATGGTTAAAGCATCGACATGGAGATAATCAACACAAAACACGCGGACAAAAACCATCGAGAGAAATAAAGCTGGTTAATAAGATTTTTGAGAAAGCTTTGTGTTAAAAAGTAAAAAGAGAAAACAGCTGAAGGTGACAGTTAGTTCATGGTTAATAGGATAAAGGCTGCATGGTTGAGGCTGCACACTTCTGCTTGCAAAGGTTCAGCAACACCAAAGAACTGAATAGGGTGGTTTTAAAACATTTAACACATCTGTTATATTATTTAACAGAGAAATCAGGTAAAGCCACTTTTCAATAGCCTCTTTCATCAACCTACTCCAAAGAAAATTAACTACGATTTCATGTATTTCCATATTTGCCATTAAAAGGGCTATCAGGAAATCACTTTTTTAAACTATTCCCTTAAAATATTATTTGTTCTCGTCGAAAGGTGGTGGTCTCTCTGTTTAGGGAGACATAATTAAATATACTTTCAGAGGCTCAGATAAAAAAAGCCATTGAATGTTAATTTGGGAGGACTTGAGAAGGATTCAAGCTATATTTTTAAAACAGTTGTTGACAAAAAATGGTATTAAAGAATACTTATGATAATAATATGGGTCAATACTTTGGAATGTTTCACTCGCTTGCACTTTCAAATAATGTTTATTTCTACTAGTTTATAAAAAAGAGATTAGATAAACACTACCAGCCGATTTAAAATGTCACTTGTTGCATTACTAGAGTTTTATAGGTCTTTTCTATTTTAATGTTCATATTTTCTCATAGTTCCTTGTGAACTATTACATTTAGGTTTATTTGCAAACCTGTTTGAGCACACAAAATTGCTTATTTACTATCCATTCATTGGCATATTAACAAACAGATGTAATCTTTCAAATCCGTTTATATTGTTCCAAATGTGTGTAGGCTTGATTTGTGGATAGAAAACATGGTCTTACATACGTACAGTATACTTTCAAATGCCACTGCATAAAATAGCACTGAAGACTTTTTCAGAAAACAATCAGATCCAATATCGGGATCTTTTCATCAGCAGAGTTTAATTTTATGTTCACCAATTTGTATCTCCCATTATTCAAAAATGGTGCTTTTCTGACAGCCTGTAAATAAGTTTGTATGAATATTTATTGATTTATTTCCTAATCTCGGCAGGGGAGCGGCAAATAAATTTAGTGCTTTCTTTAAATAATTCTTTTTTCCATGAGGCAAGATGTCATTTGAAACTTTTAAATAGGCATTTAATTAGCTTGTGTGTGTTGCTTCTGAACAAAACCCTGCTGGGAGCCTTTGGAGAAATGTATTCCAAAGAGGCGGTCAATATGCAAAATTGATGACTACACTTTCTTTGTTGCAAGGCCATTGTGCATTGCTTGTTTATGAAGTCTAATCCAATCATAAATTGCACCCCTGGACCAATCAGAAAGCCCAGAGCTCTCGATGAATGAAGCTCAAGTGGAGAACTTTGTTGAACTCCTTTGTTCGACCTGTCACTTTTGAAAGAGCTTTAGCAGAGCTGACCACTATAAAACCCATCATCCAGGAGGAAGGGCAAAGAGAACCCCGCCAGCCTTATTAGTTGGATCTTTACTAAAGAGGTTTTCCAAGCAGAATAAAACCCCAAGCCCAGTTCTTTGGACCCTGAAAAGTATTCTCTCAGCCTCTGCGATGATGTTCCCAAGTCTCATAGCCCCTCCGGCTGTGTACCCGAGTCTCCTGCGGCCAACTCCTACGTTAACTTTGCCTCAATCTCTGCAGTCAGCCTTTTCTAGCCATTCGAGCTTCTTGGTGGAAGATTTGATCAGGATCAGCAGGCCTGCCAGTTACCTGCCTAGGAACGGCCCTCCGCCTAGCATGTCCCCGCCAGCCTCCGGGACCAGCACAGCCAGGACAGACACGGTGATATCAGAGCTCGCCAGCTGCAACACCTCTGGCGCTAGGAGGGTCTGCTCCCCGCAGACTTCAGTCTCGTCCAATAGCGATTCCACTTTCCTGAAGTTTGGGGTCAACGCCATCCTTTCGTCCACTCCCAGAGCTGGTAAGCCTCCAACTTTTAACGCCTCAATATAGGAGGACTAGCAGGAGCTTATTCCTGTGCCCTGTTTTCCGATCGGAAAACCATTAAGTTCTTCCTATACATCATTGCCAGTGTTGAAGAAATGATCATCATGTGAGTGTCTGAGGAAGCGGGGGGAACGAGGGGGGAGGGAGAGATCTGAAAGGGAAGCAGATGCCTTCCGCAGAGCATTGGTTGTGGAGTGATGGGAGGCCCCAGCTCTCCGTTCGTTCTGCCGCATTGCCCCGTGAGCCTCTGCAGAAATGATGAGGGGCTCTCTACATGTCGGCGAGCAGAGCCGGGTGTGTTTGTCGGGCTTGATAAACGACGCCAACGTGACTCATCTCTGCCTCGTTGGTAGCGGGCCCCTGGCAGAAAGAAAACAAAACGCTCCCGGGAAGGGGGTTATTTTTTAAACTAAAACCAGGCAGATTAATTTGATCCGTCTGCATCTGCTTTAGGGAAGAAATATTGTAGTACGCTGCTACTTTATCATCTCCACTGCTCTCTTCCTCCTACTAGTGGAATCCTAGGAACGGTAAATATCCCTTTTTTATTTGCTGTTATTTTTATTTTTGCCAGAAACTTCCCCTGCGTTGCTTCCGACTGTCCCTCCAAAGACATTCTCCTTTCCATACTTTGAAGGATCCTTCCAGCCTTTTATCAGATCTTCTTATTTCCCAGGTAGGTCTTAAAGCCCCTCCCCTTATCCCTCCGGACTCCTATTTCATCGCTTTCCTCCACTCCCATCCCCCTTCCTTGTTCCGGGCATATCCCAGTAATATTTCTCCGTCCACCCTTGGGGGTTATGCTCTAGTTCAGAGGTTGGACTGAGAACAACAGTCAAGAATCAGTCGCGCCAATTTGATGCTCTATTTAGCACAAGCAGTGACTGCTTGACATTTCGTACCAATTCCCCCCTGATCTACAAATTAGCCGGAATTGTCATGGTCCAAATTTGAGGCGGTTCCCTTCTCACAGAGAAGCTGCTGGCATCCTCTTCATGGCTGCGGTTTTCCCACAGAGTCAGTGCGCTCTGCCGGTGATCCCCAACAAAAGTTTCAGCACCATGACCAATTTGGTCAGCTCCCTCTGGGCAGCCACACACAGACCTAGCGCTGACTTTACCATGCTGCTGATAGACATTTACCAGCCATGGGCTAATTTCCCATTAAGGGTCATTCAGTGTTCCAGTATTTTCACAAGACCACATGGAGCGTTCCCTTGTTTGGGGTATTCGGTGTGGCAAAAAAGCCACATACATACCCCAAATCCCTGTCCATTAGAAAATTTACAAATAAGATCCGGGCAGGTAAACAAAACAAATCAAGACTACGATGAAAAGTCCATTAACCTTTTCGTTGCCTACTTTTTGTCTTCAGTGTCATATTATTAAGTAGTATTTCCTTCTCCCAATAATAGTTGCACTGAAATGCAAATCTTATCCCGTTACAACCAGAGACTATATTAATCATTTCGTTCTTGGGTCTCCAATTTCATAGATGTATGTATATTAACCAATAATGGCTATTCAAATGTAATGAAATTTACACTGATTAAGATAAAAATCAGGAAGGCTCGGGGTATTGTGATCTGAGTCCTATACCTGCAAAGCGTCAGGATTTGGAGCAACAATTTAAAAAAATCTAATTAGACAAACAAGCTATTAATTTTTTTTTAAAAAAAAGGAAGAAAATAATCCAAGCTCTTGTATTCATGCTCCTGATAATGGAATTTGCTTCTTTTCTCCAGCATGTGAATGGCCTAACAAAAACAACTTGAGCTTTATAAATAGCTTTTCATGTCCATTTAATGAAAATGATTTGGGGAAGAGAAGACTGTGTCATCAGTATTCTCCCAAGGAGCTTGGCATGCAGTTGTGTTTAGTTTGAAAGTGTAAATCTCTTTTGTTCCAATAATATATGGCTTTAGCTGCTTGTCCTCAGTCTTTTTCTGTTAGTTCATTACTACACAATTACCATTCACGCTTCATTAGAATCTCTGTCTCTCTTTGGGATTTTTTTAAGGCGAAACTGTGCCCTTTTTATCATACCAATACCATGGGGAACCAGTCAATGTGCTAATTAGCTGTTACTTTTCATGTCTTCGGATTGAATTCTTCAAGTTTTGTAAGGGGGGAGGGAAGATTAATATAAAAAAGATGAATACTGATTGATCAAACCTGCATCTAAAAAGGATTTTTTTGTTCAAACCAGAAAAGTCCCTCATTTTCATCTCAAGAATAATAAAGTGCCTGAAATGATAAAAGCTTCTGAAAAATCAAATACTTTGGAGAGAGAGAGAGAGCGAGAGAGAGAGCTAGAGAGAGAGCGCTTTTTTATTATACCTCTATCTTGGTACGCCTCGCTTTGCCTTTTCAAGCTGCAAACCTTTGAAACACATAACAAAACAGCCCGCTTGATACATCAACTGAAACGTATCAAATGTATCTAATCCTAGTTATCACTTGTTGAAAGGGACAGTTAGTTAAGCGTAAAGTTCCTTTCATTGCTTCAGGTTGATAGGTGCTGATCCATTCAGTGGGATGTGTGTACAGAGTGAAAGAAAGGGGGTGGGTGGGGAGAGAGTGAAAAAGACAGAAAGAAAGATGAAAAAGAGAAGAAAGAAGCTGGAGAAAGTGCAAAGAAGTTAAAGGGGAGAGAAGCGGAGAAGTAGAAACCGAGGGAAAGGCCTGCTTGCAGCTTCTGGGCTAGCTCCGCTTAGTCTCTGCCCTTGTTTCTTTCCCCAGCGTCCTCCTCGGTGGTGCCCATCCCTGGCACTTTCTCCTGGCCCCTGGCTGCTAGAGGGAAGCCCCGCAGAGGGATGCTTCGCAGGGCGGTCTTCTCGGACGTGCAACGCAAAGCTCTGGAGAAGATGTTCCAGAAGCAGAAGTACATCAGCAAACCGGACAGGAAAAAGCTGGCAGCCAAACTGGGGCTCAAAGACTCGCAGGTAACGAACGACTTTCAGGGTGCGTGGGAGAAGGGGTGGCATTCATCCTGGGCGAGCTGGCGTGGGGGCCCGGAGGACCAGCCGTGGGATCAGCATCACGCCCTCCAAGGGCAGAGCTTTTCGCAGGCCCCTGGCGGGGATGCCCGTCAGTGGACCATTGGGGCCAATCCTGCCGGATGCCGGGGCCACCTTAGGGGCACTTAGCACACGACTTGTCTATCAGGCTAAAAAGCGCATCCGTCTGGACTCGGCCAGTGTTGGTGGAGAGGCGCACGGAGCGGGGAGGGAAGAAACGTGAACCCCCTGGGGCGGCGGCGGGGGGTGGGGGTATTACCGCGGGTACACAACGAGGGATCGCCTCGCTAGCTGAGATGGGGTTTCCTCATCCGTTCTCCCCTTCTCACGTGTCACCGCGTCCCTACCGCGCGTCGTGCGCACCGCTGGCGCCTAGACAAGAGCCAGAAAGGGACACGAGCCTTACCTCAAAGATCTTACCATTCAGCTCCCGGGCGCTCCCCGCACCCACAGACCTCAGCAGGGCTGGCTGGGACCCAGCGCCCCGCGGGGTGGCCACACACGGCCCTCTCCGCATCCAGCCTGCGCTCGGGCTAGCGCTGGCCAGGGGAGAGGAGATCAAAGGCGGGGCGGATGAAGTCACTGCTAAGGCGGGAGCGGGAGGAGGCGGCGGCCTGGCAGGTGGAGCAGGGAGATCCGAGGGCTGTTCCAGATCGGGGGCGGGGGGGCGGCATTCAAAGACAAGCGGAGAGCCCAGAGTGGGAGCAAGCCGAGGCATCGCTGTCAGGAGCCAGTAGAGCAGGGCTGCCCGTCTTCAGCCCGGTAGTGCCCACTGCGCGCTGGGCACTGTCCACACCCCCCAGCGAGGCTTCAGTGCCTGCCCTGGGGAGCGGACAGGACCGGAGAGTCTATCAGACTCCCTCTGGGCCGATCTCACAGCGGTGCATTGGCGCGGCGGTAAGCGCTGTAAGTTCACCCGTGGGACGTGCCCAGCCGCGCACATTACAGATCTGGGTAATCGGAGCCCCGGGTTTTGTGACCCCCTCTCCATGCAGGTGAAGATCTGGTTCCAGAACAGAAGGATGAAGTGGAGGAACTCCAAGGAGAGAGAGCTTCTCTCGTCCGGGGGCTGCAGGGAACAGACCTTACCCACCAAGTTGAACCCTCACCCAGATCTCAGCGACGTGGGCAAGAAATGTTCGGAGGAGGAGGAGGAGGAAGAGGAAGTGTCCCCTCTGTGCCCAGCCAGCCCTCGGCACACTCTGACCTACCACCAGTCCCCAGAGCACCTGCACTTGAGGGACAGACTGGACTCCCAGATGCCCCCCTCGCCATCCCACTCCAGCAGCCCCAGCAAACCTTCAGACTTCTCAGACTCAGAGGAAGAGGATGATGAGGGGGAAGAGGAAGAGGAGGAGATCACAGTCTCTTAGATCTCCTACCTGCCCCCACCACAACAGGGGACTTTGCAAAGATGTAAATCAATAAATAGAAGTCTAGAAGTGCTATACAATTGAAGAGGTGTTGTCCCTCCTGAATGTCTACATGGTTCTCACGTGCAGGTTATTTATGGCATAGCCATGTCTGTCTACAATTACACTCCTTTCCTGGTCTATTTGCTCTGCTTATGAGACCTTGTATACATAGCATCCCTTAGCCTTTCCCTTGTGTCTATATTTAACAACCAAACTTGTAGGATAGCTGCATTTTCCCCATGCAAGCCACAGACAAAATAATTGGAACATGCTTCTTTGGAAGGCATGCTTGGTATATAGCAAGGGAGGAAATAATTAAATGGAGTGGAGACTGTGGTTTCTAGATCAAATCATGGTAAACTGTAATCCTCTTATTAGATTTCAAGAGAACTCCTTGCTATTGTTAACTTATGGAAATGATGAAAGTGATATGGTCTGACCCTGGAACCCTTGTTTACATGAGTAGTCCTTACACATGTGAGTAACCCCTGTGGAACTATTCATGCACCAGACCTTGCTCCTCTTAATCACATCCAGTACCACCATACTCCAAATATGTCAGTGGACACATTTGGAGGATGTTGTTACTTAATTGGGAGAACCTAGACCCTCATAAGTAAGGACTAACTGGCATGAACAAGGGTTTCAAAACTGGGATCTATGTGTTTATATTTGAATTGGTGCAGCAACACAATATAGGAAGCACTCTCTAAACCACTTTTTGTCCACACATCTATGATCAGTTTCTACATTGCTTCTCGTATAGATTTAATGTGGATGGAGGATAATGGATATGCCTCTTTGATTTTTGACTGAACTTTGCTGTCTTTGCACAGCTTTTATGAACTGTACACTATTTTGTACACTTATGCTGTATGGATGTTTTATACCAAGGTTACTGTGAATGAGTGTAAAGATGGACTGATAAGTTCTCTCTTGTTTTTAATGGTTTTTAAACGAAAAAAGTAGCTGTTTCACTGTGTAACTTATATAAAACACTTATTTTGTATTTTATGTGTACAGATTTTAAATATGTATATATAATAAATGGAATGAATGCCAAATAAAAAGTAGATTGCTGTTGTTGGTCATGTCAGTCTGTTGTTTACAGGCTGCTATAGGTTGTGCTTGCAAACAAAGGAATGTATGAACAGGAGAATAGCAGGACCAGAGATTATAGAACACCCATATGAGCACTTCAATTTAAAACTGCTACATTTCAGTAGTGTTACTAAATAGATTTTAAAGGGTAATTGAAACCGGAAACCATACTCCTATCAGTAGCCCCTACTTTCACAAATAATCTCTCTAACTACAGTGCTATGCATGAGCAATAGTTTGCATCTTTTACGCTGATTGCCTCAATTATGATTCCTCTTTCCTCCAACTCCAACCCTCACCCAAGCCAACATCAGAGGGCAAACGTTAGACCCCATGGGCCCAGTCCTACATGGTGCTGAGCACCCTTAAGTCTCAGCCTGGGTCCCATACGGTCAGAATGTTTGCGTGGGGAGGGAGGGATGAAATGAAAAAGGGAAACTCCTGGTACGCAACAAGTTGTTACTCAAAATGTGAGAATACCACATCAAGTCTGTGACCCTTTTAGTAACTCAGTTTGGAACAAGCAGACAATTTAGAAGCATTAAACCCCATCCTGTCTACACAATGGGTGGAGGGCTTACCACATAATGTTACCAGGGTCTGGCTCTGAGCTAGGAATACCACATCATCCTCAGATCAGTAATCCCAGCAGAGTTGGGATAGGGCTTGTACCTTTTATATTTTATTAATAATTTCAATTGTTTCAACTTCATATTAGGGACTCAATGATGTTCCATTAAAAATGAGGACAAAGGTCTATGATAACCATTCACAAGTATTTAAAACTCCAAGAACACAATACTTCTACCATTAAATCCAACAGCAAAACTCCCATTGACTCCAAAGAGAGCAGGACTGGGTTCCAAGAAAGGAGAGTAATCTTTAGGATTTACAACTAGGAGTAATGCAATGAAATTAAGCAAAGGAACAATTAGGCTGAATATCAGGAATTATGGGGAAATCCCTAGCAATTGTGGAATAATCTCTTAAAGGAAATTATGGGAGTCTCATTGCTTGAGACATTTAAAATTGGAATGGAGATTATACTGCTTGGAATAGCTCTGAATTCACTGCAGGGCTGGATTAGATGACCTAATAGGTCTTTTTCATCTCTAACTTCTATGATTCACTCACTGGGTAATTGTAAAGCTGATCTACAAAGAAAAAGGCATTGACAACTGCCAAAGCACTTATTTGGCATTGGGTGAAGGCTCTTTATTGGTATGTGCTTAAATCCTAAAAACACAGTTACATCCCATACATTGTGCCCTTTCTATTCCAGTATTATCATTTCGTCAACAACTAAATTTGGGTCAGGATTAATTTATGACCTTCCACTGACAAGGAAAGAGAAAGAACATTCTCTTTTCTTAGTCTCATCCTCTGATATTTTATTTTTATTTTGTGATCAAAACTCCACTTATGACATAAGAAGATAACAATAATCATGGCCAAGAATTTTAAGTAACTAGTGATTTTGGCTATCCAACCAGAGATGCCTTAAATGAGCCTGATTTTCTTCAAGTGTTCCCATCCTCTGAAAAATCAGGCCCCATTAAGGTGTCTAAAGCTGGGCAGCCAAAAATGGAGACACCCCAAAACACTAATTACTTTTAAAACTCTTGACTCAAGGCCCCTCTGAATAGGATGGTTGAAAATTAACAATTGTACATTAACAGGAGTTTGTGTCTCATTTTAGTGCAGTATAAGTGGGAGAGGATATCTCCCTTTTTCAGGAGCAGCTGGAAGAGACAAATTAGTCCAGGATCAGTATGCAATATCCCCCTCCTCTTCTGCTCCCTGCCTATTATTTGTGGCTACATTAGATCACCTCCACTGAGCATGGTTGGACAGTTCAATTCATGTAACACAAAATGAGCTTTCATCAAGATTTCATTATATAGCATTAATGACACTAATTTGGATAGTTTGTTTTTTTTAAAAAAAAACACAAAATGCATAATTAACCTTTGGAACTGATTGCTACAAGATCATATTAAAGTCAAGAGCTCAGTAGGCTTCTAAAAAGGATTAGAGATGAAAACCTGGCCTTATTAAAGTCAATGGCAAACTCAAATGGACGTCAATGGGGGCCAAGATTTCACTCTAGGTGTATGTATAACAGTGCCATCTGCAGTTATTTTAGTTACAGTACCCATGGAGAAGCCAAACTGTACTGACGTGTTGTATGGTCAGATTATTCCATTAGTGTACATTAAGAGGTTTCTTTCACCACTTTCAAAAAAAGGAACCCAGGCTAGATTACTCTGATCCAGATTTCTGATACCCACAATACCACAAAGGGTGAAATACACCCTAGTGCATTGGGCCATGGCATAGGGTGACCAAGAAAGGAGAGTAAAGCATGAAAAACTGGGACAGGAGGTGGAGGTGGGAGGTAATAGGCGCCCGTATAAGACAGATACCCGAATATCGGGACTGTGTCTATAAAATTGGGATATCTAGTCACCCTACCAGCACAAGCCCTGCACAGTACTTCTGTCCTCATGCTGGCTTTCTGCCCCGGGGTAAATTTCACCCAGATTCTTGTTAGCACAGACATAATGAGTGGGATTTTCAAAAGCACCTGACTTCAAAGCACAAGGCTCATTGAGGCTGCAGCTTTCTGAATACATTGTTTTGATGTTGCTATGCACTCTTAAAAGTTAAAAATGTAAAATGAACTTCAAATACAGATAGGGAGAGAAAGCAAAACTTAACACTCTTTCTATTGTCCCATCTACCTATGCTTCTTCTTAGTTATTGTTGCTCAACAGTATCTTACCACTAAACCAGGTCATTTTTCACTGCTTGAAATTAATTCAGACTTACAAGATTTTGGTCTTTAAAAAGGTTAGACCAGGAGTGGGTAAACTTTTTGCCTGAGGGTATGGAAATTATATGGCTGGCAATGAATGCCCGGGGTGGGAGGGGAGAGAGGCACTCATGAAGTGTGGCATGCTGGGGAAGATCTACAGAAGCACTACCAGGGACTCCTAGGGGCCTCGCCAGCAGTGACACCAAGGTGGCTGTACCAGGCTGGGATGGGGGTGGCCCCTGGGTGGTTTCGCGGCTCTCGAGAGTGGGGCCGCAGGAGACCGGGAGGGGATTAAGTGCACTACCTCATGGTGGGGGTGGGACTGCCGCATTGTGGGGTTCCGATTCCAGAAATAGCATGGTGAAGTCATGGCTACGCAGTGTGATTCTGCATGCCGGATGATGGTGTGCATCAAGGGAATTGTGAGTTGGGGGCTGGGGAGTGCCAGGCAGGTGGAGCAGGGCAAGCGCCTGACCCCATTCCCTGGCAGGAGTTTGAGAGCTGGATAAAAATGCCTTACTGGCCGTAGTTTGCCCACCTGTGGGTTAGACAGGTATTAAGGGTGATGGCCATCTAGCTGAACATTAATTCACACTAAGGCCAGACCAATATTTCAGAAATTTTTCTATGCATAGTTGCTTGAATTTTTAGATGAATTTCAGAAGAATTTTAATATGAATTGTTCATGGGGAGTGGACAACTATGCAGTTTCCTGGGGATGAGGGGAATGGTTTGATTTCCTCTTTCTCTATCCCAGTAATCCTTGACAGAAATTAGCTACCTCGCTTCACCCAGCTCCAATAACTGCAACTGTATCAGTCAAAATCAAATAGGTGCAGTGTTATAGTTTATGTTAAAATATTCAGCAGTGAAGATGATACCATTAATACTTAAATGGGCATCAGACTTTTGGTAGCCTTCTGAGATTAATGGACATTTTGCCATTGACCTCAGTGGAGTCAAGATTTAACCTTTGCTTTACACAAATATACTATTATTTACTTGCTACTTTAACAGGAAGCTGCAAAGGCAGATCAAAACTATGTAATATATTAACTACATTTTTTGTGAACAAATGTATAACCTGGATCTCTACCGTACTGCCATAGAGTATATTGCTTTTAAAACCAACCCAACTTTTCTTGGTGTTAATCAGAAGTGCAGGTCATTTTTTCTGTCAGATTATACACAAAATGGGCAAATGATTTCACTCCACTGAGAATGTTCTTATGTAAAATTTCTCTTGCCTGTATTCTTTATTATTGTTCCTTGATCTTTTACCTACTTTGTGGTAGAAGAGAGGCAACTCTCTGGTATCAACTCTTTTGCATTCAAAATCTAAGGGGGAAAAAGAAGAAAATTACCTTTAATTAAAAGAAAACCACACTAGGGAACAGATCACATGTGAAAGTTCAACGCATACCTAGTAAGAGAATTTCATTATTTTTTTAAAGAAAAATGCATTCAAAAATTATTCCACAGATGACTTTTTTGCTTGGATCAGGGTTTGCAGCCTCTGTTTAAATACCAGCTCTTGGTGTTGAATCATGAATATTCATCTGAAGCTGCTTTAAAAATGGACTTGAAAAAAATCAAACCAAATGCCAATGTATCGCAAAGAAAGAGCTCAATCTAGATACTCAAAGAGTTAAATATCTGCACCTGAATGGGAGTTCAAGAGGTTTGAGGATTAATGTTCAAAGATGCTGATCCTATAGGAATTTAGTACCTCACTTAGCAAGACTGCTTCAGAAGATCTGGGATTATGACCCGGGATATACCACTACACCAAGTTCTCAGGCCTGTAATTGAAAGCAAGGTCTCTTAATCTACCCTAATATGATAAACATCCAATGTAACAAAATGTATGCATGAGGAGTCTGGACATGGAGAATGAAACAGCAGCCACGAAGGCTGCCTGAAGAAGAGTCTGTGTGGCTTAAAAGCTTTTCCCTCTCACTAACAGAAGCTGGTCCAATAAAAGATATTACCTCACTCACCTCGTTTCACTTACTCTAGAGATTATTCATGTATGCAAGTAAAATAATAGCACATTAGCATCGGTCTCTGAGCCAGTACACTTAGCAACAATTTTTTTGTTTGTTTCCAAAGATGAAAATAGTAATCACCATAGAATGTCATTCCTTTAGAAAGCTCTCTGTCCTTTGTGACAGAAGAATGATTGTGAGGGAAGCACAATCCAAGAGGGCTAGTCATTCTTGAAAAAGTCACTTAACCTCTTTGTGCTTCAGTTTACGCATCTGCAAATGTATTCAAAACTTACATGCATTACCTCACAACAGTTTCGAAAGGTTTAACTCATATTTGTGAAGATCTTTGAGATATTTGATATCATTTGACATCTTTGTATGCCTCTGCATTTCTATAGAACCTTTCATCCAAAGATGCCATTTATTGAGAATCTTCCCCTTCATTAAGTTTTTAACAACAAAAATTACAAAATGTAAACCACTTGTCCTCATAGATGTAATTTCAATAAGTGTGGTTTATTATGCTGGAACTGGTTGTGACAATATAGTTAGGTAGAGGTTTAACAGAAATTTTACACTTTTTATTTAAGGGGGGGTTAAGAGATGCCTGTGAATGAAAGAAGGGGGGGATGATAATTCTGTAGCAGTAGTATCTGAAACACCATAGTCGTTGGGGCTTAGAAAAACAAGCATCCAGTTCTGCTGGGGAGACCATCCAACTGATTCAAATCCACTAGTTAACCAACCCATAAAATTCTTCACTGGGTTCCTGAAAAGTATCTGTGACTGAAATTTGGGGAAATTGCCTCATAGCATTGTAGAAAAATACCTAGTCTAAATTTGGCTAGAATCATTGGCCTAAATTTTCAAACCTGGGTGCTTAATGCTAGGAGCCTAAATCTATATTTTGGTACATAAATATGAGCAACCAGATTTTCACAAGTGCCGACCAGCTGCAAACCTCAGTAAAATCAATGGAAGCAGTAGCTGTGAAACTGTTGTTCTGTCTCAAACAGTGTTAAAATGAAAATGGGGATTGGTGAACATAACAGGGAACAAAACTGCAGACAAAGCAGCTGAAAACGTTATAAGAAACAGAAAGATTGATATAGAAATATCCTTGTGTAACAGGAATTCAAACGGCTAGTGCAGAAAAATTGAAGAGAGAAATGGCAAAAAAATGGATTAATGAAAAAAGAGGAGGGAGATTTTTTGAATTTTGCCCTAGAGTTGAGGATAACATCATACTTCAGGGCCTAGACAGGAAAAAACAAGTTATTTTGTTCAGCATACTAGCTGGTCATTACAAAACAATACTAAACAAAAATCTTTTTCAAATAAATAGACACAAAGATGGACTATGTCAGCCGTGGGCAAACCTTCTGGCCCGAGGACCACATTGGGGTTGCAAAACTGTATGGAGGGCCATGTAGGGAAGGCTGTGCCTCCCCAAACAGCCTGGACCCTGCCCCCATTTGTTCCCTCCCACTTCCCCCCTCAGAACCGCCAACCCATCCAACCCCCTCCCACTTCTAGTCCCCTGACAGCACTCTCCCAGCCTCCCCCGTCCATCCCTAACCACTTGGCCGGGACCCCACCCCATATCCAAACCCCCCAGTCCCCTGACTGCCCTCTCAGAATCCTGACCCATCCCAACCCCCTTCCTGCTCCTTGTCCCCTGACTGCCCCCTCCCAACCCCCCCCCAACCCTAATCATGCCAAAGGACCCCATCCAACCCCCCCTATTCCCTGTCCCATGACTGCCTCCAGGGACCCTCTGCCTCTTATCCAAACCCACACGCAGAGCAGCATGTCTAGCAGCCACGTGGCCCGGCTGGAGCCAGACATGCTGCTCTGCAGGAGAGCGCAGCCCCACCACTCAGAGCGCTTCCTGCATGGAGGGGAGAGGCTACTCTCCCCGACCAGGAGCTCAGGGGCCTCGGAGGAAGATTTGCCCACCCCTGTCTACTCAGAGTGGAAGGCATGCTTCCAGCTCCAAGGTAGACATACCACCAGTGACAGCAGTGGCAGATTTAGAGTTAGTGGGGCCCTGCGCTCAGCTTCATTTTTGCTCCCTGCCTCTTATCTCTCCTCCCCCTCCCAGTTTTTCATTCTTTTTTTCCCTCCATTCTCCTCCTGGGGCTCAGAGCTGAGGTTGCAGGGTTTGGGAGGGAGTTAGGATGTGGGAGGGGGCTCAGGGATGGGAGTAGGGAGCCTGATTGGGAGTTAGGATGCAGGAGAGGGCTCAGGGTGAGGGCACAAGGTCTTGGAGGGGGCCTTTGGGTGTAGGAGGGGGCTCAGGGTCTGGGCAGGAATTAGGGACTTAGGGTGTGGGAGGCGGCTCAGGGCTGGGGCAGTCGGGGGGTGCAGAGCACTTACCCGGGGCAGCTCCTGTTTGGTGCAGGGAGGTGCAGGTGGCTCTGCACAGTGCAGCACTCCCCTCTCCCATGGCCACAATTCTGGGAGCTGCCCCACCAGGCAGGGCCACCGGAATGCAGGGGCTTTGGGAGCTGCAGGGCCCCAGGCTGCAGCTCTAAAGCCCCTTTCAGAATGCGGGGACTCAGGAGGAGCAGGGGCAGCCACGCAGCCAGAGAGAAGTGATGATTTCCCCTTCAAAGCGCTGCTTCTCTCCGGCCTGCTGTGTGGCCACCTGGTGCTCCTCAGGAGTCCTCTGCCCGCGTTCACCGCCATCTGCACCTCCTCTGAGGCTGCAGGTGAGACTCCCTCCCTGCTCCCACGGTGCAGCCCCCTGCCGGCACTGAGCTCCCTGAGTGCCTGGCACTGGGGCCACCTGTTGTTTGGGGAGGCTATGCCAGGGCACCTGTGTTTACTGGTAAGTCCATCCCGGAGTGACAGTATTTAGCTTTACACTGGCCAGCGAAGCCTCATGGTTCTGCAGGATTGGGTCTAGTAAACTGGTTCATTGTATAGTTTGAATAAACAATCACTAGCAGAGTACTGTATCAATGGCAGACATCCTTGCTCAGCCTGCTGGTGGAGAGAAGTGCCATTGTTATTAATGAACAGGCGACAGTCATAAACAACAGGGGAGAAAGGATTGTCCTTACCTGAGCCAGGCCTGCTATAGTCTAGGATAAGGATCACTTTGCAACCTGTGTCTAATCAAGTACGCAATGTTCAGGGCAGGGCAAAATCCTCTCAGGGGCCAGTCACCTACCACTGCCTGTGACTCTCTGTGCACATGCATGCCAACAAGTATTTTGATTCTTTTTCTCCATTTTCCTTGGATTTGGGGGTTATAAATCTGGTGGTAACAAACAGCCCTTTCCTTTACTCTCCGCTTGCTACACTCAGACTTTCACAGAGCTTTCCCCCTTGCAAGACCTGTGCCTCTCAAGGCCAACAGCAAAACAGACTACGAAATATGAAGGTAGATGAAGGCATAATCCACATTCCAGTTGACTGTGGTAGAGTAGCACCTTTTAGGAAGCACATAACATGTCTCCACATGCTCCTTTAGCCTATAACACTGGGGCTGCGTCTTCCTATCAATTCTTTTGCATAACTAACAGCTGAGGATCATGGGAGTAAGTAATCACTCACACTTCAGCCAGGACAGAACTAGAACACCACACCAAAAAGAAAAAAATCTGCATGGAGGGGGGCAGGGAGCCATGACCAAATTAGTATTGCCTAACTTCAACACCTCCAAAAGATAATCTGTTTCCCCCACCCCCCGACCCTCATTACCCAGAAGGTCATATGGGTGTATATGAAACAGAGACTCACAGGATGGGCCTCAGCTCCAACTGGGCTTGAATAAAAGAATCCTTACCTCCCATATAGCAACATACACATGGGAAACATACACATGTGGCATCACACATACAAACATACACAAACATACACACGTGGCACAAACATATGTGTATGTCACACATACAGACATACACATGTGGCATCACGCACAGTTGTATATGATACAGCACCGCATGAGAGTCATGCAGGACTCAGTAACCAGTAGCATGGAACCATAACTATACTAATAGTCTTAAATCAGATCAACCCTATAGCCATTAAGGCGCCCTTACAGCTCCTTCAGAGGTCACAGCTATAACTACAGTCACACAGATCACAATACACAGAATGTCACATTTAGGATGGGGAATTGTAATTTATATATAGCTCCCTTAGACGTAGTGCTCAACAAAGGGTAACAGTCCACCCTAGCCCTTGGGGTTCTTAGGGCACGTTTACACAAGTATTCTAGAATAATTATTCTGCACCAGCTGTGTTAGTGCATTTCCAAGCATGCACAAGCACTTAGAGAGGCGGAGTTTCAAGCACCAATGCTCATTTCTTCATGGTGAAAGGACACTGGAACAAAAAGGCCCATTGCTTACCTCAGACAAGAAGGAAGTTCTGTGGCTGTGCCAGAGCCTGATGCAAGCTGATCTTGTGTCAGGGTTATGGCAGGGCTGGGAATTCTGGTCAGGCCTTACCTTAGAAGAGAGGAAGTACGTCTTGATTTGCTGTTTATATAGGGGACTGTCTGAGACAGAACTAGAGACATTATCCAGCCCATAATGCCCCTGGACTGAAGCTTTCTAGTCCTGATGAGGAAATGTTAAAGTGCCGGTCCTTATAAATACTTGGTCTTCTGATACAGAGCTCAGAGTGCTAGTTACTGTCAATTCTGAGCGAGAGAGGGAGACTGTGGTTTCAGTGTCACACAATATTTTGTATTGATACCGAAGGTTAATATTTGTACAAGCCTAAACTCTGGAAGAAAACAATCCTTTGTCTAACACACAGGTGCAAATTAGGGCACACTTTAAAACATTTAACCACTTGTCTAAGAGACCCCACAGCTGGGGTTGCTGTTATGTGTTAGTGATTCTATCTCAGCAGAAGGAATGGAGATGACTTGAAACTCTTTTGGGGGGGGGAAATATTGAACCTTCGACAGAAGATTCCCTGTTCCCCCTTGCAAGGAGGAAGGAGAGGAGAAGATCGGCCTGAATATATTTGTGCAAAATATTTCACTCTTGGCTCGTTACCAATGTTAACATGCAGCCCATCATTAGGTTTCAGAGTTAACACCCAGCCCAAACAAATGAAGCTCCTTGTACCTTTCTCAGCGCTATTGTTTTGCTCTGTCTGCTGGCAGGCAGTATTACATCTGCTCACAGAGGCAGACATTCACACTGACAGGGACTGGAGATGTATACTTTTTAAATAAAACCATAAACTAATTGGAATGGTGAAAAACCAAAGCCCTTTAAGTCCTGGTAGATGAGATGGTTCAGTTTCTGTGCCTGAAACAATATTCATCTCATCCAGTGTTGGATGGTGGGTTTCAAAAGAAAAAAAAAAAAAAGAGAGAGAGATTCCCCTTGTACAGGGAGGGCAAAATGACACCCCCTTTTCCAGATTCTGTGGGTATCAGGAGTGTGAGCACAGGAGTGTTGGGAAGGATCAGCTAAGTGGCTACTGATCTGTGGGCTACACTGACCCAGTAATGTGGACATTGCACCCCTCCCCCAAGCCC
The DNA here is from genome assembly GCA_007922305.1 of Dermatemys mawii. Taxonomy (NCBI): domain Eukaryota; kingdom Metazoa; phylum Chordata; order Testudines; family Dermatemydidae; genus Dermatemys; species Dermatemys mawii. Next base: position 23,909,742 of record ML677332.1, read on the forward strand.
ATTCGTTCTATAGGTCATGGGGGGTGTGGCTTGGCAGGCAGGGGAGAACTGTCTCCCAGCACTCACTGGCGACGCGCTGGGTCGCTGCACTTCCTGCTGCTGGGGAGTGCAGGCCGAGCCCTGAAGCAGTCTTCAGGAGAGTAGGGGCAGGGCTAGGGTGGAGCAAGGGTCGGGCTGGGACAGAGCAGGGTTGGGGCTTTGAGGAAGGAGTGGGAAGAGGTGGGCCTGGGGCAGAACAGGGGTGGGGGCCATGGGGAAGAGGCTGTGCGGGGGCAGAGCAGGAGCTGGAGCAGCACGCAGCTGCCTAGGCCCTAGGGCACCAGGAAATTTGGTGCCCCAAATTTCCTGGTGCCCTACACAGCTGCATACATTGTGTATGGGTAGGGATGGCCCTGTACAGCCCCATCTACACTGGCAAGTTTCTACACAGAAAAGTAAATTTCTGCATTGTAATTCCCAAGATGTACACACTGCCAAGCCACTTAGTGAGCAGAAACTGCGCAGTTGCAGCACTATTAAAAAAACACCCTGATGAGAGGGAGACAGCTTTTTGTGCTGGAGCTACAATGCCCCAGTGTCCTTGTAGACACCCTGGTCAATTAGAGTGCTGAATTGGCCTCCAGGAGATGTCCCACAATGCTTGTTCTCACTTCTCTGGTCATTGGTTTGAACTCTACTGCTTAGCCCTCACATGACCAACTGTAAGCCCCATCCCTTAAATTCCTTGGGAATTTTGAAAGCCCATTTCCTGTTTGCTCGATGACTCATGCAGTGGTCTCAGTGCATCTTTCCAGGTGACCATGCCTGTGCCACACACCAGGCAGTCCCCTGCTTGGAGCAGTGCCGAACTGCTGGACCTTGTTAGCATTTGGGAACTGGAGGCTGTCCGGTCCCAGTTACACTCCAGCCATAGGAATCATGATACCTATGGACAGATTTCACAATGCATGACAGAAAGGGGGCCATGATCGAGACACACTACAGTGCAGGGTCAAAGTGAAGAAGCTGTGGAATGCCTACCACAAGGCTCGGGAGGCAAACCACCACTCCGGTGCTGCGCCCATGAGCTGCCAGTTCTACAAAGAGCTGGACGCGATACTTGGTGGCGGCCCCATCTCCACTGCACAGGCCACTATGGATACTTCAGTGGCTCGTGTGCCAGTCAAGAGTGGACTGAGCCAGGAGGAGGAAATCTTGGATGAGGATGTAGAGGGGCGGGGGGACCCAGAGGCGAAAGACAACTTGGAGGCCAGAGATGCATGCAGCCCAGAGCTCTTCTCTACCCCTCAGGAGGCTAGCCAGTCACACCTGTCAGTTCTTGGCGAATTGCAAACAGGAGAGGAGGCCCCTGGTAAGTGGCTTTTATTTGGGGAATCACTGAAGCGAAGTGTTGGGGGCAGGATGGTTGCACAAAGCAGGCTTGTGTCTGAATGATGCACGTACCACCCCATGCCTAGTCTGAGCAGTGGGAGTAGGGTGTTGATTGTGTCCCTCACATCATGGGAATATGCTTCAGAGATCTCCAGGAAACTCTCATGGAGATACCAGGCAATCTGCTGCTGCAGGTTCTTGGCAGAGGTGCTTTGTTTCTTGCCTCATTATGAGTAACTTTCCCTTGCTACTCTGCCATTACGGGGCGGGAGAAGCGGGGGTGTCATTGCTGCACACAGGCTAGCCACATAAGGACCAGGGCAGAAGCTGCAGTCTTGGAGAAAACCCTCACTTGATTTCCTACTCACCCTCAGCAGCGAGATATCTTCCATAATGAACACAGCCTGTGGAAAATGTAAGGACAGTAATGATCACAAGGACCCTGCAAACAGTGCTGGCTCTCCCCAAAAGCTACATGCCCAGTGTACCATATGGTTCTGGAACACTGATTTCCCCTGCCCCAGCGGTTACTCACCATTTGGGGGGTTTGTGGCTCATGTGTGTTTGGCCTGGGGTCAGTCAGTTAGTGACAGGTATGTGAATAATGGTTGTGTTTTAAATCACTGAATCAGTGGTATGTGTTGCAAACAATACTTCTTCTGTAAAATATTGTTATCACCAGCTGAACAGATGCACAGCATTAGAAAGTGGGACTTTCTGCGTGATGTCATGGTACACTCCACAGCCAAAACACAAGAATTGAAGGGGTGGCAGGATAGTGAGCAGAAGGACCTAAAGGAAAATGCGGCACACCAGAGCAAAGCCACAGAGCAGCTCTTAAATGTCATGAGGCACCAAGCAGACATGCTCCAGGCGCTACTAGCACTGCAAACCAAGCAGCTCCCTGCATGCCCGCCCCTGCAGCCGCTGTTGCAAAACTCTTTCCCAGACACCGCCAACACACTTCTATCAATCACCTGGCTCCAATCTGTACTCGCTGCATTCCACTCCTCTCCCATCACAGTCCAGCACTGCAGACTCCCAGTACCCACTGACTCAACACCCGTCACTCTGCAGTTTAGCCCTGCTGAAGTACAGTACCCCCTGCACTGTACTCCAAAGCAGAAGGTTGGATATGATACCTGGACATACAGATATCTTTAACCTTCCCAGGCCCCCAGCTACTTCTGGGACCTTCCTTTCCCACATCCCCCTCAGTGCTGATGTGTTTTTTGTTTGCCTCTCTCCTCCAGTTGTTGTTTTCTAATAAAATAATTGTTCATTTGAACACCAACTTTATTCCATTAACTGAAAGCAAACAGAGCCCTGGAAAGCAACAGGCAATTTTCTTAAACATTCAGAGTGCATCGTCTGCCCCAATCACAATCACCTCCTAGCATTACAAGCACTGCACTCCTGAGCATAGCAATACATATTAGTGGCTTTCAGCTTCAAATTGCTGCCTCAAGGCATCCCTGCTCCTTATGGCCCGTGCTGCACCCTTCTAATAGCCCTGGTCTCTGGCTGTTCAAACTCAGCCTTCAGGCACTGAGCCTCAGCAGTCCAACCCTGAGTGAAGCTTTCACTCTTCCCTTCACAAATACTATGGAGTGTACAGGACGTGGCTATAAGAATAGGAATATTGTCATTGGGCATGTCCAGCTTCCCGTATAGGCAGCATGAGCAGGGCTTTTAATGGCTAAGAGTACACACAACAGTTATTCTGCACTTGCTCAATGTGTTGTTGAACCGCTCCTTGCTGCTGTCAAGGCCCGCCATGTATGGCTTCATAAGCCATGGGGAAAGCAGAGTCTCCCAGGATCACAATGGGCATTTCAACTTGCCCTACAGTGATTTTCTGGTCCATGAAGAAAGTCCCGGCTTGCAGCTTCCTGAATAGGCCAGTGTTCCAAAAGATGCACACATCATGCACCTTTCAGGACCAGCCTGCGTTAATGTCTGTGAAATGCTCATGGTGATCCACAAGCGCCCGGAGAACCACTGAGAAATACCCCTTCCAATTAATGTACTCGGTGGCTAGGTGGTCTGGTGCCAGAATTGGAATGTATGTGCCATCTATCACCCCTCCACAGTTAGAGAAGCCCATTTGTGCAAAGCCGTCCACAATGTCACGCACGTTGCCGAGAGTCACGGTCTTTTGAAGCAGAATATGATTAATGGCCCTGCACACTGCCATCAACACAAGTCCAACAGTTGACTTTCCCACTCTGAACTGCTTAGCGACCAACCGGTAGTAGTCTGGTAGTAGTACCAGTAGTCTAGTAGCCAGTTTCCACAGTGCAATTACCACACACTTCTCCAATGACAGGGCAACTCTCATTCTTGTGTCCTTGAGCCACTGGGCTGGGGTGAGCTCATCACACAGTCCCGTGAATGTGGCTTTCCTCATCCAAAAGTTCTGCAGCCACTGTTCAGATGTGCCTGACGATGTGATCCCCACCACTCAGTGCTTTTTTCCTGAGCCCAAAAGCGGTGTTCAACTGTCGGCAGCACCTCCGTGAATGCCACAAGCAATCTTGTGTCATAGCTGCTGTGCATGGTGAGATGAATGTCGAACTCCTCTTGCCTTTGTAGTTTAAGGAAAAACTCCACTGCCATGACATGTTAGTGAGAGTGGGCAGCATATTGGTCAACAGTGCAGGATCCATTCCTAGAGACTGAAGAGACAGAACAGAGCAAGCGGTACCCAAACCATTGAAAGATGGTGCCAAATGCGGATGGAAGCACAAGGTTTGCTGGGATGTGAAGCAATGCATCACAGGGCATTGGGACAGGACGCAGGATGCCCTGTGACCCCCCTTCATCTTCCCACAACTCTTAGTGGCAGAAGAGGAAGAGATGCTCTGTGGTATAGCTGCACAATGTGCACCAACTACCACTGCAAGCGCTGCAAGTGTGAACACGCTATTGCGCAGGCTGCTGACAGCATGACTATGCAACAGCAGTTTCCCTTCAGCGCTCCCTCAGCGGTGCTGTAACTACCAGCGCTGTAACTCTGCCATTGTAGACATACCCTAAAACTCTGTCTGTCTGCAGAGACAGCAAAGCAAAGTGGGTGTGGTAATAGCTTATATTGGACCAATTGCTGTTGGTAAGAGAGACAAGCTTTCAAGCCATGCAGGGCTGAGGAAGAGCTCTGTGTGGCTTGAAAGCTTGTCTTTCTCATCAATAGAAGTCGGTTCAATAAAATATATTACCTCAGCCACCTTGTCTCAGTAATATCCTGAGACCAACACAGCCAGAACTATGCTGCATGCAGAAACAGTGATCATTGTGAGGTTTTGCAATCTGTAAGAGTGGAACTAAACCCAAGCGGAGTGATTTTCCTCTGCCTTGCACTTGTGCAAAGTGGGTGTAAAATGCTGCTACAGGTGTACCTGAGTTGAGAACTCTGATGTGGTAGCATTTTGCACAGGTGTAAAATAGTTTACTATTGTTCTTTTCATTGCAGTTTGCCTTTGTTTAAAGTGAGCCTTCTAGAAGTTCAAGACATGTTTGTCTATGCAAACCTAACACTCAACACCTCTCCAGTCCAGCAACCTTACATCAGAGGTGGGCAAACTCTGCCGGTGGGCCACATGTGGCCCGCCGGCCATTTTTATCCAGCCAGCGAACTTGTTCCTGGGGTGGGGGCGGGGCCGAGCATGGAGTGCTCCAGGATCCCGCGCTCCCGGCCAGGCCCAGGCCCAGTGTGGGGAGCTGTGCAGTCTCAACGCTCCTGTGCCAGGGGCCGTGCGGTGATCCACTCTCGGGTGTGGGGTGGGCGCTGCAGGGCCCCAGCGCTCCCGGCCGGGTGCTGGCCTAGGAGCACAGTGCAGTAGCCGCGGGGCCCAGCGCTCCCGGTTGGGGGCCAGCCCAGGAGCGCGGTGCGACTGCTGCGGGGTCCAGCGCTCCTGGTTGGGGGGTTGGCCCAGGAATGCGGCATGGCAGCCGCGGGGCTCCAGCACTCCCGTCTGGGGGCCGGGCCGGTCGCGGGGAGCCGTGGGGCCACACGCTCCCTGGCCTGGACACAGCCAGGGCCAAGCCGCAGAGCACAGTGCTGGAGCGCTGGAAGGTAAGCAAGGGGGGATTTGTGGGAGGGTCCTGGGTGTGGTGGTGGTTGGGGGGGGGGTTTTGGGGAGGGGGTCAGGGGACAAAGAGGAGAGGGCTCAGGGGGGTGGGGTCCTGGGTGGCAGTTAGTCAGGGGTCTCCGGAGGGGGTGATCAGGGGACAAGGAGTGGTGGGGCGGTTGGATGGGTTGGCAGTTCTGAAGGGGGAAGTAAGGGGGTGGGGTCGCATAGGGGGCAGGGCCTTCCCTACCTGGCCCTCCATATAATTTTGAACCCCAATGTGGCCCTCGGGCCAAAAAGTTTGCCCACTCCTGCCTTACATAAAAGCAAGAGTTTACGCAGCATAGTACAGAAACCAGAAAAAACAGAACACAGTGGGCCAGATCCTCAGCTGGTGTAATTCAGCATAGCTTGTCTAAAGTCAGAGGAATGATATTGCTTTACACCAGAGTGAAAATCTGGCCCAAAGTGTTTAGGAGACTATAAACACTTAGAAAAACCAGATATAAAGGCTGACTTAACCATAGAGCTGTTGTTACAGATACTAGTACCTTACATTTAATTAGTACAATGAGCTCAGTGTGCTCTACAAATGATAGCCCTCACAATGGTATTATCCCCATTTTATAGGTGAGGCACAGAGCAATGAAGGGTCTAAAGTCACTTCCCCAGATCACAATGAATCAGTGGTAGAGCTAAAATCCTTGACTCCCAAGCTCCTGCACCTGAAAAATATGAACTAATGGATACGTAATATTTGCTATGGATTTTGGCGTGAATTTCTTTGTTCTATCAAATTTTAATGAAAAGGATATGCTACTGCAAATTGTTGCCAAACCAAGATATTTTCTCCTTCACCAAACAGGAAAAGTAAAATCTATACCATCTCTGCTTTGCATGTGAAACCATTTCATTGTTCAGTGTCATTAGCAGATGTTAATGCAGTCTCAGCATCACATTCTCTTTTATAACCTTGTGTCCCTTGTATTAGGAATTGAGTGCCTCAGGCAGATATTTGGATTCAATTGTTTTGTCTTTGCTGCCATCTGGTGGCAATGTTGTGGTAATTACCTGAAAGCAACCCTCTCGCATACGCAATGAAAAAAGGCATTATTTTGCAATGGTGGCTGTACCATTATTTGATTTCTCCCCGCTGTCCCACCCACCTCCATGACATGCAGGGCTCCTGGAATAGTATGCTTGGTCCATTAAACAAAAAAATGAGCATTATTCTTACTGGTATTACAGTAGCTCCTACAAACCTGAACTAAGATCAGGGCCACAGTGTGTGTGTGTGGCACTGTGCAGACACATCAGCTTGGGGTTAGGTACCTAAATACCTTTAAAGTTCTCAAAATAAGAGACAGTGCCTATCCCAAAGAGCTTATTGTCCTTGTCCTGCAAAGAAGTATGTGTGTGGTAAGCTGTGTAGTCCCATTTACCTCAATGCATAAGTCTTTGCAGGGTAAGAGCCTACGTATCCAATACAATCAAAATGGAAAAAGGAAGAAGTATTAACCGCAATTTACAGACTGAGAACTGAGGTGCAGAGAGATTGTGATTTGTCTATACAGGCAACGATGTTGATGGGATGGAGTACAAGAGGGCTGATACTATGTATTATACACATAGTACTGTACTATACAAACTTTAACACCATTAACTAAGGGTTATATGGGAAAAAAGTGCACAAATAGATATAAGAAAACAATGGCAAGATTGCAGTCATGTGAGCTCATTAATGTAACTTGGACATTGACTAAGGTCAGTGCTGGAAAGTTCACTAAAGGTTGGTGTCTCCAGGAGAAGATGGGAATCAAGGGCCTTGTGTCACTGCGTGCTCCAAGTCCTGCCCTGCTCCATGTCTCTTTGCGGGGCGCCACAGGCCAAAAGAATGTCAATAACAGATACCAAGGTGTGAATGATGTGAAGTCCTTGGGCCCCAGGGCTGGCCACAGCTGCACAGGCACAACTGTTATTTTGCTCAAAGCATTCCGGGCCTGATGTCACTGTATTTCCCCATGTAACAATACTGTAAGTTCACTGAAGTCATGGAGTTGCAGAAGTTTAAACCCTGACTGGAGAGTCAGCGCCATTGACCTCAGTAGGCACTGTGCCTATCTGTCTAGTGCAAAACTGAGCCCTTTATGTTAAAAACACTGAACATATGCCATTAAAGGCTCCCCTTACAGAACTGTACTCTGAGTACAATAAAACACACAGCCCTGCATTAAGCATCACACTGTCAATAATGCAATATGTTCAGCTAGCAGGATGAATACATAAACACACAGGCATCAGCTAATAAGCCACACCTGTTAACACTGTATGCAGAAAAGCGTGTTTGTCACACCAGCATGAAACACTGGGGCTTTACTTATAGCAGTAAGAGGAACAGTGATGCCTGCTTTCACAGCAGCCAGACTGGTCTCCCAGCCTGTAGTTCTGTTCCACGCATTTCAAAAACACCACACTTCAACTGAAAAAAAAAATAGTCACTGTTGATTAACATCTCCTAGCAGGAACATTTTTTAGAATGTGTAATCTTAAAAAAGACTAGCCTCTGATGAGAGAAAGAGAGAGTTTCTCACTGCCAATGGTCAAGATTATCAGACATGACTAGGCAATGCGTGTGTCTAACTTGAGAGCCCTTTAAGGGAGCCTGAGCTTCAGAAAGTACTGAGCTCCCACCCTCTGAAAACCAGCCCCCTTTAAGAAATCTCATGAAAGGGGCTCACAATCATGAACCACTTCAGACCTGCTTGGCCAAGAGGTACAGGGGACTCTGCAGTTCATCGGTCAGGTCAGGCTTTCAACAACCATTTAAAAAAAAAAGAGAGAGCATCTTCTTAATGCTGGGAAATGTAACCGATCCTGCCGCCACCCCCCACCCCCTGACAGGAAAAACAATATCATTACAGTAAGAGCTCTGGTGGGGGAGGGGGCACTTCCCCAGTGCAGTGTGTTTGCTGCAATCCCAGGTACACTATCTGTGCTGTGCCTGCCTTGGTGATTTCCTTCTTGACAGGAGGCAGAGTGTTCAGATATGCCAGAGACACAATGCCATAAAATGAGTGGTTGGGGGGTGCTAGCCGGGTGCTGAAAGCAGCGCAGAAACTTTGCCAGCAGCTTTGATTGGCATGGGACACAAAGGCCTTCAGTGCACTGCCAAAAGCTCTGGCTGGTTTTCCTAGCACCCTTCCTCCTCATACCTGAAACAGCTTTGCTGAGAGGCGGAGGAGCTGGAACTGCCAAGGGAGGAGTTGAGCCTCTCTTCAGTGCAGTGCATTTGGCTGTCCTGCTTGGCTCCCGCTGATGGGGTGTGGGTTGCTAGGGGAAGGATGGAGGCAGAGAAGAGCTGAACTGGCTTCAGAACGTGGTCTCCAGCCTGGCCAGCAAAGGGAAAGTGTGGGCCTAGTGGCAGTAAACTGCCACTGCAGCTGCTTCTTCCCTGCCCTATGGACCCACTGGCTGTACTGAGAGCTGATGCCTTAGACCACAAGTGGCCAACCTGTGGCTCCGGAGCCCACATGCAGCTCTTCAGAGGTTAATATGCGGCTCCTTGCATAGGTGCTGATGCCGAGGCTGGAGCTACAGATGCCAACTTTCCAATGTGCCGGGGGTGCTCATTTCTCAACCCCCTGCTCTGCCCCAAGTCCTGCAGCCACTCCACCCCTTCCCCCCGAGTCTGCCATGCCCTCACTCCTTCCCCGCCCCACCAGAGCCTCATGTGCACTGCAAAATAGCGCATTGCAGTGGGTAGTACACGTATGGAGGGTGTGGGAGGCACTAATTGGTAGGGGCTGCCAGTGGGCAGGAGGCATTGGGGACTGGCAGGGGAGACTGCTGCCATATTACTGTGGCTCTTTGACACTGTTCATTGGTAAATTCTGGGTCCTTCTCAGGCTCAGATTGGCACCCCTGCCTTAGACAGCTTTCTTTTTTGCTCCCCTCCAAGTAGGGGCTGAAAGCTGAGAGAGAAACACAGTGATGCTCCCCCGACATTGAAAGTCACCATTCATGCCCAGGTAAATAGCACCCATGTAGAAAGGTAGATGTAGGAGTCATCAGGAGAGAGAGAGGTGGTATTTAGACTTGAACTTAGACAAACGTTTCAGAGGAGTGAAGTTCTGGAACAGCCTTCCAAGAGAAGCAGTGGGGACAAAAGACATATCTAGTTTCAGATTAGGCTTGATAAATTTATGGAGGGGATGGTATGGTGGAATAGCTTAATTTTGGCAATTAATTGATTTTCAGCTATTAGCAGGAAATATGCCCACTGGCCTGTGATGGGATGTTAGATGGGATAGGCTCTGAGTTACTACAGAGAATTCTTTCCTGGGTGTCTGGCTGGTGAGTCTTGCCCACATGCTCAGGATTTAGCTGATCTCCATATTAGGGGTTGAGAAGACATTTTGTTTCTGGGAAAACTGGCAGAGGCCCTGAGGGTTCTTTTGCCTTCCTCTGCAGCATATGGCACAGTTCACTTGCTGGAGGATCCATTGCACTTTGAAATCTTTAACCCATGAGCTGTGGCCTTCAGTAGCTCAGACATAGGTTAATGTTTTATTGCAGAAGTGGGTGGGTGAGATTCTGTGACCTGCATTGTGCAGGAGGTCAGATTAGATGATCATAATGATCCCTTCTGACCTTAAAGGCTATGAGTCTAATAAATGGTGGGTGAGGCTGTCTACAGAGAGTGAAGAGGATGGGACTGAGGTAGGAAACCTGGAAGCTACCAGCAGGAAGGAGCTGGAAGTGTAGACTGGTGGAAGTAGAAGGAAGGAGGGAGACAGGGCAGCAGTTAAAGTGAAAGCGAGGTGAAAGGAAGATGTTTTGAGGATGCTACATGTAGACCCAGCAGAAAGGGTTCCAGAAATGCAGCGCTGAAGGTAAGGGTGAGGGCAGGGTGAGGAAGAAAGAAAGAGGATCGTGATTCTGAGCACTTTGGCCCAAAGCCCCCCAGAGCCCTTTTTGCAGGGTCAGAGCCAAAGCACTGAGCACCTTGGAGCACCAAGCCTCACATTTGCATGTCCATGCATCAAAATGAAGTCTGCAGAACAGGAAAAAACAGCTGTCTAAAAAAGAATTTCTTAGCAATAAAGTTGCTCCTGCCTCAGGAAAACACTGCCACAACCTGAAACACTGTATTACTGGCTGCTCAGTGCTAGTTTATAGCTTGTACTCTGTTGCTATTAAGAGACAAGTGAAGGAATGTTTGTAGCTGAGAAGTGAAAAGTCCAGGGAAATGACTGAAGCCGCAAAGATCTGACACTCAGCAACCCTTATTTCCATCCCCATTGCACTCCGAAGGGGCGATGTTTACCAGCTAATACTTTCTAGTAATAGGCTGTATTAAGGCCCTGCAGCCAGTACCTTTCCCTAGCTCACAGCAAACAACAACAAACAGTTGGCAGGTCTTATTGTCCGTAGCTCTTCCTGTCTTGAGAGTCCCTTTAAAAAGCCAGCAATAAAGTTAAAGAACCACTTTCTCTTTAGTGGGTGAAAATACCCTTTTTGGGCAGACCTGATGTACACAGGTGCAGCTTATTAGCTGTTCATTGAATTACTTGGGACTCAGTGGAAATTTTCTGTACTATTTTTATGAAGCCTCTGTGTGCCTCAGTTTCCCCCATGACAACCCATGGAGAAGGTTAAGTATGCTCTTGGGGAAATGAAGGAGCCTTGTGGGGGTGGTGGTATATGTTTCCCAGCTGAGGCAGATTGACATTAAAGAACTGGCCGAGGTGACCCCCATATCAATGGCAATCTGAGAAGTCAATAGAGGCCTGGTGCTTCTTGGGCAGGCGTGTGGGTGAGGGGCGAAGAGACTGTACAAGCCCAGCTAAGGAACAGCGAAGGAATAGCGCCCTCCAAGTGCAGATTGTGCAGGGAATGCACTAAGCCTGAGGCTGATTACGGGTAAGCATCAATGGCAGGTGAATGTGACAGAACTTCAGCAGGCAGATCATAAAGCAAGGAAGGGCAGCAACTAATCTGGGGCTGCCCAGTAGACCTGCTGCTTTTACAATGACCCACAGGCCACACTTGGCAGGGACTTCACCAGCGCCTTCATTGTGACTGCGGACACTGTGTGTGAGCTCAGTGTGGAAACCCTGGTAGTGCACAGTAAGGAGGCGGGAGACATAAATCATAGAGCAAGCCAGGAGCTATTTCAGACTCTGCCAGAGTGAAGCCAGTCCCACCAGTTTCACACAGATGAGCCTGCTGATGAAGGAAAGGGCGTGCAGGGAAGTGTATGGCTGCATTCTTCCTTATGAGCATGTTTGTTGCCTTTTCAGTGCCCTGTGTCCCTCTCCCTGCCCTTCTTTCCTATTTAAAAAATTGTCCCCCAGCATCTGTACCAGTTAGAGAACAAAGGCAGCAACTTTTGATGCCTCCATTTACTTTTAAAACCAGCACTGGGCATACAATCCAACGCTTTGGAATGCAGCACAATCAACTATTACATGGGCACAAATAAATACTAACGAACAGCTGAGTGCAGCCGTCCAACTTACACCGTCTACATCAGCACACTGCCCCGTGCTCCAACAGAGGTAGAAAAAGGCGGTAGAGTGGCGTTTGCTTTGCCTTTCCTTGGCTTATTGGGCGGAGTGGGGACAGGGGACATAAGTATCCCTATGTGGTGTTTAGCTTCTTGACCATCCATGATGAGGCTTTCATGGAGATACTGTGCCATCTTCTCCTGAACTTTTCTATGGATGGTGTTGTCATTTCTTCCCCCACCATAGGCCCCATTCCCATACCACTCTCTGGAGGGTTTTACTGGCTCCAGTGGTGTAAGCTGGCAGCCCTAGGGTGGCTTTGGGATGCCAGTAGCAGCTGTGTTCTGTAGGCATTTGCCACCCTTAGGCTCACGACATCAGCCAAAATCACTGTTGGCTGTGAAAATATTGGCACCAGGTACTTCTTCACTTTCATGATGGGACCAATTATCACTCCCTTTCTCTTGTGACTGTAAAATCTAACACTGTAGCTGTTGCTCTGCTCAGCAGTCTCTGGCATGGGGGCCCTGAGTGGCATCCCCGCTACATCTGCAGAATGCCAGGCACAGACTAGATGAAGAAAGAAGGAGAATATGTTTGGTGAACTCCACCACTCTTCTGCAGCATCTGACATGAACACAGGGACTGAGAGGTGCTGAGGGGTGGAGAGCAGGGCAAAGGACTAGGCCTGGAATGATTGGCTGCTGGAGAAGAGGCAAGGCAACAAACACAGATGACCACTATTGAGCTAAAAGGCCAAATACCCTGTCCACAACAGCCTTCCCATTCCATGGAAGACTCCATGGTCACTGCTTACTATACTCCCCAGCATAACAGGTGGCATCATGGCATGATCCCCACCACTCCACGCCAGGTAGGGTGACCAGATGTCCCTATTTTACAGAGACAGTCCCAATTTTGGGGGTATTTTTCTTATATAGACTCCTATTATTCTTCACCACCTGTCCTGATTTTTCACACTTGCTGTCTGGGCACCCTAACGCCAGGGGAGAACAAGGAGAACCATGATTACACCCACACCACTGACCTGTGATAGCTGCAGGTTCAGCCAGCATGTCCATGCATTACTTGTTTTTAAACATGAATGAACGGTTGTGATGTGTGTTTTTTTTTTATTTGTAATCATGTATGTTTATTGTTGTAACTGGTTTGTACAGGAATGGGGCACACTCTTACGGTGCTACTAAAATGTTTCTAAGTTGTTTATTTACCTTTGTTTCCTGTTTGTTTGCACACACAGGTTTAGTTTTTGAAACTCAGACCGTTCAGGCACGCGAGTTCCCAAAAGTACTCTAGCTTATGGTTAAAATGGTCTTTTAAGGCCTTCCTTACAGCTCCACGATTGGCTCTTCTAATAGACCTTTGTGTCTGGCTGTTCAAAGTCAGCAGACAGCTGGCCCATCTCACCTCTCCACTCTGGTGGAGCTGGTAGCCTTCACCACACAGGTATTCTGGAGTACACAACATGCAGCAATACTAATAGGAGTGTTTGCCTTGCTGAGAGCCAAGTCGTAATTTAACATCACCAGATTACCAACGGGACATTTATCGGACAGCTTGAACCTACTGAATCTTTCCTGGGCTCTGTCAGCGGGGCCAGTACAATTTCATGAACTAGGGGAACAAAGTTCTTCCATATTCAGTCTCTTCATTTCAGCACTACCAGTGAGAATGCCATGGTCAGGGAAAGATGGGGGTGGTGCCAGAGTAAGGGTGTTTGCCCCATCTAGCCTCACCACAGTTCGGGAACCCCATTGCTTCAAATCCAGCTATTATATCCTGCATAGCAGGATACACTTGATGGGCTTGCACACTTGAATGCCAATGGTCCCCACTGTGGATTTTTTCTAATTCTGAACTGATTCCCCACTGGCCAATAGCAATGTGCCTGTGCAAGATTCCACTTGCTTTTACGCTGTCAATGCTTCTCTAATTCTGGTGTATCTGTAATGGAGAGCATCGGCACACAGATGCAGGAATATGGACTTTTGCATCCAAAAGTTCTGCAACCAATGCTTGTCATCCCAAACCTGCATTACGATGCCACCCAACAAGCTCGGCTCATTTCTCAGGCCCAGAAGTTCCTATTCACCATGTGGAGTTGCTGTGTGAAGGCCGGAAACCAGGCTGATACTGTTATTCACAGTGTCCCTCATCCATTCATCAGCCATGAGCAGCTCATCTTCCTCCTTGCACGCTTGGCTGTAGTTGTACACTCTCAAGTGCAAAAAGTGGCATGTAGGAATTTTAAAAGTGGTGTGAAAATTATGGGATGGAAAAAGTGAGGTTGTGGGAATTTGACCCCTCTTTCCCAGCAATTTCTGGGCGACTTGCTGGTGTCCTTCAGTACACTGTGAAAATGTCCCACGAAGCATAGCGCTGGTTGGTGACGTGAGGTACACAGATATACCTACTGTATTTTCTATTTACACAACCAGGTGTGGTGAGGAAGTACAGTGCTGACACAAGCACCCATGTGTCTGAGCGATATACAAAAGTTGGCAGCTCTAAGCTCATGTAACTTATGTTGACCAAACTGTAGCACAGACACAGCTTCAGGCTTTCCCGTTCAATTTTTTATAGTTAAAGTCAACGGAGCAGGGACTTGAACCTCTTATATCCTAGGTGAGTGGCCTAATCACCATTCTATAGAGTTATTTTCTTGGTAGGTCCCTGACACAGTCCTTGGGTCATGGTGTAGTTCTCCTGGAAAATTTCCCCTTGTAGACAAACCCCTATGAAGCTTATCATGTTCCTATACTTTCTGAGAAATGGACTAAAAACTTCATTTCCACTGCCTTGTTCTGTGGGCCCAGGGACTTCAGTCTAGAGGGCTGTCAAGCCAGCATTCTTTCACAAGCACTAAAAATAAATGTATTTTAAATAACTAAAATGCCCAAATGCCAGTACATTAAACAGTATACTGTTGATCAACATGGCACAAAATTGCAGCAAACCACAAATCTGAATAAATAAGTATCAATTTTTATTGAATCATGAATAATTTAAGACTGGTACAATCATCAGCTTTATTCTCCATGACACTGGGGGCGGGGACCATGATCTCAAACAGACCATTTGCAAATTCCAATCCTAAATGACAACTGAAAATTAAACAGGGAGGGGAACAGATGGCAAACGTCATACCGTACACAAAATACTCAATTCCTAGTTTTCTCTTTAAAAATGGCTAGAAAAAATTCATCAAAATGCAGCACTTTTAATCAAATATTTACACTTCTATGTTACAGTGAAAAAATGTACATCTTATAGAACATATTTCATAAACTGTTCCACTGGAAATGACTAGATCAAAACAGCAACCTTCCATTTAATATCCACAGACTTTTTTTTGTTGTTTTTTGTTTTTCTTGAAAGAATTGCCACATTCAGACAAGATTCAACACACATAATATCAAAGTTACGCATCAACAATGAAATAGTTTTTTCTTCCAAAATGTACAAAAAAAGAAAAAAAAAGCTAGCCAAACCCACCCTCAACTAAAACTGTCTCCATGTCTCATTTATGGCCTGTACAATTCTTGGCAGTTATGAAGGAAAAGAAATGGTTTAAGCTTCCAATTTATAACTCAACATGAATGTTGCATAGAATCTTGTATTTTTTTAAACAAGCCAACTTTGTAGAAAGAAAGGCAAAAAAATTGGAAGCATTTTGGACAAAACCTTAAAATGAGAACAAATTCATTAAAAAAAAAAAGTTTACTAAGCTATACTGAAATCATGATGAAGATAAGAAATGTGCATAACAGGTAACCCTGCTTCCCGAAGTTTCAGAAAGGACACTGAGTTTTGTGAAGATTAAAATGATGAACCTACTCAAAGTCACCTCTTTTACAGTACCTCAAATTGTTATCAGAGACAAGCCGATGGATAGAACTCCTTTCCTGCATCTGAGCACAGGCTTACAAACAAAAAATAATCTGACAATTTCAAATGTATTTGTAGGATTAAGTTAAAAGTTTGCTGAGAAATGCTGTGATGTTAAATCAGCTTAGGCCTCTATCCTGCAAACAGATCCACACAGGCACAAGGGCCTACTTGCATGGATTCGGTCTCAGGTTCAGGTATTCAGTCTCTCCCCAGATTCACAGTAGTAGCAGGTAAAGTCAGTCCTGGAAGGCAGAAGTGTCGGACTGCTGAGAAATGAATCACTCTGACTCATCAGCACGCTCTGCATATGATTCCGTATGACTGTAGCCCATTTTACAGTAAGAAGATCTGGTTTAATAAGGTTGATTGAGTAATCCTTTGCCTTTCATTTAAATCATATAATCTAAATTAGAGTTCAGCAAGGTTAAAGCAGTGACACCAGCTCAGGGGATTTTCCCCTCCCCATCATTAAAATATTTTACTTATTCTTTTACAATTTCTTTTTTCAAAAAGATCATCAAGACTTGAAAGCTGTAATGGGAGCAGATTCACGACCAGCTCTCACTGGAGAAAGACAAAATAAGTAACCACAGTCAAGTCACACATAGCAGAAAGTCATGAGGGATAATAAAACTATCCATTCAAACTGAGTATCAGAAGCATGAACTTTTGTCTTTTACATTATTTTAAACCCAGAAGGATTAACAAGCTCTTAAAAAAGTGTTTGTAATAAGTTTTCTACCTGTACATTGAAAAAACAGCAATCGCTTTTCTGTAGTTTAGTAGTGATGGCATAGAAAAGCTGGTATTTTTTTTTCTTGCATTGAACAAACAGCTGTCCAATGAACTATTAGCTGCAGATTGATATGAACCTGAAAAATTATCTCATTTCTCTCCTTTCGTTATGGTCACATTTAAACAAAATCTAATTATTTCACACAAACAATATTCACAGCAATTTGTCATTATATTCCAGGAGATGACTTCTTTAGCCCTGTTTGTTAACTTACATAAAACTCCATAATATACAGCACTAATGTAATTAATACAATTAGTACAAAATAAGTAAGGCATCGCTTTAAAATTCAGCACCGAAATATAGCTGGAAAGGCTTGTACAGATCAATGCCGAGGACTCCGGTTCTTGCTGAGTACAGCCTGAGACAGCTGAAGTGTGGTGGTTTTATTGGAAGTATTTGCTCCCAAGGAAAGGAAAGTGCAATTCTTTGTGAGGTGTTCTTGCTCCCCAACAGAAGTACAAGCCTTAATACTGAAACTGTATTGTGTGCGTGTGGAGAGGAGGAGGAGAAATAGAGAACCAGGTTCACGGCTCAGCCATAACCTAGGAGCAACTTTTAAACTTTAAAGAGACAGTACCTCCCTTTTTAAAACCTGGATAAGACAGTTTCTATGAACTGCAGAAATACTACTTTTTGCTATTTAAAAACCAAACAAGACTAAACGATGTGAGGAGAGTAGCAGTGGACTGCCTGCAGAGCTGAGCTTTAATGAACCCCTTTTGCAATTGTAATGGTCAGAGAGAGAAACCCCTGACAAAAAAGTCTTAGAAAAGAGCTATAAAATTCTAATACAAATGGTAAAAACTGAAGGCAGGACTATACCCTAAATGGGTGAAATTCACCCCTGTCCCTAGGCAAACAGAGAACCTATGCACCAATGAAGCTCCACTTAAGCTCTGGCATTTAAATGGGGCATAGGCCCTCTGCAGCAGAGTGAATTTTGCTCACTTACACCAGTGTAAATCAGGAGTAGCTCTACTACAGTCAGTGGAGTTTTCCTGGCGTAAGTAAGAGGAGAATCAAGCCCTGAATATCAAAGGGGTAATTGGTCTTTAAAATTCTGTAGGATGGTTTGTTACACAGTGTTTGAAAAAAACCCTGATTTGTTTAGACTGTACATATATTTCTATTTATATATCTGTAAATCTCTATAAACACATGGTGAAATAGAGGAAAGCAAGCCAAGGTCTCAGACTGGCAAGGAGAGCAGCTCTCTCTCTCTCTCTCTCTTTTTTTTTTTTTTTTTTTTTACGTTAATATTTATTTTAAATTTCCCTGTCTTGCAGCTTTGCCTTTTATGGACCATTATTACCAAGGCAAGCAACATATTATAGCACCAGAACTATCCGCAGCTGAGGTTAGTCTGCAAAGCTGATTAGTAGAAATCCAGCCCTCACCCAAATGTGTTTGGTCAGAAGCAACATAGACAATAAACATCCCTCCCCTCTCCTTCTGGACAGTACATGGCAAAATGCTGTTTGTCTCATAGCTGTGAAGTGTTTTGTTTTTTTAAATGTCTTCAGTATGTTAGGCATGAGGGCTTACAGTAACTAAACAGAACAAAACAAAGACATAGTGCAGCTCTTATCATTGTAAAAAGAAAAACAGTACAAAAGTTGTTTGGGTTACCTGCACCCACATTCAAGACTGACTCAAGTAAAGTGTCTTGTTCTTGCAGCTCTAATACTGAGACATCTGCCCAGTCCAGTAACAAGTTATCTTCATTAGTTTGTGATAAAGATACTTGTGAAGTAGGAGAGGGACAGTGGGAAACCACCTGTTTTCTGTCTGCTGAAGATCACAACGTCGACTCCAAGGATGAGTCAAGGATGTCATCATGATGGCTGTTGCTGTTGGAGTCACTGTCATAACTCTGGGGGCTCGAATAGTTGGCTGCCTCTTGCAGTCTCATCAGCATGTTCATCTAAGAAAGCGCAGAAAAGGGTTAACGGTTATTTATCTACTGAGACGAAAGAATCTTAATACTACAGGAGCTCCTCAGTTAAAGTCATCCTGGTTAACGTTGTTACGTTGCTGATCAACACGCTCGTTTAAAGTTTGCACAGTGCTCTCTTATAACATTGTTTGGCAGCTGCCTGGTTTGTCCACTGCTTGCAGGAAGAGCAGCCCGTTGGAGTGAGCTGGTAGAGGCTTGGAATGAGGGTGGACCAGCAGCCCCCCAATAACTCCCCATACCCCTAAGTTCCCTGTGCAGCAGCCGCCCAGCAGGCTATCAATTGCTAGCAGTTCAGCTGTTCCTCCCTATAGTGGGATGATCACCCCGCTCCGGCCCTGAAGGGGTTAAAAGCAGTCCTGGAGAGGGCTGTGGCTGGGAAAAGCTGACTGGGGAAGCAGCCACAGATGGGGCCACACCCCAATCAGGCCACAGCTGGCCCTATAAAAGGGCTGTCGGCCAGGAGCTGGAAGTCTTTCTCTCTGGCTGTAGAGAGAGAGAGGGCCTAGCTGCCCGAGACCAAGATACCTAAAGTAGAGCAGAGCTGGGGGAAAGCAAGAGGAGCTGAGGAGCTCCAGCCTGGTAAACCCCCAGGCTGTGGGCCTTGTTAAAGGCCAGAAGGGTATTACTGGAGCAGTGCTGGGGAATAGGGCAAAAGGAGCTGGGGAGTTCCAGCCTCGCAACTCCCCAGGCTGAAGGCCTTGTGTGGGGTCTAAACAGGTACTGGGGTTGCAAAGGTGCAGCCCGGGGCTAGGCAGAGGCAGCAGGTCCTATCCTCCTTGCCAATGATGAGTAGTCATTACAGACAGCAGTCTGCCCCAGTGAATGGGGGCTAGATGATGACTGGCAGTAGCCACTGAGGCAAGGTGGGATAACAGGGTTGGGGGTCCCTGGGAGGGGAGACCCAGATCTGTAGGTTACTGCAGTGGGCAGAATCCAGAGAAAAAGGAGCACTCCCAGGGGGCAGAACACCAAGGAAAAGGACACCGGGGTCTGGGAAGGACACGGGGCCAGCGGCAGGTGAGACGCTGGCCTGCAGTGTGTGCTCCAAGCACTGGAAAAAGCTAATTCCCAGATGACCAGCAGATGGCGCCACACCGGTGAGTCATCACATCACTACTCTCCCCACACTATGTGCTAATCTTGCCCTCTGCCTTAGAGCTGCTCCCGGAAGCCTCCTTCTTGCTGTGCAAGTAACCAAGTAACTTATTATCTCTAGCCTGATTCTTGCCCATATATTTACTTGGTAACTTGTTATCTCTAGCCTGATTCTTTCATTCCTATTTGTTTTTCCCCCCTAGCAAGTACACCCTAATTAGCTCCGGAGCTTTAGCTGAGAGAACTCACCAAAGGATCTCCTTCAGCATCACTCGGGGGAACTTGTTTGCTAGTTGAACCTTCCCGTGGCATTGAGTACCCATCAAATCCAACATCTTCAGGCCGCAGTTGCAGCAACGGAGGCCACTCGTGGTGCTGTGGGGTGGCTGCCCAGGGATACGTGTCCATTACCCATTTAGCAGGATCCTCCCAGGGAGCTCTCCTTCCATACAACTAGAAAACAAGAACAAATGCGTCTCTTAAAATATGTCTGTAATATAATTGGTTTATTACATTAGTTCACGCTTGTCTTGCCAAAGTGAGCTCTTGTGTCATGGTTCTCTCCGTGTGGAAAACACTCTGAATGAAGCCAAACAGGGTTTCATCCTTATTACTCTGACCATGAAGTTCTAGCTATATAATGATAACTGACTTAGAGGAGGCTGACCATCTCCTTTGAGACCACAAAACCTCTTAATCTGCCATCAACTGTGGAGAAAGGGAAACTGAGAACAAACAACTTTGTTTCAGAAGTTGAGTGCACCATCTCTCTGTTCCTATTTCTTTTGGACTAAATAAGCAAAATACAAAATCCAAGTCACTAGTGTACACATCCTGTCTGCAGTAGGATACCAAATATTTGCTTTCAAAGTCATCAAGAAGTTTCAGTATGTTGCTAGAGCATATAAGTGTAACTGCTTGATGCCTTTAATCAGAAACTAAGAGGATGAATGCCAAAGAAATACTTTTTGAAGTCAATGAATTTTTGGATTTTCTCTGTGCTCACACTAGTGAGTGTGCCAGCAAATTCTGGCTCCATATGTTCAGCCTCGAACCACACACACACACCTCCCGAAAGGTGTTTTCATTTGAACATAATGGTCAGGAAAACACAGCCAGTGTTGCTGAGTTATATCATTTGTTTTATTTATAAATAAACACTGCTCTTTGATCTATTCAGATCACTTAGTTTTCATTAGATGAAAACTCACTGTTGAGCCACACGGGTTTCAAAAGCAGACACCCTTCAGGACTGGATTTCAGTAGCTGCTCTTTGTTACTTGAGCTCAAAGGATTCAGACTCCCCTTTATAGTGTACAGTGAAGAGTGAAGCAATAAGACACAGTAGGTGGTCATGGATGTATTATGAGAACATCTGAATGCCTTTAATCCATGGGGTATATCTTAGGGCTAACCCTCACCCCAAATCCCTTTATTGACATTAAGAACACTTTTTATGATGAAGCCAAAGTGTTTCCACACATGGAAATGGTTGATGTTGGTATTTTAGAAAGCTGAAAAGCAACTGAGCTGTGAGATTCTCCCAGATTAATCCCAGTGCTCTCATTTTAGATTATTCTCCAGACATCTGAACAAAGCTTCAACCCAAGAATGTTTACAATATAGAATGCAAAAGTCAGCCACTAAAAGGATATTCAGCCATGAACCCATTCTCCCTTAGACTCTTAGAAAGCTCATTTGAAGCCAAATTCCCGAAGTCCTGGCTCCTATACCCTCAGTCAGCATTCTCTCTCTCTCAGAGTCTATCCCCACCCAACAAAGAGTTTTTAGATGTATTTTTCCAGAAAATAATTATGATCTTGAAAAGACTTCCTCACAGCCAACCAAGACATAAAATAAAATATCATTTTGAGATTAATTTGTTGATTTTCACATCATAGTCTGGAAAGCAGCAATGATCGACAACCCCATATATTAAGCACTAATAGGTGGAATTGGAGAAGAATGAATGATGGAGAGAGCGAGACTAATACACTAGTTCCACACACTAACTTCAGTGCAGTTTCTCCCGATTTACACTGGGATAAGTGAGGAGAAAAATTAAGACCACAGATTTTCCATTCATTTCTGGACAAATGTACTCCTCTGACAATTTTGGAAACTAAAGACTTAAAAAATATCTGAATGAAAAAGCCACTTCATAACTGCCACGAAAGCTGTTCAATGACTAAACAGCTCCTATAAAGAGGAAGTACTTTTCCTTAGCAGAAGTGGTGGGAATAAAGAGATTTGCCAACTCTTTCAGAGCTCAAGAATAGCTCAGTTTCCTCCAACTTCCACTCGCTTATCTATCATTGAGGCTGCTATGCTTATTGGCTAAGTACGGCTAGTTAGGGCAAACTCTGAAGCCTATCAGTGCTATTTCTTATATTGGCTGTTTACGTCGTTGGCACTGAGAGCAACAGACAGCTAGTCCCCTCCTAGACCAGATTGCTGTCTCCAGAACAATCCAAAAAGAATAGTCCCAACTAGAGAATCAAATCTAGTTCTCCGGGATGGTAATAGGGAGAGTTAGCACCAAATATGCACCAAGACAACAATGTCTGAATGCCACTAGCTATGCAGAAGAAACAGCACAAAGATTAAGATGACCTTCCAATGAAACAAATGTGCTACTGAGATTAATGTACTTAAAGGGAACATCGTTAGCATCTGAGAAATGTTTAATCAAATTTTGGCTTGTGTTCGTGATGGTGAATTAGATCAGGAAGATTAATAGCCAAAGGTCCAGTTCTGTTACTGATCCTGCAGACTGAAGACACATCACAAAAATAGATTACTCATAGAGTAAAGCACTACTCAGTCTGAATAAAGGTGGCAGAATGATGCCCTGAATAAATACAGAAAGAAAAACAAACTCCACAGCAACATCACATAACAGGAGACTTTGTTACAAAGATACATATATATCAAACAGACCAATTCCTTCTTGGAAGATTCTGATTCCATCAAATTATATGAGCCAAGTGGCTTATTCCACTGGAGCCACCGAGGAGATTAAAGTTTATGGGTGGTGAGTATAAATATAGATTTTTAAATATATAGCAGCAAAGTGCAGATTCAGAAATTATGCAATGATTAATTGCTTTAAATGTTAACATTTATTCAATTCTGAAATTATGCCCAAGTGATCAAATGAGTTGGCACAGTTGTCCAGTAGGTGGTGCCAGCAAGTCTTAAACCCATCTTTCCCTTCCTCAAAAGACAATATTCTTCATAATCATTTAGTTAGGTTTCAATGTAAGATGTGGTAAATTGGGTCTACTATTTAAATCTGTTTCCTCAACATATGGAGCATTCCTCACATCTGCTAAGCTGCTAAGAAGTGGAGTGATTTGTAAACTTTATATACGGCTCCTGGGTATTGAAAAAGACAAATGTTTCCATCAATTCCTAGTCCAGCTCTGAAAAATAGTTATGCAGTAAGTGCATTTCCTATTTAAGTAACTACCCTATCTCCAGTGTGCTACCAAACCAGTGTACTAATAGTATTACACTATGATCTGAAAGTAACTGCTTTAAATGAAATAGGCAGAAGGTTGGAGGCAGTAAAGATGAGAGCATGTACAAAACTGAATGATTTTAAGACAACAGAAGACGTTAGAAGGAGAGTAGGATGTGAAATTAGAACATGAGATTGGCTGCAATAAAAAAGAATTACAATGGTAGGGCTACTCACAGAAGACACAGAGATGATAAGATGCCAAAGAAAATAATGCAGACATAACCAGAGTCAGGCAGACCTAGAGGCTTATCACCAACTAGATGGTGGGACATTGAATGCAAGGACATAACCAGGCTGGGCTTAATGGAGAAACAAACCACAGACAGGAATGAATGGCAATGCTGTACTGCTCCCTGTGTCTGTGAATATGCTTTAGGATGAAAAGCATATCTCCAGCAAACTCAAGAGAGGAACTAACATTTTCTTCCTGCAACTCTTGCAGATGTTCCCTCTATGCATATTAGAAGGTGGCAGTTCCTAGTTAATGTGCACATATGCAAAAGATAAAGCATAAAAGAAAGTACCAGACTGGCATTCTGGTACCTCCTATTTGCTCTAGCTGTGGCCTATAACAACAACAGGAGGGAGAAAGACAGATTGTCCACATTTTCACATCTCTGCTTTAGGGGAAGAGAGACAAAATCAAGACTCAGCATGTCCAATGGGAACAGTTGTTAAAAGGATCCACCTGGCCCACATGCCCTTCACCCATAATGAGTCTTTAAATGGCAATAAAAATACAGTATTAATTCAGTCCATGTCCAGTCCCATAAATCACAGAGACTGGACTGAAATCAGGACTCCACTGTTCCTTTCTGATAGTGGTTCCATGTAACAAGAAGTGTTCACAAAGAAGCATTTGTGGGTATGGGGGACAGACAGATGTCAGAGTCGAATATACATTTCTAGCACCATTTTTTTCCACAAGAACACATGGCTATAAATTGGCTATGAAAATTCAGGCTGGAAAGTGGAAGAGGATTTCTCACCCTCTCAGCAGCAAGGTTCTGGAAGAGCCATCCAACGGGAGATGTGGGTGTAAACAACTTAATTAGTTTTGAGACAGACCAGGACACAATTCTGAGTGTGACTGTATGACTGGATTGCTTGTGATGATGGAAGGCAGGGCTCAGTAGATTTGGGGTTTACTTCTAGTTTATGCCTTATTCTCCTAAAAGCTCATACTTCAGGGCTTCAGCTGGCCACCTGCATAGGTCAGGAAAGGATATCTTTCCTGCTCCCCACATTCCTCAGATGTATTCTGAAATAGCCACTCCTGGAGATGGGACCAGAATGTGCCAAGGCTCTGAGGTAGCACTGAGCTATCTGTCGCTCATGCGCTTGGCTAACTGGTTGTTGCTCACCTGCTCAGGGGCTGATTGTCATAAGTGGGGTGCATAAGGAATTTCACCCAGGTCAGTTTGGCAGCGTCCTTAGGGTTTTTTCACCTTCCTCTTCAGCATGGGGGTGTGAGTCACTTGCCAGAATCATCTGGTATTCTCTCATTTAATCATTTCCTTGCCACGGCAGAGGCTGTGGGCACTGGTGTGTACCTTGGTCCTTGTGGCACATAATAGCCTAGTCTCCTAGGCTGTAATACTTTGTTCTAATTTCGATTCTTGGGTTTAGTGTGCGGGTGCTGGTGACCTATACTGTACAGGAGGTCCGATTAGATGACCTGGTGGCCCCTTATGTGACTAGTATAACAATCTAAACTCTGTGACTAGTACAACAATCCTGTCCATTTTCTGAGCCTCCCAACCTATGTGAGTATTGTGATCCCATTTTATTGATTAAAAACCGGAGGCACATAGAGGTTAAGTCACCTGTACAAAGACAAAAAAAGCAATTCTTCTGGCTCCCACTCTCCTGCTTTAAAGGTGACCTGTAAAGGGAATTTTAAGAAGTGGTTGCTCTACTTTTATTTTTTCCTCTTCTTTGGGAGGTACAAATAAATTTGTTTTAAGTTTCTTTTGTCTGTTTGTTTTTTATCTTAGAAGTATCAGGAATATCAAGCAAGTAAAGGGCTGGGATTATCACATACTATGTGTCTGCACAGTGCCTATAACTATTGTCCCCAATATGCTCAAGGCCTCTAGGAGCTACCACAGTAAAAATGATAAATAATAAAAGTCTGATCTTCTGTAGTTTGGACAGAAAATTTGTTGGATGATTCAGGTGGGTAGTTGGAGTTTTTTCACATCTTAAGTGAAGTTGTGTTCTCTGCAGTGTTCTTCAGGCACTAGAGTTAAAGGTATGCTAATGGCAGTACAACTAAAAATCTTTCTTCCTGTCAATTATTCTGTTTTCACTCTATTGTGGTGTCATGACTTCACTAATTCTCCAGTTGCCACACAATTATTCTTCCAATGCAGACAAAAACTGACACTCTGATGTAGAGATGACATTTCACCAGAAAAAATGCTACTATTTTATCATTTTTAAACTCAACCCATGCCTTCTTTATACATCATGCAGTAGAAAAAAAAAAGGAAGGCCATCATTAAGAAAAATTGAAACAATCATATCTTAACAAGTGTTACATATAATTTTACTTTGCACTCTACATTTTAAGGCCAGAAGGGACAATTATGATCACTTAGTCTGACCTCCTCCATAACACAGGCCGTAGACCCTGGCCCAATAATTTCTGCATCAAGCACATAACTTCTGTTTGAGCTACAGCATACCTTTCAGAAAGATATCCGGTCTCGATTTAGAGACTTCAAGTGGCAGGGAATCCACCAGATCCCTAGATTACATTGTTCCAACCCTCACTGTTAAAAATCTGTGCCTGTTTACTAGTCTGAATTTGTCTAGCTCCATCTTCCAGCCATTAGATCTCATTATGCCTTTTTCTGCTAGATTGAAGAGCCATCTACTACCAGAAAACCCTTCCCCATGTAGGTACTTGTAAACCATGATCAAATTATCTCTTAACCTTCTTTAGGATTAACTAAATAGATTGAGCTTCTCAAGTTTCTCACTATAAAGCATGTTTTCCCAACTTTAAATCATTCATGTAGCTGTTTTCTGAACCCTTTCCAATTTTTTAATATCTTATTTGAATTGTGGACACCAGAACATCACAAAACATTGCAGCAATGGTCTTGCTAATAGTCCTACTTGACAGTCTGCTGCTGATGCCTCCAAGAATCATGTTCACTATCTCAGCTATAGTATTGCATTGAGTGCTGTGGTTCAGCTGATTATCTACCATTGCTGGTAAAACTTTTTCAATGTCACTGCATTCCAGGACACTGTCTGCCATTTTGTGTGACCTACATTCTTTGTTCCTAGATGCGGGACCTTGGTATATTAAAACATGTTCAAACGAGCTCACCTTACCAAGCAATCCAGATCAGATATATGAACATGGAAAACCTAGGGTTACAATCATTCCTTGTTTTAATGTGACTGTGCTGATTTTTAGTTTGAAAGTTAAGAGGGGCAGGAGAAGCGTACAGGGCCACTGACTCATTCTAAAAATTATCTCAGCCAGCATAACATCTGTAGGCTGTTCCATGAAATTTAAATGCAATGAGTTTGATTATTTTTAATAAAAAACTTGTTCTGTGGAACAATCACTGTCACTCACACACCCGTAAGATTTTACTTACCAATAATTAGATAAATGCCATGACAACCGTGGGAGGTAAGCATTTTATTACACCTACTTTGTGGATAGGGAACTGAAGTACAAAGAGATTAAGTGCTTTTTCCAAGGTCACAGAACAAGTCAGTAGCAATCTTGAACTGAACATATATCTCCTGATTCCAAACCCCCTGCTCTAGCCATAAACATGCTGACTCCCATAAAAGGTAGAAGTCCCACTACTATCCCAGCTTTCTAAAACTTCTAGAGAGCCTGAATTTTTAATCAAATGCTATGCACAGGCACGTCAATAACGCTGCTAAAATTAGAGTTAATGAAGCTTTCTTTCACTGCAAAGAAATTCAGTCAATATTTCATCACCTGCACTGAGAAAAAAATAGATAGTGTTTGTGAGAACGATCCTAACAATCATTTAATAAATCTCTCCAAATCCTGCGTAGTCTCTCTGCTGACAGATAGCTAAAGGTTGAGAGTTCATTGGCCCTGTAAACATATTGCAAATGAGGGATAATACTGTAAATGAATGCCTTCAAGAATGGCATTTGAGATGTGGGGTAACATTTTCAGAAGTGCTTAAAACACCTAGGAGCCTGAGTCCCATTTTCAAAAATGGTTTAGGCACTCAGAAGCCTAACAGTCATTGAAACTCAGAAGAGATTTAGGCTGCTAATACCTAAATAATTTTTGAAAATTTTACCCTAAGTCTCAAGTTGTTTCTAGAGAAAAGTTTTAATATGATTCTGTTGCATCCAGTATCTCCTTGCTATTTTGACAGAAACCCTATTCAGGTTTCACATTTGACTTCCTCACCTGTAGTCCTTCTCTGACTGCCTCCAAAAGATATGGGATAATAGAGTAGTTCCACAAGTCAGTAAACCAGACCCTAGAACCATCCACATCTATTGGACAAGAGAGGAAGAGTCGTGGACCTGGAAGGGGAAATTAAAGTCACATCATGAACATGGTTTGCAGCAGTTAATTCAAAAGTAATATCAAGCACCAACTCTAAGTTCTTTGGAGACTGTAACTTAAGAGGCAAGAAGAAATATACAAATTTCAGCATCTGCTTTTTTTGAGATAATTTGAAAGTCCCTGAATTACCTCAACACTGCATTGCATTCAAGAAGGAACCAATTACAGTGTTTACAAACAGAATTTTAAAAAGTTCATTTATGTCTACATCCCATTTATTATGAACCCTTGATACAGTTTTGCTTGATAGGATGGTCAGTCTAAAAATGTGACTTTATAAATCACTTCCCCCCAATGGCTCTTTAATTCCAGTGGAGTATGTGGAACTGGAATATACCCCCTTAGAAATATCAGAGAATGCTTTGGTGCTAGAATGCAAGTCCTCAGTTCTCACCAATAGTAACATCAGAGGAACTGTGAGCCTCCAAGAACTTGTTGAGATGCTGCCAGACCTTGGGAATCCAGTCAATGATTTTAACCAGTTCTGCATTTCTCATCCTGCCACTGATTTCTATTTCAATTAGTTTTCGCCTCAGGAAACGACCAAGAAAGCCCTTGACTGGCTCAGTGTGGTTTGCACATAGCACCCATCTAAAGCAGAAGAAAAGAAGTGTCAGAGATTTACCTGTTATTCTAGAGAGTAGTAATATGACAGGTTAGGTCCTGAAAGGGTTTTGTTCATCCTGTCTAGCTGATATTCTCTTTATATTGTCAGCTAAGCAGTATATCCATAACCATTAGGGAATTTGGCAACTTACATACAGTACCTGAAATTGTGGTGTAGTTGAAGGTTAGGTGTTGAGGACGTGGCCTGGTTCATTGTGCCAATAATGTAAGGACTATGAGAAAACATTGAACATATCAGTATTTGTAAACTCATTTCTAGGCAATAATTCAAATATATTTAATAAATAACTTCAAATTAAGACCTTTACAACCTTAATATGCAGCTAGATTTACTCCAACCGCCAGTCTACCAGTGCAGTTTATCTGCAGGTACAAATGATTACACTCACATTTTTGAGCCTGCAATAAATTGTGGGTGCAAAACTAACACCTCAAAATAGAGGCCTTCACTGAAAACTGGGTTCTTAGTATCCAAAGGCTACTGTGTGTGATGACTACAATTTACCAAAATACTTTACTACATTTTATTACATACATACATAATATATATATATATATATATATATATATATATATATATATTAAACAATTCTATGCAACTAGACTCTGCTGATGGAATCAGTTCTAGCCATCTTTGATCATAGTATCAAAAATAACCTGATAAATGTTGTCTAGAATTTATTTTATTGATCAGGGTATAGTCTGATTCTGCAGAAGGATCTGTTTCAGGGGTCTGAGGTGTGGGTTTAATATCCCATTACCATTTATGGTACTTGCAGTTCAGAAGCCCATTGAAGATCTCTCCTAGGGAGCTAACATGATGCAAATTGTCCAGAATGACGACAAGAGGCATATCCACAGCATTATTTTCGCTGTTACACTGGTCAGCAAGGTTGGACAAGTATTGGCGCAGTTCCTGCAAAGCATATGTAGAAGAGGAAGCTGGTTTTCATATTATTCCTCAGAAACTCAGTTAACAGAAAAAAACTATTTGCTATTTGGCTGTTGGATTCAATTCTAGAAATGCTCCTGACAATGAATATAACATAGCCTGCTTTGCTTTAGTCACAGGAGACCAGATTGTTCCAAGTGGAGTAATCATATGACTTCTACTTTTAACTTTTGTTTTAATCCAAATACTTTTGGGTGTTACAGACCCAAAGATATACCAGGAGTCCTGTTTGGGAAGCCAATTTGGGGATTCCCACGGGCCACGGTCTGCCTTTTTGCTAAAGCACCTTGTGCTACACTGTTTTGGCCATGCTGCACAGAGCTCTGAGATGTTTTAAGAACTTCCTCAAGGCTAAGTATACTGGGTAAGCAGGTGAGAAAGTTGCAGAAGGAGCAATGCACCTCAACTGCCCATCCTTGCCATGTTTGATCATGTTCTTGCCATTGTGTTAACTCTAACAGCACAGAAAATGAGCCTGGCCAAGATGCTCATTTGTGGAGGCAGAAGTTAGATGGCTTAGACGATGGCATGAAAGAAAGATGAGATCAGTGCCACTGCTGAACATCTGGGTGAGGTTGCTTTCATCATCTCTAAAATGTGCATTAAACAGGATGCCCCAAATTATATCAGTTGCTAGCAACCACACTTTCCAGCACTTTGCTTTAAATAACTCTACTCCACCTGAGACCATCACATACGTAGCTTGGCAGGATAGCTTTGTTTTCTTACTCACAAACCTTACCAGAGGTATACACCAAAAAATGGTGCATTATATTGTTACTTTTTTTTCAAAGCATCCAATAACTTTCTCAAAGGTTTTACATCACGATAGCCTACTGATATTTACTTAAAGCTGAATCCCTCATTTCTGGCACATAGTAGCAGTGTTTCGGTAAAGATACCTTCCATTTCCTCACCTTACTGGACTTATGATCCACGTTGAAGGTTGCAATAACTCCATCAGCCAGCTCTCTGCCCTCTCTAAGAACCATAAACTCAGACAGACGATTTGCTAGGTACGTTTTACCAGTGCCACTTGGCCCAGACAAGATAATCCGTCTATGTTCCATTAAGAGAGAGACATATCGCTGCAGTATAGGCTTTGGAATCAGTGACTCAAACACCAGACAGTCCAAACTGTTCTCACAGATACCTGCATTTAGAAAATTAACATCATTCAGGGGATCCGTATCTTGCTAAAGTTGCTAAAAGGTGTTTGGGTTTTTTTTAAGCGTTTTTAAACTTCTCTCTCAGTAGCAAAAATATCAGTTCCTATTGAGGAAAATGTATGCATTTCAACTGCCAAGTTTAGACTAAATTAAAGCTAAAGCATAAAAAAAAGCGCTGATCTAAAATAGAAAATCTGACTGTGTGTTGGGTTGTTTCCTGGTATAACTGGTCACAGGGCCAGTTATATCAGGAAACAACCCAAAAGCTTCACCCAGAAGGTGCAGACTCCACCCACATCAATCATAAGCAGAACCTTCCCTACCATAGATGAAGACTCCTTTTTACACTATAGCATCTCTCATGGTAGTCATGAATCAGTTAGTTATATTGCAGTGGTTCCCAAACTTTAACAACCCGTGAACCCCTTTCACAAAAATGCCCGGTCTCGTGAACTCCCTCCTAAAAATGAATATTTCCAGGGATTTTCTCCTTTACCTGAATATAAATTATAAAAGCAGTGATCTTGATAATATAAACTTTGTTTTCATGACATGCTTATTACACACTATTTATTATTAATTATTATTATTTATTAGAGTATTTTTATTACATTATGAAACCAGCAACACTCTTCCAAGATCTCACTTTTGTAGCTTGTATCACTTTGAATAGCCTGTTATAAGACGAGGCTCCTATGTTTCATCAAGGAACCTCATATGTGAAACAGCATCAAGGTATTTAAGAAGCCAACTCAAAGAGTTCTTCCTACACAAGCATTCAGGTCTTGAGCAGTCCATGCAAACAACACAGGTTACAACAAAACTTCAGCTTGTTCTTTGTAACAATTTTAAAAACAATATTAGCTTCCTATTTAATTTTAAAAACATCAAATAATATCCATCTCCCTCTCCATTTCTTATAAGGAGTCATGAAGTTTAAACCTCCTCAATGTGATAGACATGCTTGCTTTGATTTATTTAGCTCTTGGAAGTCCAGGGGCTCCAGGCTTCTGGCCCTGCGCGGCCTGGGGTCCCTAGGGGCAGCTCTTTCCGCTATTAGGGAATTTTTTCCCAAGAACGCCTTGTAACATTTCATGAACCCCAGTTTGGGAACCACTGTTATATTGAATGCAAAGTGTCTTTACTGGGACCTCTCCTGGCTCTCTAACTCCCAGAATAGCCAACACAGCCTACACTGCCTAAATCCTGCCCCGGACAAATGGTAATAGATATAATTACTGGTTAAACTATATGCCCATGAGCCATCTCCATTCTTTGGATTTCCTCCACCATGGAGCTGTGAAAGTTTATTTTGTCTCTCAAGAACTGCTGGGTAACTCCCAGCTTCCAGTTCTATTGTAGACAAATCTATTCACAGGCCATTTCATTGTTAAGTACAGTCACAGAAAGATACATTTACCCAGAATTTAGCCATTTATTTTTGCGCTGCAAAACAAAACAAACCTATCATCAAGTTCCCCTGCTTTCTCCAAACATCCAAACCATTTGCAATTAAACTCCTTCTGTGCATTATGATAGACACAGCTTCAGGCATAAAAATTTCCATAGAGGAGCATTCGTGCAATGTCAGCAGTCACTTTAGGCAGAACTGGTTCAGGATAAGCACACAAAGCTTAAAAATAAACTGAAGGAAGGGAATGTTAGCACATCAACTGCTGACAGAATCGTTAGCACCTGACTGATTACTTACAAGATCAAACATTTGTATGCACAGCTCTATATCTGGAAGGTATAAATGAATAACTGGCTTCCCACAAAGTGATTAAAATAGAATTTTTAAAATAAAAACGTAAGTATATCATAAATGAGTCTACAAAGCAGAAGTAAAGCTATTACAAGCTGAATATATAGCTTATTTAGTATGACAAGTTCTCAAGCAACATTTTCATTCAAGTTGTTCCATGGGGCCTTTAGAAGAAAGTCTTGGTTCTTGGAGAAACCTGAATAAACTGAAATGTTTCAGTATTTTTGTGATTATGTTTTTCCTGCTTTACAGCTAACATTAACTCCAAAGACTTGTCTATTCTGTGGGATGATATGCTTCATGGACATATCATTTCTAAAGTGCACTAATGTGTTGCATATTCATTGGCCCAGGTAGACTCTGTTGGTGCACTTTAACAAAGTACTGTTTCTAACAATATTATGTTCAAGCGTACTTCAGAACTTTTAGTGCATGCCAATGCTAAATTACACAGGTGAGGCTGTGACGGTAACTTAAATGGTATTTCTCTGCGTAGGGCCATGAAAGAGAAATTGATTCCACTCCTGGTTCCTCTTTTTCATGACAGCAAGCCTGTTCATTCCTATATGTGGTAGGAAGAGAACATTTTCTGTTGCATAACAGCACCTCTGGTTGATTAAATGAGCAGTACTGTCAGCCAATAAAGGGACTCCCATACAGTCCCATACAGGAAGGAAGTTGATTATGGCACAGATTTGAAGAGAGGGAGGGGACAGAATGAGTCTCCAAAAGAAATATAAAAGATTACTCCCCCAATTAAAGAAAGACGGAATGAAAGAACAAACACAACGGAGTTCAAACCATGAATCTTGGGATCTTTTCTTGGTTCTACCTGTGACCCAGCAAAGGACCTTTATTGAAGTCGATGGGCCCTGTTGGAGAAAGGCGCTAACCAATCAGAGTAAGGGTATCAGAATCTGGCCCAAGGTGCATTCCGAATCCAGGATGAAATCTGCTACAAGTGAAATTGTTATTACTACTATTACGGGACTAAGAAGATATAGTGATACTGAATTTGGGTACAGGCTCAATGTCCTAAAACTCTTCAAAGTCTAATGCTTACATTAAAAAATGTCACTGAAGAAGTAAGGTACAGGTGGGTTAAAGCAAGAGACAGGGAAAAGAAATGTAATAAAACTTCTCCAATCCTCAGAGCTTCCTAAAACCATAGGCGTTGTGAGATATAACCACTGAGAACTACAATGGATGGATCAAGTATAATTACCTTTGATAGTAACTGAGATGGTGGTGTTTTCGCCAACTAGATAACCACAGGGCAGCAGCTCAGGTGTCTCGGCACTATTTGTGCGTTTGATTTCCCCAAT
The DNA here is from genome assembly GCA_007922305.1 of Dermatemys mawii. Classification (NCBI taxonomy): domain Eukaryota; kingdom Metazoa; phylum Chordata; order Testudines; family Dermatemydidae; genus Dermatemys; species Dermatemys mawii. The sequence continues at coordinate 23,943,407 of ML677332.1, forward strand.
GTTGTATCCCAAAACACTGTCTGAATTCAATCCTAGCTGACTCACTGGATCCACATGAATGATATATTCCTGGGGTGAAAAAATAACATCTAAAATCTACTTGTCCTGAAGGTTCTGTGTCACAATAACAACACACAACACTTAGGTAGTGCTTTGCATTTTCAAAGTGCTATACAAACATTATCTAATTAACCCTCACAGTATCCCTATGAGGTAGGATGGTAACTTATCTCTACGTTACAAACAGGGAAGCTGAGGTAGAAAGAGGTTAACTGTATTGCCCAAAGTCACTCAGCGCATCGGTGTGAGCCAAGATTAGAATTCAGTGCTCCCTGGAGCCAAGCTTGCACTCAGACCAATATGCAAATCCGAGTCTCCATGGAGGTCCACAAGGTATTGTAGTTAGATGTACTGTTAACTATGAAAACATTTATTACTGAGTGGAAAGATTCAAACACACAGTAAATTGTCACTGTTTACCTTAAATAACCGTCTAACAACCCCGTCCAGAACATCCCATTTTGTCTTGCCACTGACTCCAATGCAGCCAATGAGGAAGAGGCGGGGCCTGGAATCCTAATGCATACAAACGTATGAATTAAAGTGAAAAGAAAGCTAATGTGAGACTCTCCAAAGTAAATGATTTATTTAAAATCCTGATTTGTCTCTAAAACAATTGGTCTCTACTTTATAACAACGTATGGTAAATGTTGAAAACCATACAAAAATCCTCTCTTTATCCTACTAAATAGTCTTTGCATTGTTAAATGCACAATTAAAATAATGGTTATTAATATGGAGGGCACTTAAAATTCAACCCACCAGAAGTTTTAAATATCAGGAAGTAGAGCTTAGCAAGAGGAAAATTATAGCCATTATAATCAGAAACTGAGATTGTGGTAACATATTTATTTTCTCAATAACTTTCAGATCAGATATGCTTGATTTGCAAGTAAAAAAGCTTTCCCCTCTCCATTTCTGAAAACTCCATCAGGGATCTGAAAATCAAGTTAGATTTTTTTTGTATCTCTTGGCAATAAAGATTATACAAAGAATTTAGTTGACAATGTTGTTCATGATTGTCTAAGGGAGAACAGAAAGAACAGAAACCAAATTCTTTTGCAACAACTGCACGGGATCTGCACTGCTAACTGAAGAAAAAATAGTTGTCATTAAAGAGAACAGATACGACTCCAAGACACATCAGTGTACTAAGATACCATTTCTATTTAATTACTTTTCTGACCATGAACATAAATCTAGTCAAATAGAATTAAACGGATAATTTTTAGAGTTAATTTGCTTATAACTTAGGTGCATCCTTGGTGAATTAATTTCCCCACAGAATTTATTCAAGTACATTTGGCGTTTAATGGAAAGTAGATCTGTTGACTCTGTTGCATTTCCAGTTATTTGATTAATGTTATGTCACCCTATTAATATATGTATGTGGGAGTGACACAAATTATTCCTCAAATAGGTGTTTATTAAGGAACAGCTACTCAACAATTTGGTCTGATTGGTGCTCTCTAAATGCAATTTAGCAGATTTACACATGCTCTCAAGTTTATTAAATGGACAGCAATGCACAATACTTGAAATGTGTTTGTTCTTTAATTGGTTTAAAATTAACCATGTGTGTTTGCAGGTTAGTGGCTAGGGGTGTTTAAGCCTGGAATAGTTTCAAAACGTGACCCTGATTTATATTTAGGCAATTTGGGCTGGAATGACAAACTTTGGGTCTCCTCAGACAGGATCCATTAATTCTGCTGTGAGGTAGGCCACTCGTCTTACTGTCTATCTCAACAGAATGATTTGAATGCTAAATTAGTATGAGAACTGGGGAACTGCTAAAATAATTTTTAAATGTTTGCAAAAATAAAAAGCAAAACAGATTCCAAGCAGTAAATACAGGAGTTCAGGATGTAGAGACCTAATATAGAACACAACTCACCTCCTTCCATTTAATTTCATCCTGAAAATTAACAACTATTTTAACATGCCTGCCTCCTTCCTTCCGGGCACAGCCCTCACCAGGGTCATCTAATAGCATGTCTGTGAATGGTAAACATCAACAGTCTCTTAGTTTTGCAATGACAGCAATGAAGAGCATTACACCAATATTTTTGTTACACTGGGACAGAACACAGCTTAGTCCCCACTTGCATAGAGGCTTAATGTGAGAATATTGTTAGTGACATCCCTGCCAAATCGGCAGACGATTCTCAAAAAGGGAAAGTCACAGAAAATTACCACTGTCAGTTACCCCATATTTTCCTTCCTACAAAATATCATGTTGGCAAATGTACATAATTAAATGGCTCTGAACATGATTCTGAGTAGCTGAGGTCATAATTGGAAAGCTAGATTTTAGGGTGTAGCAGAACTATGATGACATTCTAACAGAAGAGTTTATCCCAGTGGCTGACACACATCCACACCATAGTCATTAATAATCCTTACTCTTTTGTTTCTCATGACTAACCAAAGTGAGCATTCCAACTACAGGATAAAACTTGCCCGTTGCCTTTCACAGTATGCTCACCAAGACTGGTAGACTCTGTGAGGTTCAGGCTGTGCTGAGAGAGACCCATGGACTGTCTTGGCGAGGATGAAATGGAAATCTGAGACTGAGCCCTGCTACAGCTGCCGTGGTTTTCAGACTTCAACCGGTCATTTTCTGCTTTTAACTTCTCAATCTCGCTCTTGAAAAGAAACATCAGTAGACAAGAGGCACATGCTACCTCAATTCATTTAGGAGTGGCTGCAAGTATACATTTCAAGAAACTAACTGAAGTATCTAAAGAATAAACCCCGGATGTCTAATAAGATGCACTTTTCAAAGTCCCTTTGAAAAAACTGCATACGAAGAAACTAAGGGATGCACACTTTGTAGTGACTGTCAGCCAAGTGCATGCACACACCAGGGGTTGCTTGTATTCTTCCATTCCATCTCAAAAGCTCCTTGTGTGCCATCCGCCCTATATTTCTGGGATTTCCTGAAACTTCTTTCCCTGCCAGGGGTTGTGTGTGCCTCCCCATTTCACTCCTCTCATCCCTGGGTTTCCCATTCTCTCTTTTCAAGGCAGAGGCTCAGCGTGTCTCCCAATTCCCCCTTCCACCTGTATCAGGGTTCTTCAATCTCCCTTTTCTGCCAGAGGTTCTTGTACCCCCTTTCACTCTATTGCCATTCTCCTGCATGCTGGGGGCTTTGTGTGCACCCCCATATACTCCTATGGTAAACGCTCCGTTTGCATTCACCCTTCTACCATATCGGGATCCCACAGTCTCCCCCACACCAGGGATTCTGTGTCTTTCCCATTTCAGGGTGCCCTAATCTCCCCTACACCAGGGGCTGTGTGCCCCTACAAGTTCTAGGGGCCCTCCCCCTACTCCTGCCTCCAGTTCCAGGGGTCCCACATACTCCTCACCATGTCAGGGTCTGTGTACGTGTTCCCATTTTCCCTTGCATTCCCCATTTCTCCCTAGCCCTATCACTCTAGTTGGCTGAGCTTGCAAAGGCCTCACACTCAGCTCAGAAATACTGTCCCTCATCTGCTTCTTTTGAATTTTCAATGTTCCCCCAAATCAACAGCATTCTGGCCACTGATGTGTAAAATATTCTCTGAAAATGTTTGAATTCATTGTATGCAGCATTAAAACACACAGACAGAAAGAGGAATGCCATTAAATGTAAGGCTTTTGCAAGTTTGTCCAGTGAAAATCCTCTACATTCTGATAAAAGTTTCCCGAGGCACACTACAATTCATTCCCCGCCCCCACTGACATGCAGTCACCCTTGGGAAGAGCATGGCAACTGTCTAAATGACCACTGGTGGTGGATGAAATTTCTTTAAATAAGTAGCTTGTAAGATTGAACGTATAATGCCAGAAATGTGGGTAACCATGTCTACACTGGTCAGAAGAGCCATGGGACTTCAGTGGCTATGAGGCATCAGTGGACCTTGATTTTATACATCCTCTGAAATTATGCAGTGTGGTAGACTGTTAAGTCCTTAACAGATAAAGGCAAACTTCAATTTTTTGGGTTTTTGTTCCATTCCTACCTGCATCCTGTTCATAGCTTCCCGAAGCTGGTCTAGCTGATGGGCAGAGCTAAGGGCCTCCAGACGAATATCAGTCAGTTTCATCTCTTTGTCTCTTAGCTCATTGCGTAACTGCATGACTGTTTCAGCTTCACTGTCAGTACATTCAGAAATACTGGGAAAGGTTGTAAAACAGACAGTTAACTAGAGAGCTTTGGAGCATTATTTGCAAATGCTGTCTCAGATTATTTAATTAATAAAGCAAAAACAATTGTCCCTGATATGCTTGATGGACAAAAATCAGTTGCTGCTCACAGGACCAATGATGACATAGATAAAGTTCTACATAGAAGTTTTTGCCTCACTTTCTCCTCAGTTCTAAAATACGGATATAAAATTCCTGCAAAATTTTTCCCCATTTTCTCTCTAGTTATCTATGTCTGATTTATTATCCCTTGAGATTTTCTCATCTAATTATCTGATATTAACATTAAATCTCCTCAGATGTTGCCCTTTTCTCCAATTCTTGAATATCGATTGATATAAAATCCTTGCAAATTTTGCTAATTTTCTCTCTAATTATTGCATACAGATATAAAATACACTGAAATTTTACCTCTTTATATGTATAAACTATGGCTATAAAATCCCTTGAACTTTTCCACTTTCCTCCAATTTGTCACAATGGATTTCATATTCGTACTCTTTTCTCTTTAATCACTGAACACTAATATCAAATTTCAGATTTTACCATTTATCATGTATATACCAAGTACTGATTTGAAAAAATCCTCTCAGGTTTGGAGGCATTCCCCATATATTTTAAATGCTGCCCCCTTCCCTCCCCCGTTTTTGGAGTGAACCTGTTGCCCTGAGTCATTCTCCACTGGACGTATCAGGGGGGTTAAATTCCCTCCCCCAGCTCCTCCTAGTTGGACCCCTGGGCCCATCCAGCTCCAAATCCTCCCCCAGATGAGGCCCATGGGCCCATCCAGTCCAGTATCCGTGGACCTTTAAAAACTGGAGAAGGTTCACAAGAATGATTCCAGGACTAGAAAACATGCCTTACAGTGATAGACTCAAAAAGCTCAATCTATTTAACTTAACAAGATGTTAAGGGGGATGACTTGATTATAGTTTATAAGTATCTATACAGGGAACAAATATTTAATAATGGACCCTTCAGTCTAGCAGAGAAAGGTATAAACCACCTAATGGCCAGAAGTGGAAGCTAAACAAATTCAGACTGCAAATAAGGCATAAAAGTTTAGCAGTGAAAGTAGTTAACCACTGGAACAATTTACCAAGTATCGTGGTGGACTCTGCATCACCGACAATTTTAAAATCAAGATTAAATGTTTTTTTAAAAGAGATGTGCTAGGAATTTTGGGGAAGTTCTATGGTCCGTGTTCTACAGGAGGTCAAACTAGATGATCTAATATCTTCTGGTCTTGGAATCTCTGACTCTATGAACCTATGATTCTGAAACATCAAAAACTGTCTCAACAAGCACAGGAATTATGCTTTGAGAGTAATAAGATTAGTACATGAATCTAAATTCTGGCCATTACCTATCCTTGGACAAACATTAGTATTTCTTTCAAAGTAGTCATCATGCAGGAAATCTTTCAAATGCAAAAAATCTAAATAAATTAAGGAAGTACAAAGAGTAGCAGCAGTCACTTGGAGATTGATGAGTTTATAAAAGATTTAAAGCTCAACAGGTGTGTACAGCTGGGTTTCCCTGAATGATTCTGGAGGGCTTTGGAACCCTACACCTATTCAGACATCATAAATTCCTGCTCACTTTAAACCACTCATGCTTAAAAGTTTATTTTGATATTTTTGTTCTTCTCCCCAAAACTCTTGATGAACAGCCTTTCAGCACATACATTTTCTGGAAGATTGCCACACTGCCTCTTCATTCTGCTAGCTCCTCTCTTTCACTTTGCCTCAGCCTTTTACTCAATGTAAAGCGATTAAGCAGACTGAAGCTGATGTTCAGTGGCATGAATCTGTACATAGGAAGATCAGCACCAGAGCAGTATGCTTTCATGGAGGTTTCAGTTTAAAATGTCTGCCTAAATCCCTAAGTAAATGAGAAAAGTTTTCCCTCCCATCAGAAAACAAAAAAATCAAAACGTACACCTCACTCATACTGGTGCCCTGCCTGAAGCCCTCCCCTCAGATAAAGTTTTTGACCTCATTGACAATTCACGTCTAGCCTATTGTCTCTCCAAATACTTATCAAGGCTGGCCATATTCACCAAGTATTTTGACTGATGACAGATATAATCAAAACAGGTATGATGGATTTCAACATTAAAAGCTGGCTTTAACCTTTGACTATTCCATAATATTATGGGCTGAGGTTGCTTGAAAGGGATGATGCTGCAATTATGAGGTAGAAGAACCGTGACCTATACATATGGTGGGGGGATTATTTCATGCTAGCAACATCCTATTGCCATTGTTCTCTTGAATCATACCTCCTTACATGGAAACAAATGGTGGGAAACTTCAGGTTTGATACTGTTCAAATGTATTTGATCTGAAATCAATCTGGAAGTCTCATGAGACAGGATCTTTCACAATATTTTCAATGTTTCCTGATCTCAGCTAGGTGGCATCTCTATTTCTACTGATCCAAATCAAAGTGAAGAAGTTACTGATGCACCGTAATTATAAAACAGCTTTACAAGGTTTTCTCAGCACATTATAAACGTTGATTTATCCTCCAAACACCTCTCTGAGGGAGGCATCATTAACCTCATTTTACAGATTGTCAAACAAGCATAGAGAGATTATGTGCTTTGTCCAAGGTCATGTAGTGAGTCAAATGACAGAGCGGAGAATTGGGCTTTTGGCATAAATGTTTGAAACAATTCTTATCGTTACCTGAACTAGTTCAAACACTGTGTTTTATGTGTGTGTATGTATGTATGGCAAAAAGGGGCTCTGAGCTCATCTTGGGGGACTATCACCAAATAATAAATGGCACTCCTCATTCCCTTAGCTCATCCAATCCTATCTCTCTGTCAATACAGGACTGCTCCTTACAGTACATTTCCTACTGTTGCATTTCCAAACCACTCATTTTAAGAAATTTTAAAAAATAAAAATGCCACTTACAGAGAATTGGAATGAGAAGCTCTGAGCAACGGGGTAGAAACAGTTGAGCCATTGTGTGGTAGCTTTGGTGATGAAGGTAAAGAAGAATCAGTCATCTCCTCAATATCTGAATGAGAAGATGCTGACTTGGGGGATTTCTTTTTACCAAATGCTTGCTTGAAGGAGCTGCGTAACTGAAACAACAAAACCATAACAGTAGTGACGTAAAGAATCCATTTGAGCAATAAATTAAGCCACAAAGTAAAAACTCTAGCATGCAAATCTTTCCAACAAAATGGCAACAAATACGTCACATTCATTTTAGCCATTTTATAAGATTAATAAGGGAATCTAGAACAAGCTCTTGAAAGGGCTGGATGTTGATGCCTCCTATTTTTAGAGTGTCTCCTTCACAACAAATACTGAATTCCATTCAACACAAGAAACTTTGTAACAATATTATTGCAACTTGCAGTTATAAAGCAACATGGCTCAGACAAGCTTACTGATGCTGATGGGGTTAGTCATGTAAATGGATGGGTTAGCTTTGTATTTTATAGTTTAAAGTAGGTCTTCCTTACCTCGTTGACCTGCCATAGGAAGCGCAAGCAAAAGGGAAGGGGGAAGGAAAAAAGACAAGTTTTAACAGAGAAAGCCAGTGACGGGGAAAGCTTTGGATTTCTCAGACAAACATGACCAATAAACAACAAACACACCAGAAATAATTTTAAACAGGAATCTGAGTACATGGAACTATAATCTCTAAAAATGAGACTTTCAAATACATGGTCATTTCACATCACATGAGGGATGGCATACAGATCTGAATCTCGATACTGCCTAAATCTTTTCTTCTCCATGGCTACTAATCTCTTAACTGAACTGCTGAGACACAGGTACATCATGTCTTCCTTTAAGGGATAAATATTTCATCAGGTTCAAATACTCTGCCTTCTCTACCTATCTGCAACTAATAAGTCCTTTGAATGGAACTCGCACTTACAAAACGACTGAAAAGTCAAGCATGGTTATGGCTAAACTCATGGTTCCCTGTGATCTCAGTTCATTATAAAAGTGACAAAGAGTCCTGTGGCACTTTAAAGACTAACTACAATTTTTTAGAGCATAAGCTTTCGTGAGCTAGTACCCACTTCGTCGGATGCATTATAAAAGTGTAACTCACTTGTTTTATAGGTGAATAATTTTTTTTAAATTGCACTGAGTTTTCAGTGGCAACATGTCTCTGAAGAACTTTTATTTTAGCCTGAAGTAATGTTTCACTATGTAATTAGTATTCTGAAGTTAGAAAAGACCTCACAAACATTTGTGAAATAAGCATTTCATCTACATTCACTGGGTGCAACTTATATCCAGTTTATAAACAAAGAAATTTTATATACATTCTTCATTCTGCTATAACAGGGGTGGGCAAACTACGGCCCACGGGCCGGATTCAGCCCACGGGACTGTCCCATCCAGCCCCCCAGCCAGTGAGGCTGCCCCGGCCCCTCCCCCGGAGCCGTGCCATGTAGCGCTGCGGCTGGGGCTGCGCGCTCCCCGCTCCCCTGAGCCGCGCCATGTGGGCTGCACTCTGGGGGCTGGGGCTGTGTCCTCAGTCCCTCCCCAAAGCCGCGCCACGTGGGCGGCACTCCGGGGGCCGTCTGGGGCTGAGCCCTCAGCCCCTCCCCCAGAGCCATGCTGTGGAAATGGCGCTCCGGATGGCTGGGGCTGCGCGCTAAGCCCCTCTCCCGGAGCCACACCACTGGGGCAGCACTCCGGGGGGCCAGGGCTGTGCGCTCCCTGGAGCCGTGCCGTGCAGGCGGCACTCTGGGGGGCCGGGGCTGTGCGCTCCCCCTCTTGTCCCAGAGCCAGGCCAGCACTCATGGTAAGGGGGCGGAGGGGGATTGGGGGGTTCCAGGGTGGTGGTTGGGGGGGAGTCTGGAGGGGGCAGTCAGGGAGCAGGTTGGGTTGGCTAGGGGGTGGGGTTCTGGTGTGGTGGTTAGGGAGTGGGAGGTGGATAGGGGTCAGAGCAGTCAGGAGACAGAGAGGAGGGGAATTGGGTGGGGTCCTGGGGGTGGCTAGGGGTCTCTGGAAGGGACAGTCAGGGGATGGGAGGGGATTGGATGGGGATTCTGAGGGGGCAGTCAGGGGGCGGGAAGTGGGAGGGGCCAAGCTTGGGGCCAGAAGTGGGAGGGGGCCGGATTGGGGGCAGGGCCTTCCCTTACCTGGCCCTCCATATTATTTTGTAGACACAATGTGGCCCTCGGGCCAAAAAGTTTGCCCACCCCTGTGCTATAATGTGGTCCTTTGATGAAATCAAGATACTATTCCTCTGTTTACCCCAACTTCACTAAGACCCTATATATTCATCTTTTACACAATAAATAAATGTCCCCTAATCCACCCTAAGAATAGTGGAATGACAAATGAGATATGTAGCTTGGTGCTAGGATGAAATCTTCTAGACCATAGAAACATAAAATAGCTAATAAAATAGGACTGAAAAGATATGATGAGGTATTGATCATGACTGAGGGATTACTGATCATGTAGGATTAATCTAGCTGATGTGAAAAAGACTTATTAATTGTTTACAAGGAGGAGAGAAAATAAAGTCCATCTTGCCAGCAGAGTACCCCAACAACTTAGTAACACACAAGACAGCACTGTGAAGATTTGGAGAAACCACTGTTTTCATTGAATCCAAGGTTTTGGACAATGGGGGGAGGAGAGAGAAAATGTTATGATTAAAATATGGAAGTGAAGCTATTGGGATAGAAAAGATACATTACAATGAGATTCTGTTCAAGTAAAATGTTGCAGTCTCATGTGCCATAAGACTACAACATTTTACATGAACACAAAGGGAGTTTCATATATAACTGTAACAGGATCACTGATAATTTCAGAATAAAAATTCACAAGAGCAAACTATAACATTTTGTAGCAGCATATTTATAATTTCAGTGTGCTATGGATCCAGGAACATTTACATTGACTGGGAGGGAGGGTGTGGACTGCTGGATTGACTACTTTACAAGAACTAAGTATTTTAGTCCAAACTAAAATAAAGCTAATGTTACTACAGCAGCAATGGTCTAATTAAAAATGGATCGAAATACGGTGTACCTTTCCTCCAGTGCATGGTACCTTGTATAGAACACATGATGAGCAAAGAAAGAGAAGCGGAAAGTGAAAGATGATTATTTTGAAACCTTTTGGACGGAACTTCTATCACAAGATAACTTCAAAACTGATTTCTTTGATTTAAAAATTTCATGGTAGCATTCAGAATGCAGCTCAAGTTAAAATGGAAAGAATGCACTCAGAAGAGAAAAGCAATATGAGTCAAGAGGCTTAATCTTCCTTTATTGTGAATTTGTTTCTTTTAATGTATGTACTTGGAGTTTTATAGTAACAGACTAGACAATGTATGTTTCTTAGCCAGGGGTAGTCTTTGAGAGATACTGCAACCACTGTTCCCTCTAAGCTGTGCGCTTGTGCACACACACACACACACACGCACACACACACACACACAGATCCTAAACCCTGTGCACATGACAAACCATCGCATGCACAAAAATTTGCACAGAAGAAATTTTTTGCACACAGAGCCTGTCAAAAATTAGAGGGAACATTGACTGCAATTACAGATTCTATGACTGTCCTTTTGGCTAGTGCAGGTAAAATTCTTTTCCATGCAGAGGGCCAGCACAAGCATAAGATTCTCTTAGGTCTTCAAAATAGGGCTTTGGTGTGATTTAAGTGGTGCATAGTCCTTGTGTTGACCTGATGCACAAGGGTGAATTTCAACCTGGATGCTCCTGGGACAACTTTATATTCATTTCACGCAATCTCCTGAAGTACACTCACCCAGTTCTTCCTCTTCTTTTTCTTTGAATCACTCTCTATGTTGCTTCCCACACTGGAGTGACTTGTAGCACTGTTAATACTAGAAACACTATCTGAAGAGTGTTGCCTTCTGATTCGCAGGTCAGTAGGTTGCGCAGTCCCAGTACCTGAATGTGAACAGTGATATAATCAAATTTACTGGAGACATTTCAGTATTTCCACTATTTCCATCCCAGCAAAAACATTTCCAGTATTTCCATTCCGGCAAAAAAGTTTCAGGCATTAAGCGCACTTAGAATCACTTGAACAAAATGATGCATTGCATAGTTCACAGCAATACTCCTTGTTCTCATGGCGCAATTAACATTTCACACATGAGCCTGTAAATCTTCCGTCATGCAAATGGTCCCAATTTAAACCAGTGAGACAAGTAATATGAGGGAGGCTTGGCAGGATCAGGCCCTTGCTTTGCACTGGAAATTAAAACTTTCTTCAAAAAAAAGAATCGGGTAATTACTTAGAGATTTCACATTATCCACAGCTCTCAGAAGGGGGATTCTGTTCCTTTATTGTGCTGCTGTGCAGACATGAGAATTATGAAATGCTTACAGTGAATTTGAGTAATATAGCAACTGCAGATAGCAAAGTTTTATTAAAGAGCTTATTAGACAGCACAGAAGGGTCTGATCACAGTTTATTTAAACAGAAGGTACCACGAAAATCACAGGGCTCTACTGAGATACAAATGTATACATCTCCATGCTACATCAAAGCAGGTGCAAATACAGTTGATGATATATACAAAGCCAGTCTCTGGCAAGGTAAATTGCATCAGATATTGCCAAGAGGACTAATGTCTCAGGAGTGCTACACTGCTGTTAAAAGTAGAGTTTGCCTCTTTACCTTTGCAGGTGAGCTCAGGTGTGTTAATTACTCCATTAATGGCAGCTTGGGCAGCAGCATTCTGCTTTTTCAGGAGTTCAATGGTTCTCCTTAACTCATTCAGTTCTGAATCCTGAAATGAAAAAGAAACCAATGAGATGTTTAGACATTTAAATTCCATGTAACTGTTCCCAGGTAGCCTCCTTTCTCTCTGAGTTTAGGTACTTGGTGAATAGCCTGGGGTGCATAAGAAATATGCTGAGGCTTAGTATATACTATACAATTGACTGGACCTTGCAAGCACTACTTTCTAGGGGTTCAGATGTTGTTAATCCAGAATGTGGAGAAATTATTGTGCATTAAAGTAGCACTAAAAATTGGTGATTGTACATAGAGCAGTAATTTTAATAGTATTTTTACTGTATGTATGCATGTATGTGTTGGGAAGAAGACAAACTGCAGTAAAAAGCAATAATTAGCACTTCTTTTGTTCCAAGCAACTTACAGTCATTATCTAATCAGTCCTCACACCACCCCTGTGAGGTAAGCAAGCAATTTCACAGATGCAGAAACTGAGGTAGAAAGGTTATGTGAGTTGCCCAAGGCTACAAAGGGATTCACAGTGTCAGATCATGAAACAGAACTTAGGAAAGATCCAGGTTCCCATTCTTGTGCTGTTATCCCATCACATGCACATTTTTATTTTAAAATACAAATGAAAGGATTATCCTCTTTCGCAGACCATAAGAATGGCCATATTAGGTCACACCAAAGGTTCATCTAGTCCAGTATCCTGTTTTTGCACAGTGGTCAGTTCCAGATGCTTCCAAGAGAACAAACAGAACAGGGCAACTTATTGAGTTTGTAAAACAGGTTTAATAAAAACACCACAACTGTGAATTAATTGTTAAAAATCACTAGATCCTCCTCCCCACTGGAATGTGTTCCTCTACACATACACATACTGAACTCAAACTCAAAGTTTCTCAAACTTGCCTTTTGTTCTGCTGTCATAGTCAGACTCTGTAGTCTAATAGTCATGTTTCCAAGACTCTGCTCAAACGCTGCCACCAGGTGAGCCTGAAAATTAAATGACAATGTAGAATGAATACTGTTGTCACCACCAAATAAAAGAGTGTGCTTATTTACGTATTTAAGAATTGTTATATGGCGTCTTCCAGTGTTTGTTAACTAGATATCACATAGAGAAGTAGAGAGATTAGAGTAGACTTGGCAAAATAAGAACACCTCTTTCCAAAATGATTTACAAACAAAACTTCTAGGACTGGATGTAGCCCGCGGGCCATAGTTTGCCCACCTCTGGTATAGAGGATAACAGAGTGAGAACTGTTCTAGAGTAACTGGGAATAAAATGCCTTTGAAAAACACTGAGTCTCATAATAGGTCCAGTACATTTAATGTCTTTTTCATAGTAGTTTATAGCTGCTTGGATTTCATTCTAACTGAGAAACTTTTATTCTCCTGCTTTGTTCAGCTGGAAGGAACTACTAGACCAAGGAAGGAAAAATCAAATGCACAGCTAGAAATTGGGGAATAACTGGTTAAGCAATAGTACTGAGAAAAGGATCTGGGGGTTACAATGGAATGAGAGTCAACAATATGATGCAGTTGCAAAAAAGACTAATACCACTCTGAGATATATATTAACTTAAACTGCAGCAAGAGAGATTTAGATTAGGTATTAGGAAAAACTTTCTAACTCTAAAACTAGTTAAAAACTGGAATAGGCTTCCAAAGAAGGCAGTGGAATCCTCATCAATGGAGGATTTGAAAAACAGGTTAGACAATCACCTGTCAGTGATGTGTTAGGTATACATGATCCTGCCTCGCACAGGGTAGATGATCAGTCAAGGTCCCTTGCACACCTATATTTCTATGCTTCTATGCCATGTTTCTCATAAATTATTAAGTGCATAGACACAATTGTGACAATTATATGCTTTTGAAGGGGGAAGGCAATGATTGAGTCTGCTGGCAAAAGCTAGTGACTGCACATATAACTGCTGCTGGCTTCTGCCCGACCAGCCATTCTCTTCAAACATTGTTATGATGTAGTTGGAGTTTCGATTTCTGAGACACAACAAAATTCCAAATGCACTTTTCACAGCTGCTTTTAAGTCAAGCTGCAAAAATGCTATCACACACTGATGTGCTAATCTTACCCTAAAAGAAATACTCACCAGAAAGACAGAGAGAGCTCTTGTCAAATGAATTATTTATTAATCTATTTATAAACTAACAGTGTAGGGGTTTTTTAAAAAAATCTCTTATCCTAGAAAGGCTTGCAGACACTCAGCAGACACTGTGGAATTTTACAAACAAATAGTCTAAAGCAAAAGTCCATTACCAGGATTTTTCTGCGTCTTACCAACCCATCATTCTAACTATGCAGAATATTAAAATCACTGTACAGAGCTTAATATTTTAGATCTCTATTAATATTTTGCTAGAAAACCAACAAAGTTATATAAAAAACAATACACTGCTAAGTAACTAATTAACCAACTCACAGAAATGCTTAGTAACAAATATTAAACCTGAGTTGGATAATTATCCTTCCTTAGATAGGATAGTCAATAATTCATCTGCAGTATTCATGATGTAAGTGTCTTAAGAAAACAAGATTGAATCTCACTAGCCTGCAGCTTGATTTTCGTAACAGAGGCTGAGATTTGTTTCCTACTGTGGAATAGGGAGAATATTGCAAGTCTGTTTAGGTCCAACATGCCTTTTTTGCAAAGAAGGATAATTGTTGAGACTGCCAGTGTGAAGGAGTTGCCAATTTAGTAGAGAATTGCAAAGCTTACATTTTGCATTCAGCTAAAGAGTTCCTCAGAAAAGTTTAAGATTGACGGAGATGCCATCGAAAGGAGAACCAAAAGAGTCATTGACTAAACAACATTCCAGGAATTTCAGATGTTCAGATCAGTTTTTCTTCATGTTTTCCTATTTCCATGGAATGCAACATTATATTAAAATATAGTTCAGGCTTGAAAATAAAATAACTGATGCTAATAGAAAGTGATGTAACATCCTTCAAATTTTTTCATTTTCAGGTCTTCATGCACGGTCCATATGAAGTTCAACTGTTTTTCCCCTTCATTACTATTGACATCCACTGTCACTTTGAAATGCGTATCTTCAGCTTCAAAAAGGAACCAAGTAGAAGTGCAAAATCCTCCACTGTTCAAGTAAGGAATGAACTTTGAATGGTTTTCCTCAACTTTCTGTTAGAGGTATTCATGTAGCTAAAATAATTTTACTACAAATAAAGTTGCTGTAAATTTGTCAAATTGACTTGGAAATGTTTGCTATTTGATTAAATAATAATTTTGTAATATTCTGACTTTCTTGCACATCCACCAAGAAAACAAAAAAGATTGGAGCTCAGTTTGCCTTGAGATCAGAGAAGTGCCATGATCCCTGAACTTAGATGGCTACAATGCAAATATGTGAATCTCCTCACAGTTTTGTACTGGGAATATAGGGTTTGAGAGCAGAGATAAGCCAGTATGAAGAGGACTGAACAGATTCCAACATGTGGGCAATTGGAAGTTCTGTATTTCTGTAGAGTTTCTGCAGTTGTTTAGATGACACTTTTATAGATTCATAAATGCAAGTGCTCTTACAATGTATATAGACAGAATACTCAATGTACTATCAACACAGGAAATAATTATCCGGTTATCTGTGTGATAACCAACCTCCTTTAACAGCAAAGGAAATCCTGCTGCTCTAGAGTCATACATAATAATATTTGTTGTTAGTACTCTGATGACTGCAAAATATTATAATATAATACTATATACTGAGATGAACACGTATTTTCAGAAGTTGTACAAGCATAATCTATAGGGACTGCAGGGATGGGGAGGAGAAAAGTGTTAATAGTAAATCTACAGCTGCTTTTAATTAGGAAAGTCATGCAGGTTATCGGCCATATTGTAAATTCAACATTCACTTCCTGTCTGCCCCAGTTTATTATGAAAGGTGAGTTTTCATCTCTTTGTCCAGATGATGTCTGGAGTTAGCAGCTGTAACCACTAAAGACCTATTCTCTGAGAGGTACTTGTCCAGTCTCATTGCTTGAAGTTAAATGAAGAGAAATATTTCTATATTATTTTTTGAGTCTCTGATTCAAACTTCTCTTAACTTTGGTGGTCTTCAGATCTAATTTTTTTATTCAGGACATTATAATGAAAGGGGCTGGAGTAATGAAATTTGGAATTTTAGACCTGTATCTGAATGGCCCCAAAGTTCTGATTTGAGCCTTTCTCTGATCCTTTTCATTAAAAAAACATAACACCAGTAAGACGTAGCAGCAGAATATATCATCTATAACACACAAAATATTCTCACAATCTGCAAAGAAAAAATAATCACTTTTAATACACAGTCTCCATCCAGAAGATTGGAACAGTAAGGATTAAGTTGATGAGACAGAAGACCTCATTTTCCCAGTGCCATGCCAGAATAAGCAGGGTGTGAATTTAAAGTAGATTAACAATTCCCAATATATTCCATCTGTGGATGTTCTTACACTGGAATAAGAGTGCCTTATTCCAAATTATCTTAATTTACTTAGATTAAGCTAATTTGGAATAAGGCACTCTTATTCCAGAATAAGTGTGTTCATACAAAAAATTAATCCTGAATATATCTCTCTGTAAATAAACCCTTAATATACATAATATTGAAAACCTAATTGCCCACCCTTTGCCACGACAACTGATGATAATCAAAATAAACTAATTATATTTTATTCTCAGATCAAAAATAGTTACATACACTGAGCAAGTACAAATTGTATTTTATATATATATATATATAAAATCTGTCCACTAGAGAAAAGGTCATTCTCTCATCTATGTATATACAGAATGGCAAAACCTTTCATGTAGCCATTCCAGACTTGTTCTTCATCAGCACATAGCCAACTTATCCCAAATAACTGTTCTCACACTCACAATGAAAACAAACATGAATAGTACAGTAACATGAGGATATATGTGGCTGTCACTTCCCTCAGACTCTATGAAAATAAACAGGGCTGAGACTGTGAGAAAAGTGGCTGAAAATAAAACAAGTTAAATACCCACTAAATGTGTTGGAAAACCAAAAGGTTTAGTTTAAAAACATTGGATTGAATAACTTCTTCTGGGGTGTGGGGGGATGCTATGTTCAGTAACAATGAGGAATATCATTTAAAATCTTTGCGAAAGCAAGTAATGTACGGTGACTAAGACTGCATGGATCAAGGGATAAGTAAAGAGATACAAAGCCTTTCAATTTTCAGTTGCCCTTTTGAAACCATTTAAAGTAATGACAAGTTGTTATTATCTAGTAATTGCTCAGTGAGTAGGATTGCTGACTAATAGGGCTGCCAGGATTGTCCTGGAGTCTCCAGGAATTAAATGTTAATGTTTAATTAAAGATCATGTCATGTGATGAAACCTCCAGGAATATGTCCAACCAAAACTGGCAATCCTATCAGTGGGCTATAGGAAATAGGTTGGTGAGCCTTGGTTCATTTTTTAGTGAAAACAAGCTCTTTCCACAAAATTATCGCCACCACAAACACCCATGATGGTAGTCTCAGCAAAGTGGCCCTGGGAAATGAAGTACCCTTTTACAGAAAGAGTTAATCCACCCCAGGTTCAGGCTGAGGCACTCTGGCAGGACAGTCTGGGGAAGGCTGTACTGCCAGTGACCTAGCTGCACCTGTTTTGGGGATAAATAAGGGACTTCAGTACTCAGGGCTGTCAGGGCCGTAGTGCATTACAGCAGTGCTAAATTCAGTCTGGAGAAAATGAAATGGAAAAAAGAAAGCAGTAAACGTTCCTAATTTTATAAAAAGCAAATGGAATGTCAACATGGAGGACAATCTGTTCAGACAACGGCACCATAAGTATCAGGCAGAAATATTTTGAGACTAGAAGTTCCTGGAAAGAGCAGTTCCTCCTCCTTGAAGGAGGAATAATGGCTGAATGGCTTCTTAATATAGACAAAGAAGGGAAGTAATTGCTGCCCTAGAGGGAACATTTCTTCTCTACAGTCTGAAGAGGTTGCTCTTCCAAATCAGTAGGCAGAGCAGCACTTTGAGTGCAAAATGGAGCCTAGCTTACATGAATAGTTGTGTAATCTGCTGTAAGGAGCAGAAGCTGGAATAATTCAAGAATAGCCTGTCAGCAAAAAAACAAACTTAAGAAAACTCTGTAAAAGAATTGGCCTACATTTAAGAAAGCAAAGCCCATTTTTCTGTAGACATTGCACATTAAGATGTGTTTAAAAAGATATTAGATATAAATGAGGTGGTTTAAATGAAATCAGGTATTTGCATCTGCAGGGCAGTTAACAACTTTCATTCTGGGGTTTGCTTGTTTTTTTGCTTATGGAATGTGGCAAAGTACTAAATCTGGCCTTAATTTTCTTTCCTTAACCTCTATGTTAACCATTTAGTTGGCTTCCCTTTTCTATTTTTCGAGTTGTTTGAAGAAATATGATGCCTTCAGCCAGAAGATTAGATTAAATCATGTATGGCCAATACACTGACATACATCAGCTCTAGTTCTGATCTCCAATTTGTGAAGGATAGTATCACTTAAATCAAACTCATTCTTCATATTGGTGTATTTGCTATTACCACCCATTCAAGAGCTAATGGCCATGATTTCCTCTTTGGTAACTGTGAGTTCTCACATCTACCCAGTCCCATAATCCTAGAATACAAATATAAAATAGTTTTAAAATGGTCACTATTCATTTTTGTCTTCTTTACATTGGAATCACTTATTTCTCCAGCGAGCTTCTGTTGTTTTTTTTTTTACCACGATTTCAGCCACCAGTGATTACACAGCAGTGATTCAATAGGGATTAAAACCCCAATGTATCCTTAGTTTTCAAGCCTTTGTTCCAAACAGCACACAAACATTGTTATTTCATGACAGTGAATATTCCTCAAGGCAAACAAGTGAAAACACAGCATACTCTGATTTGAATCAGATGCATTATGCTTCTTACACCCTGCCATAAACTGGTTCTCAGGGCCCCTTTTGTGTGTGTCAGTTTTGCCTATCCTTGCCATCAACCCACACTGTTGCATGGGAAAACATAATGCATTTAAATCAGGTTTTCCATTTTTCATTGGCACCCACTGTAATTCTCATCTGTCTCTTGTGATCCCTTTGACACATATATGTGAACGTAAGACCCACTTTTATGAAGAGGACTGAGTCTTCAAAGAACCTCTTTCAACATTAACCAAATTTATGTTTCTGCATGCTGTACATATACAAAAGAAACAGCCAAATCAGTATAACTGTATTTAATATGTTTTTTTAAAAAATAATCAGTTGAACACTAGGATAGAAGGGTTTTTGTTTTCAGAATTACTCAAAATGCATAGATTTATTTTTAAGCACAAATATGTGACCAAACTGATTATTATAGACAAGTGATCTTTTTGATAATTAGGAAAACTGGGATGGTGATTTGTGCACTACATAATTTATCTATCAGTCTCCATTTTTCTGAATTGTACTCACATTGGCAGTCAACTGAGTTGTTAGAGCTGACACCTTCTCTTGGGATGCATCCAACTCCCTTCGTAGCTTGCGAATCTAAATATTGTATTTAAAAGATTAGTTTATTGTACCGTAATCTACAGAATTAAAGGAGCAAGACTCTCACACAAAGTGTCTAGATTGAAAGTTTACGTTTACAAAACTCATATAGCTCCTTACCTCTGACTGGCATTTTTCTTCAGGCTACAACAACAACAACAACAACAAAAAACAGGAAAAAACATATGAGGAACGTACAATAGTTCATTACTAGCACATGTCAAATTTTTTACAAGTAAAACTCAAAATAGGAGTCCTTATTTATTACTTATTGATTCAGCATACACAGGTGTTTGCAGGCAACTTGATTCACATGAACAATTTCACTGAGTACCCCCATGTTCACCATTAAAAACTTTCACATTATATCAATCTAAATAAAAAATCTTAGTTCTCTATTTCTGAACATGTTTGGCTCTGTTTAGTTTGAAATTAAATTTACTAGCAGTAATTCTGAGACTGTAAAACTTTTAATATCTTAATGCCCCCCAAAGCCTATTGTATTCAGTGTTTAGAATAATATACTTTAAATACGTCTTACATTTACATGCACCATTCATTGTGACCATAATTACTTTTGGAAAAGAAGGTGGAGGGCTTATTCAAATAGTGAGCACTTACATATGTAGTGTCCTTGTTTTCAGTGGGATTAATTATATGAACAAATGTTCACCAATATGAGTAAGGGCTCTATAATCTAGTCATTTGTGAATTTTAATTTCATGTAATTGGATTACAGTCTAAGGCAGGCATGAGCAAAGCTTTTGGCCCGAGGGCCACATTGGGGCTGCAAAATTGTACAGAGGGCTAAGTAGAGAAGCCTGCCCCACCCTCTAACTGACCACCACCCTCTTCCCACCCCTACTTCCCTCCTCAGAATCCCCAACCCACCCAACCCCCCTGCTCCTTGTCCCTTGACTGCCTCCTCCAGAGACCCTCCCACCCTAACTGCCCCCGAACCGCGCCCCAACCCTTCCCTCCCCACCCCACCCCCGCTCCCTGACTGCCCCCAACCCTTATCCACACCCCTGGGACTCCCACGCCTATCCCACCAGAGCCAGACACACAGCCTCGCAGGAGTATGCAGCCCTGCCCCCTTCCCATGCCGCTCAGAGTGGCAGGAACATGCAGTCACAACGAAGCCAGCCATGCCGCTGCAGCGCAGCCCAGGAGCAGTGGGCCAGAGTGCTGTAGTTTCCCACCCCTGGTCTAAGGTGATGTAGCAATAGTTCCTTTTTTTAAAAAAAAAACCCAAAGGTAACAGGTTCCGAATTTTAGGGCCTGATCTTGCAACTCTTTCATGCAGCTAGTATCACTGATTGAAAGGAACTACTTGCTTGAATAAATATTGCAGGACCATGCCCCTAAAGATAATGTTATTAAGTAAAGGCTTGTTTCAAATATGGATGCATGGTAGTTGTGTGGTTGAATCATACTTTCCTACCAATTTGTAAGGTCATCCTCTATTAACACAATGCCCAGATTCCACTGTGGTCCATTGTTTTTAGAAGACAGGAGCGTCAATTCAGATTTTCAGATATATTTTCCTTTAGTAACCTTTAATGTTACATATTCCAAATTTTGTGAAAGTATTAGAAGAAAATAATATAATACACTTTTTAAAAAACACTATAATTATATTATTTGTCCCAAAATACCATTAAATCTTCTTTCATTGTCAGATTATTTAGAGGCTATATAATAAAGACCTTTAATACAAAAATTCTTGGCAAAATGTGAAGTAATGGCTCCTTTGCACTCATTAAATCCATCGCATTAAGACCTACTTAGAGAATTCTTAATCAGCAGATCACTAAACTATCAGACTGAAATGGCTTTATGTATTGAATAAATGTGTGTGGTGTTGGCACAGACCAGGACTATCCATTATGGTCCTTTGTATCAAGACCTCCTTAGAATGATTGTGGATCACTGATTCAAGAGACTAACTCCTGCTTCTGGGCCATTAGGGTCTATCAGGCTAACTTGAGTATTGTATAAATATCCATTAACTCCTTTTTGGGAACATAAAAAATACCTTACATAGGTAGCATACATTATTTAAGTTTACATGCAAAGTACCACCTACTTTACATGGCAAAAGCAATTAGCGTACTTGGTCCAATCAATTATTTGTTTTACTAAAAAAAGTTATACAACTGCAAAATAATATTTAATACTACATTTCTCAGCAGGCTCCTGTTGCAGGTTTACATTTCACTACACTCACCGTCGAATAAATAGATGATGTACTGGACACCAAGGAGAGAGAAGATCCATGCACTAAAGGAAAAATAAAAAATATAAATTGCATATCCATTTGCAGTACTGTAAGCACATACTATTATCATATACGGAGCATTCACTGCAGAGTTTACAGCTACTGAGAGCATATTTTCATAAGGATGTAAACAAAATTGCATTATCCATCATAAACTTTATTGTAAAACAAATCTTTGCAGAAGTATCAAGATGTAAGCTGAAATTGCTACACAAAGGGAAAGAGTTACATAAAATGCCTTCACACAGGAAAAAATCATTTGGCTCCTATAACTCAAATCATTTTTCATATAAAACAAAAACATTCAACCCATTAGGCCTTCTGACTGAGTGACTTGAAGCCAGTGAGAGATTATCACCTGTATTGGAGGAGAGAATTTGACCCCAGGATGGTCTTACTAAAAAAGAATTCCATTTATACAGCACCTACTGAGATAACACATTTTAACATGTTGACTGAGAATATATGTGCATTGGCTGTATTTCAATCTTCAGACTAAAGACCTCGCAGAAAGCACAATTAGGCTCTTTGGAACCCACTCATTGCTTCTTCCTGAAGCATAATTTGCACTGAGGCTGATGTATTCTTTGCCTGAAGAGGAATTTAGTAAGGAGTGTTGAAAGTGGATATCTTTAGGACCTTAATTCTCCTTCTACCTGTATGTCTCATTCAGGTTAACAGATCTAGTCCATATTGAGACATTCAAAGATTGCGACAAAAAGTAATAATAGATACAAAACACAAGATTAATGGCCAAATTCAGCTTGGTTACATGGTTGTACCGTGGAGTAATTAACCAAAATCAATGGAGTAATCCCAGTATAAATCCAGAGTAGAATTTGATCCTAAGTAAAACCAACTAATCCTACTAGTCTTTATCAACCTTTAAGAGTGAAATCCTGACCCCACGAAAAAAACTCCCACTGATTTCAGTGGAGCCAGAATGTCACTATTAGAGATTGAGTGTGCCACCTCAGAGACCTAGTGATATTGTATTCTCCCACACCAAAACCTGTAGGCAGAAAGGGCAACCAGCCCAGAAAATAATTAATTTTCTAAAGGTTTTCAGTGGCTGTTTCCTTCAAGAAAGAAGGGCTTTGGGGATGCAGGGATGGTGGGGAGCTAATACCAAAGGACCTTTGCATGAACATAAACTCCATGCTACCATATCCCCAAAGTAGCAACATAAAGTATCCTGAAAAATGAAATTTAACCATAGAAAATGCCTAGAATTTTATTGTGATCTCTTAAAAGATTAACATGCTTGCATTTCAAGAAATTGCAATAGTAATACTAATTTTTTCTCTTCCAACCTGTATATTAAGTTCCACCACTTTTGGTCCAAAGGTATCTTGTTATGGCAAAATATTTTGCATACTTCAATCTGTATGCATTTCATTTTTTCTTATACTCCTAAATTTTTTTAACTTCTTATTGCATATTTTTCATAAATCTTCTGTATCATAGTTCTGAATGTTAATATGAAATAAAGTAAACACAAACTAGTTGACACTGAAAGGTAGGTTTATGGAAAGGGGAGAAAAAGGAAAATCATATTAGCTTATCTTCGATTTAACTGTTTACACTGAACCACAAAATGTATCTAGAAGAAACCTTGTTTGAAATTCTTCCATTAAAATATGCTATTCTTTTGCCTCCACCAATCCCTCTAGTTAAATTTCAATCTTACACATGAGCTGGACAATGTACTTATGTCTACAGAAATCAGCAAAGTCCTTAGTATCTGCTTGTCTTTCTCTTCTTGTATTTTATGAGCCTGATCCAAAACTCAGTGAAATCAATGGGAGTCTTTCCATTAACTGTAACGGGCTTCGGATATTGCCTTTTCTCCTCCATTTTCAAAACTGGTACAACAAAATAACTTGACGCTTAACATTAAATTTTAAATAATTTAATTGATAGGATTATGGACCTGATCTTATTCCTGTTTAAGTCAATGGAACATTTTTCATTGATTTCAGTGTAAACGGTTTCCAATCCATTAGCTAGTCCTTCACAAGCTTGATTTACCTTCTTCAAAGCCATCACGGAATGACCCAGAGCGGCTCATAGTTCTACTCTTCTCATCTAGTGACATTGAGCTATTCCGGAAGCGTGTGTCACTGTAAGGATCATAAGGACCATCTGCATTGGAAAGGCTGTGTGTCCGTAGCATGGTTGGATTTGACAAGCTCATCTGGACCGCAGTAGTAGGACTTGCTAAAAAGTAAGGAATACATAGTAGAACAGGAAATTCACATATCTATTTCTCGTGCAGCTACTGAAAAAAGATTGTATTCATATATTCAGACATACATTTCTGCCTGTAATGCAGTGGATTCATACAAGAGCATATAAACTAAGTTAAAAATAAAAAGGTCAAAAGGTCAGCTTCGGCACAGGCCTTTGAGTCTTTATATTTACACTGGAAGTTCAGTAAAGTCAACAGGCAGGAACTAATTAATTCTAAATTCATTTAGAAAAGTTCTCTCTCCAACTGCAGTAAAGAGTCCAAACTAATTTAAATGACCTTTTGCAGTGGTTCTCAAACTGAGGGTTGGGGTTCCAAAGGGGGCCTCCTTTGAATTGCATCACCAGGGCTAGCTTAGACTTTCTGTGGCCCAGGGCTGAATCCTGAGCCCCACTGCCAAGAGATGAAGCTAAAGCCCTAGGGCTTCAGCCCTTGATGGCAGGAATCAAGTTGCAGGTCCCCTTCCTAGGGCTGAAGTGGTGGGGTTTGGGTTTGGGCCCCCTGACCTGGGGCAGTGGGGCTCAGGCTTCTGTCCCCCTTCCTGGGGTCATGGAGTGACTTTTGTTGTCAGAAGGGGGTCGCGGTGCAATGAAGTTTGAGAACCCCTGATCTTTTGCATAAATGGGATAATTTGTGAAGTATTTACTTCAAAGCTCTAAGAAAGACTGACATTTTCATATGGCTATAAGAGTAGCTATAAATTCAAAGAACTTTAGTTTCATACTAGTACTACATTTTTCAATTGTTTTTCAGAAAGGGATCTTAGTAAGTCACAACTGAGTGATATACATACATACATACATGCATACAGAACACTAGATCAAGGGTTTTATACAAATACTACCCCTGCCTCAAATACCCCACGAGGGCCAATGTTTTTAGAATATATAAGTTCTATATCCAGGACCACCTTTTTCTGGATTTTGTGTGCGTGCACGCACTAAATTATGCCTGTTTTTTTATTATTATTCAGCCATTTTGTGGAGAAAATTGATAAAATCAGCCAAACTTGCTACCTAATAGTCTGATGTGCCATTAGGTTTGTTCCTGTTCACTTGTTTCTCTGATTGAGAAACAGCTGGTTAGGAGTCGAGCTGAAGATTTGACTGCTGTGTTCTATCTCTTCCTGGTCTATTAATTTCATAATTTCATATATGGTATTATGTTCTCTTGGTATCTTGGGCTCATTCATCATCAGAGATAAGGTTCATATTTCTCTTAAAAAGGTCAGTTTCTTTTTTCTTTGAAAAAAATCTATAATTACACCTGTGTCCAAAAGGGTTTGATTCTGCATGCCAGAACTTGCTACTGAAGTCAGTGGATGTTTACTTCCATTGCAGGGCATCACTTGAGCCCAAAATGTCCTGAAGGATAAAGTCCAAATCAATCATCTTGCTCTTCTATTGAGGATAAAGTTAACTATCATTTTGCTGGCTGAATTGCTGAAAAACATCTCCTAAACCCTGGGCTTGCTTTGAAAGGAATAATTTGCAGCTTCTATGGCTAGTGCACTAAACTAGGTATATTCATTTTCACAATGCAGTTCCTGGAACCTTGAAGATTTATTTAAGAAAAAATTGATTTACAACATCTTAATGAACTTCATTTCTGGTATCTGCATTACTTATGAAATACGGTCAAATAGTTGATCCTCATGTAAATTCCAAAGCAGCTAAAAGCCCCAATATTTTTACTTTCTGAACCTGCAAAGTCTGCCATATGGTTTTACTTCTCTAGTGATATAATTCCATGCTCCTGATGCAGCTTGCTTGCTGCTAACGCTTTAGGAAGTTATCCCCTCTCTCTGTTTATCTGGCATTTTGATTTAGATGTTGATTTGACTAAAACTATTTTGTAGTGGTTTATAGCTCATTTCTTTCAGTGCATTCAAATTGTTGATAGGACATTTTTGCTTCCACTCAAAACTACACTGGAAATAAGTGACCACACAAGTTTCTACAAATGACATAGTACACAAAGTGTTCCCTAAATACTAGGATGCAGATAGCTCACATGCATAGGTTTAACTCTTCTTTTCATATTTATTGCTTTATCTATCATACAGATTTTTAAAAATTAACACAAAAACTAAAAACTTAACTATGGATGATCTGAGATACAACCTTTGTTTAGAGTACATTAAGTATATATATGTCACCTCGTAGGATTTATATTTTCCACATCAAAATAAACTGTAAAGGTAACTAAGAAATATTTTAAACTGACGCACCAGACAACAGGTGTGCTTGTGATAACAGGATTTCTACAGATAGCTGCCCACACAGCACACTGAAGCTTAAATCACATAACATATGGATACTTACACAGAAAAATAAACTGTTTTAAACAGTGTGAGGTAAGAGTTCAAGCAACAGTCAGTACCTATAAAAACCAGTAACTGAGCAACGCTGATGATAAAAACTCATATATTGTATATATATCTTTAAAGACAATAAAATGTTATACATAATATTTGTTTCTTATATAAAATATTTAGAAACCCCTCTGTTTCAGATGTTCCAACTTGAGTGCCTAAGTACTGATTTATGTATCTAAACTGGGCCCTAAATGAACAGGGAATTACTGTGCAATTGCTTTTAAGATGAAAGCAAGTCTATTACTGGATAGAATTTCAAGATTATGGGAACTTTAAATTACTTTGTTTCATATGCTAGTACATTTAATTAAAGCTAGCAGAATTTTATAGCTTCTTCTAAGCAACTTTAACATTTCTTCCATTTAAAAATGTGTTTATTTTAATCCAAGTTACTAAATGAAGGGATGATAAACTTTCCAATTTAA
This sequence comes from Dermatemys mawii, assembly GCA_007922305.1. Taxonomy (NCBI): domain Eukaryota; kingdom Metazoa; phylum Chordata; order Testudines; family Dermatemydidae; genus Dermatemys; species Dermatemys mawii. Next base: position 23,970,278 of record ML677332.1, read on the forward strand.
AATTCCACTGGCTTGTCTGTGATTGTGTTGGATAAAGCTTTGTCTGGTTTTATAATAAGCTGACTGAAAGTCTATACAATGATAAAGATACTCAAATGCTTAGATGATTACATTTGTTAATATGCTTAGAGTTTAAACACGAAGTAGATCTGAGCATGTAGGAAAGTTTAGGTGCTTTCAAATTTAGTAGTGGTTTAGGCCGTGAATAGCTTATGTAGGTCATTTGATTATACACAGAGCACCATTCTGAATAGGGTCAATTTAGATGTACCACTTTCGATCACACCATAGAACTGTGCTGACTGGTCAGCATCCAAAGGCCTATCATATCAATTTCAAGATAAATATTTCCTGAACTGAAGCTAGATGGTAGCATGATTTACCCAGAGCTAGTAGGGCATTTGGGCCTGTGAAAAGACAGGTACATTATTCAATTCACTACTTTCAAAATAGATAAAGTGTGTAATGGGGGAACTCACCTCTTAAGCACCTCCTGCTTCAGTGGCTCAGCCCTTCAGCTGGCTCACAGTCAAAACGAAACCCTTCTAGGGTAGCAAAAAGTCCAACAAAACCTGTCTATCTGCCCTCTCCGGTTCTGGGCAGCACCAGCTCTTTATATTCAGCCTTTCACCTGGGGTTCCCAATGAGCATTGTCACCCTCTCGGAGTTTACACAACTTTAGTGGTGGTGGTGGGGAAACCCAGACTGGCCCACTATTCTGGGTTCCAACCCAGGAACCCTATAAACAGCAGACATGAGCCTCTTACTGCAATGCTCTACTATTTCCCTGGGACTCTTCCCACTTAGCTCCTTATTTTCACCCTATACCTCAGGGTTAAAGTTCTCAGGTCCTCTCTTTCCCAGTTTAAGCAAATGCAGCCAGAACCATACTGGTTTCCCTAGAGCTACTTTGGCCAGAGAGGAGCAACCTTCCATGCCCCTCTGGTCTCAGCCAGGAACTGATTGGCTAAGGTTCTGCAGCTCCTTTTATCAAAGTCTGCTGGTCTCTAACTGGCTGCTTTCGTGAGGCCTCTCTAGGCAGCTCCTTTCCTGAGGCAGAGTGAAGTAGGACTGCAGGGCCTCCCACAGGGACCTGCAAAGGCCAGGTACACCCTGTCACATTATGTTACACTGATTATCACAACATTTAATTACTCACCAAGCTGGGAGAAATTAAATCTAGTTCCAGAGGGTGATGTTATACTGGAGCCAGATGAAAATGGAGAATTGACAACAGTGTCCTGAAGACCTCCGGCCGAATGTGAACGTAGCCATTCTTTCGCATCCTCTTGACTACGAAGTTGGGATGAAGGGGTGTACCTGCAAAGCCAGAAATTATTTCAAAACTTATCTTAAAATGTACTTCAGAGAAATATTATTTGGGGAAAAAATCTTCAGATAAAATATAAGGAATAAGTGATATAAAAGGTATATAATTCTGAATTAAGACTCTTTTCCCAACCCCATCTCATTCCACTGGAGTTCAAAAAGTTCATCTTTTTACTATGGATTTTGCAATGGGTAAGTGCAAGGGAAGATCTGATTTGGCAAACACATGTATGCTTACAGTCAAGCACATAAGTCGGTGTTTGCAGGATCAGCACCTTACTTTGTAATGTGCTTCTTTTAGTTTATTCCACAATTTTATCATTATTTCAACATCTCAGTTCATCCTTGAAGTACCTTGGTATGGCTCCTTGGCATACTATAATCAGATTCAGGTCAATGGAGCTGTTAAAAGGTAGGCCTTTAAACAAGGTGTGTTGTAATGATTCATATTTGGGAGACATTAATACATAGGCCCCTGAAAATATATCACTTTTGTTCAGAATTTGTAGTATTGCATCATTATGAAGGAGACTGTGTTTACCCTTCTCTTCAGGGCAAGGACCTGAGTTTAATCCTGGCTACACTGAAGTCAATAACAAAACTCCTAAAGATATTAATCAGGCCAGGGTTTCTCCCCGTTCTTATACCAGTGTTAGAAGTAACTAGTCCACTGCAGGTGCTATACAACTAATAATAATAATAATGAGAGATGTGAAATGATACAGATGTCAGTTTGAAATATTGTAAGAGAAGTATTTGCTTATATATAGATAGAGTGTCATAAAATGCACCAAACAGGTACAGAAAACAACTGACGAGATACTTTTAATTTTTTTTTAAAGCCAAAATGGCCAAACCTACATGAGGTCTAATTGCTTGTAAATAATATCTATATTTATTTTTACTCAAAGAATATAACTTTTGTCCAAAAATAGCCCTAATGTTATTGACCCTTTTATCTTAAAAATAGCACCCAATTATGCTTAATGGAGTTTTACTTACGGGTTTAGGTATTTCTGCGAAAATATGTCATCTGGTCTTAGAAAGTAATTAATCTCTTTATAAAGAGGTCTGGCTTCAAATTTTTTAAAAAATCAAACGTAACCCATAATAATTTGGAGTTCTATTTAACATCTAATTTAGGCATACAGATGATCAGATTGCCTAAAATATTAAAATAAAATATTGTTGGCCAATTAAGAACAATAACAAAAATTATAAGATCTTGACCAAGAGAGTTTTTAAAAATACATTCTTTTCTTATGCCTTAGTCCTCAATCCTATAGTTGTAGTCACTGATTTAGGACTACTCGAATCCTTAAAGTAATGCACATGCATACATCTTTGTAGGACTGGGACCTTTAATAGTCACTTTATTTTAACACCTATTTAAAATAAAAATTCAAAATTAATACCTACCTCTTCAGCCCTCAGAAGTTTCAATCTTAAAAGACAGTGTTTATTAACTAGATGCACATCTGACAGCCACAGACATATTTTACACAAAAATGTCATTCTATGAAAAGCTTTTAGCACCCAGCTCAGTGTGCTAAACCTGACACAAAGAACAATGTGGTTATAGTGCAGAATAAATTGCAGCTGCAATTTGAAGCCATCGGTTCAGTGATCCTAAAAGCAGCATAAAGCAAGTCTAAAGTTTAAATGTTTTAAACTGGCCAGATATTTTCAGTGAATTCTGTAACATTGACTTAAAGCATTTAATTTGTAGCCTTAAAGTTTATAATTTCACTAAAATTACTTCTGTTTACTAAGGGAGGAAAAATGTTTCTCAGTGCTTTTTTTCTAGATTTCAATACCCTCTACATATTAATGGTGTTTCAGGAACAGACATTTACCAAATGTTTATCAGGTTGTGTTTTTTTTTTTTTTTCTATCAGGCCACAAATTGTCTCTCTAGAGATCAATTAAACGTGTATTTATTCTGAAGCAAACACAGTTTTAAAATGTTTTTTTTTCCAGTTTCATCCTAAGAAGTTCATAAAGGTAGTGTAAATTAAGTTTTTCTTAAATATATCTTCAGGGTTCCAGGAACTGCAGCGTGAAAATGAATACACCCAGTTTAGTGCACTAGCCATAAAAGCTGAAAATTATTGCTTTCAAATCAAGCCCAATGATGGTTTATGAGATGCTTTTCAGCAATACAGCCAGCAAAAGCTACAGTTCCTGCTCAAGCAGTGAAGCCACTGGATGAAGAAAAGAAATGTGCTGGAAAAGGGCCTTGTTTGAGGAATTTAAAAAGATAGAAAGGAAGATTGCTGCACCCCCTGCAAAAGCAGAGACCACCACGAACAGCCACAACAGAAACACAAAGCAAAGCTCCAAAACCACAACAAAAGCTGTTATACTATGTGGAAACACCAATACCTGAATCCCTTCTTAGGCAAAGTGTTCCTATCAAGATGTGGGTCGCTGTAGAAAAGTTAAAAGAAAAGAACTTCAGAGAAGAACAAAAGGGGAGGATTAAAAATCAGGATGAGGAGAGAAGTATAAACATCTGCATCACATTTTCAGAGGAAAAAGTGATGCACCCTAAGTAAACATGCAACAACAAAAATAGCCCCCTAGGCATGTGTGGATTGTGTTATACATGCATTTGGTATCATGCTAATGAATTTCATCTGCTCCCAATGATGGTCTTGCTATTTCCCCTTTTCATAGTGAACAAAAATGGCTCTTTAAAAAATAAAAGAACATGCTTCTAATGAATGCTTAAAAATATATATTTAAACAGCCATCTACTTGTGAATACTGATACTATCTCAAAGTCAAAGGATGCCTTCATACCATTTCCTTCTGCTTTCGTCACAGAGGAAGTGCAATCAATTATTATCACTTAGGCCACGTCAGTACAAACAGCACTGCAGCAGTCCAGCGGTAGTGATACAGCTGTGCCACTGCAGTGGTAAAACACTCAATACTGATGGGAGAGGGCACAAAAAACCCTACCTCTGAATGGCAGAAGCTATGTCAGCGGGAGAAGCTCTTCTGCCAATATAGCGCTATGCACACCAGCGTAACTTACGTTGCTCAGGGGGGTGGTTTATATGTACCCCTGTGCGACATAAGTCATGTTGGCATACGCTGTAGTGTAAATACAGCCTTAGTTGCAACGTAAATACAATGGCTGCTTTTTCAAATGAGCACAGACTTTTCAATATTTCTGTATTTCAACTTAAATTTCATCTTCAGTGTGATATCAACCTATTAGCATTTGCGAAAAGCAAATATTTAAAGCGTTGTGTTTTCACATAACTGGCAAATGGACAACTGGCTTTTCATTTTTGTGAGGAGGGTTTGTTTTTAACTGAAATAAATATATCATGTGTAAATAAATTAATTTACTGTCAAGCGCTCTAGCTAATATCATTGTCAGTTCCTAGATGTAGGAGTGGCCATATTATAGTTGAGTGCAAAAGCAAGCTGGAGCCATTAGCTTCATGTCCACCATCTCCCATCTCCTACATTCATTGTTACAAGAACGGACACGCACAACAGCCTGCAAGACACCTACGAACCAAACTGGAGTAAAGGACTTACAACACTGAGTGTACTGAACAACACTTGAACTTCATGACAAAGGTGAAAAGCCTGAAACACAGTGAAAAAAGCAGCATGCCATAGGAATGCTGAAATGCTAGTGAGAGTTCATCATGGTAGATACAAATTGCAGGACCTTAAAATTGTCTTTGGCAAAGAAACAAAAGAAATCAAACAAAAAACCCACAAACTACATCTATCAACTCTGCCGTATGCCACCCCCAGATTTAATTAAGTGGACTCTCACTGGCATGTCTATGTGTCACAATTTACATCTGAACACCAAACACAGCAGAGGTCTCAACTGAGCCTGTCTCTCACGAGACATTTTGCTTTATAAATGTGGGCAACAAAATCCACAGCCCTTTTGCATTCTACTGCCTTGACACAGCATTACCTGTCCTGTCTCCTGGGTAAAGTATTTCTGCAGAATTTGGGACTAGCACCAGGGGAAGAGAGAGGGCTAGAAGAACAAGTCCAATGAGACAGAAAACAAGAGAAGGAATATTAGCATGAAAAAAGGAGAAAAAGAGGAAGGAGTTAAAACAAAAAACTGTTAGAACATTTATTTTAGTAGTTGTTTTCTGTTACAAAGATGCAACAAAGTTTTAGTAATAGAGTCATACAATAAGGTAAGGCTAAATTCCAAGGTTTCAAACTATACTGCCTTTTACAGACAGTGCACTCTTATTGTTTGCTCTGAAAGAAATTTTCTGTTCTACTTTGGTTCATATACCAATCACCAGAGTATCCATGCACTTATTGTCCAGATCCTAAACAAACTCATTCATTTTAAGCAGAAATACTTGGCTTCTCAAGAGAAGATTTAAATGCTGGTGGAGTGTATTGTAACCACTACTAAATCAACTGATACAGAAAGATGAGAAGATATGTGAAGTTCAAACAGGAGGAGCACTGAGTAATTAAAAATGTCCCACAGCAGTGGCAATTGCAAATGAAAGACTCTTCTGAACCCATCCCCACGCTTAATGTAATCCAGGACTGAACTCCTTGCTTGAAATGGTCATTTTTGTATGTTGTGGTACTATCCTTCGATATTTACCTTGTAGGAATGGCAATCTGAATTGCAATCAAGAAATGTTAGTCACGTCACTGATTTTTACGCTATGAACATACAGTACATATTAATGGAGTCTAAATTTAAATCTACTCACCTTTCAGACAAAGTTGTCTTAACACTGTTGGTTCTGACAAAGGGAGTCAAAGAATCATCTTTAGAAGCTGCGATCAAGCCACTGGACGAGTTATGGCTCAGCCCACCTCCACTGCTGAGAGAGATATCAATGGATTCACAGCTGGTGTGAAGACTGCTGACAGACTGGTATCCAATGCCATCCTTGCTAACAGCAGAAGAGCTACTTGCGTTGGTACCCCAAGTTAAACTGTTGGAGGGAGCTGAATGGGCCGAACTGGGACTAGAGGCTAACGGAGACTGGTTCATCTCTGTGTTTTTACTGTAAAGAGGACTGCTGCCCCCACTGCTCAGTATACCGCTGCCAGAAGGAGAATCAAGGTTACCCGGCTGGTTCAGGGTAGCATGAGGATTGGAGATCACCACTGAATTTTTCATATTTTCAGCTGTTGTGATTGGAACTTGTTTACTTGGTTTTCCACCAAAAAGTCTGTGAAAAAAGTTCAGAGAATGTAACAAAAACTTCATGAAATGGAATGTAAAATGACTAAGTACAAATGCTATATATATCTATCTATCTATATATATATATATCTCTATATATCTCTCTCTCTCTCTATATATACACATATATATATACATGCATACACACACACACACACACACACACACATATAATTTGTCCTTAAAGCTATCACTGGAAAATTACATATTCAATTCTATTTAGACCCCAGATGTTACATCTCTAGGAAATGATACAATGGTAACTATGATAATAGACTGAAAATCGGTGCTTCAGAAGAAGAATTTTTTGTTGCTAGCTAAAGCGAAAAAAGAGAGAGAAAGATAGGCTCTGCCTTAAAGAAATTTCCTGCCTGTAAATTGTCTGTCTTAGATTCATAGACAACCATTAATTGATGGGCTGCCTTTTCCCTTCCGTGCCATTAATAAAACCCGGAGAAAATTATTATGCCAATTTCAGACACATCTTAACTTTTCCTTTCATGAACTTTCAGACATAACTTTCACTGAACTAAAAAAATATTAGCCATTTTATCTTCTGTTTCCTGAGGGAAATGGATTTCTCCTGTGATAATACTGAATTGATGACTTTAAATCATGGAATATTAGACTGGCTGTTGTTCAGATCTATAAATAAAGATCACTCAAATCATATTTTGAAAGATAACACGGATCTCTGAGGAAAAGATTTTGACTTTTGCACTAATCACTGAGTGACCCATACAAAAGTAAGAATCTGAAGACATCCCCTACAAAAGTCAATGACATCTAGCAGGGAAAGTCTGATAATTTCCCCCTAAAAAACACTGCCCTGTCTAAATCATGCAAATAGCCTCTATTACCTTCATAAGAGCCACTGGAGGAAAGTTTCAAAAGCACTTAAGATATTCAAGGTATCCATTTTCAAAGGGCTTTAAGCACTTTGGAACCTACGTCTCATTGAAAATCAATGGCACTTAGACTCCTAAATGACTACATCACTTTTGAAAATTGAACATATGCTCTTAAATCACTTAAGTGCTTTTTAAAATTTCACCCATTAAGAGCAGTGGTTAGATCATTTCAAACAGCTCTCTGCTAGGAACATAACAATATGCCATCTTTTATTCTCCCTAAACAACTTCCTTAAGGGAGTCCTAGATTTCTTCTGCTTAGGACCAGATATCACCACTAAATAGTGGTGATTTAACAGAGAAGATCCCTGCAATTTATATAGCAAGCCCTTCTTCCAGAATGTACTATGAGGGCAGTTAGCTTAATCTCATCTTTGGTCTTAAGTTTGCTGAGTGTACTTACAACAAGCATATACTAGCTGCCATCAGACCAGGAAGACGAAGGATGTCTTTGACTAATGGAGATTTTTGAGGCCAAACTAACACTAACTTTTCTCTGAACTTGAGTCAATACCTCAAAAGAAACTAATTATCCCCCAATGCATAGACCAGACTGTAAAAGATTTCAGAAGGAGATAGGGATATTTTCATAGTGCTACTGTAGAACAATGACAAATTCTTTCTTTAAAACATATTGTCACCACCTGGAATATAGTCAATATATACGACTCCCAGCCCCACTGGGATGATCTTGTTGTACGGGTAATGTTGTATAGGCACACTGCATCCTAAACCTAATTTAATACATAAAAAAGAGTCATGGAGCTGGACATCCAAGGAGGATGGTGTCTGAAGAATGTACCTTTTGAATGAAGAACCAGCCCAACGCAGCAAGTTGGTAGTGTCAGTCTAAAGGTTAACAATAGAAGGAGACATCCTACAGACAATGAATATTTTTTATTTCTCTCCTAATTTTGACAAGAAACAGGCATAACTGAGCTGATTGTTGGGTTGTGCCCTTAGTGATGCATCAGGAGAAGAGTGAACACTAAGACTCTCAAACAAGTGGCATAAAAACATGCATTGTCTTCTATGTAATATAAATTGCTTTCATGTGACAGTGCTAGATAAGATATCCTGGAACAATTAAGACAGTGCTAGACTTTCATAAAATAACTGTAATTATAGAATTTTACTCTTCACATAAGTGTAGAAAATATATTTGCTTTCAGGTGGGTAGTATTTAACAAATACAAGTAGCAGTCTTTACTGCTGTGTTTTTATAGTTACAGATGCTTATTTGCTGTGTAAAGTCAGCATGGAATATTGTTAATTAAACACTATCAGTGCAACAAAATTTTCAATATTACACAATGACAGGGCTAGTGCCCAGCAATAAACACTCTGGTCAAATTCCACCAAGAAAGATTTAGCTGTGCCAGGGATACATTTATTTACATAGTCTGGTGACAACTGAAGAATAAAATAGCTAACCAAGAAAGTGAAGGTTTAGATTAAACCAGGGGTGGCCAACCTGAGCCTGAGAAGGAGCCAGATTTTTACCAATGTACATTGCCAAAGAGCCACAGTAATACATCGGCAGCCCCCCCATTAGCCTCCCCCCACCACTTCTAGCACCTCCCACCCACTGGCAGCCCCACCAATGAGCACCTCCACATCTCCTGATCAGCTGTTTCTTGGGGTGCAGGAGGCTCTGGGAGGGAACGGGGGAGAAGCGAGGGCACGGCAGGCTCAGAAGAGGAGGCAAGAAGGGGTGGAGTGGGGGGCAGGGCGTGTGGCAGAGCCAGGGGTTGAGCAGTGAACATTCCCTGGCACACTGGAAAGTTGGCACCTATAGCTCCAGCCCCAGAGTCGGAGCCTATACAAGGAGCCGCATATTAACTTCTGAAGAGTTACATGTGGATTAAACCTTAACCTCCTCCACAAAAAACTCTCTAAGACACATGATATTCATTCGCTCAGTGTCTATTCTTAAAAGTTTCATGTAGTTCAAACGTTATACCAATGAAGCGTCTAGCAAAATGGTTTTCTGGTCTTCAACAGAAATGTATGATGAGTTTGATTATTAATATATTTGAGGCAAGCAACATGGACATTTTTCATTTACAGTTTAATATCAGAACAAAAATCAATCTTCTAGGTTTTTTGTTTTAAAATAGTAATTGCTAGAAATTAAATTTTCAGCTAAACATAATTTTTCTAATGATGTCCAGAAATAGGAGAATCACTAAACTACGCACGTTCTGCTGATTATACTTGCAAAGGCTTTTCAAAGATGGCTATTCATCTAAAAAGAAATGAAGTATTCCTTTTGTGCCTAGCTGGAACCCAAACCATCATTACAGGAGTTACCTCAAGTTGGCAACTTGAATGGAATGTGACATCCTCACTTCATTTGAAGTAGGATGATGTCACTGTAATTGTACAGAGGTGAAATTATGATGTCGAGACAACAATGAACTCCAGAATACTGCAACTCAAAAGAGACTATGTTACTTACGATGTCAAATTAAAGTGGAAAATAATGTTAATGCATATCTTCATTACAGTCAAGACATTGATGCAAAAGCTTCAGAAAAACAAGGAAATTAACTCCCACTCACCCAGGTACTTGTGTTAAAAATAATGGGGAAGAGAAGGGAATATATAAGATCATAAAGAGCTAAGAAATAGATCATTCAATGTAAAAAGATCTTTGTTAAAAATAAGAAAATTCAATGCGGCTTTTATAGTACCTTTTATTAAGCTGTTCTGTACCTCCATACTTGGGCACCAGAGGTAAAGAGTCTCACCCCAGAGGACAATGTTACATGCAATGGAGTGAGATACTGAACTGGGCCAAGTAAGTGACCAAATGTAAATATACTGGGTCAAATTTCGTCCTCACACTAATGCAAATCTGGATTAACTCCATTGACTTCAATGTGTAAATCTGGCCAAACTTTGGACTGCTTTCCTGTGTTGCTGCACAATGTGTAAGTACAATGGGGTGGAATCAATAGTTCCACAGGAGCCTGTAACCTTGTTGTTGTGGGTTTATATTTCAGCCTTTAAAATGTTTTCAAGTACTAACTTTAATCTGAATTAGCCACAACTGCGATCATTTTGGGGAGTGTTTAAGAATCAACTTCAAATGTTTAAGTTTGCAGCTGTCCTGAAATGCAATAAATATTTACAATATTACTGGCGCACATATTTACTAGCTGTAAAATTAAATTTCAGTATAAAGACCTCAACTTAGCACACACATTAGTAAGTGTCTACAAAACTTAGCCAGTTCCTGGCCTGAACAGCCACAATTGCATAACTCCAGTCAATGTACTTCCACAATGAAAAAAATATTTGTGCCTACCTGCGCAAAGTGGGGGAGGCCACGTCAGAGTACTTGGCTCCTTGCTGGTGAGTGCTTTGTGCTCCACTGGAACCAGTCTGTGATGCAGGGTTCGCTTTAACAGAATTACATGAAGCCACACTTTCATTGTCAGACGATATCCCTTTCTCTTTATCTGTTTGGTTAACTAGACCTGGCAGAGAGCTTCCGAGAGATACCTTAGCTGGCTCTCTCATTTTAGGGACAGGTAATCCAGCTGACTTGCTGCTTATGTTGGAGTCTATGCTACTGGTACTAGATCTATTACCAGCTCCATTTCTGCTACTGGATTTACTGGGTCTGGGTAAACTACGATACTGAAGATTAGTGCGGGCACTAAGTGCTAAGTAGCCATCATCCTGGTTTTGTGAGCCATCAACACTAGTTTTCCGACCAGTAGACCGACCCATGAGTCCAGATGATTTGGGGATTTTGCCCAGTGTGGCTGATCTGTTGGTGATAGTCGCGCCACTGGCAGTAATCATAGTCATGCCTCCAGCTGACCCACTCTGTTTCTTAAATCCAAATGTATTTGTATTAGCAGCAGCTGTTCTAGAGTTACTTGTGGGAAGCTTTTTGGATTCATCACCACTGCTGCGTCCTGCATCTGATGGAGAACGTTTAACATGTCCAGCTTTAGGAGAAAGTCTACCTTTTTCTGATACCTTGGCATCATCAGTTTTCCCTAAAAAATAGAAAAAGAAGTTTAAGACTTAAATTGAAAATGCTAAGCAAATGGTAAACATCAAAGAATCGTGAGAAACAAATGTATGCTAACCACAAGAGTGTAGTTAAGAATTATGATCCAGTTTGTATTAAACTATTATGCACTACTGAGAGTTATATATGCAGGCTCGCCAGGAAAGAGTACCTGGTGTGTTTGCTGTTGAGAATACAAAAAACAGTGAACCGATTGTTAAGTAATAGTGACAGATAAATAAGAAGTGTTTTTCCTTCATGACTACCATTGGTTGGATCCATTTTTGTCAGTAGTGAAGTGATATGATATGGCAACAATAAATAAGCTTTAGATAAAAAATGTGTGTATAAAAGGTGAAGGCCACATTTTCAAAAAGACCTTGACATTTCCATTCACAATAGAGTATACCACCGAGCGTGAGTGCAAGTGTAATTCATCTGTTTGCATGCACAAATACTATTAATGCTCATGCACAAATCTGCATGTAAGTGTAATTCATCTGTTTGCATGCACAAATACTATTAATGCTCATGTACAAATCTGCATGTGCTAAGACCTCCAATGCAGTCCACTGGAAAATTTGCTTTAATATAAAAGGTGTAGTTGCTATTTTAGCAGTGAAAAAGTTTCTTTCACACAACTATCCTTAGCCACGTAAAATCTAGGTTCTGAGTTACTCAATCTAGGACTATGAAAACGGAGTTCCATTAACTACCATTACAAGAAACAAGAATATTGAACTGCAAATACTGTGTCCAACGAACAGTCTAATTTAAGAGAGATTCAAAACAGGCAAACAATACTAAAAGCATTTTAGTATAATAAGTACAATTGTAAATTCACATAGAGCCCTAAAACAAACACAGAGGTTTGGTATGTTGTGTGTACACACAAGTAAACATAGAACTAGTTGAAGTTCAGCTCCTGCCACAAGAAAGCAGTTAAGCACTCCTCCATTGTAAACTGTTGGACTGCCTGTGTGTTACATTTTTCCTCACCTGTTCCAGGTGTCTTCAGTGAGCCTGAGGTGGTTGAAGGTTTAGTCCTTGGTGTAGTAATGCCAACTTGAGCTGACATGCCCCGTCTCCAGGAACCAGTCTGTGAAATGACAGTGTTCTTTCTACCAGAGGTGCTTTTATCAGATTCATCAGACACATCAGAAGGATTTCGCCTCCATTTAGATCCAGACTCCATCTTTATGCCACTATCTGATCCTCCATCAGATTTCTTGACTTCATCATTGGACCACAAGGAATTCCGCTCGACCTGCAAATGCTTTTCTGCATCAGTCTAAGGGAAACAATAAATAACACAATCTCTATTGTAAATGTTCTTTTGAAATCCTTCCCTTTTTTAGGGTTCAAAATGTAGAACCACCAAGATGATTTAAAAATTCACTAATCATTTTTTATTACACTTAGACATTTTACTTTTGTTTGTTAAGCCTGCTTTTTGCCAGGGAAAAGCCAAGATAAATGAATTTTTCTAGCTGTGTTTGCTTTCTGATACACTGGGAACAATCACTAAAAAGCCAAAACCAAAAATGAACCAACTATCCAACACACACCAAACACGTGATTAACAAATAATAAAGAAAATACTCAGTTCATTGTCATTTACCTCCTTGAATTTTATGTGAACCTTTTCATTGCAATGCATAAAAATCATTTCAAACACGTGCAGCTAGCTTTTCTTTGTTCTTGTTGCTTTCCTATCTCTTGTCTGGCAATTTGATCTCAAGAGCACAATGGGGTGGCTTTTTGAATACACTGAAAGATGTGGAATGCTGTTAGTTTTAATCTAACCCATTAGAAAGACACCCAAGAACTGGAGAGAAATAAAACCCCATTATACCACTTTCAAACACATTAAAATCTGACTTAAATTCACAAAGCAAGTCAGGTCACAATTTGCACTGCAACTCCATCTCTTTCTTTTTTATATTTTGCCAATCCTACTGTACATCCCATTTATAAAGTCAGATGCTTTATGGAGAATTTTGCAACTACCGCACTCAAGGAACAAATTTTCCCCTGAACAAACCATAGCCAAACTCCAGACAACCCTATCAATATCCCATTATATTATCCTATATATTCCCAACCCCATACTCCTTTCCCTTTCCCAATGATTATTAAGAGATACACCTATTAAAAATTCTCTTACTGAATTAGGTTTCCCCTGCCAAACTTATTTTGCGATAAACAACTGGAAGTTTGTAATATCACAACCAACTACAGAAGCTGACCACCACCCACATCTTAGTGATAGCTAAGGTTATTCTCTAATCACAGCACCTTCATGGGAGCAACTGTAAATCCACACTTGCTTGTGCCTCACTGAACGAGTTGTGCAGAAAAAGGATAACTAAGGCCTGTTTCTGCAACATGCTGAAAAGTGCTTTCATCCCATTGGCCTCAGGGGAGGTGAGGGTGGTGAGAACCTTGTATTAGACTTCCAAGCACTTTGAAAGATCTGGTCTTAACTAGCCCAAGAACTTTTTTTTAAAAAAAGTACCTAGGTAATCAGCAAAGTGGCAAAATGAAATACAGAAAAGAGTGCATGACAAATTAACATGCTCTCTGCAAGATAATTACATTTTATTTTGAAACCTCCCCTCTCCCTGAATCTCTCAATGGTTTTATAATGTATTTTCTTTCATCTCTACATCACATCCCTAACATTACATGAGTGAAAGGGACTTTTTGGTTTAATTTCTTTTGACTTTTACTGTGATATTTAAGAGAGATCAAGAAAAAATAGCCTAAGTGTTCAGTGTATGAAAGCAAACACCATAAATTGTAGTTGGGAGCTATTTTATTTTTATTGTTATTAGCTCATTAAATGGTAAAACACAGTTCAACTATTGTTGGACAGTGGATTCAGGGATTGTTTTATTGTTGGCACTTTCCACTTGCCATAAAATGTAGAGTTTCTCTGCCTCTTCATCCAAAATAAGCAGTTTCAACATAATCCTCCAGTTCTAAGAAACACAATATTGCTTTCTTCTTACACCTCTTTGATGGATATAAGATTTGGGGATTAATGTTTGCTACTCTAAACTTGTGAACAATATCATAAACCATACAGAACCTGGCTACACCTCCCAGGTGTACTTCACTACAACACACCTTCACTTAACCACTGCCTAAATTTATCTACCTCTTACAAACAAAAAATGGAACCAATAAACCCAAGTCTATCATCACCTCTCAGACATCTTCTTCCTGTGTGTGTTACTCCCAGTCCATTGTCTAATCATCGTCTATTGACCCTACAAGCCCTCCAGAGTAGGACTTGTGTCTACTGCTCACCGAAGTGCTTAGCACACTTTTGGACGCCTACTGACAAATATTCCTTTACTTTACACTTCCCTGGTTTGCCTTAGGGGCGGGGAAAAAAAGATAAAATCTCACCAGCAGAGAGAGCCTAAAGAGCAAGTTCTCTGACAACATAACAGCTTTGTTCTCTTCAAATTTATTTGACGCAACTATTGTACTACATCTATAAGCATCATCTTCCCTGGTATTTGAAATTTTGCAGGTCCTCTTGGGAAACAAATTGACGATAGATGCTCCGGTTTCATGCCAGACAATGAGAAATAGAATAGAAACATGGCTGAGTCCCAGAACCCAAACACAAAGAAACTTGCCATCACAACATTAGCTGAAACGCCACCCAGTTTGGGAGACCATTAAATTGGATGAACCTGGAAATCCTGAGACGGAGGGTGCAGCTGTCTGCTGGAGATCATCAGAAGGCACATAGGACATAATAAGTGAACAAGGACTGCCAAGTGGCTGAGCCAGGAGCAACCTTAACCAACTAATGAGAAATCCTAGAACTTTATGACTACGATAGCAAATCCAGAGATTTGCTGGGTTTAAAAAGGTTCCATCTCAAGGTTCAGTTACCTTCCTTTCCAAAAAATGGGGTCTTGATGTTAGATAAGTCTTTTTGACTCATCTGATAATTTACTGCTGCTGTTACCCTTGTGAAGGAACTGCTTTTTCTTGTGAACTATTTTAGCATTTAATCTACTGCCAGCAAAACTTCCAAGCTATTTTATCTCATTCTCTCTCCCAATTCTTGTTGCAGTCTGAGTCCTTTTCAAATGTCTCCTAATTTTTACAGTCAGAAGATATGTATGACGGAGTTTTAGGGGTTTTATTGATTGTTGTGGGAAAGGACAACCTCCATGAATTTTCTACATAGATTTAAACTTTTACCACATTTATAGTCTGTTTTTCAGAGGTGCTGAATTCTCACAGTTCCCACCTGTTTCAGGTGAAGTTGTGGGTGCTCAGTACATCTAAATATCAGTTCCTTAGTCTTGTATTTAGCAGAATTAGATTTGCTTCTGTTTTGTCTTTCTTCTTTCTTTTTCTCAGATAATACTGGATATGCATTATTGATTATATCTTCAGAGACTAACATGTAAGGGCCCTCCCCCTTTGAGATGTTGTTTTGTTGGTCTGGGCTCCAGTTTCACATGCATGAGCTCCATGATCTCTCTTTAATTATCTGAAATCCAAACCCTGCACTCCCTTAAACAGATGTTATAAGACCACAACCATCTTAAAAGTTATGAACCTGTGACACAGGGACCAAAGCAGTAAGGACCCTTGAGAACGGGTGTGCCACATCCCTGTGTGCTGTGACAATCTCTGTGCCAGATCTTTGTGGCTCACCACATAGAAGGCGGCAAATATGTACAGGAAAAGACCATAATATATGAGTCTAAGAAAAGAATACAGGAAAGGAGGAGCATGGTGGCCAGTAAATAAACTCCACTTTCATAGGCTGTGGCATTAGTTCTGAGTCCACTTCTAAACTAAGCATGATTCCCACAAAGTCCATTAACTTGCTCTATGTTGATGAGATTAGGATTTGGCTTTTAAGAGATGATATAAAGTCTTTTGTGAACAATAATTTGCATTTAACAGCACCTTTCATTCAAGGACAGTAGAACACTTTACAGAAATTCTTTAAAGAATTTAAATACTTTTGTGAGATAGTTTTATAATTCTCTCACACAAGCTTTATAAAATGGGTAAATTGAGCAAGGAGCAGTTAAATTAGGTCACAGCAAGTAAATGGCAGAATAGCAAATATAACCCATTTATCCTGGTGTCAAGAAGCCCTTAATACCAACAGGGAAGTGGGTTACAAGAACTCATTATGGTTCACCAAAGAATGTCATGGGACGTCTCAAATGAAAGCTGGTGTTACACTGGTCATCAATATCATTACCAAATCTATGTACAGATATACTGAAAATATGTTCTTGAGAGTCTGTACCAAGGTATAGCCACCAGCAAAGGAGAAAATCAGGTTTTCTTCCAGATAGGAGGGAAGAAATATGTATCCCTCTGTTGGGATGTATATTAAACATTGTAAGTTAAAACAGTGGATGTCCATTTACATACAAAGTCAAATATTAATGAAGACAGATGAAATAAACAGGAAAGGAGCATACAGGAAAAAAAACAAGCCATGAGAGGTTCTACTGTATATGAGTAAAGATAATGAATTTTGGGGGCATTACTAGAAGACAAGGACAACTCTGCACCTAGGGAAATAAATTGACATCATGTTTGCGTTCATGAAAACAGGAGCTTGCAGAAAGCGTGCAATGATCTTGTTTAGATATAATCATTTGTTTCCAATATCCTTATTCACTATCTCCTGAATCTCTAGTCTTTGATAATACATTTATTCTTGTTTTCACTATAGCTGTATGTCAGTGCTTTAGTATTAAGCAGAGAGCTGGTCCTAAGTTGCATAATACAAGCGGGTGTGTATACTGTTCCTTTGGGAACAGCTGACCTGGTATTTCTGTGAGCGTTCAGTGAAGAATCATAGAATCATAGGATATCAGGGTTGGAAGAGACCTCAGGAGGTTATCTAGTCCAACCCACTGCTTAAAGCAGGACCAACCCTCAACTAAATCATCCCAGAAGAGACTGGATGCTACAAGGAATGCTTGGAGATGGCTCGGGGATTAGTGTGTGCCATTCACTAATCTAAGAGAGAGAGCAGGGCCTGCAGGGAGAGGGTTAGAAGTTAGTACTTTGTTGCCACAGGTGAGTGGCTTCAGGGAGATGACTCAGAGAAGGCCCAGACAAGGCTGCCTGATACTTAAGAACTGGTGCTGGGCAGGTGCCTCACAACCCTGGGGAGCACCCTACTCCAGTCACTAGATTGTACTGTCTATGTAAGTTTTGGGCCCTATTGTTCTACCATATGCTTGTATGCCCTTGGATGCTAGAATGGTTGTGGGAGAAAGGGAAGTAAGTTTGGTGGTACTATTCGACTGTTATCTCTTAGGGCACAGTATGAAATTGTATGAAATTATATCGAATGTATAGAAGTCAATTTTTCAGGAGAGATTTTATACATTCGATTGTGTGTGTCCACACTAAACATGCTAAGTCAGCGAGTGCGTTCACAGTACCGTGCCTAGCATCGACTGTCGGAGCAGTGCACTGTGGGTAGCTATCCCACAGTTCCTGCATTCTCTGCTTCCCGTTGGAATTCTGGGTTTGGCTCCCAGTGCATGATGTGGCAAAAACATTCTCGCGGGTTTTCCTGGGCGCATCCCATCAGTCTCCCCTCCCTCCACGCAAGGTATGTCAGACAATTGTTTCATGCCATTTTCCAGCAGTTTACTGTGATGAGATCCAGTACCTCCCGTTCAGTCCATGCTAGACTCATTTGCAAATCTGGGACTATGTGGTTTCCTGTGCTGGTGGATTCTGCATGGTCGCCTGTGATGGTGGGCTCTGTACAGTCACCTGTGCCGATGAGCTCGCCATGCTGGCCAAACAGGAAATGAAATTTAAAAGGTCCCGGGTCTCTTCCTGCCTACCTGGCTAGTAAATCAGGTTGACTTGAAAGTGTTGTCCAGAGTGATCACAATGGAGCATTCTGGGATAGCTCCCAGAGGCTAATAACATCGAATTGCGTCCACAGTACCTCTAATCTGGAACTGTGATGTCGATTTTAGCACTACTCCCCTTGCCAAGGTGGAGTACAGAAACCGGATTTAAGAGCCCTTTAAATCAACAAAACCAGGTTGGTCATGAGAACGGAATCAGTTTTAATTCAATTTAACTTGGCTAATTCTGATATACTCGCGTACTGTAGACCAGCCCTTAGAAATACTTCCTAGAATCAGACCCTCTAACAAGTATGAATCAATATCAGTCACTTATTACAGACTAATATTTAGTTGCTTGCCTTTATTTTCCTTGCTGTATTCTAATGTTCAGACATTTCTAATTTAACAATTGTTGGGGAAACCCATAGGTTGCCTGTGCAACTCCTTTTGTAACACGCTTGAAGAGGTGCTTCAAGGACCGTAACGCTTCTCTCCAATTCGGTGGAGGACTTGCATTAGAAATTCCAAACACACATGAAATCACTGACACAACCAGAGGCTAAGTCTACAAATCTTTAATGTAGGCTCAAATATGGACCTCATGGCAAGGCAACAAAGGACTGGTCTTCACTAGGGCTGGGGATCGGCTGTAGATACGCAACTTCAGCTACGTTAATAACGTAGCTGAAGTCGGCGTCTCTACAGCCAACTTACCTGCCGTCCTCACGGCGGCAGCGGGCGGCGGCGCGCTCCCCTGTCAACTCCAGCTTGTGCCTTTTGGTGAGCTGGAGTTACGGAGTCGACGGGGGCAGCGCTGGTGATTGATTTATCGCATCCTGACAAGACACGATAAATCGATCGCCAAAAGACTGATTGCTGCCGCGCGTAGTGAAGACAAGCCCAAAGAGTCATACACTCTTGCAACACAGTACTTTAGGCAGTACAATCCTTCACAGCAGCCACACTTCTACATTAAAACAGCCATTAAAAAAAGATTCAGATCCCCTTCCAACTTGCCTCCTCCCCTTTTTAAAAAATTGTAACATACAGGGACCCCTTTGCAATGTCACATGTGATATCAAATTAAGAGACCTTGTGTCCCATTTGTGACAACAGAAACACCTCCTTGGCTTCATAATCTGTTTTAGAAAGAACTAATGTGGGTTTTTCAGTCCTGTACTTTTCATGACAAAATTAGTATCAACATGAAAAGAAAATCACTTCTATAATGCAACACTTAGTGATGAACAATCTATTGTATGAAAATGAAATTACTGAAATCTGCTGCTGCATTTGGATATGTGGTTTCTGAGCACTAAGAGTTGTATGCATGATGCCTATGGATATGAAATTTACGGTCTTATAAAATACTGTAAAAAGTAGAAAGCCTGCAATAATGTGCAGCTCTGGAAGCTTAAGATAATACAATTCCTTAGCCAATGTGTGTTTATATTTCTGCTAAAAGTGTAATAATCTCTGAACTCTGACATTAACTTAGTTAAACTCTGTTCTTTAACAAATGATACAGTATACTTTCTAGTGCTAAAAAAAAAATCACATCTGTTACTTATAATGTTGTATGTAAAGTGGGTCTATTAAAAAAATCAATACTTAATTGTTACCACACTGTGGTAGCAGAGGTGTCGCAAATTTCACATAGGGAAAGAGATGGTGGAATGTCCCATACACCAGTGTGGTAACTGGTAGAAAGCACTCATTGTATTAGCGTGTGTACAGAGAAAATAATTACTATGTTAGTGACCTATGGCCTGGTTTATAAAGGTGCTGAACTCCTTCTGTAGCCTGACCCTGACTGAAGTTGCTTAGGCCATTAGTGTTAATATTTTTCATTAAAATAAAGACTAAAAAGCACTTAAAGTCCCACTGCACTTTACCAACTCTAAGCCTGTTCTCAGCCCCTATAACCATCAGTGAAATCAATGGGAGTTGTGGGTGCTCAGCCTTTCTGAACATCAGCTCCATACACATACAGCATCACATTTGGTGTGGAGGGCAGCAAGCAAACTAGCCCATAGCATAATTCAGAGCAGACGTGGGAAATAATATGTCTTCCCTCTTTTAAAGCACAAACATATTACAATTGCTAAGCAAACTCCTCCTAAAGTGACCTTCTTATAGGCAAATATCAGACACTCTTATTTGATCATTAGGTTGACACCAAGTATTCTCCAGAAAGCATGCTTGTCATGCACACATGGGACGATGTATTTTGATGCAAGGGAGTATTAAGGGTACTGTTGAAAAGATATAAAGGAGTTAAAGAAAAAAGGAACACTGAAAGATCGGAATTGCCTTCCAAAGTAGCAAGTCTGTAAAAATGAATAAATAAACTGGAAAGTAAAATATTTTGAGAGGCTAAAAAAAATGTACAGAAAAAAGTGATGAATTCTGCCACTCAATTTTTCTGGGTAGCAAGTAGCCCCACTGATTTCAGTGGGACCAGCTGTGCAGGTACTACTCAACATGAGTAAAGGAGGCAGAATTGAGCCCTTAAAGTTGAAAGTGTGGAGAGTAAAGTATAAAACACTGGTCAAAACAAATTCTGACAGCAGGAGTTTATTTTATTTCTAGTCAGATTTCCAACAATTTCAGCATGTGTTGCTGAAAGGCTGTAAAGGAGCCAAATATCACAGTCTAGGGTTACTATTACAAGAAATATGCTGATGCATGTCATTCTTCATTGCAAGAAAACACTGAACTGTTGAAAGGACGAAGTAATAGACAGGTTCATTCAATTTAAGGGATTGTAGCTATTGCTTAGAGAAAATAACTCCACCAGTGTTGCTCTATGTCTGTAAGGAAACAGAAATTTTACCTGTGCATCTATGATTTTACGGGAGGAGGCAGGTGTGTTGGCATAGGAGCTGATGGAGGAGCTGGTGTTAATGTCATCAGTGCTGAGGTTATCTATGGTGTCACTGATCCCACTGCTGACAGAGCTGCTGTCATCCCAGCTGTGGAAAGAAGAACATGCTTTATACCCAAGCAAGACAATATTACAGCTGTTGAGGAATCAAAAGACATACAAGTGATAAAACAAAGTCTCAAGATGACAAATATTATTGATACAGATATATCCAAAGTGAAACTTTTGACTGGTATAAGGCTGTGCTTCTTGGTGACCTACTTTCTACTGGATATCATATTCAATACTATAGATCATCATTTTATGATCAGCTATTCTGTATTAGCAACAACATCCTGCCACCAGGATACTGGCTTAGTCCCCAGTTCCTATAGCAAGCAAAGTTTAAACTAAACATCACTTCCTATCTCCTCAGTCCCAGAAGAGGAGAAGTGGTAGGGTTAAGATGATACTTCTTGACAAATGAAGCAGGACTTTATTGACTCATCAGCAGGGACAGGAACTTAAATTCAATGGTGAAATTAATTTCTGAGCAAACTTCGGGACTCTGTCTTACTAACTGAACCTGGATAACATACTATCATCTTCCATCACCAGCATCACCACCATCAGCACCTAGTTATATTGTATGGTCACCAAATGGGACAAAGGGACAGAAATGTATTTAGAAATAGCCAGCATAACCCTGCTGATCTTTACATTCATACTCCTGTCAGCTAGGTGAGACAATAGCTTATGATTTAGGACTAGCTTTTCCAGCACGTGTTAGCTGCAGCTTTTTCCACCATGAAAGACACACTTGGAAGTTTAGAACAAAAAATAATCACCTATTTAAAGCAACTGGAAGGTCACAACAGACAAAAGAAAAAAAAGTCTAACTTCAAGGCAGGCACTCCACCCTTAAGGTGCCCTTAAAGTAAACTGCTCAAGTAAAGATTTACAAACTAGTACACAAAGGCTTCTTTTCTCAGGAAAATAAAACACCATTTGAATAACTATCCTACAGGCAACTCCCCAAAAATGCCTTTGGAGTCCTTGAAGCCTACTGGTAAAATACATTTCAGAAAATGTATAAACAAATTTCATAGACGAAGTGTTACCTGTACAGAAGCCTAAGTATCTACTGCAGTTCTTCTCCAGCTATATTAGAAAATGGTCTGCAGATTTTGAGAAATCCAATCCCCTGCTTTTCTTACAGCATTTTCTGTCTGTTTTCATAGGCCTGTATTCCCTAAGATCACTGAGCATTGCTGGACCATTGTTTAGAAATCACTCACAAACAGATACACAGGATACATCATGTATGGTTCTTTGTTTGTTTGCTTTTAGTTGTATGATTATACATTAACCTCTACAACGCACTGGTCTTTGGGTATGAGTTGAGGAACAGGAGACAGATTTTCATGTATTGTATTCTCAGGTCTGCTACTGACTTTCTGTATAACCTTTCACAACCACTTCCATCATGTGCTTCACTTTTCCTATTTGCATTTACAAAGATATCTACTCTAATGTGTTGCATGAAGTTTAAAATAATGTCTTTTTAAAGAGATTTTTGCTCAGAGTATATAAAAGCAACATTTAAAATGACAAGAAAAAGGATTTGCAAACTAGGGCTGACTTGTCTACATGGGCACATTAAAAGATCATCCAAATTATCTGAAGATATGGATTTAGTGTGAATTGGTTAAACCACAATACGTCCCTGTATGGAACCTCTCATTCAGAATTAAAGTGGCCTTAATTTTGGTTTAGTTTAATTGCTAAATTCACACTTCTTGTTAATTCAGATAAATTTTCCTGAGGGCTCCCATGAAGACAAACCCTGAGTTTTGCAAACTCAACACATAATTTGAGAAGTTTGCAAGACCTTGAATCTTAAATTCAAAAGGACAACAGAAGTTCACATATTTGGTGTTACTATTGTTTAGAAGAAAAAGATTTTTCCCCCTTAGGCTAGTTTAATCTGATTATATTTTGAAGAAGCAGCAGTTAGTAATAGAAAAACAAAGATATGAGCTTTTTAAAATTAAATCTCAGAATCCTTGCAATATAACAAATAAGCAAAAAGACCCTACAACAGTTTTGTTGCAATTGCTGTTTTCTAGTATTCCTTGTAATATACCACAGCTCCTTATGTATGACCACACAGCATTCTCATACTCCAATAGGCTCTGATTCAGCAAGGCACTTATTTTAAGCTCCTTAGTAGCCCTAGTGACATCAGTCAGTTCCCTTGACTTCAATTAGCCTGTTTACACGCTTACTGTGAGGCATGTGGTTGCTGAATTGGAGACATAAGGGCTATGAACAAAGTCAGAAACATGCAAGAGACTGCACTAGCTGTTGTGCCTTAACCCAAGACTGCAGTGTTTTGGTTTAAATATTTGATCTGCCTTAAATTTATTGTACTGTGATGGAGAATGTTAATCATTTAAACTTTATGCATTAAAAAATAGACTACTTCATTATCAAATTAAAAAAAATAACAGAATTGCAACATGTGGGTCTCAAAGCAAGAATATCTCACATACCTGCTAGTTAGTTATTGCCTGCTAATAGCTAAATTACACCATTCTCAGAGCAATGCTGATGACACCAGTAAATGATACTGATGCACAAGCAAAGCTGTTTCGACAGGATAAGATGCGACATAAGCTAAAATCAGCCAGGTCAATTTCAGCATTACTCCAAACCACTCCAGAGTGGGGAGATATAAGTCTTTTACAAAAATGGAAAGACTTAGATGGGCAGGGGAAAAAAAACCTTGTACCATTTAAAAAACAGTTTTAAAAAAAGGCTATATAAGCAATTACTTCACACCGTACTTTCAAGCAAGACAGATCCTTGACTTTAGTTTAATATAACTGTTGTATTCTGGACTCTGTAGATAAGATCATCATGGAAGCAGTTTTATCTATTACTTGGATAAATCTTTCAAAAATATAATCTGTACAACATATTACAAATCAGTGCAAACAGTAGGAGGATTCATTTGATCTAGTTAAAATACATGCATATTTTAACGTCTTTTTCTTCAATCAGTATATATAGAGTTATTCATCCAGTATTCTAAAGAAATAGTATGATGACTAGTACACATTATCATATATCCTACATTTTGCATTAAATGTTATATAATATATCCTATCATATACACAGGATCATAAAAAACATAGAGCTCTAAAAAATGTATTAATTGAATCACGTGTGCACACCCTCTTGCAAAGACAGGGTATAATCTCCTTATAGAGACTAATCGCCTAATCAGTTACCAAATTGATAAATGTCCATTTCACATTGTTTCTTTAAAAGATGCCCCAAAACCACATAAAGTAGTTCATATTATTACCTTGCTTCCGTGTCTTGATGGTTAAAGTCAAAAGAGAGGAAGCAGAAACGGAAATCTAACAGCCCTCACAATTACAACATTCCTGGCCCTCTGAGCCATGATAACTTCTTTGTAATTTAGCTCGTGCAATTAATAATTTCTGATGTCAGCAAAAGTCAACTCAGCCAAAACGCAAAGCTGGAGCCTTTGGGCTTTCCTTCATCACTTGATCAATCAACTGAAACTCTACTTGGGTTACTGAAAATTACATGAATTCTTAGAAGTATATTTACTTCAACCTCTTGCCCCATGTGCATGGGAGTAGTACAACAACGTTCTCAAAGGATATCAGCACAACTGAAAACATGTCAGATTGTAAATGGGTTCGAGATACAATATCTGAGATCTCAGAGTATAACATCTGAAGAGATAAGAGACATTCAAAGGGTGTAACAAGCCCCTTGAGAGGCCTGGAGCTCTCAGAACTCTAAGTCACAGGACAATCACGTTTAAGGGATCACTAGACCATCTAGTCTGACCTCCCTCTATCACAGGCCACCAACACCACCCAACATATTTGTATTAATTTAGATGGAGTAAATGGGCCAGAGATGTTAACATAACACCCACACATGAAACCTTGTAACTAAAAGAAGAAAAAAAGCATTAAAAATCATAGAAGAGTAGACTATCATGTGCCAGAGGCAGAGAATAGGAAGGACTGATTTGCACCAGTGCTTAAGGATCTTGCAATGGCAGGAAAATAATTAATGAGATATACCCAGATAATCCTAGTAAGTGATCCACAGCCACATGCTGCAGTGGAAGGCAAAATATACCCACTGTTACTGCCAAACTGACTCGGGAAATTCCTTTCCAACCCCATGCCTGGAGATCAGTTAGACTCTGAACCATTGAATCAGTGGGAGTGTGGGTGCTAAGTATCGGTCAGAATCAGGACTACACCATGCACTGAGGAACAGACTCTATTTTACCACTAATAATTATTTTTGGCTGATGTTATATTTGAATATCATCTGTTTTCTGATGCTCTGAATTGAAAATAAAGTTTAACATGAGAGCTGGGATATGTAAGAACCTGAATAGCCTCGTATCGACTTACCAACGTGAACATTTTCATGTCTACTTTTGGAGTATGGGGGATGGCTCCTGTCGGGCACCCAACTGTCAGCCTTACGCTCTCATACCTTACCCTGTTCCACCTCTCATATCTTACCCTGTGTGGCTCACCACCTCATAGACAAGAAGCTGATCCAAATGATGAATTAGCTAAGGGTCCTTGGATTTTCACCCTCCCATAGATACTGTTTCCCTCACCCACATACACTGCCCCTCCTATTTGAAAGCTGCCTTCATGCTCTCTGCCAGCACAATCTCTTCCAGAGCAGCAATTGCTCCTAAGAGGTGCTTTAGACTAGAGCAGTTGTTCTCAACCAGGGGTACAGAACCATCTGGGGAGTTCTGAGCAGGTTTCAGGGGGTCTGCCAAGCAGGGCCAGCATTAGACTCACTGGGGCCCAGGTCAGAAAGCTGAAACCCCACCAAATGAGGCTGAACTCATGGTCCTCAGCAACTTAGCTTCGCGGAGGCCCCTGTGGAATGGGGCCCCCTGCGGAATGGGGTCCCAGGCAGTTGCCCGGCTTGCTACCCCCTAATGTCGGCCCTGGCTTTTATATGCAGCAAGTCAGCTGTTGTGGCACAGGCAGGCCGTGGAGTTCTTATAGCAAGCTCGGGAGGGCCTCAGAAAAAAAAAGGCTGAGGGCCTCTGCTTTAGAGCAGTGTTTTTCAAACTTTTTTTTCTGGCAACCCAGTTGAAGAAAATTGTTGATGCTCGTGACCCAACAGAGCTGAGGATGAGAAGTTTAGGGTGTGGGAGGGCCTCCAGGCTAGGGCAGAGGGTTGGGGCCAGGAATGAGAGGTTCAGGGTATGGGAGTGGGCTCTTGGAAGTGGGTTGGTACAAGGGGCTCAGGGCTCTCGGCTAAGGGTGCAAGCTCTGGGGTGGGCCGGGTACAAGAGGTTTGGAGTGCAAGAGGAAGCTCTGGTTTAAGGGGGGACTCAAGACTGCGGCAGGGGGTTGGAGTATGGGAGGGGATCAGGGCTCTGGGTTTGGGGTGCAGCCTCTGGGGTGGAGCCACGGATGAGAGATTTGCAGCGCAAGAAGGGGTTCCAGGTTCGGGGGACTCAGGACTGTGACAGGGAATTGAGGTGCAGGGTTGGGGCATAGGTTTACCTGGGGCGGCTCCCGGTCAGCAGTGCAGCGGGGGTGCATTGGCAGGGTTCCTGCCTGTCTGGATACTGTGGACCATGCTGTGCCCCGGAAGCGCTCAGCAACAGGTCCTAGGTGGGGTTGCAACCAAGCAACTCCGTGCGGCTTTCACACGCAGGCACCATCCCCTCATAGCTCCCATTGGCCAGTTCCCGCCCAGTGGGAATGAAGAGCTGGTGCCTGAGTTGGGGGCAGCAACCCAGTCCCTTCCTGTTCTAAGTCGCGACTCACGGTTTGAAAACCATTGCTTCAGAGTAGTGTGGGATGCACCCTCTCCCTTCCCCCACTCTTCTAATTCCAAAGTGACTAAGAACATTAGTAGTTAAGCACTGGAACAAATTATCTGTAGGTTGTAGAATCTTTAAGTTTAAAAATGGGTTAGACAAATACCAGTCAGGGATGGTCTAGATATTACTTAGTCCTGCCTCAGTGCAGGGGACTGTACTAGATGACCTATCGAGGTCCTTTCCAATTCTACACTTCTATAATTCTAAGAGTATTCCTGCGGGTCTCCCACATAAACCACTACGCTAACTACTCAAAGCAGCTTTTTGGTTTGCAGTCAGGACTGCAAACCTATTTAATGGTTAGGTTCCAGCTTGTTGCTAGTGTGTGTGTGTGTGTGTGTTTAAAACAATGTATCAGCATATTCCCATATAATAATATTCTTGCCCATAGAGTTGTCTGCTTTTGTCTATTTGGAACGTGCATAAGTATCACCACCCTATCCTCAGGACAACCTATCACTGCAGACATCATTCATACTGGCATACTCATACAAATGATCAATTAGATCGTTATTAAAACATTGTCAAAGTTTGAATTTTGCCCTTATATTGATGTTTGTACTTTATAACTTCTCTCTAGAGCTTCAAAATCAAAACCAGAATTACAATGAACAGCTCAAAAGGATCGTTTGTCAAAGAGGGGAAGCAGAGCCTTGGGGCATCCATAGTATTTCAGCTGGAAACATGGCAATCATCCGTTTCCACCTAAAGCTTTAACTAGTTGCTGACTGAGGAAGAAAAACTAGATAGTACAAAATTAAAACACAAACAAATAAAAACTCATAAAATCTTCCAAGAAGAAAGCCGCACAATAAAGCAATACTTAAATTTCCATTGTTTCCTTTGGGGATCCCCCATGATACTGACATGATTGCATCAGGAATTCAAGAAACTATATAGAATCATCTGCGTGCTTCCCCCCCCCCACAAAAAAAATTATAATACCAGTATGCCAACTAAATGTCTGCAAACAAGTGGATGAAGAGAGCATCTATTTGAAAGAGAAACTGTAAATTTAATGAAAATATTTCAAATGCACATGAATCATCCACAATATTCTTCAGTAAGTCCCCTGTGTCACAAGTCTATATGTTTATTTACATTTTAAAATGAAACATTTCAGAGCCAACCAAATTTGGAGTTTAGAGACACCAATGTTACATTTGAACAGCTCTGAAAAGTGAGAATGCCAAAACATTTAGAAAAATCAAACCATGAAGGATCTGACCATTGTGTACTGTAGCAAGTTTCCAGCTGGTCTTGTGGGGACAGAGTCTAATCCTTTTAATGACATCCCATATCATGCTGCATATTTAGACTTTCAGAAAACTTGCCAAAGCTGCTCAAACCATTTTATTTTTTAGGATATATTCAGTTTTATTCAATAAAACATTCCATTTCATTAAATATTAATTTTAACTAAGATATGATTTCAGGAATATTTTTGAAGGATATATTAGAAAAACAATAGTAATCAGCAGATGATAATATTTAGTCCAGCAAAAGACATTTAAAAGATTTGTAAAAAGTTATAGGTGCCTTCTTCATATTTACTCTGCCCCCTTTCTTCATCCCTAATGAAAATTCTTCTATCAGCAGTGACATAGTATTCTCTCTCTCTTTCCTGTTCTTTTAAAACTTGAACAAGACCATCCACTGACAGACTTTCTGTGTGCACGATCAAGGGCACACCATCTAAGGGATTTTCATCCCTTCTGAGCTTGTCCCATGGAACCTACCCTTCTGAAACATTCTGAAGATTCTCAGAAAAAAGAACCCACCATGTCAGTTTCTATAGAAGCTAATAATCTCACACTGAAAAGCAGAAATTTAAAGTGTGATGTGATATCATGCTTTATCTGATCATATTCTGAGTCAAAGAATCATCAGCTAGTCACTATATATAACCACTAAGCACTGCAGACAGAGTGCTGTATTAAATTGCAAACATTTGACTGGTGGAACTTGTTCTTTGGCCATTGTTCAGCACAATTGCTCCTGTGAAACTACACTGCCTGGAGGGGTTGGAGATAAATCAGTTAGTGTGTCTGACCCAAACGTAGGATTAGCACTAACCCACAGCAAAGTGAAAGGAATCCTGTAAAAAGTTTTTAGTCAAATATTAACTCTTATTTGCTAGAGTTGCACTTCACCATTCATATTTTTTAGATCTTCTTATAAAAGTACTTGCATAGTCCTCTTCTCTGTAGTTTCTGAGCACCTATTAAGTGTATAAATAAGGGACTGATCCTGAAATTAGAGCACAGGAAGGGGCCCCTGTGGTTCTGAGTCTGCCTGCATAGTCAATTGCAGGATCAGGGCCTTAATTTAGCCAACAGTTGAATGCCTAGAGCAGGGGTAGGCAACCTATTGCACGGGTGCCGAAGGCCACACGCGAGCTGATTTTCGGTGGCACTCACTCCGCCTGGGTCCTAGCCACTGGTCCAGGGGGCTCTGCATTTTAAATTAATTTTAAATGAAGCTTCTTAAACATTTTTAAAACTTTATTTACTTTACATACAACAGTAGTTTATTTATATATTAAAGACTTATAGAAAGAGACCTTCTAAAAAGGTTAAAATGTATTACTGGCACGCGAAACCTTAAATTAGAGTGAATAAATGAATACTTGGCACACCACTTATGAAAGGTTGCCAACCCCTGGCCCAGAGCTTGACCTGGATCTCACCCCATTTTCTTGTAACTCCACTGATTTCCCTAGCAGGAGAATCAGAACTCTTGTACCATTGCTGAGATCAAGGTTAAGTTCGGCAGTTAGTGATGACAATCCCTATAATGTTGTACCATACTTTTGTTTTAGTAACAGATAAGTCCTTTGTTTTCAAATAGCAAAAGCAACAAATCAAGACTGCAAATCAACAGTGCTTATTTACATCCGAACGCCCTCACACACACACAAACCCAAGAGAGAAACTCTGATCCAGTATACAATTTGTGTAAATGAGTGAACTGAGGAAGCCTACAGAGCTGAAAGAGGTGGCTTTGAGGGCTGTAGTGGCCCCTGCAATTATCACGTTCCCTAAGCCACTGCACAAACTCGCTGCATTCTTCCCCTTTACAACTGATCTGTACTATTTTTACTGTATTTCAGGCTCTTCCACATCCACAGAGAGAGTGCAGGATTTTCCCCTGGACATATATGGGAGTTCTGCATATGGGTCACAGTTGGGATTTGCCTTTTCTTTTTTCATTAAATGTTCTCCTCCTCTCTCTGTGAACACCCAGAGCTAAACATGAAGAGCACATCTACATTGACTGGAGCAGAGGAGCTGGGCTAAGAAACATGCTCCAGGATGACTGAACAGAGCAATTCCCACAATGTTGAGAATTACCTCAGCAGAATGTCAGACTATTTGTAAATTTCAGAATCTTTGGGTCTTTCTGTAGTTGCCCCTCCAGGATCACAGTGTCCTCTTACATTGTACTAGGGCATTAGTCCAATATCTACTCAAAGAAGAGAGTGCTACCTATTGAAATACCAACAGCATTTCCTGACACAATGCCTTTTGAATACCTAGATCTTCTCTGGAGGTCTCCCATCCAAGTACTAGCGCCAGACCTTATTTAGCTTGTCAAATCTTATAGGATCACATCAGAAGGAGAATACAGTTATGGAAATTCTGCTTCACAGATCAAACAAAGATTGAACATTAGAGATCCACATTCTGATACAATATAAAAAGACTGTCCATAATGCAAAGGCATATGGAATAAGATCTACTGAGCTGAATTCTTATAGTTTTGATGTAAATCAACCATTAAAATGTGGGAGGAAAGGCATGAACTACAGTAAAGAAACAAAAATATCCTGCAATGCAACAGGTATTTAGATTTCACAGTGATAGAAACCTAGATGGATAGAATAGTCAGCATAGCGGGAAAAGCTCTTAGCATTATCATCCCACATTGGTGTTTCTGCTTACACTTAAACAGGACAACCTATCTATATGCACGTGTGAGTGTCAAGTGCCATGAATTCACTGCCAAGGCCATACCAAAAGATGGATGGATACTCCCTACATTCACATAACTCAAACTTACCTGTAAGTGACAAAGAGTCCTGTGGCACCTTAAAGACTAACTAAAGTATTAGAGCATAAGCTTTCGTGGGCTAATACCCACTTCGTCGGATGCAGAAGTGGGTATTAGCCCATGACAACTTATGCTCTAATACTTTAGTTAGTCTTTAAGGTGCCACAGGACTCTTTGTCACTTCTGCAATTCCAGACTAACACGGCTACCCCTCTGATTCTTACCTGTAAGTGGCATGGTAGAATGTGACCTCTTTTTTCCCTGTCATCCCGTTTTTCCCCTCCTGTCTCTGTGCAGTATTACAATGACAGCATGGAGGAGCACGGATCAGCATTCATGTCACCCTCTCCATCAGTACCCAGACTAGGCCAAGGAAGCTAATGATCCAACCAATGGACCAAATTTGGTGATGAATCCTGGTCACATGCCACCAGAGTTGGTTGTGCATATGTTAAGGAGAGTGATAGCATTATACGAAAGTTCCCCAATCTCCTCCAGTCTGCCTATTGCTATCTGCCTCAACCAGGATTCAGCATAGAAAATTGCACAGAGAAAGTGCAGAACTCCTCTCTGCATTCATTGAAGTTACTGCCAATCGTTGAAGCTCTCCATTATTTATCATGGACCATAAGAGTGTTTTATAAAATAATTAAGGTACAGCTCCTGCCCCAAACTGCATACAGTCAAACACAACCTTTTCACATTTGGAAAATACAACACTGATGAAAGGCAGCTGAACACACATGGATACAGGGATAATGTATGCACACTTACACTGTGCTCCCAGAGTAAAAAGAGGGCAGAGACTGAATTTGGCCTTGCTAAAACATTAGAATTTGCCAACGTATGTTCTGAATAAAATCAAACTTGGCAATAAAAGTAGTAGGAGTAGGATTGTCCCCAAAGAAACCAAATTATTGAAGAAAGAATGACTTATCATGCCACTATTTAAAAGAACACACACACACAATCAATCAACAGAATCCATTTTACTACTTAATTATACAGACACATTGTGCTGGAGATGTCAGTATCAGCTCAGTAAGCAGTTGGTTTTCTGGTGGAATGAAAACATTTTAAGTAGCATCAATAAGTCTTAGGCTTGTTTCAAAGAAACTGCAAATGTAAAGGATCTTACTCCTTAATTCAGACAAGTACTTCCATGGAAGCCAATAAAACTTTGCACATGAGTAAGAACTACATGTGTGAAAAAAAGACTGCAGATCAAATCCTAAAATGTCAAAGAGCAGATTGCTCTCACAATGGCGTGATGACAGCCCCTGAAGCTATTGTTACACAGTGCAGAGAGTGAGAGCGCTCACTCTTATAAAAGCAGGTTCCTACTTTTGCACAAAAAGCGAACTAACAGTGCAAGAATATTACAAAGCCCCTACCATAGCTTCCTGAGAGGGATAAAACGTCTGTAACTCTAATGGGAAAGATACTGATTTCTAAACCAAGTTACTTTTAATGAAATAATTTAAGAACTTCATAGTAACAGTCAATAAATATATTTGTAACTGGCTGAAGCATAGACAAAGTCAAAAGAAAAAAATATACTAACAATCTATCAATTCTTGCATGTTAAATTCCCTGTTATTTTACGAAAATATACTTAAACAATAAAATCCTGATTTATTATACTGCACTTACAATGAAATACAGAATGAAGTGAGAAAGAAGCAAAGTTAAGATTTACTGAATAATTCATCACATATTCTGCTTCCAATGTTGCTGCTGATGTAAAAACTGAATCTATTCAAATAAAGCTGTTACAAAGAGTTCGTGTTTTTGAAAGTATAGAAAACTTCCTACCTTGTAATATTCCTAGGCCAAAGCATTTCTCCACTTTGCTGCCCAGGAAGAGTTCCAGAGAAAGGTCTTAGATTGATTTTACACGTTGACACCTTCATCAGGCTACCATTAAAAACTCTGCTAAAGAAACCAGCTTTTAGTTTAAATATATGAAGAGATATTTTAAGAAGCTGAGCAAGGTTGTTTTTCAGCAAAGCACTCAACAGTGAGCAGCTCTGAAAGACACTAAAAGTAAGGGCTAGCTAGAAGGTGATCATCAAACTCCCCTGGAAAGAAATCTGATCCCTCAACTAAATTAACCTCTGAAGTGCTGAAGGAGTAAGAGGTCAAGACTTTCTGCAGGCACTAAGTCATCTGTGAAAAATTATAATGTGGTGGCAGTGAAGCGGCTAGCTTATGCAAACCTTTAGAACAGATATCATAAAGTACAGAGTAAAAGCCCAAGTCAGAATACCTGTAACTTTGTATTTTCTACTAGCTAGGCAGCAGAGTTTGATCACAGCTGTAAGTCCTTAATGTGAAAAACACATTTCCTAATCTATTTTGATTTAAATGGTGTTGAAAAATTAGACTAACATTTTTCCTTTCTAACATTTTCACAGAAGACTCTCTGATAACACTGAATAAATACACTTGTTTGTTTACATTCATTTTATTTAAATGAGAATTTAGCAGTGTCAAAAGAGAATAACAGGCATTCCAATTATTTTACCATAATATATATAGAGCCTTAAACAGCTGCAGTCTAGATAAAACATATACCTCATAAATCCATTTCTTAGTGACTCTTTCAATTTTCAATACAAAGCCTGTGGCATGTGTGGCATGAGGAATTATGTACTGTGGCATTATGGAATTATGGATTTTGTCTGAGAAGTGAGACAACTAATCCATATTTACCACTGTAAAATAAGGAGTATATTACATCACTTCAAGTGAAACAGAAATGGATAATTATGTATGCTGAATAAAAGGGAAATGATGTTACAGTTATTAAGAATTAAAATAATAAAAGAATAAACATAATTTTGAAGCCAACCTGAAATAAATACAACCTGATAGAACCTTCCAAAAACTTTTCAATCTCTTATATGAAAACATCTTTGAAATTCTATGATGGGAAATGATGATGATATATTTATTATTTGTAGTACACTAGAACCCAAAGGCCCCAGTCAGGGTTGTGCTGGATGCTGTACAAACATAAATTGAAAGCCTGTGGGGCAGGAGCTGTCTTTTATTTTAAAGTCTAGATTCCTGCAGTTGCATCCATGTCTGTAGAGCAGGGGTGAACTTTTTGACTCGAGGGCTACATCGGGGTTGCAAAATTGTATGGAGGGCCAGGTAGGGAAGGCTGTGCCTCCCCAAACAGTCTGGCTCCATCCCCTATCCGGCCCCTCCCACTTCCTGCCCCGACTGTCCCCCTCAACCCACCCAACCCCCTTGCTCCCTGTCCCCAGACTACCTTGACCCCTATCTACTCCTCCTCACCCGTCCCCTGAAAGATCCCCGGGACCCCACCCTACTCCCGTCCCATGAATGCCCTCCCCCCTTATCCAACTCCCCGTCCCCAGCCTCCTAGCAGCATGTTTGGCTCCACACAGAGCCAGACATGCTGCCCTGTGGGAGCGTGCAGCCCCACCCCTCAGAGCACTGCCCGCATGGCGGCGTGGCTCCAGGGAAGGGGGAGGGGCCGGGGGCAGCCTCCCTGGCCAATGGGCCTGAAGGGACGGTCCCGGAGGCTGGATGTGGCCTGTGGGCCTCAGTTTGCCCACCCCTGGTGCAGAGCCTATGTGAAGTCTCAATGTGGGTATGAGGCTCTACTCATGTGGATCCAATTGCAGGATCAAGACAACACCTATTTGTGCATGTAACTCAATACAAAGAGGAAGAAGACAGACAAGAATGACAATAATAGTAACACATAGTTACAAAGAACAGTTAAGGGCTTGATCCAAAGCCCAGTTAAGTAAGTGAAAAGATTCCCTTTGGCTGCATTGAGTGTTGATTAGATCAGTCCATAAGTGTACAATTTGGAGGCTTTCCAGTTTTTGTTGTTGTTTTAAATAACTCACAGACATGATATGCAACATAGCAAGATATGAGGAATGATTAACTTGGTAATTTTTCTAAGGGTAACCAATGCCTGTATAATTAATGTGGTTCAGGACATACAAAAAAAAAGTCCATTACGGTACCGCATATTTTCCAAGGAGTTCAAGCTCTAACCAGGAAAGAATATGACACGTGAAGTGTGTTCAGTTTTTGGGGAGAGACCTTCCCTTGAAAAATGGAGGGGCTGGAGGGGAATTTTTGGTGGGGCTGGTAGCACTGCTTGTTATTAAGGCTGACTTACACTTCACATTACAAGTTTCTATTTTCAGGTGTTTATAACTTTGTCAAACTTTTAACTGTTTGGGCTGAAATTTGTTTTGCTGTATTTCTGCCTCGGATTGATTTTTGGAGGGGCAGATTTCAGCAAAATGAGGTAGTTATTTCAGAAAACAAGGCTAGGGAAAAATACATTGTTTTGCCCATGTTAAAAAATTCTTGATACTGTGATGGAGATGGACTGTGGCTGGGACTTGGAGGGATGAGACTGGAAATGTTTGGGCAAGGAGACTGGGACTGGTTTAGAAAGGGACTGGAGAGCTAGAGTGAAGGCAAGCTAGGCCTGGTTGGGTGGGGACACTGGGACTGGTAACTGATGGGGAGGGGAGTCATTGGGCCAGGAGATTGGGGCTGGAGCCAGTGAGGGAAACACGGAACAGACTGGGAGTAGGAATCAGTGGACAGAGACAGGGAAATGGGGGCAGTGAGGAGGGAAAGAGATCTGACAAGGAGCTGGTGGGCAGGAGGAGAACTGAGATCTGCTAGGCAAAAAGACAGAGACCATCAGCCAAGGAAGACTGAGATGGGATGACGAACCTGAGGAGGGAGATTGGGACTAGGAGCCAGGAGTCAGAGGGGGGAGAGAGATCAGATGAGAAACCAGGAGAGGGGAAACTTGGACTGACTGAACAAGTAGACTTGAGCTGGGGGCAACTAAGACTGAAAATATATTGTGTGATTGAGCAATTAAATATTGAATCATAATACATAAAGAGGTGAAATCAGGTTGCAACCATAATGATGTTCTTTTAACATAGCTTTTTGTGTTATATAAAAATGACATTTCCTGTCGTTTATGCTATTACTGCCCACCTTCAAGCACGCTGACTCCCAGCTTTGTAGGAACAGACACACATTCATTTTTGCAAGATGACTTATTCATCAGGCTAAAAACTAGTGTTAGATTTCTAATCTATCTAGGTTAGATCTCAATTATTCACGTTACTGATGAGTGAGTGTGTCATGGAAGCAAGATGGTTAGACTTTCACATGAAGGAGTCAGTTATGGAGAGGCAATACTGTGCTGTATCTTAGTTTCATCTCTAGAAAAACATCAACCATTCATCTAAAAGCCAAAGAGAACAGAAGGAAACATGTCTACCATAGTGGAGTATTAACCCATCAGAGACTAGATATTCTACAGCATATAAATATATATCTTTTTTGCATTATGACATATTTTTGGTTGAAAGGGTTAAAAGGCAAATGTTCAAAAGGTTCTAAAATACAGGCTCTAGGAGACAAAATCTCCTGCCAAAACCTCCAAATAAGTGAGTCAAAGCCCAAGCTTCCCTTTCTATTCTGGAGCCTATATTTTAGTGGGTACCATGTTACTATAGTAACACAGAAGACTGGTTATTTTGAGGATGGTGGATGTGACAATTTGCTATTTAGAACAAATACAAATAATCAAAGCAACCTGGGAAAGCATCATTTAACATAAGTGTTTGTGTTTCAGCAAGAAATGAGAGGCAGTTAATGTAATTCCTTTCTGCAGCTGGATCATTATCTAGATTAGTGATGAATAAAAGATAGAAGCACCACTCTTATGCTTTTTAATGCATCTCCAACTTGGAGCACAGTCACCCACTCTTTCACTGCATATTTGTATGACAAGGCTAGAAACCTCATTAGCTTGTTCAGGGTTACATGGGAGAGATATTAAGGCAGTTACAGCATGCAATACTTTAAACAAAATATGCATTATCCATAACCCATAAAAAGAGAGAGAAGACTCTGATGTGCTATTCATGCCCGGCTCCTGCCTTTGTTGATGCCAATGGTAGCAGTCCTTGATGAACAATTTGTGTGTCATCTATTAGTTTGATCATACAAAAGTTATTATGCTGGATAACCAAACTGAAATAGCTCGTTTTGCTTTTATAAGCTATAATACAATAACATTAATTTCTAATTACTTGCCTACATAGGAAAGCCCTATAGGATTTTATAGAAAATTAGAGCATTTTGTATTACATTTTATCCCTGCAGCATTTTACAGGACAGCTTAAAAAAAATTCAATGGGCCTGATTCTCCACTCCACAACACCAGGTTTACCCTGACATGTCGTCACTGGAGCCACTCTGTCATAGAACCAGTAAAAGTGTAGAAAGAGTCCTTATACATTTTTAAAGTAATTCCTATTGAATGTATATATAACACTCTGAAATTCTTTAGAACTTTTTTTTAAAAAAAATCAGAGTAGTAGAGGGAGGATTATATTTCATTTTATTTTGAAAACCTATATACCAGGAGTGAAATCAAACATGATTTTTCTAATAGTGATCAAAGCACTTAAAATTAGGATTTAGAATGGAAGTCCTGACACAACCTTTATCATAATGTTACAACTATATAATATGGTATGATGTATTCTTAGTGTAATTACCACAGGGAATGACAACGATGTAAGTCTGCAATTCAATATCCTGCCCTCATTTTAAAAAGCCTATGCTCGGAGGACATAATGGAGTTCTGTATGATATAGTCTAGTTCCTCCCAGTGTCAAATCAACTCTGAAACTACAGCGTAGCAAATAAAACAACAACAACATAGCATCCGATCTCCTAATTCTCTAAATCCAAATAAAAACAAGACCATAGTCTTAAGGAATGGCGCCATTCACCATACCCAAAGCTACAGCCACAGTCTTTATTTCCTTAACAATTCCTATTTTGTAACTATGAAGTGAGAGGGATTTTGCAGCACACACCCACGGAACTGAAGATGCACTAAGGGACATTTCAAGACTGGTTTACACTTAGTAATAATCATAGATTAAAGTGTCAGGAGGTTTAGGAGATTAGTGTGTTATGGAAGCAGTTTATGAAGGTGTTTTTGTTAGAACTTTCAAATAGCAATCTGGTGAGATAAGCTATGAGCAGCTTTACATTAAGCTTTACAGTAGTTAAAACTCAAGAGAAAAGAAGTAAAGAGACCCCAGATATTAATTTACCTAAAGAGCAGCTGCTTAGAAAACACTGCAATGTGTCATACATACCTAGTGTAATAAAATCACAGAATGATAAGCCAAAGAGTAACCAGTTTCAGGGCACATTTTCCTCTTTATGCATGGGTGTAACTTCCATTAACATTAATTTAAGTTATGTCCACGCATTGAAAGGAGATAAAACAGTATGTGACTTAATACATGCATATAAAAAGTAAATCTTTGTTTTATGTCTCTTTTGAAAAGTGCCAGATTCTATGACCACAATTATATGATCACACTCTACTCGTGTGAGGTTAAAAATGCATAAGCCTATCCCATTTCAAACTCTGCCTTAGACAGCAATGTAATACTTGAAAATTGATTTTTATTTGTTATATCATTTCCCTCTACATTTTTCTCCAATTATTCAAGTTATACCACTTAGAATAGGGTTTGAGGATTACAGTGGAAGTAAAAAGCATGGCAGGATCCCACAATGCATTTAATAGAGACTGTAAAGACACCATTATTATGTAGTGTTGCTGTATGCCATTTAGTGTCCGCAGTGAAGTTTTAGCTGTGTTTGGTTCCAGGATATTAGAGAGACAAAGTGGTTGAAGTAATATCTCTTTTGTTGGACCAACTCTGTTGGGGAGAGAGAGAAGCTTTCAAGCTACACAGAGCTCTTCTTGAGGTCTGGGAAAGGTACTTCAAGACTCACAGCATCCTCATTTTTGTCCTACGACGAAAGTTTGCCTCACCAACAGAAGTCGGTTCAATAAAAGATATTACCTCACCTACCTCATTTCTCTAATTTAGTATCTGCAGTATTTCATCTCAGAAGACCTGTATTTCAGAATTTGGTAAAGTGATCTCTTTTAATAATCCACATATCAATTTGTTAAGTTTTTAAAAGGATGTTGACACCCCTTCAGATGAGAGATGTTTTAAAATATTTACAGCACACAAAATATTCTGAAAAAACTTGCATATGCTCCTATTGCTCTTTTGTTCTTTCTCTCTGTTAATCTAGGAGAATTTAGAACAAAAATCAATTTTTAAAAGTAAAATAAAAAATTATTGATCATTTTTCAGTGCTGTCACTGTGCTTGTATTTATTATGAGAAAAATAAATCTAGCAAGGTTTCTGTACATATTACAACTACTGTTGATCAGACTAAAAATGGTACTTCTGCATTTAACAATAGGAAATAATCAATTTAATTAACACAATAAGCATATTTTAAACTTATTCTTTCCTAACCTCATTTACTATTTTAGAATGTGTGAAACAGAAGCAAATTTTGAACAAGAAACTGAAATGGTAAATAAGACTGCCTGATCCTCTGCTCTTCCCTGAAGTAAAGCAGAATTCAAATCAGTGGATTTGGTGTAAGTGAGAGAAGCAGACCAGATATTTCTAATGAAATGCTGAGGTGCAACAGAACTGGCATGGTTCCACTGTACAAGAATGGGGGAGAACATATAGGTCAAGCCAAGGTCTTGTGGTGGCTGCCATGAGAGCATCTTGCAAGAGCTCAGGTAAAGGAGCTTGGGAGCCAGGTGAGGTACATCTAAGCAATAATGATCTTCTGTTTCTTTCACACACTACTGGATGGAAGGGGCACTAGAGTTACAGAACCTATTCAGGATACAGGCTATAGATTGGTTCTGCTTTGACTCTGTACCTTTGGGGGCAGGATTCTTCCTGCCTTAGCCCTGTAGAGTTCACTGGCAACCGATCCATTGATTTAGGCTGAGTACTGGCTTGCTCTGGGGATTTAATATAATTAAAGATTAACAAAATAATTTAGGGCTCTGTTCTGAACATTGGTAAACTTTACACATGCAGAAAATAAAAAAGAATCACTGATATGTTCTAGCACGCTGGTGCACATATGGCATGTAGGAACTGGCCAGGCATGGCTTTAGGGAAAGATTTCAAATGTAGCAAGAATGATACAAAGCCTCCATCTAAGTGATCTATTCACAATATGACATGTCAGAACCACTCAGAGGCTAAATCCCTAGTCCTATTTTATCAGATTTCCTGGAGAGGCTTCCACTAAAGCAGCAAAC
This sequence comes from Dermatemys mawii, assembly GCA_007922305.1. Lineage (NCBI taxonomy): Eukaryota > Metazoa > Chordata > Testudines > Dermatemydidae > Dermatemys > Dermatemys mawii. The sequence continues at coordinate 24,010,710 of ML677332.1, forward strand.
ATATGCCATTGTCAATGGTGATATCCAATGCTTTCAGGAAAGAAGCAGAGTATCTTCTCATATACGCATAATGAAAATTTATTGTAAATTCTCCAAGACAGGATTTTTGGTGAGAAAGGGCCCTGAATGTTGGGATTTCTATAGCAAAGGAGTCCTGGAGTGAAACCCTGGTCCTGTTTAAGTGAAGAGCAAAACTCCACTGACTTCAAGGGACCAGGATTTCAGACAAATCATGTATGTTTAGAATAAGATCAGGTGCTTTGACAATGCCTTAGGGGGACACTGTAAGAGACATTCTCTCTAGATACTGGGATTTTCCTTTTACTAATCAAACTATTTGTTCAAGACAACAAATAACTCCAGCAATAGGACATATATACCTGATGGAGAAGAAAAGTCTGCTTGTGCAAGTAGGTGGGAGAAACTGTTTAACGTCACTTTACCTTTATTTAAAGATTGACCCTGTAAAGCTGCCAAGGTTGGTGACACTTAAGTGCTGGGTACACATTCACTGATGCACTTTTCAAATGAACAAGGGTGGCAGAATCTGGCCTCATGTGTAAAGGGTTACTTTCTGTAAGGAAGGAGGAAAGGGGAAGGCAGGAAAGGTCTTATCCAAACTAAAGCAGTTGAGCAAACATGTAATTTTCACTTATTTCTGTAGTTTAACTTAAGTAAATGCCAGGTGACCACTGAATCCAATGATACTGCTTACATGAATCAAGGGAATAGGATTTGTCCTAAAGTCTTAAACATTATCAAATGTCAAGCACTTTGAGGCAGGGCCTTATCTGCTTACATAGACACAGCAAGACACTTTGTGCGTGTGTGCACATGTGTGTGTACGTGCACGCACGCAGGTGTATAAAGTGTCTTGTGTGTATATGGAATATAAATAAATAAGAAGAATTGTGAAAGACAAATGGTCACGTAGTAAATAGAGTCTACATAAAAAGGCCAAAAATTTTAATAATCCCCTCGAATGTAAACAATTGATCCAAGAAAGGAGAAAAATAATTAGATCAGTATCATTCACCTTGGTTTTTTAATGAATTTTCTCCTTTGCCTTTTCCAAATCATATGAGTTAATTTATCTTCTCAAAAGAGACGCTCATTTTTTTTACCAGTATCTCATAGCTGTAAAGAATATATCACTGCGAATGATAGATTTCAATTTAAGCTTCCTTGACTAAAAGAAACATTCCATTCTTCTGGTTTAAGCTGCTGAATAGAACATTATTTTATTTCTCTAATGCTATGAGACATCCTTGTCTTTGGCAACTTTTACAATTGTAGCTTGATCCCCAAAAGTACAAAAGGGTTATAAAAACAGTGCAATTTGAAGTGTCATTCTTTTACCAGGAGCCTGAAGAAAGGATTTGGGATGGATATAGTAGCTTATCTGCATATATGATTTATAAGTTTGTTTTCATTTTCCAGGACTAGTAATATAATTTCTATACCAGTAAATGACAGAAGCTAAAAAATAAGAATAAAGTTATAAAAATTCAGAAGTCTAGTAATAATACTCTTCGTTGGCAAGGAGGGGAAAATAAATTTGAATCCTAGTCTCTTGCTGCATAAACTGTTAGGAGCTGCAGGACAATGTCAAGAGAATGCATTCAGCCAATTTGACATACCTAACCTCTAGGGAACACTTAGGTGCTGCAGCTCTCAATAAAGAGCACTATCTAAGTCAGTGCTACACCAATGCCACTTGAAGAGAACTGTGCTCTTGAATATGCCATCTTTTACATAAGATACAAAAGGCCTTAACCACTAGTGGTCATTAAAAATGTCATGGCACTTTTTGTACGAGCAGAGGTGCTAACTACATCCTGGTCAAATCCTAGCTCAACTACTGTCATAATTACAATCTGCCCACCTAAATTCCACTTGCCTTTCCAGTCAGACCCTTCTCTGCTTTTTGTACTTGGATAGTGTTCTTGTTAAAAAGCAAATGATTTCCATTCCACCACAGAAGTAACCTCAATTAATAAAGTATAAGTATTAAATCAAGCTAACATCAAATTAGACTGATGTTTCATGTTTTGGATTTTAACTGTTTAGCACAGGGCTCTATATCCCAGCAGAAATCCTCTGTATCAGCTAGTTTAGACACCCCAAAACAAAACATTTTTTTCCAAAAATGTATTATAGTGAAAGAACAGACACACAAACTTTCATCCTTTAACACAGTTGATCTCCATATACAAACCCACAATCACATACATTTCACAACACATCTGTGTTCTGCAAATAAAACAAAATAATCCATTTTACCTGCACAGGAGATAAACTAGCTGGAGTGTGCATCCGAGCCAAAAGCAGGTTTCTTGTTCAGATTATCTTGTAAAATCTTTTCATCATGTGTTTTCACATCCTTTCCCTTGTGAATTGTTTCTCTCTCTCTCTCACTGTTACCTGCCTGTCAAATCTACTCTCTTTCCATTTTCAAATTCTTGAGCAGAATATTAATGAAACTAAGTCAAGATTTCAGATTCCTTTCTTTTTTCACCCATACCATTTTCACTCATGTCTGGGCAAGAACAGCCCCAAGTTTCCTTTCAATCTACAATTTTCCACAATAAAAGGAATTTATTCAAAATGTGATATGTATTATCTACCTACAAACACTGACTATAACTGGTGAATGCATTTAAACAAAAGCCTTTTCTAATTCTACATTGTTATGTCTGACTTTTAGTAATTAACATGGAGTCTATATTTCTGATCTTTTGGAGTTATAAACACTTAATGAAGCAATAAGAGAACTCTAAGCCTCTCCAAATAAAGCTTAGAATTTAAAATAATATTTGAAAAGTGTGACTGATCAGGCATATGCCATAAATGAAGCTTCTATATTATCCCATAAACATCTGGTGTAAATTGGCACTTCCACATATGAACTCCTGACTGTTACAAACAGAACTAGTCTGTAATAGTGCTCCTCGTCAAGGCCTTCAGATCATTTGAGAATAATAATGTCCCTTTCTCATCATAGTACTGCAGTGAAATCTTTTACGGCTAACATATCAGCTTCCAGGAAACCTCAGCCTGTAGAAATGTAATGATCAAAGGGCTAACATTTTAAACTTCTAGTGGTCAGTAAGATGAAAACTTATCTTCCAGTATGTACTTATCTAGGAAGGGCCAACTCACGCCCCTTCTCTGCAGGGGCAGACATCCTCCAGTGGCAGAACTGGTTGTGTTTCATTCTGCAAAGGAGTTGGAATGTGGCACATTTTGCACTGATGTTGCACATCTCCTTCGCAGCATGGCACTTAGTTCTGTGGTGACTGCCCCGTACAGCAGCGTGTCAGCTGGGTTCAAAGATCCACAGCTTTGTGAATCTTGCCAACTTCCCTCTCTTCCCAGAAAATAATTCAGTAGGATCTATGGGGTCTACTGCAGTCTATGGATGCAATTGTGACCACCACTTTTTGGCATAGGGGTAAGGAGTGAAGACACCTTCCCAAGGCTGTGCTACCCAGTACACAGACTGTGCAATGCAGTGGAGTACTGAGCAAATCCAGATTCACTCTTTTTACTCATGGGTGAAGACTACCTACAGTGGACCAGTGCCATTCCACTGCAGAAGGGAGCAACAGTATAACAGCGATACGATTGTGCTGGCATAACAATGGTTTTCCTTCAGTTCCTACCCATGTATTGAGTGCTCAGCTACCATAGTGATGGGCACATTTTAAAAACCCATATACAATAAAATTGGGATGTGTGGGCTGAAACAAGGATAGCGATTTTGCAGTTATTTGGATCATTCATGAGCTATTCCCTCCAGGCAGTTCAATGAGGAAGACTAGCTTGAGTTTACATTTGTGGCTATGGAGTAGCTTCTCTGGTGCTTCCTAGACTCAAAAGGGGAGGCTATCCTTTTTCATTCTTCCTGAGGTTCTCCCCAGTACACAGACTCATTACACTGGCTATACCCTTCCTCCTTAGCAATGATTAACAATGTGAACTTTTTTCCTCAGAAGAGAGCACTGTTTTAAAAAAGGGAGATACCATCATGAAATCAACATGTTAAACAACTCTTCAGTTATTTTATGGAGAACACATATTGCAAAGGTATGTGTAGACACAAAGGACAATAATAGCCTAGGTAGCATCTGGCAAGCTATTGTATTTAACAACCTTATATTCTCTGGTAACAGAATTACTTTGGGGATTCTGATTTTTTTTTTACAGAATTCCTTACCCAAATATCTGTGCTCTGGAGGGCTATAATCGTTACCCGATACCTGAAGAGCTAATCTGATAATGAGTTGTAAATTATATTCTTTCAGTTGCCTATAAAGTAAATATTTCCATTATATACTTTATGAACTATGTTAAATATTTAGTCTGGAATGCCAGATGACAAATCTCAGATCTTTCCCCAAAATACTGTTTTTTTAAAAAATTTCCTTATAATCATTCTTTCCTTTGACTAATGAGCTGCAGAACTGAGGCTCAGAAAGCAGAGGTTAGTGGAGTCAAAATACTATCAAGGTAACCTATACTCCCAAATGCTGATAAATATTTAGACATGCAAGCTGATATGAAAGTCACCCGCTCTTTGCTCAAACAGGAAAAGAACACTGTAGAGGAGATCTGTGGGCATGTTTCTGCTGATAACCTTTTATTTTAAAATAATCAATTACTTGCAATTGCTTTACAAGTGAAGTTAGGCCAAGTTTTGTCCCAATATCTGCCCAGACAGTAGTCACAAAAAGGAGTACCGTTAATTCAGGAAGTTATGCATCTTCAGAGGTTCATCTTCACACTAGCAGAGAAAACAGTGACTAACGAACACAGAAAAGGAGATATGGCCTAAACAGAGGTAGGCAAGGTCCATCTATAGCCAGCGCTGAGAAAAATGATAGCTTCCAAATGAGACATTCTTTAAATTACCTGTCAAACCTACAAGCTCTACAAGGTGCAGGCAATGAGGATTCAAACCCTAAATGTCTAGTTCAAGTAAATGGGGTAAAAGAGCTGCATTTTGTTTTGTTCAGGCCCATCACACCACAGGCGAGTCGCATCTTAGGTGCATTTAACATGCACAAATTCAGCTTTGCGCAGTCGGCAAAATCAGAAAAAAAAGAAAAACAACAATTTAAAAACTGCATCTGTAGTGTGGGCGATTCTGCCTGCCATTCAACTCAATGAGTGTTGGACTATATGCGGTTTTCGCTTTACACACTAAGCGCAGAACGGAACCCCCACGTAAGATGAGACTTGCCTGTATAGTGAATGTCATCCATAAGAATAAGTTAGTCTTTAAGGTGCCATCGGACTCCTCATTTTTGTAGATACAGACTAACATGGCTACCCCTCCTACCCTTGAGAAGAGCAAGCTTAAAACCAAATGGCCATCAGTGTCAATGGATTGACTTCATGTAGTCTCTTTTTTGAGGTACATTGTATTTCAGAATTCTTCAGTTTTATATCTGTATAATTAATTAATTAATTATTACAGCACCAAAGCAGTTTTCAGGCAACACCAGGCACTTTCAATCTATGGCCCAATTCCTAACTGGCTTACTCAGTGAAGTTAATGCTACTTCTTGTGTGAGAAAGATGAGCAGGAATTGGCCTTCAATAAGATATAATAAAATGAGAAATGATAAAAGTCTGTAGGATGCAACAGAAGGCAGGGGGAAATAACAAAACAAGGAGAAAAAGAAGCTGCTCTTGCCAGAGATCTATTACTAGGTATTAGATCAATTTATTATGTTTCAGATTTCCGGCTTTCATGGCTGTTTTAACTATTTTTGGTTTTGTATAATCCTTTAAATTGCTTTGGTTTCATTATAATCAGGTGCAACAGTGGAAGCAGTCAGTACCAGTCGTAACTTGTGGCATGGTCTTGTTCTGTAAACTTTTGTGAAGTACTTTTTTTTTTTTTTTTAATCATCAGTGGGCTCCTGTCTGCGAATGCTAGAACCCATACATTACCTGTGCTTTCACAAACGAAAAATATGCAATAATCACTTTTCTGGTGCTTTTTTATAAATAAAAATGCTAAAGCAAAAACATTAGTAAGGAGAAAAACTAGCAGCTGTATTATTAGTTATGCGCACAGACTAATTAATATACCTATAATCTGAAGACAAACCATGTTACTGAACATACTGGCCATTAACATAACAAGTACTTATTATTTACTGAGATGCAACTCAATCAGCCATCCTGCCAAGGTCTAACCTCCTTTCCTTAAAAAGCAACCTCTTTTGTTTCTTTTCCCACTCATTCTTTTCTTGATGATTAACTGCATAGGACACAGGGAGCCTCCCTTCAGTGCCTTTGTTTAAAGTGAGAATCTTGTGTATTTAATTGCCCTCAGGCATCTGATCATGTTCAATGCACAGTGGAGTCCGTCCCATGGTACAACATACACAACACCATTGAATTGCAGACTGCTTAAAAGTAACTCATTTGGATAATATATGTACGATTGCCTAAATTATATTTCTCTCTTTACTTCCAAACTGATATAAAGATACAAGCAGTCACATTTTTTTTACATAATAAAACAAGAAGAGCTCAGCTATGCAAGATCATAAACCCTCTGAAGTCCTGCTACGCTTCTCATCTACGATTGTACCCCTGACAATTTTAACCAGTTACTCCAACAACGAATGGCTGCAGATAAATTCATTTTATTAACTAGTTTTGAACAAAGTTCTCTTGTTGGCTCAATTTCGTTAGCCATCTGCTTCCACAAACATCCCATATCACTAATTTTTTGGGTGATGTCTCACCTCTCCACTTCCCATTTTGCAGAAGATTGAGGTTCTGTCTGTTCTGCAAAATGCTTAAAGTTTCTGTTGCATTTTCATAAGAGTCAAGATTTGCTCAGCTGTCTCTTATCCAATATTTCCCACTCCTGTCTCAGCCCTGTTGAGCTTGGGGTATGTTTGCTGTCTGTGGATATGTCTACACGCTCCACTCTAGAGACAGCTAGCTATAATGCAATAGTGAAGAAATTATAGGCAAGGCTGGTAGCACTGTTATTAAGACTGACCAACACTACTAATTATAAGACCATGTTGTTAGTTGCTTAGAGCTTCATCAAACATTAACAGTTTGGCCTGAAATTTTCTATCCCAGATGTCTGCCTTAGGCTGAACCTTTTTGGAGGGGGAGGGAAAGGAGGGAAATCAGACCCCAAAGTCTCACATTCAGCACACAGAAAATGACAAATACATAGTTAGTGTCATCCTGTAAAAGTCTGGATGAAGTGACTTACCCAGCATCACACAGGAACACCGTGCTTAGGGTGATCAGACAGCAAATATGAAAAATCAGGACGAGGTGGGTGGAATAGGAGCTTATATAAGATGACCACCCAAAAAATTGGGACTGTCCCTATAAAATCGGGACATCTGGTCACCCACGCTGTGGCAGAGGCAGAAATAGAATCCAGTTCTCCCAAGCAGCATTCAACTTTCTTAACCATGAGACCCTCCTTTCTATCCCTGCAATCCCCTGCCTTATTCACTATACACCTTCCAATTTCTTCAACAAAGGAAGTAGAGGGCCAACAGACAATCTCCTTCACTACACAACACTGATTCATCCCTAAAGTAGGTCCATTCCATGCAACGAATGAGGCGGGGACCTATGGAAAAGAGTACATGATCACATAATTAAAGACAGTTTCATAATGCACACGTACAAGGGAACCAAATTAAGGCTGTCATGGGAGCCGAATTAAGGCTGACCTTAGTTCTGGCATCTCCTAACTTCGGCGTGCTCGACTTTACAACCGTAGTGTTCTCTTAATGTAGTTTTTCTTGGGTAATATGTATACAGGGCCAACTTCAGCCCTACATAGGTATTTTTAAATAAGAGACTGGAAACTTTAGGAGCCTGTTTCCCAGTTACACCAAGGCCCCTTTACACTACTAGGACAGCATAAAGGGGGCTTAATGTAGTAATTTACCCCCACTTTAAGGTCCTCACACTGTCAAAGCCTTTTGTCCATTCTTGCCCTTCAAAGGGGTTTAGAAATAAAACCCCCAGAACATGGAGGCCTAGGCTTGCCAGGTATTCAGCTTTCAGCTGGAAGTCAACTGTTAAAAGTCCGGTTGGTCACCTGCAGTGGGGCAGGCAAAATGCTTTCCTGGCACCACACGGCCCCCAGGAAACTGGTGGCATCTCCCTCTGGCTCCTAGGGGAAGCCAGAGGAAGCTCCCAGGGGCTGTGTGTGCTGCCCCCACCCCATTGACTCAGAACTGTGGCCAATGGGAGCGGGGTCTGCAGACAGTTGCAGTGCATGAAGCTGTCTGGCCACGCCTCCACCTAGGAGCTGCAGAGAGATGCTGCCAGTTCTGGGAGCCACCTGAGGTGAGCACCGCCCGGAACCTGCACCCTCAACCCTCAACCACCTACCCCAACCCTGAGCCCCCTCTCCTGCACTCTGAACCCCTGGACTCCTACCCTGAGCTTCCTTCTGCACATCTAACCTCTCATCCCTGATCCCACCCCAGATCCTACACCCCCAGTCAGAGCCTGCACCCCTTCTGATGGAGGGAGGAGATATGGAATGGGGAGAAGGGGTGGGGCAAGGGCATAGCCTTGGGGAAGAGGGCTGGTGAAGGGTGTTCAGTTTTCTGCAAATAGGAAGTTGGCAACCCTATGGAGGCTCTATATCTCCACAGTGCTTTGTCTTTTCTCTGCCCTGCCTGAATAGTAGCAGAACATAGCCACACGACTGATCCTAACTCCAATGGGCTAAGAAGTGAGGTTTCATGCTGTGGTTGGGGAACTGTCATAAATTAATGCCGACAAAGCCAACATTAACTCAGTAAATCTCTGCAAGATCATGGCGGTTGATTAATGTGTTGGGAAGTAAGCATCTGTTCAGCCCTCTCCCCACTTTCTTCCCATGGAGCCCAATCTTTGTGGTCAGTGGAAGAGGGGGAAGTGGTCTGGAATTCTTTAGAAGGAAAGGTGCTATATAAATGTTACGGCTTCAGAATGAAACTGTTTTCTATGAAATATAAAAACAATTTTCATAGACATTTCCATTGCTGTTAGGTCTTGTCAAGGGTATTACACAGCATACTGAGCTCATTCCAGACACCAACACATGGGTGCAAGCTCTGATTTCTTGCAGCCTATTTTTAGATCTTCTACATAAGCTCACTAGACAGATGAATGTGTCAACAGATCTATGTTACTATAGCTGCAACTGATTGATAATATTTTACACTTCAACACTGCCAAGGGATTACATCATCTATTGGAGAAGTTCTGGCATGAAGTTAACTGAACAAAGGACTACAAAAGGCTGTGCGTTATCTTCAGATCAATTAAAAATAATGGATGATGGCATCGTACTAAATCATTTCAGGTAGTACCTGTTTGTCTATTCCACTGGGTGGTTTAATGGATAATTATCCACCTTGCATCGTACTGAAGAATCATGCTCACGACTAGCAACATACTTTAACCTGTCAAATAGCAAAGTTATGTGTTTTAATAGTAATTTCATATTAATATCAAACTCCCTGGAGTTAGATCTGGAAAACATGCCCTTGATCAATCAGTCCACCTTCCTGTCAATGTGCAATTCTTCTGTAATGTTTTCCTCAGTTCAGATTTAAAAACTCCAAGGACTAGATTTGCCACCTCTCCCACTAAGAGATTATTTCACAGTCCATTCCATGTCAGGGAGTTTTCCCTTATGTTCAGTGTAAATGTTCCCTGTCTTAATCTGAGTCCATTACGCTGATGTGAAACAACACTAAATTATGATGTGCTAGTGTCCTTTAAATATCTGCCGACAGCTATGTTCTCCCTCCCACCTTCCCACCCACTCTTGCTTAGCCGAGTAATAAGTTGTAAATTATGTTTGGCTGTCTTCATTTTGTCTTCCTCAGCAATCTTTCCTACCACGTGATCATTTCTGAAAATGCATACAATGCCACAAATGTTCTCTACTCTTTATAGCAGCAGGTCAATTCCCAGCATGAAATGGGTCTCTATCCCAAAGGGCTAAAATCTATAGATCCAATCAGTGACTAACATTACTGCATAAGAGAACATATACAGAAGCGGGGTATGACCATTAAATTCAAATATCTGTTTAACAGAAATGTTTTGAATAGCTTCATGAAAGTAGAGGCAGAGGGATCTTAGCAATTGTTAGTGGGGACTAGTATAGAAGGCCGTTTGGAAATGGAAGAAAAAAGGGACACTGAAGCAGCCAGCTTAGATAGAATGGAGGGAATAGCAGTTGATGTGGGAGGGGATGAAAGAGTTGGTTTAAGCAACCCGGGCACGGAAAGGGAAAGAGGATGGATGACACACTGTAAGATTCATGGGAAAGAAAAGTTTAGCAGCCTCATGTTGAACTGACTGTAAACAATGTAGAAGCAGACCATGTAGTATGGCAAAGAAAAGAAATGGGGCAGGGAGTGGGAGAGAGAGAAAAATCAAGGAACAGTCAGCAGCCATTGCAGAAACTCAACTAACAGGAGCTCTGAGCCACACAGAAGATACGAGGGTTCACTGTCTAAATTTTGGGGCTATGGGCAAAATCCAACCCTTCTCCACAATAGTAAAGAATGCCAACTATTACAGTTTGCCACTAATCCTAAGGCATCATTATGTAACCAGTGATATGTTTTCATCTCTATTCTACAAAAAATATACAAACTTGATCCCTCATTCCTTACACATCCAAAACGCTTTTCAACTTCAGATTTGTGTGCATATGGAATGTAGTTGTCTTGGGCCAGCATTTTGTTGTCTGAAAAGCAAAAAACTTAACAAAAAGCAAGCGAAACTCAGAACTGTTTACATGCAAATCAGATAGCACCTACCAAGTATCAATCATTTCAAACAAATGCAAAGCACAGCCAGGAATGTTACTATGTACATTCCTGGTTGCTAGTTTCATGACATGAACAAATCACTTATGCTACAACATGAATTTGGAGTGTGGGGGGAGGTATCCATTTGGAAAATTCCAAGGAATTTCTCATTTCCTCCAAAACCAAACTGATTAATTAGTTGATGCAAATTAAAAGCAACTCGAACTACAGAATAATTAGTGAACATGCAATTTAAAGTTAAAATTAGATTAAGAAGATAAAAAATTACTTGAGGCATATGGGAGCATGCAGCAGCACAGCAGTATCAGCTGAATGGAGTCCTTGTCAGTTAAGGAGTGAAAAGTTAAGCAGCTAAAATTCTTTGAACTCAGACCTGGGGCTTTGCTCAGATACTATTCAAAGGTTAGAGTTCCAATGACCAGTGTGACCCTCTGGCTACTTATTGACCATTCATATCCCGATATATTTGAGTATGGCCTCCCACAAGGAGAGAGTTCCCTGAAGTTTTTTGGAGTTCACACCTGTTTTACAATAATATAACTCCATTTACTTCAAAGGAGTTATCTTCAAGTTGCACAGTTGTAAGCTAAATCAGAATCAAGTGCTTTATTCTATTCAGTTTTTCAGTAAAAAATAAACTACTACTTATAAAAAAAATAAGTTGCACTGTCATATAGTAGCTGCCTCAACAAACATTTTCCAGTGTATAGTGTGTAATTATTTATAATTGTCTAATGTACACAATTATTTAAGCAATATACTTACAAATATTAGGTGAAATCTCAATGCCTGTTCACGTGGTTGTAGAGAGACCTAAACTCCCAAGTTGTCTCAGCCTCAGGATCCTTAGGTTCAGGGCAGTTGGAGTAGGGCCCAGGCGAGAAGGGCTACATGTTCTGTGGAGTCTGTACTCCTCTTTGGGCCCCTTACAGCAGCTCAACTGCTGGAAGGGGGCTGCAAAGTTAGCATTCTGCCCTCAGCATTCTGTGGGGGCTCGTTAAGCTGAGTGGCTGAATGTAGGATGGGATATCAGAATTGAGAACAACCAGGGCTGGTGCAAGGATATTTCACACCCTAGGCAAAACTTCCACCTTACGCTCCCCACCCCACCACTTCCATCCAGGGAGCCCTGCGGGCAGCAGCCCTCCCCCCGGGGCAATATCAGTTTCAGCCTGGAGCGGCTTCACCTGCACTGGGAGAGGGAGTCTGAGGGCCGCAGGTGTCAGCGCACCAGGGGCAGCCCAGCCCAGGAACACTTTAAAAAAATTGGGGGGGCACTGCTTTTTGGTGCCCTCGGCGACTGACTAGTTGCACCGGCCCTGAGAACACCAGTGACCTGGACTATGAGGCAATCCATTTGCAGCTATGGGCAGCCATCACAAACTCCAGGAGCTGCTCTAACTTAAAGCAGGGGGCCTCCTGATTTGTACCCTTCCCCATATAGATCACACCTCCTTTGAGATGCGGCACAGAATCATGCCCAATGTGCTGAGCCATTCAAATGAGGAGGGACCTTTATTATATGAAGTTTCCACCTCCTGAGCTCTGGGGTTCCATCTTCCCCCTTTTCCCTCTTGCACAGCCTTCAAGAGTCGCTCAGCAACGATTGAGCAGCTCATGCCATTGAGTGAGACATGTGAGGAGTGAATCCTTTATGAAATTGATGTTACTAGCATGGATTTGGTCAGTGGGACTCTTTTCTGATGGTCGTGAGAAGGAACCTTCACTTTGTCAGATCCCATCACCTGCCCGATGGCAGCACTGTTAAGGTGACTTGAGTCAGGGACAAAATGTTTTAGGTTGTGTGGCCTATCCTATTCAGTTTTTCCTGACATTGCTCAGGCACAAAGAACTTAATTTACTTCCTGGGAAAACAGGGAAACACTCACCCTTAAAGTCATTGTCCACTAGACAAGCTGTCATATACAACATCTGAGGGAGGTGGTTGTTTATGAAATATGTAATCTTGTAAATATACAGGGATTGACTTCACTGGCATATAACCTTATAGTTTCTCTTGGACATTTAGTGTTTAGTGTTCTAATCCCAAGGACAATTCTTATTCACTGAATTGAAGCAAGCAAGTTTTAGTGTAAGCCTACTAGAAATTCAGCAAGTCTGCTGAAGACAACTCAAGGAGATAAAAGAGCAAAAAAGAGCACAGCAAGGAAGATGAGAGACAAGCTTATCAAAAACAGGACTGCCTGTTTTTTATATAACTTCCAAAGCAGTAAAATTATTGCAGAAATAAAATCACTGGGTAAAATGCTAATCTCCTGGCTATGGAGATTAAATTTGTTTAACAACAAACTACGTGGAATCACATACAAACTGAAAAGATATCTGTGGTATACAAGCAAATATAATTGTCATCCCACACTAGTGTAATATACAACTGTAGACAATTCCACTGAAAGGTCTAATGCACTGTCCATGTGAGGTAAATTAGAAATCATAAAGCTACATTTTCCAAGTGCTGGATGGGCATTTATGCCATGCCACTCCCACTGATTATCAACAGGAGTCACATGGGTCATCATATGACAGTAACTGAATTGAGTTGACAGTCTTTATCCATTTTCTAATGGAAAAGTGTCCCCATTGCAAAAAAGCCCCAACTAAATGGCTTTCTTGGTCACCTCTGCGGGGAAGCCAATAGTAGAATGGGCATGGAAATTACTTTCTCACCCCTAGACATTTTTCTAGGTCAGCATATGGTAGAACAGCATGAGAAAGCTTGCACAACTAGCACCCAAGCTATACCTGATAATGGGTAAAGACTTCAGTCTCCTGAGCCTTTCTTGAGTACTGATTTTTGTGTGTTGGGGGGAGGGGGTGTTAAGTAAAAAGTCCTTTGCACTGTGTATCATCGAGCTACCAAAAATATAACACAGACCACAGGAGCTGTGGTTGTAGTGTTCAGCTTTTAAAAAATGAGACATTTCAGACTGCACACAAAATGAAAAAGAACTCGCCCTCATCCCCAATGCTCTTTACATTTGCTCTATAGCCATTCCAAAACCTTCAAGCTGGTCAAGTAGTACAAAGGTGAATCTGCTTTTGGAGTTTGACAACTGTCATTAGTTTATCTATCCAATCTCCAAATCCTAAACTCAGAGGTTACTGGAGTAGGTCAGTCTTGAGACTATGTTGACATTGTTGCTGTTAGACATGAAAACTAAATAACAGGGTCTGCACTGTGTCAGTGAACATTGGACATTCTTTGGTTTGTCATGCAAAGCACGAAGTCCCTGATACAGTTTAAAATGGCCTTTGTATCAGCAAAACTTGTTTACTCATGGAATACAAGCTTAATGCCCAAAGAATTTTTAAAAGAAAATGCATGTAACAGAGAAGGCAATGCTAGTTCCATGCAATGGCTTCACATAGCCTCTAAGCTGCATATACATCACTATAGTTACATACACACATATGAGCTTACACACAAAGGAAAAACATGTTAGGAAAATTTGGGCCCCTATGTAGGAAAATAAGATTAGTCATACTGGTTCAGACTAGTGGTCAACATGGTTTTATAGTCTGCTTCCATTGGAAGCAAATACCCAATACTTTGAAAAAATCAGAAGTCCCTCCTAATGTACACAGGTAAGATCTGTGGTGTTTTCCCCCACCTTCATAGGTGTAAAATGAAAACACCAAGTATAAGGCAACGGAGAATCAGGCCCTACAATGGCTATCCATAGACAGACCAGGAATAAACATAGGTATAATTCTCCGGGGTCCAGATCCACTCCATGTCTTTAGTATCTATCTCTGTGATGAAGCCAATTCAGGATGTGAGTTTTAAACTATGGAGACTAATCTAGCCTGGAAAAACTGCCTAAGGTGAGCTGCCAGTCATGGAGAGAGCAGCTGGCAGGAGTGGCTTGTTAAGCTGCTAGGTGGCAGCAGGTTTTTGAGAAAGGGGAGGAGTTGTTCTCTAGTATGCCCAGGAGACTCCTGAACCAGATACAGGTAAGGGAAGAACAACAACTTGCTAATTATCTACTTGTCCAGTTTGGATGCGGTCTATGCTTGTGCCCAGGACTATAACCAGCATCTGTTTTTGTTTGTTTTGTCCATTTGATCTAGGCACAAAGAAGCAGCCCTGTGTTTATTTTCTCATTTGGACCTGTGGCCAAGGGTGCCTGCTCTATGACTGTCCTATTTTCCTTGGACAGAGAGCAGAATGTCTTTTGTTCTGTCAGGCCCTGTTACCCCAACGCCCCAGCTCTGGCCTGTACCCATTTGCCCTCTGCTTTTATTTGTTGTTTAATATAGTAATTGTATTATTTAGCTCCAAGAAGCATTTTGGTTTACAGCTTATACAAAAGATACTATACAAAATAAAGGTATATTGTGATTGTTACTGCTGGAAATTCTAATCAGCTGATCTTTATTACAACATCCAAAGGCCAAAAGCTTCAAAGAAACTTGTTTCTTTGTTGCTGTGGTATCTGATTTTTCAAGATAAACATGGTATCTTTCAAAGGCTGAGGGATGATTATCAGCATGCACCAAAGTACATCTTACATCTCTGGAGTGGCGCTTCTTCTTGAGCTTACTGATAAAATCCAAGCAGACTATGCAGCTGAGTGGTAGATCTGGTGGGACTGAACATTGAGTAATCCTTTGATTTCGCTATTAAGCAACTGTTTATATATTTATATCATATGGCTTGCATGACTTAGTGCACAGATGTTGCACAGATGTTAATGTATATTTATTCTCTGATAGATTTGAAACCTACCAGATTTATGGCTTTTTTTTCACCATTTTTTAAAAAAATATATTTTACCTACTATATTGGATACCTGCCTGAACGTATCCAGCTCCACTAGGGTGAGAGCAAATGTGAAAAATTGGGACGGGGGTGGGGGAGAATAGGAGCCTATATAAGAAAAAGACCCCAAAATCAGGACTGTCCCTATAAAATCAGGACATCTGGTCACCTTATGCTCCACATTGCTGTCCCACAACCACATGCAATTGCAATTTTTAGGGCTTTAGGCAGGTGAAGGGTTGGGGGTAGGAAAGTGAAATCCAAGAGGTAAATGACAGCATTTTAATGACAACAACTGTAGTATCTTAACTCTTATGGATGCTGGAAGAGCAGCTGCACTTCTGCTGTTGGATGAAGGCTCTGGTTAACTCAGCTCTCTCCAATCTGACCAAAATTTGGAAATGCTGATGTGAACTACAAGACTTTGGATGCAATTTCACAATTTCAGATAAGAAAGGCACCGAAACAGCCTGTCTCTGAGCATAAAGGATTAACATGTGAGCACAGGGAGAAGCCATTGAAGGGAGAGAGACTGTCACAAGTATTCTGAAGTTAAAAACATACTGAAATAGTTTTCTTACACATTAACCTTGAAAGCTGTTCTGTATCTGCTTGTGCACTCAGACTCCAAGCAATCACGGTGCTGACAACCTAAAGGTTAAAATGTAACAAGTCATGCTTTAACATTTTAGGATAAAGGCTGTCTTAAATTCCAGACACGTTTTCGACAGGTTTTTTGCACTTCAGTAACAGACAGCAATATAATGAAAGGAGAGCAGCAGAATATAAACCCAGGACTTCAGAAAAAGCAGAGTTTGACTTCTTCGGGGAACTGACAGCCAAGGTCCCCTGGGAGAATAACATGAAGGGGAAAGGAGTACAGGAGAGCTGGCTGCAGGGGTGAAAGTAAGGGGATACGGACCAGTATGGCGCACTGGTAAAAGGTAGCCGTCAGTACCGGCCTGTACCGCTAACTTTAATGTTGCTGCCCCTTTTGTGCCCCCGATTGGTGGTTCCTGCTGGGTCCCTACCAGCAGAGCCGCCAACGGTGGTGGGGGAGGGTGTTACAAAATGGGCAGTAATGATTCAGCAGGGCCGCCGATTGGGTGGTGGAAAAGGGACAGCGACATTAAAGAAGGAGATGGGGAGAAGTTGCTGCCCTGGGGCTCTGAACCCTTTAAATTGCTGCTGGAGCCCCAGGCGGTGTGGGCCAGGGAGTGCAGATGGACTGTCTGGGAGACGCTGACCCCCCAGCCCTGCCCCTTCTGTCTGAGGCCCCACCCCTGCAGAGTGGGTTCTGTACTGGTAAGAGCTGTATTTTACTTTCACCACTGGCTGGCTGTATTTTAAAGCCTCCTTATTGAGATTGCAGAAACAAACCATCCCAATGTCTAGAAAGAATAGTAAATAGGGCAGGCGGCTGCTTGGCTTAACAATGAAATCCTTGCTGATCTTAAACACAAAAAAGAAGCTTTCAAGAAGTGGAAGATTGGACAAATGACCAGGGAGGAGTATAAAAATATTGCTCAGGCATGCAGGAGTGAAATCAGGAAGGCCAAATCAATAGGAGTTGCAGCTAGCAAGAGATGTTAAGAGTAACGAGAAGGGTTTCTTCAAGTATGTTGGCAACAAGAAGAAAGTCAAGGAAAGTGTGGGTCCCTTACTAAATGAGGGAGGCAATCTAGTGACAGAGGACGTGGAAAAAGCTAATGTACTCAATGCTTTTTTTGCCTCTGTCTTCATGAACAAGATCAGCTCCCAGACTACTGCACTGTGCAGCACGTTATGGGGAGGAGGTGACCAGCCCTTTGTGGAGAAAGAAGTGGTTCAGGACTATTTAGAAAAGCTGGACAAACACAAGTCCATGGGGCCAGATGCACCCCATCCAAATGTGCTAAAGGAGTTGGCGGATGTGATTGCAGAGCCATTGGTCATTATCTTTGAAAACTCATGGCAATCGGCGGGGGGGAGGGGAGGCAGGGGGAGAAGTCCCGGATGACTGGAAAAAGGCTAATGTAGTGCCCATCTTTTAAAAAGGGAAGGAGGATCATCCAGGGAACTACAGGCCAGCCAGTCTCACCTCTGTCCTGGAAAAATCATGGAGCAGGTCCTCAAGGAATCAATTCTGAAGCACTTAAAGGAGAGGAAAGTGATCAGGAACAGTTAGCATGGATTCACCAAGGGCAGGTCATGCCCGACTAACCTAATTGATTTCTATGATGAGATAACTGGCTCTGTGGATCAGAGAAAAGTAGTGGATGTGTTATTCCTTGAGTTTAGCAAAGCTTTTTATACGGTCTCTCACAGCATTCTTGCCAGCAAGTTAAAGAAGTATGAGCTGGATGAATGGACTGTAAGATGGACAAAAAGCTGGCTAGATCGTTGGGCTCAAAAGGTAGGAATCAATGGCTCCTTGTCTAGTTGGCAGTCGGTATCAAGGGGAGTGCCCCAAGGGCCAATCCTGGGGCTGGTTTTGTTCAATATCTTCATTAATGATCTGGAGGATGGTGTAAACTGCACCCTCAGCAAGTTTGTAGATGACACTAAACTGGGAGGAGTGGTAGATACACTGGAGGGTAGGGATAGGATACAGAGGGACCTAGACAAATTGGAGGATTGGACCAATAGAAATCTGATGAGGTTCAACAAGGACAAGTGCAGAGTCCTGCACTTAGGACGGAAGAATCCCATGCACTGCTACAGACTAGGGACCAAATGGCTAGGCAGCAGTTCTGCAGAGAAAGACCGAGGGGTTTCAGTGGAAGAGAAGCTGGACATGAGTCAACAGTGTGCCTTGTTGGGTTGTATAAGTAGGGGCATTGCCAGCAGATCAAGGGACGTGATCATTCCCCTTCCCACTGTGGGATTTCTTCCCACTGCCTAAAAAGTAATCATTCATCTCAGGTAAATTGCTGTAGATGCTGTCCTTCTGAAATAGGAGTCAACTCTCTTCCAAAGGAATCAATCTGTACTTTTTTGAAAGCTACTAAAATAAATATTTCATATTACTAATGAGCATTACATTCTTTCAAGAGAAAAACATATAGCATAACGGAATATGTATGTGTTATGTAAAAAAGAATGTCTTCTGACATTTGGCATACACTTCCATGCAAAGCATTAATATTTTTTATTCTGTATAATCCTCTAGTTTTAGGTTTTATGGACCAATTTTTTTTCCTGAAATTTGCTGTGGTCATTTAAAGTCTTTGTACATAAAATGAATACAGACTTTGAAAGCAACTAATCTTATCAGAATATTATAATTAAATTAGATGTAAATTGCACAACACTGTCATATGAGGAAAACGAAGGATTTTCCAGTCAAGTCACAGGCTTTTCAATAGTACAGTTTAAAGCCAATTTAATATAGGTCACAACCTACCATCAATTCACAAGCAGTTCCATGGGATGAATGACGACAGGGCATAGTGCCTTAGAGTCTAAACAGTACCAGGGCTACAATAAAATATTAGTTATCTATAACTTGCTGTTGGGGTCACTGGGCTGACAATTATGTTATTTTTTTCCTCTGCACTCTTCAGTCATATACCTGTATTATTTGGCTATGGCTGTCTGCTTTTCATTACTTGCCCTCTCCTCTGCCACTGTCTTTTGACACTGTCAAAAGATTTCTAGTTTTTCATACTGTTGTGTGTATCCATTAACTCAGATCTTTATCTTGCAACAATTTTTATTAATGATTTGTGTTACCCCACCACCTAGGAGCCTTAGTTATGGACCAGGGGCCCCATTGTGAAAGGCACTGTAAAAATACTAAACCAGTGACATCTACAGTTTTAATCACTGATACCTACAGGAGGTTGCAAGTTTGAAGTTTCTATTTCAGTTTTTACTATGGAGTTGGAGCAGATGGGGAAAATTCCCTAGGCTTAATTCCCCTCTTACACTGTTGTAAATTAGGATTAACTCCACTGAAGTAGATAATGTTACACTGGTATAAGCGAGAGGAATTAAGATGGTATTAGCGAAACAAAATTAATGGTGCTGAGTTATACACATTTATCCAAAAGATTCCCCAGTGGTGACTGCATTAAAAATTTTGGCTTCTCTCCATTGACCAACTTGCACATTAACATCACTACATTTGTGTTGTATTTTTCTGATTTTATTCTGCTCTGGTTCAGTTTCACTCTTAATTCCTGTATCTCACAATTCATCTCCTCTCTTAGGTCCATACCTATGTCTATAATCATCATAAGATTAACTGAGACTCTTGTCTATGCTGTGAAATACTACTGAGTTGCAGGAACTATTTACATCATGGCACACGCCTGTGACACAGTTAAACTCAATCTGCTCCCACAGTACCGCAGAAATGTACACTTTCAATAACTGTGTTCCTGGACCGTGCTACAACCGTGACCATTGCAAAGGTGAAGCATGATTCTAAAACATGGTTAACACACAGTTTGGTCTCATTTATGCTGGAAGATTGAATCATGTTTTAACTACAGCTCACAACACAGCAGCTTTCATTGCACAAGGAGTGGGGGGAAGATGTACGTTTAGGTGAAATTCTCTCCCCAGCAGAATTGAAAGGATGCATTCAAGAGGACAAAGCCTGAAGAACCTTGGAAGGGTCTGAGAATCCTTTTAGCTGTTTAACTTTTCATATTAAAATATTTCTAATTTTTCCAATCTCAAACTAAACTATGAAAGTGAAATAATCCAAGTTAATCATACTCCAAAGTAGTTTCATAAGCACTCATTCATTAAGGCTTTAAAAAAAGATAGACTTATTGATTTTTTCTTATCATATATTTAATAGTAACTTTAAAATTATTCTTGATAAAATCACATTCACAAATACAGTCTTCTGCGCTATTTGGAAAGACAGTAATTTAACTAGATGTCAGTCTCTCAGTTTATCTACACAGAAAGAAACAAGGAATGTTTGTACACAGCTATATTAAACTTTGTTCTCAACTCGGAGATCCATATTCTGCTCCGCTACTACGTGCACTCTAGTAATTGGGAGCTTTGAGCATGAATCTAATGTAGCCTTAGACCAAGCAGCTCTGTCTGACAATGTGAAATAAACTTAAGCAACCGAATGGTAAACACCAAACCATAAACATGGAAGATGAAACCATAGGTGGCTAATTTGCAAAAATTTTTTAAAAAACCACACCACTCAATAAAAAGGCATTGAAAATGCAGTCTATTCCACACACACACACAAATTTTCTTCAAGTGAGTAAATAAACTTGGCTGCGTTGTGGGATGATTCCATTAACCTTGCAATCAAGCATTAAATTAAACGGCCTAATTCAGAATTCCTCTCCTGCTGCAGGGGGGAAATGTACCTAGTGAGGGCTATGTTTTATGCTAATAGAACTAATGTACAAAAGCTTCTCCACTAGCCATCTACAATTCATGAGATAACACAAGTAAGTAAAACAAGTAAGCAAATTGCAAAAACTCCCTTTGGGAATTCTTTAACTAAATAACCATTACGTGTGATTTGCTGTATTTTCACACTGGGTTCTTTCATAGTACTCAGTTTACAGCCATTTATGGTGAGCTAAATTTAATCTTCATACATATTTTCTAGCTAGACTACTTGAACAGCACACTGAACGATCATTAACCTCTGTTCATAGCTGGAGTAGACTCTTTAACCCCTTGTTATATCATTTTATTAGATTATCCTTCATTGTAGTAAAAGTTCTGTTGAGAAATGGATTAAACTTTAAGATTTGCCTACAAAAACATTACTACACCACAGGCCAGGATGTGAAGCTGCAGTGCTCTAGCTTGCCTTACAGTAACGCCCCATGTGGACGCTGCTACAGAACGCTGAAAGTGCACTAATGTGTTTCGAAAACTCCCATTTCAAACAGCAATATGTCAAACTGCACCATGGAACTTCCAGTGTGCTCTGGAGTATCCACATGGGGCATTAATGAGCAGCAAGCTAATGCCCTGTCACATCCTGGCTTGTCACGCAGCAAAGGTCCATGTGACAAGCCCTTGGTTTTAATCCCATGTTTTAAATGCTCAATGACAGAATAGGAGCTTTTTTCAAATCACAGACTCAACTTTTTCAAGATGTTTAGGCATTGCTGAGCTCAATGTTTCAACACTTAACTGATTTAGAAGCCTGAATCTCATTTTTAGAAGGGATTTAGATCTGTAGGACCTTAACTCCCATCAGTTGTCCATGGGATTTTGGCTACTAAGTGTCTAAATCCCTTTTGATATTGAGATATAGGTTCCTAGGCATTGCAACACTGAGCACAGCCACACCTAAATACTTTTAAACTCTGGGCCTTAGCCTATAGCAGAATGCACCAAACTTCTGTTCAAGACAAATAGGCAAATACAACTACTTTATTCTAATTAGAAAAGTTTTAACCAAACTATTCATAATAAAAGCCACAGTATCTGGGACTATGTAATCTATCTAGTGCTCATGACCCTGTTTTGCTCCTGAGTCAGCTCCATGGACCCCCCTCCCCCGCCCCCCCCACAATACCTGCATGGTTTCTTCTTCCAGCTTGAGTTCTAAGATTCATTTTCACAATAACCCTCCTCCTCTCCCCCATTCTCCTTAGTTTCTTATTATAAGGATGTTGAAAGCTCTTTCACCAAATGTGTTCTTTGGTTTCTCTGTAACAAATTGCTACAAGCAAGTTGCTACTAGCCTTTTCTTTTGCATTATGACATGATTTCTCTACCTGGAATTTATTTAAAGCCTAAATAAAAAGCTCTTGTAAGAAATAAGAAAACCACACAGGCAGGCTGGATTTCAGGCAAGTGACTTAGCACGTAGAACTCAGGAAGATTGTCATACCAAATGAAAGTGTGACAGATGCTGTAAACATTTCTAGTTTTTAGTATTTTTGAAAATATTATTATTTGTAGGAGTATTGTAGGAATGCCTAGGAGCCCTAGAGTCATGGGCAAAGACTCCATTGTGCTAATAGTCTTCAGCTTCCTTGTCAGTTCCCAGGCCTTATGTCATTCACAGACAGCCCTATCTGACCAATTAGAAGTGGTATTAAGTAGAGATGGGTCTAAGTTGCAAAATTCAGCACCAGATACGAACTCCTGAAAATATAGATGTGTTCTGGTCTTAAAGTGATGACCACTTACAGAGAATTAAACTGAATTTTTTCAGTGTTCAGGTGTTTGAATTCAACCTTTTTATTCTGCTCCTTTTCTAGTATTAAAGCAGCATGAAAAGAAATCCAGCCCTGCTCTCCTCAAAAACCACACCTAGATTCTCCTATACTTATACACCCTTATTAATCTAGTTGTCACCAACGAGAAGATCTCAGCTACAGCAAATGAAGTCTATTATAGTATGCTCCAGAAGGGGTTTACTGTTCACAGTGAAAAACATTTGCTAACTTCAAAATGTGGTTAAAAAACAAAGTTCAAAATCCACATATACTAACATTGGGGCACTTTATGGAAGCAATGAAGCAAATGTAGAGGCCAGGCACGGGCCCTTCTTCAAATGTTCTCAATGCAAAGGCTAGGTTCAACCAATAGATCAACTGCTTATGTTAAAACAATGAGGAGTCCTTGTGGCACCTTAGAGACTAACAAATTTACTTGGGCATAAGCTTTCGTGGGCTAGAACCAAGTTCATCAGATGCCTGGAGTGGAAAATACAGGAACAGGTATAAATACATGAAAAGATGTTATCAAGCATGATGGTTTTGAGAGGACAGGAAGTCCTTCTAATCAAATCCTGTTACAAAGCAAAAGTACTCAGCTTTTTCTACTCATCACAACCCTAGCTATGTACATCACATATCTTCTCCAGAAGCTTCCTTTTTGATCAGCCTCCCTAGATTCTCTTCTTTCCAGTTAATCATGTTACTTTTAATAATCTGACAAAGCCCATCTACCAGACTTTGGGCTTGATTGAAGTTAATGAAGTTACATCGATGAAAGTGAGAAGAGAATTGTGCCTTTCTTTTTCAAGTCCAATGTATTAAAAGTGGAATTTTTTAAATATGCTTTTGTTCTTTCCAGCTCAGAAAAACTCACTTGAGAAACCCACATTACAATCAGGGGACTGTATTTTAAAAGGTTTATGCTGAGTCTGTACCCTTTTCCTAACATTCTGTGGTACACAGCATTAGAGACCCTTACAACCACATAGCCAACTACTGAAATCCCACTACACTGCTATTTACCTGAATTTCAACATGTATTAACAGCTGCAAATTATGACAATGTAAAAAGGCACAATCTAAGCATGCATTTGCTTGACACTAGCATACCTGTCAGCATCTCCTAGTCCCAGTGAGGTGTTACGCTGTAGTGTTTCCCGCACTGCAGCCATCCCATCTGGTAGCCGATTCAGTCTTCGAGTGTACAGGCCCAAACCACCATCAGTCATGTACCTTTAAAAAAACAAAACAAGATATCAACTGCTCAGTAAAACAATTTGTAAGCACTTCCACACTTCTGATGGTGTTTGTATATCCATTTTATACCTAGTACTCAGATACGGAGCAAGCTTTGCACTCAGTTACTCTAGAGTCATTTTTTTGAGTTCTGGCCCTGAACTCAGCCCCCTCCCCACCACCTTCTCTTTTCTACCCCCAGGCAAAATGAGACAAATATGAAGAAGGAGGAATACAATTTTCAATAAGATCGCACATGCATCATTCCTAAATGACTTGTGATTTCAGCTCTCTTTACTCATTCCCCAGCTATGTTGTGTTGTTTAAAACATTGGGGGTGAAATCCTGGAGACGCTGAAATTATTCACAAAATTCCCACTGATTTCAGTAGGGTCAGGTTTTCACCCAAGGTCCTGCTGTACATTTATATTAAAGATCCCATAGCACGCTGTGAGAGAAAGGGGATTTGCACCACTGGCCCAAAGTGTCTGCTCTTCCACTTTTGTGCACCTCAGGACATAGATACTCCGAATGTTTATCTAGAAACCAGCTTTACAGATCAGTAACTTACAGAATGAATTTATTGTCTCATTGTAACATAGTTTAAAGACATTTCTGCCTTAAAAAGGAGACCATTTCTTCTTAATAGCTTAAAAAAAATAAATGAATGGAGTTGCTGACAGTGAGTGAAACACATTTTATATAGGCAGTTTGAGAAATGAAGAACTGAAACACATCTCAGAAGACACCTGATCCGAAATGTTCTGCTGTTTTAATAAATACCCTCAATATATTTTTCATTATTGATATCATGAATCATGATCTGAGACTGTTTTAAAATTTAAGTCAAATATCAATATTTTTTAAACTTCTTCCTGAATTAAATGAGTGCAATATTTATGCTCCAAAGCAAGTGAAGTATGTTCCTAAACATCGTGTAATATTTGCACTAAATCAATGCAAGATATTTTAACAATATTCTGTTTGTTTGGTGAATTTTAAAAAAATGCAATAATCTCATACCCAATCCTCTAAAAAATTCCCAGCAATACCAAAATAACACTTTGCACGGGACATTAATACAAAGATTGTAGAGAATACATGGATCAATTTAATTTCTTCTGAAATAACTCTTCAACTAACTGGGTTATAAGTAATGCAAA
Organism: Dermatemys mawii; assembly: GCA_007922305.1. Classification (NCBI taxonomy): domain Eukaryota; kingdom Metazoa; phylum Chordata; order Testudines; family Dermatemydidae; genus Dermatemys; species Dermatemys mawii. Next base: position 24,035,896 of record ML677332.1, read on the forward strand.
TACCTTAAACACTTGGACTAGATGTTTAAAATTGTCTGGAAAATAAAATACAAGAAGTCTGAAGAAAACAGGATATTTTTGTACTTGCTTTATATCTGTACATATTTGTACAACTATTTAATATTGCTATAATCAAATAAGTATGTGACAACTACAGTGGTAGAGTTGATATCTTTGCCATGCAGTTCAACATACCTTACTGACTTGTAAATTGAAATGGCTATATCCTCAATTCTTTTGTCACTCTTAAGGAAATAGTGGTACAACACCAAAATTATATCCAAACACCTAGGATGTCTTCCTCTGTTTTAAAAGGACCAAAGCCAATAACTGATTTTTCTTACTGGGGCATATTTTTGTTCACAAGAAGAAAGAACAGTCAATCCAGGATTAAACTCTTAATATGTCCATGGATTAGAGGGAAAAATCATGATGCAGAGAGCACTAGCTCCATATTTTCACTTTTGTATCTTTTCCGTCACAATGTCTCAGGTAACAAACCTAGCTGACTGTGCAGCCAGACTCAATTACTACAATTACATGAGACAAGAAGGTTAAAAAAAAAAAAATGAAAAACCCTGCACTAGATGTGATTGAGCGATGTAGGTCTGTACTAGCCTGTTAAAGAACAACAGAAGAGTCCCTGTTGGGAGTTTTACAAAGAGGTTGCTAAGCTAGTAAAACTAGGGACAAGGCTATTCTCAGTTCTCCAGAGTCTACTGAGACTAGATACAATTCTTTTCTTCAAATGTAATAAACAAGAAGGCTTAAAAGTATTATAACTCTTCTTCTGGAACTGCTAGAGCATTGCTTACACCAGGTCTTCCATTCTGTTTGTCAAAAACTCATAAAGTCCTTAAAATGGAAGAGCAAATTTTGTTGTTAGTCAATCACAGAAGGAAAAAAAAGATAGAAAAAAGTATACCACTCTAATTATTTAAGACCATATCATTAAATGTGCATACAACTGGCAGGTTGCAAAAACTCATACCTCTATATGCATATCAGCTAATTGCAACTACATTTTTGCATATGCAGTGACTGATTTGCATCTCAAATGCAGAATCATTACTGTGAGTGTACCTGTTACACATCTGAAAATGTAGCTTTTAGGTCTGCATTTGTCAACATCATCAGGCGTATAACTAATCCTTTTAAATAAAATAAACTAATTTCCAAGATTATTCTTTTTAAAGGTTAAAAGAGGTGATACTAGTTGAAAATGATACTGTGCATACACACTGCATACACTAACTAATCTTAATATGCAGACTCTGGGTGAAACCCCAGTCAATGGAAAAAACTCCTGTTGATTTCAGTGAGGCCAGGAGTTCACCCTCTGTATATATGTGCAGCAATCAGATACTGTATATTCAAATAACTCTGTACTTGTGCCAACTGGAAGAAATAACAGGTTTTCATGGACAGATTTTCAGAGGCGCTGAGCATCCATAAACCCAACATAAACCAATAGAGCTGCAGGTGCTCAACACCTTTGATAATGATGTGTGCAGGTTTTATTACCACCTCTTTTAAGGAAAACTAAAGTGTGGTAAAAAGAAAATACGTGAACTCAAATCTTACAACAGCTACAAGTTATGTAGTCTCACCCTGCTCTAACACAAATATGCATAATGGGATTGTTTTCTTAAAAATTAGATAGACAGGAGTTTTATTTAACATTGTCAAATAGGTAGCACAGCTTGTAGAATTAAAAGTTTTACAGATGGAGTGCTATTATACATAAATTCTATCTAAGAATGTGGGTGCCTCACCCCCAGCTAGGGGCAAATGTGGTTGGACTAAAAGGAGTGATGCTCTAACACCAAACTGGGGCCAAACGGGGGAGCTGGAAAGAGCCCCATCTACTATATTGTGCATGGAGGAATGGGGAAGTGGGTTTTTTCTGTCTCCTATTGATTGGCTACAGAGGAGTAGAAACACAGGAGCCAACTGGCTACAAGATCCCTTGTGTAAAGATATTAGGGAAATTAAGAAGAAAGGCAGGCCTACAGAAGTGTTCTTATGAAGCATAAATAGCATTAAGAGCCTAAGTCTGCAAACATTTACTACTGGCCATAACTGCTTCTTATAATTTAGGGGCCAATCCTACACCTCATTATTAAGTACCTGTCTACCTCAGTTAAGCACTGGTCACTTAAAACAGATTGGACTATACATTGAGCTGTATAGATGAATGGCTCTGAAACAAATTCACAACACTCTGTCCAAGGGGGTGGAATGCAGGCTCTCATACTCTTGCCCTCACAACAGGCTCAGCTGGGCAAGAAGAAACTGAATGCCTATGCTACCACATACATTTATCTAGTCTTGTCCTGATACATCACAATTCACTACTTTTAAGCACCTGGTAATAGCAGCTGGGATTTGTGACAGCCACTGTCAAGGGGTTGTATTTATTAACATTATAATATATTTTGATATGCCTATTTAGTATTTGTAGTGACAAGGAACAGCATTAAGCCTTATCCACTATGCTGACTAAGGGAATCTAACAGATGTACCTCCAAGGCAGAAAAGTAGGATGGTAGAATAGCCTAAGGGAGGATTTTCTCTCTCACCTGTATTTTAGTCTTCACATTCCCCGTACAACTCCTGATAAGCAACTACATTAATATGTTCCTCTTTGACTCTGTGAAGGTTGACCTTCCCTTTAGTTCAGTGCCATGTGTCTCCCAAGTCATCAGCTATTGGTGTGTGGCAATGGGGTCTTACATCTAAGATGATGTTCCTTCCTCTTCACCCACCCTGAGACTAACTACAACTCATCCACAATACTCGCTGTGTCTTTTAGCTTAAGGAAAGTTTCCTTATTCCCTTGTGATAGAGTGCCTCCAGTATGCTTGCACATAGTTCTTCTAGTATTGTTTAATTTCTTTGCTTGTCTTTACAAGAAAATATATTAATTGCCTTATTGCATCAGAAGTACTGTGCTAGCACATTCAATGTTAAACACATTTAAATATCTTAAAAATCACAGATAAACAGAAGTTTAAATGACATCATTCAGGAACTTTTCTGGCATTTCAGTAATAACAACCAGAGGCCTCCAAACACTGCACCTTTTTATGCAGATGTATAAATTGCAGTTCCTCAGGAGAATTTAACAGCCAAGCTTTAACAAAGTTAACAACAGGCAATGGAGAGGAGTGCCTTTACTAGACTCAAGTAGGAGAAGACTTTTAATGACTGGACAATGAAGCACCAATAATAAGGAGCTTCTTATCTACCTTCTGTGAATTATCCCTCAGGATTCATCTCAACATCAGGTAAATACAATTAATTTTCCACACTTGTGCTTCTCGACTACACATGTATTGTTTACACATGCGTCCTTAATAGTGTGGCACAATAGCATGGCACAAATGGAACAAAACAATGCATAGTGCTTTCTAGGCAAAAGAAAAAAGGTGCCCCACTCTCCTCTGTTTCAACTATTTTTGAGTTCTCTTGGCAATTTAGATCTTTTAATTGCTCTCTTGGTTTGCCAACTATACCCCGGTAGGTGCCCCTGAAACTTTGTATGGTTAGTGTATCCTTCCAAGTTCAATATTTTTAGGATGTTTCTGATGCCTAAGTGATTTTTCCCCCCTTCCTAAAGTGCACATACAGAAAACAGGATCAAGTTATACCACAGATCAACCAAAGTCTTACTTAGCAGGCCAAGTCACTTGACTTCTGTGTGCACTCTGTATTTGCCCATGTATGCAGAGCTCCAACAGCATGCTTATGGCTACACATCGGACAACTCCTATACTTATTCAACTTTGCTGCTAAATTTCAAAACTGATAGCCAGGAGAGCAGAATTCTTAAAGTGTGAGTATATACAGCCTAAGGGATATTCTAGGCTTCAACATACACTCTTGACATTCCAAGGACTTTTTTGCCTCAGTAATAAAATTAAATTCATCATCTCAAGTAAATCAAAGTTGAGACAGGATAGTGAATCAAAAAGATTGGAAACTTTGAGATGACCAATCAGGCAATACAAACATTTACTCTTCTGGGATTCAGTTACAGTGTCATGGGTATACTAATTGTTAACTGTCAGTGCTGCAACAACCAGTCAATGTGGTTAGTTAGGCAAGAACAATGTACATTAAAGCTTTGATGTGTGTAAACAGTACATCTCTACTACTGCTTACAAAGTATGAGAAATGTGATCAAAATATGCCTGTTGATGAAACCAGGAATCATCTTAAAATATAAATAAACTGAATATCATTATTGCTGTTCCGCTGACTGAAGGACCACTGCTAACTAGAAACATCTCAGTTTAGTGTAATTTTGGTTTGCCTTTTTTGTTCTGACAATATTCTGGTATTGGATCATATGCTTGTCTCTCACTTTTTGCCAAATTCCTGTCTCCAATCAATCTTGCCTGACCACCATCATCCTGCCACTGCCAACTATCAACACAGCATTTTGTCTTTCTAGCCAAAGGGTGGAACATGCACCCTACCCGCAAAGCCTGCCTTTAAATTAAAAAATAAAGAAATAAATAACCAGCCAAGCAAGGTCATCTTGGGTTTTGTCTTTGGTTTAAATTCCAAGTTTTGATTCACATACATTTCAACAGTTCAGCGAAGGCATTCAGGAGTGGACTTTTTTCTGCATGGTCCTGTTGTCACAAGGCCAGCATACTCAACATGCAATCTAAATATTTCCTTTCAGGTTCACATCAACTCATACCCAGTATGCACTTCACTTTACATCTAATTAGACTGTGCAATACAGATGGACTTTGGGGGGTGGAGGAAAACAAGCCCTGAGTATGGAATAACCCCTCTGCCCCCAGCTGTGCCTTGCATTCTCCGGAACAGCAATCATTGTTTGGGGTTGCGAAGGAGGAGATAGCCATCTATGAGATAGGTGAGAAAGTCAATTTCTTTTAATAAAATCTCACGAGTGAATTTCACAGCTTAGCTTGAGAAACCAGGTAAATGCAATACACTTATATCATTAGCAGTGGAAGCAGCAGCTCCCCCATAGAGGACTCATTCTCCATGCCAATTTAATCTTGACTCTTTCTGCTGGGAAAGCCACTAACATGGGGCTGGTTTCTGTGAAATGCATATTTCTCCAGGATACTTCTCCACTGGGAATAGAACTAGGACACATTTCTCATACACCATTGAAAAGCCTTCACATGGTAACAATTTTTGGTACTTCAGCTGAGGCCTAAAAAGATTTCTGCTTGCCTGGTCTCCTGGGTCCACACTATAATAAAGTCCACAGCTGTGCTGGTGATATTCTACAGTAAAGAGATCTTCCCTTTGCTAGAAGAATGGGTATCAAGCACATCATCTCCTGTAAGAGATCTGGTGCTTACCGTTGTACTAGATTAGAACTTAGATATGAGCGGTATGTTCTGTATGCTTTATAGCCACAGTTGCCTATTTAGGGTCCTTCCTGCACAACCAAAATTGGTGTGACAATGATTAAAACTCCCACTAACAGTAACACTGGGCCTTTATTAAAATGAGTCCATTTGGCCTTATTTCTGCACTGCTCTCTTGGGGTTAGAGGATCTTAAAAATAATTAAAATGCACATGCTTGTCCTGGTTCAAAATCCTGTTCCCGTATTGTACATTAGGCAATCATTTCAGACACAGATACACCTCCCTTTGCCAATTCTGCTTTAGACTGGAAACTGTGCAGAGAAGAAGTTTGCTCTGTAGTAATCTTTGAAGCACTATTCAAACCTAAGCCAATATAATATAAACGACAAGATTAAATACATCGACACACTATCCAGCTCTCCCTTTTAATGGTATCAGGAAAAGCAGCTACTGTTGAAGAAAAATATATACAAAAAATCAGGGCAGTGTTATTTCTTCAAAAACAGGGAAAAGACAATTAGAAAGACACAAGTGATTGCATTTCAAATCGCATTAGTATCCAATCTAAATTGTAAATTATGTGGAGTTGTAATCCTCCGGTTTAGTGTATGTGATAGCATCTCCCTCTAGTGGCTCGTCCTACAGCCTACTCCTTTCTTACAGCTAAATGAGGTGTCTTTTAGCTAAAATGGTAAACCTATATTTTTGGTGCAGAAAGTCCTCAGTTCAGTTCCTGCTCTGGTATCTACATGTGTATGTAGACAGATTTTGTTACAGATCCAAAAAAAGAAAGGGTAGGAAGGAGGAGACTGATTGCCTTTCATTTTCTTCTTCTACCAAGCAGCAACCCACAATAGCAAATATCATTTGATGTTCTAGGTCTCAGCTGATGCAAGTGACCCAGAGGACTGTCCCACCATGAATCACAATCCATCCCTTTTCTGTTCTTTTTGCCCATTCTGTTTTTTCGTTCTAGTGTTGCTTCATTCACATTTGCAGCTGATTATCACTCTCCACTTTCCTTTACCTTTTCAATGCTTAAACACTACAGCGGAGAGCCCTCTCAGTCCTTATAGGGTGGAGCTGAAGAAGCCCAGTTGTGAGGGAGGTGCAAGGGCGGGGTGAGCTGGATTTGGAAAGGTGATACAGGGCACAAGAGCATGAATGGAAGGATTCCCCATTCTTTACAATAGAGTGGGTGATCTAAAAATCTACGAATCAGGGTTCTTATACACAGCCTAGCCAAAATATTACACTGAGATCCCAGCACCTCTTCCCTTCGTTCTTTCACAACAGTGATTCACCACCAAAATCCATACACAAAAATTCCATCTCCGTTGGTGAGAAATGTGACATTCCCTGAATAAAAGAGTGTTTGTTCCTTATACATTCCATCCTGATCGTGGGAACAAAACAAACTATTCCATTCTCTCTCTCCTCCTTATATAAATCCATCAATACAACTCCTTCATTGGCTGATTTGTCAGAGGAGGGGGACTCCAGACTCTTCAACTTCCAACTGTGGCTAGAGTAAACAGGCACTGGCATGGAGAGCAGCTGTTCAGAGCTCTCATTCAGCACAGCAACACATTGGCTCTCTCTCTCTTACAGATGCTGCTGGAGTAGCCTTCTGAGAACCTATGGCATGACAGCTGCCTGAGGCCTGGTCTTCACTATAATTCTTCTGTCAATCCAGCTACTGCCTCTTGGGAAAGTGAATTACGTAAACCGATGAGAGAAACCTACACCAATGGGAGGGTTGTGTCTACAGTGAAGCAGTACAGCTGCACTGCTCTAGTGTTTAAAGTGTAGAAATACCCTGTATAAGTAGCAGCTGCAGAGAAGGCAAAGCAACCTGTAGCATTCTTTAGATAGGACTATGAACCAAGTCCCCCCACCACCATCCTTCTTGAAGTGTAACCCTTTCCCACCTGACAAATTTTGTGCAGCTCCATATGTGACTTTTCTCAATGCTGAGAACAAAAACAGTTGATTTCTCCCTGCCCCCAGGAACCTGCCTGGCAGGTAGGAAACTATTTCCCAAACAGGTCAGAATCAAATGAGGCCTGGGGAAGGGAGCTGAAGGCCCTGGCTTATGGGCTTGCTAACACAGCCAAAGACCATTGAGTTCTAGAATACTGGAGGAAGTTGGTATGGAAAAGTCTGAAAGAGGAATTGTTGAGGGCTCTGGGGGCCCTTGGGAGAGTTGGTGTGGGTGGGTGTTGGCGAAACCCTGACACTCTGTTTTATGGCATAGTGCCAATCTAAGGGTAACTGGCAGAGATCAAGACATCCTCCTCTTTGCTCTCCCCACTCCTTCACTCTGACCAGGGACCAGAGAGAGAAGCAGCAGAAAGCCCATGTTGGTGTTGGAAGCCAGGTGCCACAGTGTTACCCAGTGGGCTTCTTCCCCCTCTCCCATAATGATAAGGGATTTGCTGGCTGTCACTGGCTAAAACATTTCTACTCCTGACTGTTGTGCAGTCGTGTAACTCCAACTAAGTTAGTTAAGGGTCTGAATCTTGCAAACATTTACGACTTGGTGTAGAACTTCCTAAAACGTGTAGTCCCATTGATTTCTAAGCATAGGTCTACACTGAAAAAAAAAAAATACATCGCTGCACCAAACCTCAGAGCCCAGGTCACTTGACTTGGGCTCATGGGACTTGAGCTGAGAGGCTAATAATGGCAGTGTAGACATTCAGGCTTGGGCTGGAGCCTATACTCTGAAACCCAGCAAGGAGGTCTCAGAGCCCAGCCTGCAGCCCTAGCAGCAACCTTTACACTGCTATTTTGATTCCTGCAGCCCAAGCTCCGCAAGCCCAAGTCAATTGACCCAGGTTCTGAAACTCTGTGCTGCTGGTTTTTCTTTGCAGTGCAGTCGTACCTTAAGGATCTATTGCTGGTAAGCACTATGCCGTCAAGCCTCCAGGACTGAGCCCTCAAATTGTAGAGAAAGCTCTGTGGTATCCAGTTGTATTACATGTGAAGTAGTTTGTCATAACTGATTAAAAACTGCTGTTACTCACAAGAAATAGAGTTAATGTTGAGTGCGAAACATTAACTTTGACATTTGCTGATTTGCATTCTTAAATGGGTAATAGTAACACTCTCAGAATAGATTTTTTAATGTAATATTTGATTTATTTTCTTTTTAGGCTTGGCTCTCAGGACGTGATTTACTTTATATTTGAATATTATCTTATTTTTGTCTTTTCATTTTTATAGCACAGGGATAGCCACAATTCCCTATATCTGAAGCTGGGTATCACAACAGTTCTCTGAGGAGTCAGAGGTCAGAATTTCCTAATGCCATTTCATAAAGGTCACTGGTTAGCAGGCTGAGTTATTCTGAGTCTACTTAGAACTCCTTGGGCGAGCACAGGTAAAAATAAAGAAATTAAATACCTACCCTTTACAGTCTTTACTGTGCTACAATATTAAAAGAATCAAAATGTAAGAAGCCTCTTCCAACAAGACATAAAGATATCCAAGCAAACAGCACATTCAGAGAAAGAGAAAATATAAAATAAGCTACATTCTAATGTTTTTCCTTCATGTTGGCATATTGCAGCCATGTATGGTATCGGTCGTTTTCAACTTCATTCATTAATCACAGTTAGTTCAAGTCCTATGATGCATGCTTAACCATTTAATCTGCAGTGCCTAATGAAATGATCAAGCCATTGAAATTAATTTGAATCAATTAAGGTACAGAGCATGGATGAGAGTTACAAAAGTCACATTGCTCTGAATGGGCCATAACATTGCAATTTGGCCCATGCTTCAAAATTTGGGCCTTGAGCCATATCTGTATTTTAAACACACCAAAGATGAGGAGTGTTTGGATGCAGGATTTTGATGGCTTATACTCTATCTTATTATCCTGATTTATTATTTGTAGAGCGGCAGCAGTAGGCTCAGCTCTGTAAAAGACACTAAGACAGACATGGTCCCATCCTTGAGTATTTTCATAGTTTACATAGATATGGCACAAACCCGAAACAAAATGTATGGGGTGACCCAGAGGACAATTCCACCTTAGGGCCCCCTAAGTCAAAAGAAAGACTAGTACTGATTTCACGGGCATTTGGACCAGACCTTTTGAGCACAGGCTTTTAAATTATTAAATTTATCAGAGGAGCGATGGTATTTTTGCTGCTGCCAGTTCAGCACTGATGTTTTTTTTCAGAAGTGAATTTTAAGGCTTAGGACTTGACATAGCACTGACTATAGGTCAGTATAACAGTGTCGCTCAGGGGTGTGGAAAATAGTAAGTAAGTAGTAATACCGATATAAATTTGTAATGGAGACCAGGGCTTAGAATTCTAATTCAGGGAGCCATGTACACAAACTGATAATGTAGAAAGCAAAACATTCACAGCTGCAGAATGAATACACAACAAAAAGTTTGAATGTAGGTCTTCTTAAATCATACAGTCCTGGAACAGGTTTCTCATGCTAAATGGCAACACCTATGCTTCAAGCGCCATCAGAAAATGAGAATTACACACCTACACAAAGAATGAAAAACACAGAGGAAAAAAGAGAACTGAACTTCAAATAATGTGCAAGTCAAATAGGTTCTTATTTTAATCTTCATCAGCTCACCTCTCCTTACTTCTTGTTAGCCACTCATTATCTGTAGCAGCAATCGTTTTTACTGCGAACAGCTAAGAAAGCAACCATTATTAGCAAGAACCTTTTTCTTAGGTTGTGAAATATATAAGCCCTTCTTTTCCTTATCCAAGAAATACTCACTTTGTGCTCACCTTGACCCTAATGAACGACTGAAAAACCACACGCAAATGGAAAATAAATTCAGAATCTAAGATGCCTTTCAGACAATAACTAGATATTGCAATATGCTCTCATTGCCTATCAATCAATCGAGGCATCAGAGTCGCATAAAAATCTTATTCATGTTATTCAACACCTAAGCAAATCTATCCTGTCACTCACTTCTCTAGTAAGGCACTGTTATTTGCTGTACTACGGTCACAGGGTATCAAAATTGAGCATGTCATAAAACTCTGCTTCAGTGATTGCTTTGGCCTGTGTAGTCTATGTGGGTATATCTTTTTCAAGGATCATGCACCAGACAGACAATCTGCCAGCTAAAATACCATTCTCAATTCCCCATCTGTGGTCCTGTTTAATTCTGGTGACAGCAGGCCATGAGAATGCCTGAATTCCCAAACTGCCCCAACCTGCTTTCCCTTTGAATCTCCCTCCACTTCAGTTCTACATCCTCCCTTCACAATCCTTGCAGGAAGATCATTAGAGACCACAAAGCCTCAAATAAGCAAAGAGGGATCACCCCCAAAAGGTGTATGCATGTGTACAGCCACACAAACAAATTCATACATAAATAAATGGAAGGAAAATGAACATCCTAGCAAAAGGGAGATTGGGGTAAATTGCCCTTTCTTGACAGTTAAACCAAAATCAACGGGAGGATGAGGGTGTCACAACCAGGACTTGGATGGCTAAAGCAGGAATCAGTCAAGCCAAAGCTCAGATCCAGAAGTTAAGTCCAGTATCAGGGCTGGAGTGACAATCAGGAGTCGAGCCAAGGTTTAGAGCTGAACTTGGAGTCAGGAGTCAAGCCAAGGGCCAGAGCCAGAGACCAGAGCAAGGATCAGGAACAAGACGGGAAGGAAAGAACTGGCAGCAGGCAGGGAAGCAGGAACAAGGGACAAGCCAGCAAAGCAGAGCTCAGGAGTCAGACAAGAAGGCAGGGTCCTATGTAGCAACCAGACAGGAATTCACTCAGATGCAGAGACAACTTCCTGTGTCTCCTTCAGGCTTAAATAGTGCAGGCGGACCAATGGGTGGGACCGGGCGCTTGTATAATCAGGACTCCCCTGGGCAGTGCCACATCGCTCCCCAATCACTAGCAAACTGCCAGATAGTGGTTGGGATACCAATGCTGCTTGCAGACCTGGGTTCAAGACTTGTGGATCCTCACATCAGGTCACAAGCCCTTTCCAGTTAGCAGTACTCTTCAGCTCTGGAGGACGTTAAAAGTCTCCCTAAAAGTACTGCTTTGGTTTCGAAATAGATAGGTTACATGATTCCAAGCCCACCTACAGGAACAAATTATTCGACATCAAGGCCTGTAAAAGCCTGGAGCTACCCAGCCAATAGGAGTTAATAAACCAGGGAGTGTGAGACAGGATCTTGTTTGCTTCTCGCTCCAGGAAAATTCAAGTGTTCCACTGCTGCTTTGTTTCATCTACTTTTTGGTTTCCAGGAGAAGTCAATTTCTCACCTGGATGGGTCAGCCTGCTGCAGATCCAGTACCAGATCCAGGTTAACAAAGGTTTGGGAGACCATTGATATTTTTCTGATGGATCAGGCCATAATGAATGGCACTCTTTCTAACCTTATGAAATCAATACTAATTTCTGCAAGAACCCTTCTTGAACAGAACTGGAAGGCAAGAAAAATGGAACTTCCCATGACCTGGTGCATTTAAAAGAAAGCCTCAGGAACCATGGGCTAGAATGATTTATTTTGGCTGTAACAAATATTTTGGCTTCGTTTCCTATCAGTTTGCCAATAAAAACACAGATCCAAGGTTTTTCAAACTACAGCATTGCAGCAATTTTGAAAATGACAAAGTGAAATGTATACCAGCTAATAAAGAGCTATTCATGCTATAAATGCCTTTTTGAGCTGTTTTCTACATTTTGTAGCATAACTTAGGAAAATATTGGGCTTATTTGTCCTCCAGTTTATCTTAAAGAGCCTTTGTGTAGCAAACCACATCAATGGTTTGCTCTACAAGCAAGCTTTTTCACTTCTAGATCCTATATTACCCTTGTCCCATTGAGATACACTGCTATCCCATTTTCTGTTGTTGTGAATAACTCACATCAGGGAAAATGATTCATAACACTAAGGGTACAAAACAATCTTCTTCTACTGAAGACAGCAATCCAGCATTATTAGGTGTTAGTAGGGTTCACTGAGGGCAACACCGTCACTTCAAAGACAGAAAATGCAAGTCCCCCATTTGGTCTTGGGATCATATCCAATGCTGTAATTTCAATGTAGTATTGGAGGATTGCCTCCCTTCTGATGAAACCTTCCCATGTGATTATAGTCTGAAGAGTGTCTCCAGAGTCAGCATTGTGTGGTACTGCATTGTCTCTGTGACTGTTCAAACTTCAAATGTGCACACATTTATAAAAAAATATGGTAGGGTTTTTTCCCCAACTGCTCAAACCTCAAACTCAATAAATTATCTCAAAGGGAATCTGCTCTTTCTGGCTCTGACATCACCAAAAGTAAGATTCTGTCATTGGAACTTAGTTCAGCATTAAAATAATGATACCTGGACCACAAAAGAGTCCAGCTCACTCTCCCATACCTATTTTGGCTCTGCAGTGCTCACATAAATTAAAAACATATTTTAGTTAGCAAGGAAAGCAGACATGATTCACTACATTTAGGACTCATACACGTTAGAAAGGAAAATGCCATTTATATACAGCCATGCTTCTGATCCTATGCTTGACTCTGAGGTCCTTTCTATCAGTCTTTGGTTGGCTGTCTGAGTGAAAAGCAACGATCCCATAATACTTTTGAAAAACTGTAGTAGATAAGAGTTGTGTCTCATATTCTGTCTCCCTTAATTAAACAGGTTCTAATATCAATACTATAGGTGAGCTCTTGCTGAGTACATAATGGCTGCTCTACTGATCTGTGCAGTCATGCTACCACTGGTACTTATTATGTTGAGATACCTGAAATGAGAGAAATGCTTTGTAAAATCAAATTTTAATCTATTTTATTATTTTATGTGTATTGCACTGTGAGCGTCATTCTAGATTGTTATTCAATATTTTAAAGGCTAGTGCTATATTTTTGAATTTCAGCAGGTTAACTGCTATATAGTGCTGGGTGACCAGTTAGTACAAAGTAACAAATGATATGTGGAGATCTATACCATCGCTAGTGTCTCTGGAAATGTACATCCAGGACCTTAAATCCTTTTTTCTGTGCCTTTCATAACTACATCCTTGTTTGTAAGATGAACTTCTAGAATGTGAAGTACTGAAGCAGGCAACATTAGCTTATGATTCTGCTGAAGACAATTTTTAGTTCAGAGAAAAGAAATGGACTTCCTGAGCTAAACATTAGATGGAGCCACACACAGATGCCTTATACGCATGGTCCAGAACACACAACAGCTTTCGGCAGACAGGCTCATTTCTATTGTGAAAAAGGTGTAAAGACAGAGAAAACCATAGCTCTTGTAGTGGGGTGGCTACCACACTCCTAAAATAAAAGGAGTAAAACAGCCTGGAGAAGGGTTGTTGCTAGATAGAAAGCAGCAAACTTGGGCTGTTGTTGGGAGAAAGCAGCAAACCCAGGCTGACTGGAATGGCAGCCACAGCTGTGGCTGAGTTAATTAGGGCCCAGTTGGCCCGTATAGAGGGCTGGGGCCATGCACTGAGAACAGTCTCTCTCCAGGCTGGGAGGGAGCAGGGTACCTGAGGTGGAACAGTGCTGGGGGAATGGCAAAGGAGCTGGGGAGCTCCAGTCTAGTGACTCCCCAGGTTGCAGGCCTGAAGGGAGGCCTAAGGAGGGTACTGGGGCTAGGCAAAGGCAGCAGGTCCAACCCTGCCCTTGCCTATGACGACTGGCTTTCACACTGCAGTCTGCCCCAGGATGCAGGGGCTTGATGATGACTGACAGTAGCCCCAGACTTAGGCAAGATGGCGATTAGATGGTTGGGGATTCCCGAGTGAGGGGAGACCCAGAGGCAGAGTGTGGGGGTATTGTCGGGGGCAGCACCCCCGGTAAGAAGGCACCGGGGTCCGGGAGGGACACAGGGCCAGCGGACAGTGGACACCAGCCTGCAGAGGCCCCTCCGAACTGAAAGCGCTAATTCCCAGATGACCAGAAGGAGGCACCAGCAGTGGTGAGTCGAACCCCGTTACAGTTCTACAAAGGTCATTCTTTTTCACTGGACAGTCCTACCCTACTTTTCATTAGGTATAACCTGAGAGAATGGATCTTTTTGTCTTAAACTTGTTACTGTTCACTCCTATCATAATCCATGACTTGCTACAGATGAGATGGTCAGAGGGCCAGCACTAGACCCATGCACCAATTAAATTATCAAAATAGACCCCAAGTAGGACTAGAGTGGTGCATCAGTCTTCCCTCTACACAGGGTATTTTACAGCATGAGAATAAATTTCTCTCAGTTATATAGCTAAAACCAGCCCTTCCCTTCAAATTACATTCACTATCCAGAACTCACACAGATCTTGCACTAGGTCTTTTATAATGACCACAGCAATAGTTAAAATCATTTTCTTTCTTTTCTCGTCAATTTTACAAATCCAGTTTCGAGTGAAGGTCATTCGTCTTGAGGAAGGAGTGGTAACTTTTTGCACAATAAACATTGCAAAGCAAAGGCATAAGCTGCTTTATTTTGTGTAAACATGGCTGATTTTAGGAATGTGTGTCTTTGTATGCTAGCAACAAATAGTTCCTTATATAAAATATAGAATGTACTACTACTACTCCAAATAGCTTTCCCACTGGATTCTTTAGTATATGATCGATAAGGACAAAAGTAAAATTTCCAACTCTCTGGTAGAACAGAGCGAATTGGAGGTTTCACTGAATGTAAAATGAAATGTAAAAACACATCCCTTTGAGGATCTGAAAGCACATGGACTTACTACTGCAAGTTCAGAGAAATCACTGGGATCCAGAGACATCAAATTGCAAGTTGCAACGTAAAACATGCCACAATTTCACCATCTTGTGGGGACAATGAACACTGCAGCAAACATCTGACAACCATTGACCTTAATTCAGGAAAGCATTTAAGCAGTCCATGAGTATGTTCTTTTTCAGGAACACACTAAAACGTGCTTAACTTTAATCATGTACTAAAATCCCACTGACTTCAAGAAGAATTAATCACATGATTAAGTGATTTGCTATATATGGATGCTTTCCTGAAAATGGCGCCAGAGAGGAGAACCTACATTACATACACACTTTGCAACATTTACTAGAAATATGTGATTAATTCATTTAAAATACAAATCCTTTCTTTTTTCTCACCTGCAATATCGATTACAACTCAAACTGACATTTTGTCGAAGTTTGAAAAAATTTGGGATTTTACCCCCAATCATTTTCAAACATGTCTAATAATTTGAGGTTCCCTCTAAACCTTAGGTGCCAAGGTTCCGTGGAAAAGGCTCTTCCTACAAGAGTTCTAGGTCAGGCTGGCAGATTCAAGAGATTCAGATCTAATCATGGAAACTTCTGATTTAAGTGTGAAATGAAGAAAGAGATAGCATGAGCAAGACTCTAGCCACCACTCATTCAAGTGTGGCTGGGAGCTTGCACTGCAAATTCTCATTAACAATGGGCACAATCCCTTTGCTACCTTTAAGTAGCCATTTAAAAGGATCCATTTAAAGCAACAATATAAGACTGAAAAATGCATCGCTCCATTATGCACAAAGAGCCAAATTACTTTTACTTACCCACTCGTAATGTCATCAGTCCTTATATTCTTGCCCAGAACATCACCATCACTCATATAGCCAGTGGCATCCATGTTGATGCTTTCAAGATCTATTTCATCACCACCCTTCTCTGAGATGTCCATGTGACAAACATTACTACCGCGGGATGCCAGCTGTCTCCTCAAAGGTGCTGAATACATATAACGCCCAGACTCAGCGTTGATGAAGCGGCTGGCATTGGCTCTTGGAGGATATCCATTTCCCGTTGATGGAGCATCACCTGCTTGAAGGCGGGGGCTGGACTGCCCAAGTCTCCACGATAAAGGTGTTGGTCTTCCAGTCAAGCTGAGAATACTGCGACCGCTTATTTCAGTGGTGACATTGGTGTCAAAGGTGGTCTCCAAAGTGCTTTAAAGAAAACAATTGATTTAGTCTTCACTGACATGGTATAGAACCATTAGATTTCAAGTGATGTTACTGCATACATCATAAAAGAATGCAACTTTCAAATAGTGGCAAAGGTATCAACTGCAGTTGATATACTTAACAGCATTTGCCTAAAACAAATCTCTTCCTTTATTTTTAAAGTAGTGTTGTTAAGGTGTGTAAAATGCATGGTCTCTCTAGCTAGGCCATCAATGTTGTATTGGGGAAGGGAGTAGAAAGAGAGGGGGCTATTTATTTATTCATTCATTCATTCATTTTTAGCATGGGTTCTTCCCAGTATCCAACCACAACTTTTCCTCTTTCAGTTAAACCTAACCCATAGTTGATGCTGTCACCATTCCAGGGAGGAGGCGTAAGCTGATAAAAAGACCACTTTCAATTTTGAGCAGATATTTTTATGATCCCTTCTCTCCTTTCTAGCTGCATTTGCAAAATACAGTTTGGAGATGCTCAAGATAGCTAACAATCCTTCAGCCTTATTCAATGAAAACTTAAGGGGAAAAATAATAATATAAAGATGAGACTAATTTCATATGGTTTTCCAGACTTAAGGATTTTATATCTATTTACACAGTATTTTGATTTTCATTTTCACCTCAGGACCACTAAATACATTTTATAAGGCTCAAATATACACTATATTCTTCATGCTTGTATAGACATCTATATTGCTTCCCTTCAATGGCAAATGCTAGCATAGACTGTCTATTTTCTCCTCTTCAAGAGCTGCAGCTTCCCTCTCCCAAACCAACCCCAATTTCCTTTCTGACTGAATATACCTACTGTTATCCTCAGTTATACTGGACTCTGGCTAAAATGGACTAAATGGGCTCAGGCTACTCGCAGCATGATAAATCCTGTGGAACCATGAGCAGGCCTAAGCATCCTGTGGCTACAGTAATTAAATCATAATGAGCTGTCACTTTAATCAAGACTTTAAAAGGAGAATAGATCCACTGGGGATTCATCTGTGGAGACACTGGCACTGGCTTAGCCAAACTACAAACCTTCATCTGCTGAGCTCATTTAGGGCTTCATCCTATGAAGGGTTCAGCATTGTTAGTCAACTGAAATTGAGGGTGCTGAGCCCTTCATGTGGCCAAAACTCAGAGGATTGGGCCCTTCATGCAGCCAAACATCATATTCTCCTAAGCCTCTTGTTGAGCATTTGAAACAACAGCTCACAGAATGTTCAAATGTAATCACAGCTTTTGCTTATCTTGAGCATATTTTAAATATTACTGGAGATTTCTAAATACTGCTTTACTAAAAAAAAAATGTACATACACATCACTAATAATATTATAAATCTTTGTTTGTCCAAAGACCAGTTAGGAATTCAAGTTATGCACTTTATCAAGTAGGTCAAACACAGTTCACCTGCTTGTTTAAACAGCATATTATAGATCTGGGGAGGGAAATGTATTAAAGTGACTCATAAGTGAACCAAAGTAATATTTTAAATGGTAACCTTAGCACAATTCTATGCAAACACCACCTAATGCACTTAATAACCATTGCTCTTTCCATGACTGTGCTTCTATATCCAACCGTCCTGTTCCCTGCACCACCATCACCACTTACTCTTCATAAATCTTGATAAATACTAAACAAGGATCAGAATCTGGGCCTTCAATAAAAGAAAATAAAAGAAAAAAGCACAATAAATGATTAGCCAACTTAATTTCCTCCATTGTCGATCATGTTTGCAGGGGCACAACCCAGCCAGAGTCAGGACAGGTACTATAAGGGTACCTGTCCTGACTCTGGGTGCAGCTATTGCACTGTTCATTAAAGAAGCAATTCATGCCACTACCTGTGAGAGAGCTGGGTGCCCCTTAAGCTGGACATGGTCTCCTCTAAGTTCTGTCGAAGATCAGCTATGTTCTTGACGGTTCGCAATCGTCGAGTTTCTGGATCCTCCCCTATGAAACAACAGACCTTTAGAAGGAAAGAACTAGCCCATGTTAATTAGCAATAGCAAAGACACGCACTATCATTGCTTCATGGCTCTTAGTCAAGCACAAATCCCTGCCTTTATATTATTTAATATCCCAAACTAAATATGATGTAGGATTTCATTCACTGCTGAAAGAAGCTTTCCTTTGCCTTAGCCAGACTGAGGAATAGTGCTGCATTGCTAACTTCATTTCATGAGCTGTCTTTGAACCATAAAGTAATCAGATATTTTTGTATTGGACTTTATTCAAGCCTCCCAGGTACACTTTTGCTGATAGCCAGAATGGTGAGAGCATATGGCAGTCCACTCCAGTCCCCATACTGGCATGATGAACATGTACTTGATAAAGCGTGTTCTTTGCAAGGTTCTAATCTCAGTAGATATCCTTTTCTCATTTTAAATAAATCAAATTGATTATCAGAAAGCTGCTGTTCTGGGAACAAACTAAACCATGTCTACTAATCGCTCCACAGCTGAATGATGTACCAGGTATTCCAGCAAATGCCGTTGCCTGCCCAGATTCATCCTAATATTTCATTCATGTAAATGAGCTTTACAGAGCAGGTATGGTCATCAGAATGCATTATGATACAAAGAAAGTTTTGTTCTGTTCTTTTGGTAGGAACTCAAATTAATTTCCCTTGTACGCTGTAACACCACATTCAGGTCAGCATGATTCACATTCCAGTAGCAAATTATTGTACAGCAGTATAGAAATCTTTCAAATTAGACCTGCAATAGTCAAGAACACATTGATACGTTACTTGAATCCTAGCGGCCATAACAACTATTTTTTTGCTTTG
Organism: Dermatemys mawii; assembly: GCA_007922305.1. Lineage (NCBI taxonomy): Eukaryota > Metazoa > Chordata > Testudines > Dermatemydidae > Dermatemys > Dermatemys mawii. The sequence goes on from ML677332.1 coordinate 24,054,982, forward strand.
CATAAGGATTCTTTGTCATTTTAATTTCTCTAAGGAAATTCTTAAGGAATTCCCTAAGACAGTCCATTCAAAAACGGCGCATTCCTTGGTTTTGGACCAGAAAAAGAATCTACTTCCATTTTATAAAACCTCCTAGTGGCCTCAGTGGAATTTATTTTGCTTACTTGTTCTCTGTAATCGATTAAAAACCACTTCACTGCTAGCTCAGCTATATTTTATCTACTTAAAAGCTGCTAGGGGTTAAAAAGAAGTGACTTATCATTGTTAGTGGTACAAAGGTGCCTGTTGTCAGCACGGGGCATAACCGAACCAGAAAACCTCCACAACAAGATGTAGAAGAAAAAACCCCCTGCTAATTAGCTAGGCTCATTTCACAGCAGGGAATGAGCTCATTCAAAAGGTTTACAACAGACAGCTAAATAGCAAAATGCTTCACATCCCAAATTTAGCTAATTTTAATAATACTGCAGTCTTGATACTCTTGAATGTTTTTTTAAGTGAAGCCTTCTTTCCTAAAAGCGCCCATGAAATTGAGTTGAACTAATCCACAAAATAGTTAGTTTAGATGAGAATCTACATATTAAAATTAAAATTTCTGATTTAAGTAAAAACTGAAAAGAGCCTCCAAACAGTTGCTGCTCTTTAAGAAAGCTTCTCTCAACCCTTGAACTAAATTTAGTGTTTGTGCAAGGTTGCAAATTGTTAGCTCTGGAGGATGAAGGCCTCGAAGGCATTAGTGCAAATGTCCCATGCTGCTCCACCAATATGCCTCAGCTCTGACTTGTAGGTATCATCTCTATGGATGAGAAAGTAATTTCATGTTCATCCAGTCCTTGGCCTTTGAGATAGATAACAAGGGGCCAATTATTGTCCATTTTACTGATGTTTTTCTATGATGTGGACAGCTGTCTCTGGGAACGAGATTGACACCTATAATGCATTTCACATAGGCCACCTAACCATCAGATAGTTATGGCTTCATCATTACTGACCTGACAAGATAGAAATAGAAATAGAAACCTAATAGAGCTCAATTCTCTCAGCTATAGAGTCTCTGGGATGTAAGAATTTTTATACACTCCTTAGTCTGCAAATTATTGCAACACGAAAGAATATTTAAAAATAATATTTCTAGGACTATGGATGATATCCACTCTTTCCACAGATTATTTCTTTTGTAAATATGAAGGCAAGTTCTAGATAAGCTATTAAGAGCACAGACAAGAGGCTTAGTTGAGGTAAAAGCAGTTAAAGTTGCTTGCTTTGAGACTCACAAAACTAAATTATGACAATGTTTTTCCAAAGAGAAAGTCATATTCAGTCATCAGTTTTAAGCTTTTTAGAACTTTAGTACTTTTATTAAAAATATTCAGTTAGACTACACTTAAGACATTAATCATCTTCTTTACAAGGTTCTTCTCTTCACGGATATTCTGTATATATTGTATGTGAACTGTTTACTTCCATTTCTTTCTCTCTCTCTCTGTATATATATACACACACACACTTCCCTCTCCACATACACATGTAACTCATTAGCATCAATGTTTGTTACATGCATGAATGGACAAAAAAAGACACACTGAAGTCTGATTTAGTTCTTAAAATTTTCCTCTCTTTTGGGGTTGAGGACTATTCTGTTTGTTCTCCATTAATGCTCCTTGATTGAATACCACTATCTGTTGACTTTGGCTTTAAATAATTTCCTCTTTGGATCCACATTGTTTGATATAGAGATTGTCCTTCTGCTGTGTACTTTTGGATCTCAAACGAATACGCATAATAAAATAATAATACTTTGAACTTAAATAATATCTTCCATTAAGGGCTCTGAAAACCCTCTGTAAAATAGGTAGTATTACCATTTTACAAATGGGTAAAATGAGATATATATTTCATTTTACGCATTTCCAAAATGGAAATAATATATAAGTTTGGGAGAATGCCTAAGATAACACACTGATTAAGAGGCACTATTGAGAAAACTCCCCCTATTCTAACCAACAATCCACTGCCTCCTATATTTATATACCACTGCAGGAATGTTCACAAGGACTGTATCCCTAATGCCATTTGTCTGTTTAATATTTAATGAATTTACATATAAATTATATATGCAGATATGTGCATACGTGCACTCCTGCTGCTCTCCTCATCACTTATGCTTCCTCTTGGTTCTGCAGCCAACATGTGTGCATGCAGGTGTAAATGTGGCAAAGGTAGAATATACAATGAAGTATGAAATTAATCCAGTTGAGAAGCTTATAGCCACATGACTTCCCAAGCAGAAGGATCAGTTCCAAAGCTCACATTAGATTGGAGAATGCCTGAACTAACTAGATAAAGAACTCTACAGTAATGCCCCAATTGTGAGACGTTAAAGACATACTGAGTTTATAAACAAAAACACACAGTTCTCTAAAAACAGAAAGGGGGATGGAGGGTGGAGACACACCGAAGACTTAGAAGCACAACTCACATTTGTACCGCAATGTTGTTGCTAAAAGTCACTTGGTGAACGTGTATTGTTAATTACTGACAGTGGTAGGAATTTTATAATACATGCAATACAAAAAATTATGTTACAACCCATAGTGTCTTAATTCCAATCAATTTCAGTGAACTTCTTATTCAATAGATATAGTAAGTTAAAATCGGTTTTATATTTCTCACTGCAGCAATGGAAGTGTCCCCATTAATTTAGTCATCAAATTGATGAATGCTGTAGAGAGCTGATTTTAGCAATTGTGAAAAAGCCAAACTTTCAAAACAAGAAATAGCTTGTTAACCTATCGTTTTAAATCTGGGAAATGCAAACATGAGTTGAAGCTAATGCACACACCTTCTCAAATTATTCAGACTGAATGTGACAATGTTGGGGTTTCCCCAAAGTTATAAACTAATGCAAAATGCCAAAGGAACTAGCTTTATCTAACCCACAATCTCTGAAGTGTGAAATGTTAAAAAATGGAAAACCCATCAGATACATGGTTCCTAGGAATATTGAGGAATATTTTAGTCTAAACTGGCAAGATGTTGAATGTCCACTGCAAGGTGCTAAAGCAACGTATTAACTACTCTCATTTCCCAATGATTTCAGTGCTTAGTATTTTGTAGAACTACGCCCCTGGTGTCCAAAACTCTGATCTTTACCCTGTTTCTGAAGGACCAAATATTAGAACTCATCAAAAACAAGGCACTAGGAATAACCACATAAATTAAATCCCCCCCCAAAGAGAGCGGAAACAAACTTCATTTATCTCACTCTCATTCATTATATACAATGCACACAATTAGTTACCTAGATATCTTCCAGGACCTACCTGAAAGGTCTTCGAGACCAGGCTGTCCAGTTTTAGTGTAAAGAGCAGTATCCATGCTCACCCCTCCCGTGCCGGACTCAGCTGTTACATTCCCTTCATTGTCTGTCTGTGATCTTAAAGGCAACACAAATAGAGATATGCAGTCACTCACCACCAAAAATATATCAAGTGTAACACTGATAAAACTGTACCCGCCATCATACACTGTGTCCTTTTCTCTAGAATACACTAGCAGACTGATTTTACATAATTCATTAGTCCCATGTTGAGCTATGTCCTAGAAATGGAAACAGGCACTGAACTGTAAAAAAAATGAAATATTTATAGTCAAAATGTAGACTTCACAGATCCCCCAGACACTAAGACATTTCAGATTTTCAGCAGCACACAATGGGCTGAAACCCTGATCGTCATTAACAATAGAGTTTATATGTGACAGTTCTTTACACCTGTGCAGAATTCCCTTTGTTAACTAGCAATGACACCAGTTTCTTTTTTATAAAGAAACAAACAGGCAAAATAAAACAATAACCATTGACTGCAAGAACAACTCTGGACATGGTATTATTCAGTGGAAGGTGTTTTTCTAAGAATCTGCTTTTCAGTATAATATACATCTGTGATCACTTCATTTTATTGGTTACACTGTGTTTTGGATCTTAAAACCACAGTAATTAGCAGTTAGAAGTGCAGCCTCCTTTAAGTGCAAGAAAGTGTTCTGAGAGGGGAGGACACAGAAGGTATTTCATTGATACTGCTCTTGATCTCAGCTAAAAGACCACATGAAAACATACAGGAATGTATAATAATTTCTCTGTTTGCAGTTTAAAAAAACAGAAGTATATTTACAACAGATTATCTGCTTCTCAGCTCCTTGTGTAGAGGTTGTGGACAGGGGAAGGGGAGGGCTAGATTGCTCCTGCTCTGCAGTGATTTCCAGATAGTGAACTGGACCCTCAGAGCTAACACCTACTAAGATAGTTTAGAGCAAATCTGAGGCTGCTCTTGTAACATCTCGGTATAGCAGTCTGCCTCCTTCTAGTGCTTCTGCCTCCTTCTAGTGCTGGCTGGGCCACAGATACAGGTTGTTGAGCCTATCATACGCTTAGCTAACAGAGCTGGATCTTTGAATTCAGGCAGTAGAGACACATGCATTAACATCCCGATGTGCCAGATTCAAACCCTGCTGCTGACAGCCTGCCCTGGAGGGCAGGACCCCAAGATCCAGAAGATACACCGGCTCCTTTGGGAGCCCCCTACAGTTGTGTCTAGCACATATTGGCTCTTTGGGGCAGAGACCATTGGTTTGTTCTGCATCTGTACAGCTCCTAGCACAATGGAGGTCTGGGTCCATGGCTGGGGGTCCTAGGAACTATGATAATATGAATAAATAACAATAACAGTAATAGGCAGAGCTTGGAACAAACATAAAAATGATGTTACAAATTATATTTTCCAGGTCTTCCAAACAGTTTATTAGTGATTGGCTCCCTTTTCATTAAGCACGGATTTACTTTTCTTCTTCATTTTTCAAAAAAAAAAATAAAATGATACATTTTGACCTCTCACTTTGACTTCTGGCTGGGCAAATAAAAACGATATTTTTTTCAAGTCTGCAGCAGTTTTTCTGGCAGAATTGTATTGTTTGTTTTGCATTCTTTTGAGAGGTCAAATAAATATTACCTTGAGACTACCAATCTGTTATTGGAGTTATAAAAAGCGTATGGCTAGCAGCTCAGCTGCTTTCATGCTTCAGACGATACTGGTACTGAAAACACTGAATGGAGATCAGCTCCAAGTCAGTTATTACACTGGGTTTTATTTTGGCTTTTTCATCAGGACATTATAGTCATAAACAGACAACAATCCAATGCCTAACATCCTTGCATGTTCATGGGGGTAAGAAATGTAACAACTAAGAGCTGATCATGGATACTGGAGAGCATTTGAGAGGCCAGCTCAAAGGGTTTTTCAATTGTAAGCCTATTTTTTCAAAAGTATGTGTGTGTGTATATGCATAAAGAGCACTACTTGGCCTTTTGGATACTATGCAAATTAGTTTAACTTATATTATGTCCAATTTTGAGGGACAGGCTCAAACACCGAGGTCTTTTCAATCTTTATCAGCAGCATTATAATGCTAAGAACTGCACTGGCACTCTCTAGCTCAAAACAGAGCTGCGCCCCTAGTGGGTTTGTAAACATACAGCAGGCATGGTCCAGCTTCGCCATCAGGCAAACGTAAGATGCTGCACTGGTGATAATTTGAAAATAGTAGGCGTCAGAGCTGGGTGAATCCAGAAATTTCAATATGTATTTTAATAGAGGCACCAAGAAGAATGTAATATTAATATGTATTTTAATCAGGTTAATCATTCACAGATGTCTCCAAAGTGACCAGATGTCCTGATTTTATATTTAGGACTGTTTCTTATATAAGTGGCTATTACCCACCACCCCTGTCCTGATTTTTCACACTTCTATCTGATCACCTTAGGTGGCTCATTTTCATGCGCAGGTACAGCAGGAAGCATGCACAGCTTTTTACAAATATCCTGTACAATGCAGAAAAACAGTAATTGCCTGATAGTGCCCAGCAATGGGCAGGTGCCCAAGGGGAGGAGGCAGAAGGCACAAGGATCCCACTTTATACTTCCATATAGGGGCCAAGCATACTAACAATCCTTTTGCTTCCCTGAGTGCAAGGACTGTTCCATGCACCTTTGCTATAGATCTATGGAGGAGGCAGGGCTATGGCCCAGCTCCCCTGAGTCAACACATACCAACAGAGCAAAATCCAGTCATTGGGGAATGAATGCTTGACCCTAACCAAGGACTGACTGCAGCCAGGCTCTTCCTTCACTCCTAAGCTTTATCTCCACGAAGGACATTTCCTAAACATATCTCAGCATTGCAAACACTGAGTTAGGTTCACCACTGTTAGCAACATCAAGAGCACTGGTGTAGATGGGCCACCAACTACTGCAACCATCTTTAACACTATGACATATAAAAGCCAGTCTGATCAACACAATGTTAAAAATGACCAAAGCAGCAGCTGGCCTATCTACACTAGGGTGCCAAACAGGGCATACACCCCAATAGAGCTGAACTGGTGTCTCCCACAGTTGGAAGTTTTACACAGAGTCTTACAGACATCATACCTTTAAGAAGCTCCCAGTGCCACACTGTAACTCCAATCTACCCATCATAGGCTAAGACTGCCACAGCTGAACCATATAAACATTACATCTAAAGCATGTGCATGGTATACATACTATTAATAAGCCAGTATTATGAAGTCAGCTTAAAGTGAACATGGTATCTGAGGCAGCAATCATTTACTTGTTAACTGTAGGGAACCATAACTATCTCAGCTATGACTGTTGGTTTTGAACTGTAAGTAACATAATTTATCAAGTTTTTTTAAAAGAACTGTCAGCACCAATGCAACTGCTGTACCAAATGCAATGCAACCAATGCAACCGCTTTTCTCCCCCCTGCCTTCAAGTAACCATATCATAAATGGATAAAAATTTCAGATTCAGAACACCCTACCTGTACATGAAAGGAGCTACTGTGGCAGTGTTCGGGTGGTTGTATTGCTGTTGTGGATGAGGTAGCTGAACACTCACAGTATTGCTTCCGGTAGTCTGTGTGGTGCTAACTGGCCCATTGACAGCTTGGGTGCTGCTGCTACTGCTAATCGCAGACACCCCTCCTATCCCTTTTCCTTCTGAGGAGGCTAAACTTGAAGTGGAACTGGAATTCCTGCTGTCTAGTTGGGTCTTCTGATGAGAGAGCCCTGAGCCAGGTTTACCACTGCGGCTTCTCTCACCTTCCTTTGCAGAAGTTGGGGCACTTGAGGATTTCCCTGTGGTGTTTTTCATTCCTGGTTTTGGTATGCCACTGTGTGAAGGGGCAGAGGCCTCCTTCTTGGCACTATTCAGCTTTCCTCCTTTAGGGATAAAGCTTGCAATCTTGGAGGACTTTTTTGGCATCTCTGTTGTAGCTGGTGCTGTCTGTTCTTCTTTTGGCTCCTCTTTCACCTCCTGCTTCTCCGTTATGGATATCCTTTTTACAGTGTCTTTGTTTTTATCCTTTTCCTTCTCTTTTTGCTTCTCTTTCTCTTTCTCACTGCCCTTTGGGGAACTTTTCTTATTAGTCAGTGCCCGGCTAAAAGTTCTTTGTGCAATGCCCTTCAGTGCAATTTTGGGGCTACTGGATGTTGGTCCTGGGTTATTCATAGTCCGATTTGCAGCATCTATCTCTTCACTTTCCTCAAAGCTGGGGAGTGCCTCTAGTCTTTCACAGCTAGTGTCCCGAGACCCTGAGCACTCAAGGGATGTTCCTCCTGCTTTGGAGCCTCCTTTGCTATTGAAGAGTTTTAATTTCTCAAGCATGGATTTTTGACCATTGGGAGTTGCTTTGACCATTTCTGAAGGTGATTTTGGAGACTCTGGAATTGGCTGCTTTACAGATAACATGGAAGACGTAGCTGTGTGCTTTGCACTAAGGGACTTGCTGCGCCAGGGTTTAATGGCAGAGCTGGGCTGGGGTATGGCTGATGAGTTATTGCAACTAACAGCATTTGTAATGTTGCTGCTTTGAACCGAAGATGGTACATTTTCATTCATTCCCGTGGATTGGGAGGCTGCACTGTCCGTTGGCTCTAGGAAAAACAAACAGAAACAGTAGTACCTGGTATTAAAAACAGTTCTGATTAATGCAATTTCTTTCCACTGTAAAAGGGCTGGTGACTGAGACTACTACTATTAGAAAAGAGAGAGATTTCTCATTATTACAAACTACAGCAGTGTCACTAAACAAAATAAGACTTGTGATTTTTTTTCTCCCCTCAATAAAGTAGCAAACTGTCACTATGGCAATTTAAATTTATTCATAGTTTTACAAACACACCTAAATGAAGTTAAACATCCAAAAGCCAGATGTATTTTAGAGAGTCCTGTAGATCTACACTGCATCTTCATTAGCAATTACATGTGCATTATCATCTGACCAAGGCTTTCCCCCTGCTTTTTGAGAAATCCTTACTGTTCAAGTTCATTTCTTAGAAAAACCTCAAATATATTTAAAAAGAAAAACTGCATGGAAAAAACAAAACAAAAAAAACACAATACTGACGTTACTTCCAGTTAATGGTGGTTTCAAATCCTGATAGCCATTAAAAACAGAGGCAATCCTGTTCTGCAAAAATAAAACCAATTGTGTCTTTATTCATGAAGTGAACGTAAGTGATACATTTTTATCTAATAACTCCATCCAACTGTAAGAACAGCTAGTGTCAGTAACTGCAAACCCTTCTTCAGTGAGCATGAATTTCTTGGTTTTTTTTTAAATGTTATCTGCTTTTCTTAAATAAGAAGTTCAGCACCTAAAGAGAGCTTGAAAATCACACTGAGTTACTCACCTATCAGTGGCCACTTCTCCTCTTCTGAAGTGTTTCTTTGCAAAGTTTCCCTTCTGGAGACGTTACTCTTTCAATTATCACAAATATGTTTTCTGTTAAACGGCTCATGTTTCCAATTAACTTTTGTCATCCCTAACTGTTCAGCTGCCCAGCAGCCTGCTGGGGATTAACGGCTTTTACCTATATTTCCCTGCCCTCTAGCAATAAAGTAAACGGAATATAGAGCTGCTTTTTTTAATTTAAAAATAAACAGCAGTTGAGAACATACGTTTTCAGCAGCAGGAGCAGCACTGTGAATTCAGTTCTGTAAATCATGAACTGCTGCAACCACACAGGGGCTGTTTTACTTCACTTTCAGCTGCTCACTGAAGATATAGCTTTGTTAACCTCACTTGTGTGATCCAAACCAGACCTCCCGAAGATTTAAAGCACATATATCTTTATGACTTAGTGTAGATCTGTCTTTCTAGGTCTTTTGGAGATCCCTTTACAATACACTCAGTCTCATTTCACACTGTTATGTACCAAATGGAATAACAGGAATTAATGTTAATTTTTTTAAGAGAAGTCAGTACTTAAATGGGAAGATTTCTAGTGCTCGGTTATTAACTACCAACTACTAGCGTGGCTGGTCTTTCTAGCCCTTTTCTCTAGAAAGCTTTTCTCAGGTAAGATGGACAGAGGCATGGTCTACTTCAGTATACAGAGGTACCAAGTGCTTGATTCTGAACATATTTACCACAGGTTTAACTAGAGAAACTCTATCAACTTCAGTGCAGTTACTCCTGATTTACTCCAGTGTAGGAGCAGAATCAAGTCCCAAGTGTCCCACATCCTATTCTGCCAGGCGGTGTTTGAGTGCGACTCTCTGCCTGAGCTCAGGAGCACTCCACGCTCAGTATTATGGATTAGGGTGTGTGGAGCAAATGCATCAGATGGTGTAGGAGTCACAGGGGGAGGGAAAAGAAGGATCCAGTGCCATCAACTCTGCCCCCAGCTAAGAGGAAGAAGGGGACAAGAAAGACAGGAGCTGCTTGAAGAGTAGTCAGCGATATTATCCCCTCTCAGTTTTCAAAGTGCTGCAGCCCCACTGCTTTTCACTCCATGTTTCTGGCAGTAACTTGATTCAAAGAGAGACTGCAGAGCTGCAATTCATTTGCAAATTTGACACAATCAGTTTGGGACTGAATAGAGATTTTGAATGGCTAGCTAACTACAAAAGCAGCTTCTCTTCTCTCGCTATTCACACCTCCAGTTCAGCTGCTAGAGGAACACCTCACCCTCCCTGATTAGAGATAACAAGCTGGTTCAGCCTGATTGGACTAACCTTGTTATCTCCCACCTGGTTCTTGCCTACCTATTTATACCTGCCCCTGGATACTTCCACTGCATGCATCCGACGAAGTGGGTATTAGCCCACGAAAGCTCATGCTCTGAAAAAATTTCAGTTAGTCTTTAAGGTGCCACAGGACTCTTTGTCACTTCTGCAATTCCAAATTAACACGGCTACCCCTCTGATTCTTTATTCTCTTTGCTGCCACTTCCCCCACACATAGCAAGGAGGGAGCAGGGTAAGAATTGTACCTGAATCATGGTACCGCTAAGGCTACATCTACACAACATACCGCTGGCAGCGGTGCGTAGCATGCCTATAGCTACACTCCGCAATGAAAAGTATGCCACGTCCACACTGCAGTGCGTAGCTACACAGTAGCGAAAAACTCTGGCGGAGAATCGGGGGGAAAGACTTTATGAGCTCCTTGCTGCCAAAGCCTTTCACTGCTGCCAGAGTTGCTCCAGCAGCAGAGAGCTTCTCTGTAGTAGGTAAAGGTTCCAGCTGCAAGGAGGACACTGGTACAAATAGCAATGTGGACAGAGATGCAGGACTTGGGCAAGTAGAGCGTCACATAGGGTAATGTATTTGGGTACATACACATACCCCTCATGTGTGTCTAATCTACTCACCTAAGCTGTGCTTCACCATCTACACCAGGGGTCTCCAAACTACAGCCCGGGGGCTGAATCCAGCCCACGGCATCGATTTGTTCAGCCCCCCAGCCCCAGCTGAGCAGGCATGTGGAGAAGATGCCACTGCCCTCCCATGCTAGCTGCTGCTGGTAGCCCCAAGTGCGGAGGGGCCGTGGTGCAGTTGGAGGAGCAAAGGGGGGGGTCACAGCAGAGGCCGGAAAAGCAAAGAGGTGGGAGGGATCACAGCAGTGGCTGGAGGAGCAAGGGGGGGGGGGGCGTGGCAGCAGCCTGTGAAGCCCCTTCAAAAATATAATATGGCCCGCATCTCAAAAAGTTTAGAGACCCCGATCTACACTATTTATACCCATACTAGGTGGACCATACATGTAGGTACACTACACACGGCTGAAAGAAGAGTGCACTGTAAATGCACCCTAAGGGTATGTCTACACTGCAATTAGACACCCGTGTTGGCCTGTCCCAGCTGACTTGGGCTCAGGCTAAGGGACTGTTTAATTGCACTGTAGATGCTCAGGCTCGGGCTGCAGTCTGAGCACCGGGACCCTCCCCACTTACAGGATCCTACAGCTTGGCTCCAGCCTGAGCTGGAATAGCTACACGACAATTAAACAGCCCTCAGCCCAAGCCTTGCAAGCCCAAGTCAACTGGCATGGGCCAGCCAGGGTTTTTTTAATTGCAGCGTTGACATACCCCAGAGGTTACTCTTGGGGTGGTGTATTTCTGAACTATATCTTGCTGAGGGCTGTCCCTAAAGTAACAATCCAGCCCAGTAAGATGCAGCTCAGCATGTGTAAAGAACCTGGCTCTTTGAAAATATTGATGATGAACACTCCAATATTTTTTTTCACAACTAAACCTGTGAACATTAGAAACTGTGTGTGGGTCTGTGAGGTGGTGGTGGTGGTGGGACTGTTAGAAACTTAAGAAAAAAGTAAAACTTATTTATGGCATGAAAGCTGCCATACTTCCGCTACAAGGCAGAAAGTAAAAAGTTAGGGAAAGAACAAACTAATTCAGCATTCAAATAAAAGGGAAAGATATTGGATTTAGACCACCCATTTTAGATGTGTTAATACATTAAAGATAGGTCAGTTAACTGTACATTTGTTTTAAAATACTGTAGCTTTTGATCATTTTGTTATTTCAAATGAGGATACTAAAAAATGTCATCTAAGAAATGGTCTGTCTCTAACCCATGTATATTTTGCTCCTTTTTTTACCCAAATACTGAGATTAGATTAATCCACCAGATCATGCTCCACACTATATCTCACCAATACTCTGGAGGAGTGGCCTTGTATATTCAGGAATACTTCTAAGGTACATGTTGTTATCCCCATTTAACAAAGGGAAAACTTTATTACAGAAATTAAATTACTTGGAAAAGGCTAAAAAGGAACAGTATCAGAGCTAGGGTTAGAACTCAGGAATTCCTGGTTCCCAGTTCCCCCCTTCAATCTCTCCCTCTTCCTGTCTACTCAATCCCAAATTCCCACACCTTCCAATCCCAAACTTCTCTCTCCCCGCCACGAAGTGGCCACTGGTCCCTCACCACAATAGCGTAACTCCAGTAACTTTAGATGAGTTACTCCTGATTTATACCGGTGTCAATGAAATCAGAATTAGGTCCTGTTGTGAAATACTGGAGTATTGTAAGAGATTGGGGGGGTGGGGCAGAAATAATCTATGAACCAGTATAATGTAACTATTAGTTTCTGTATCTGATACTTTCCTGGGAAAACCATTTGATCTCCAAGAATGTCTGACTTTTCATCTCTGCTTTTATTAAAAGATGTGTAAAACCTCATGAAGCCAAATTAAAACTGTTCTGTGGGGAAAAAATTGCTTCAACATAAGAAAATTGCAATCATTTATGAATTATCTGTTCCTTTGTTACAACCAGCTTGCCAAATGTTTTTATTCTTCCTACAACCAACCACTTATATTGGAAAAAGAATTGGGTTCTGCTCCAAAAGTGTGTTCAAATGGTCTTTTTCCTAAAAAAAAAACAAAAAAACAAAAAAACAAAAAAAAACACAGATACACTAGTGTGGAGGGAAAGGTTAATTCAAAAGAGCATAGACCTAATGAATAGTTGAGTGAGTTTTATGATAAGTTTATTAAAGTTGTGTTCCTTTGTGGGGGGAGATGTTTTCTTTCCTCAGCAGCCTACATTAACTAAATTGACAACAAATGAAATGTGTTCAAAACCAAAAGACAGCCTAGGCTAAATAATCATTTCTCTCCTCATTTCAAAGACAAAATGTTGGCCTGAAGTCTACTTTATTCCCATTGTTTCTGTTAAAAAGATGTTGGTGGTCTAGTACCAATGCCAATATGCACTGTAATATGGGTAAATCAGATTTCAGCTGCTCTTGTAAAACCTTAGCTGCATCTGCAGACCTATCAATTTGTGATGAGAAAAGAAAGTCTAGAGTCTTATGATTTAAAATACCCACTTAAATCTTTGAGAGCACATATTATAAAAAGGGCTAGAGAAAATATATGCAATTTCTATGATTTATCAAGCTAAGTCTAAACAAGCGCATTCTCATTTGTTTCAACTGAAACCCATCTGAAACTCCATCACTAGAAGCAGCAAAAGGCAACACTTACACAGATGACGTTCTCAGCGTTCTCAGTAAAAAGGTCAAGATCTTTACAGTATCTTTCCATTAAAGCAAATAAAGGTATGTCCCTTGATTTCACCGTTATGGGGAACAAACAAAATGTCTTCATGAAAAGACAAATCCTTAGTCCAGTGCATGGCGTAAGTAACCAGGCTACATTCTGTGTAATAGATGCAGAGAAGAGAGAAATTCACATTTGAAGTCCAGGTTAGGAAGTGGTAGACAACCTGTTGTATGGCCATTTTGTAGTCTCAGAATGGCAGAAGGCTGTTGTGTTGCTCCATTCCCAGGGTAGAAGAATGACTGGTGTATCTTGATTCCTCCCCCGTCCAGCTACCAAACCATCCTCTTTCCAGGCAGTACCGAAGGAGTACAGCAAAGGCGGCTTCACACCAGATAGCCACCTCTGCCTTATTAGTGATTCATCATGCTTGGCAAACACTGCTTAGGGGGTGACTGAGGTTTACATATTTCTATCAGGAGTCTACTGATAAATTGGAATTTTTCAACAGTCTAAATAATGAGACGATGTATAGAAGAATCTGCTTAATGAGGTAGCTCTGCACATGGCCTTTGTCAAAATTAGCAAACTTAATCATTAACAAAAAAGGTACCATTTCAATAGTAATGCTACTGCCTATGGAGCTGTAGCGAGTATACTGGCTGACTGGGCAACCCCTCTGGTAGGGGAGGATGCACTATCTGCACTGGAATAGTGACTGAGCCTATGCCGGCGGCAGGGGCAACAGCAATCACATGAGGTGCACAATCTTTTCTTTTTTCCTCTTTAAAAGCAGAGATTCCCAGAAAGAGAAATGCTCTGTGATCCCATCGTGAAGTACACAACAAACATCTCATTTAACTGAAAAAAAAATTCACTTCACTGAACTGGACAGAATCACTTGCTTCCACTTTTACTCACTGGATTTCTATCAAGATGTTTCCCCTATAGAGGGGATTTCATTTACTGTAATATGAAACAAAAGTCACATTTATTCCCTGAAATCTGGAGCATTATTTTCCCTAACAGGAGGTAAGCTCTATATGGGAAACTTCAATTGCTGTTTTGGATACTCAGCACTTCTGAAAACCAGGTCCGAGATCTGTGAAAATGTCAGTCAGGAAACTTACACATTTCCGCAAAGTCCTCTTTTGTTCACATTAAGCTGCAGAATTTGAAACAACAGTTCAGTTGTTTGTGGGTTTATTTCATTAAGACTCAGCAGTTTCTGAGAATGGAGTGGGGGAAAAAAAGCTGGAGCCCAGACAACACTTTTCTCTCATTGTCTTGACATAACTGAGTAAGACACTTGAATTCCTTGTTGTTTTTGTTTAGTTACAGTAAAACTCAAAAGACTCTCCACGACTGGCTAAGAACAAAGCCAGAGGGACCTCTATCGTTCGGATACAAGTTATGCCATTATGAAATAATGAAACAAGTGGACTGCTTTTTGAAACCAGTGAGTTTTTAATTTAAACCTAAACAAATACCCCCCCTGTTCATTGTTCTTAAAGATTTCTCTCATTTGTAAAAAATAAATCCCTGAAGGCCTGGGGTGACAGAGCCATCAAAAGGCGTTAAGGGGCTGCAGACAAGGGGATGTAACTGCATTCCCTCATTTGGGTGATATACATAATTTAATATTCAGTATTCCAATCTGGGCCCATTTTAACTACACTCAGAATACCAATAAGAAATGGCAAACACTAAGGAAAATTTAGACTGATAATACTGAGCAGGCACTCAGACATGAAAGTAGACAACATTTGTTACTGAATGACTTGCACTGCCAATCAGTGACGTTGTGTAACACGTAACAGTAAAGTGGTAGTAACATTGATAGGGTTGCCAAGTTTGGTTGGATATATTCCTGGAGGCTTCATCACATGACTTAATCTGTAATTAAAGATTTATCTTTAATTCATGGAGACTCCAGAACAATCCTGGAGGGTTGGCAACCCTAAATATTGGTATGCCTAGTGTCTCTCTCTTGTTCGCTGCCTGTGGAACACAAAGTTTAGTCTCCTGAGGACTAAAATGCTTTGGTTTAACTGGAGGTCATCGGGCTTATTTACATAAGGTGTAATGGTCTGCAATAGGTAGGAGATCAGACTTCAGCAGGGGTGGGAAAACTACGGCCCGCCAGGGCTTTGGATTCAACTTGCAGAACTGTCACCCCCGAGGTGCTGCGGGCCCTGCACCAGTGCTGGAAGCGGTCGGCACCAAGTCCCTGTGGCCCCTTGGGGAGGGGCGGCAGAAGGCTCTGTGTGCTGCCCTCGTCTGCAGGCACTGCCCCCCAGAGCTCCCACTGGCCGGGAACGTGGAACCATGGCCAATGGGAGCTTCGGGGGAGGTATCCGCAGGCGAGGACAGAGCGCGGAGCCCTCTGCCTCCCCTCCCTCAGGGGCCACAGGAACATGGCGCCGGCCGCTTCCAGGGCTGAGGCAGGCAGGGAGCCTGCCTTAGCCCCGCTGCCACCCCGGAGCCACTCCAGGTAAGGAGTGCCAGGCCAGAGCCCATACTCCAAACCTTTCCTGCATCTCACACCCGAGCCCCTTGCCATACCCCTCCTGCACACCAGCCCCATGTCTTGAGCTCCCCGTTGCACCCTGCATTCCAACTTTCTTCCCTGAGCCCCCTGTTGCACACCTCCTGCATCTCAACCCCCTGCCCTGAGCCCCCAACGACCTGCTGCATGCAAAGTCCCTGCCCTGAGCCCCTTTGTACACCCCACACCCCATGCACTGAGCCCCTTCCTGCATATCACCCTGCACACACACCTCGCACTCTAACCCCCCACCCCCTTCTCCAGCCCTACACAGGAACTGAATGTGGGGGAAGACGGTTATGCAGGCTCAGCAAAGAGGCCAAGGACTGAATGGACTATGCAGACTGAACTACCCTCTTGCCTTAGAGATGTTCCTTCCAGGTGAAGGTGACCAACCACTGGCATTGGTGCAGAAGTGCTGGAAGCTAGCATTTCTGCTGTTTCTGTCCTGTGGCTAAGTAGTGGACTTCAGTTTTTGTGGCTGCCCATCTGAATCAATTCATTCAGCAATAAATACATGCAAATTTATACTAAAAAAAATTAAAAACTGGAAATGTGTAATAATTGTTGCAGCATTGACCAAGCAACCAGGAAATTCTGGGCCAGATCCTCTGCTGGTATAAATCAGTGTGGTTCCATTGTCATCAAGGTTCTCAAAATTAGGTTTAAGCTTCACTATTGGGTTTGTATTTTTTTTTTCTGCTGAACTGTGCAAATTAAGGACACCAATTAAGTTTCCTGGCTTTTGCTGGCTGTTTCAAAACATTATTTAAATATAGTTTTATTTTGTTTTTAATATTCCTAAAGTTTATACCAACTATGGCAACGTTTCTCAGTCTTGTATAAGTCTATTTCAGTTGTTATTAAAACTTCAGACTCTTTCTGTTTAGGTAAAAAGATCTGGGCATATTCTGAAATGCCAAATTCAGCCAGTTAAACAGCTGTAAGATTAAACACTGACATGATTTACTGCATACTTGTATCTTGTCCTGTAACTGTATTGTACTGCTGGATTTACTCTGTAATGCCTAAATCAGGGCCTTTTAGCCGATGAGGGGGTGCAACCCCTCAGGACTGTATAAATCAATGCCATTAGTATAGCACTAGTATAGGTATTTGCTGAGGCAACTAATCAGTCTTGGGAGATAACCTTGTGACAGGAGTCCGTGAGCTCTCCTTACCGTTTTTGATCTGGAAATATATGCTGCAAAGCTGTGGTGATTTTATCAAAATCTTGCAACAAAGTTCTTACCATTTCCCGAGGAGAAATTTTACTCTTTGTGCAGACCAAAATGGCAGCACCATGTGTGTCCTAGGTAGTGGATACAGAAGTGTACAGCAATTTGCTACATTTTGGTGGATCTGTTATTGCTGTGCGTGTGAGACTTTTAAGTATAAAAAGCTATTTCTAAACAAGTGTCAAGCACTACTGAGTCAACTTTTATTAGCCTAATCTGATCTATTCTGTTCCTTTTTGTAAAGGGAAAGCAGGCTTATAAACGGACACAAGAATGTGAGCCACTGCTGCTATTAAAAATGCTATGCACATGGAAGGGTAATCCCATACACACTAAGAAGTATGTTTCCCAAGAGAAGCCTTGGTACTTCAGCTGTTTGACTGTAATTAAAACCAATGGAAATCAAACTACTAAATCTACACTGACTACCCATGAAAAATACTATGAAATTTGCCCTTAAAATTAGAGGAGTAAATTGTATTTAAAACTCAATTCCTACAACATTCATTAGTAACTGTTTGTAACACAGACCCATATGAGCCAAATCCTGTGGGCCTTGTCATGCAGCCCTCACTCAGGCAATTCTCACTAAAGTCAATGAGAGTTTTGCCTGAGGAATGACAAAGTAAAAACTGAGAGCTAGATCGCCAGTAGCATCCATAAAGGAGAGTAATGGCTTTTCTTGCAACATAGCTGTATAAGACCAACCTGAATCCTGGGTCAGGATATAGGGTGAAGGCAGGCAAGGGCTGTGAATGTATGCTGGGGGAGATGGACAGCAGATGAAGCCACATCCCTACTCCCATGCATTGGCTAGTGCAGATGGCTGGATGCAAGATGGGGAGAAAGTTTCAACCGGTAAAAGGCATGTTCGCTCTCCTCTGGGGAAAAGAGGCTCTCCAGAAATATTTGGGGCATAATTCCTTTCAATCTAGTCTTTGACAATGGTCACAGAATATGGCCTATGCCTTTAAACAAATGCCAGTAACTGTATGAACCCAAGCAAATTCTATGATCTAAATGCACAGGATCAAACAAGGAATACCAAGAATAAATATGTTCTGAAGGTTTTACACTTCTTTAGTTAAATTTAAAAAATCACAGGCTGCCAAGAAAGAATCTCCAGCATCAGACAAACAGATCATTCAAACCAGAACACATACACACGCAAATCTGTTTTCAGGAAAGACGTCAGTCATATTGCACTTAGGATCAAATTGGACGTAATGAACATTTATCAAATGTTTTCAGCATAAATTATAGTACAGAAAACAGGTTAGGATTATTCACTACTTCTGGTTTCTGTTAACACACAGAACACAACTGACGAAAAATGCCAGTAATTTTGAATCCGTACCACTGAAATTATGGATTTGTCAAGGCCAATCACTTAAACTGCTTTGATCAGCCATTTGATTGGCAGAGGTAGGTCATCAGTCAGAAGTAACTTTGTAACTCTTTCACACTTGATTTGAAACAACTATTCTAAAATAGCTTTTTTTTTTTTTTAAGAAAGAAGGTAGAATTTTTGTGTGCATTTTCTGTGCATGATAAATTGTTTATTTTAAAAAGCATTTTTTGTATTAAGCAGTATACCTGTGGCCTGAGATTTTTTTTGCATTAGAGCATTTTTTTAAAAATTTAAACAATAATATCAGTTTCCAATATAAATGTAACCTCCACTGTTTAACCTGGGACTCAACTTCTTTGTTAAGTTATTAACTACACTGAATTAAGCAGCACACATTTGTGGATTGTGAGCATATGTGCTGTCGGCTGTACTCAGTCCAGTGCATAAAAATAAAGCAAACTGTTACTTAGCACCTGCTCTGCATTCACCACCTCAAAAAAAAAAAAAAAAAGTTTTAACTCAGTGAAACTGCTAAAATATCTGAAGCTCCAAGCATGGAGATATTCTCGTTTTATTGCAGCTAAACATTTTCTTTACAAAGCAAACTCAAAAGTATAGCCAACTTAAGTTTTAACCTCATGTACTTATGCTTTCCTTTTAAAATATCTACCCACTATTTCAGTTGTTGGCATTAATTAGCATGTGCAAAAGGGTGCTCATTCAATCTCTGACCGTAAACATTAGATCCATATGAATTTTACAAAGAAAGAAAAAGCTCCAAAACTTTTCAGAAAAATAAACAGCAAAAACTAATGAACATAGATGATGGTTTTGAGAAAAAAATACTTTAACTTACTGCTATTTGTTGCATGAACCAAATGTTTCATTCTAGAAAAGTTCTTTCCAGTTTTCCTCTTGCTCATGCTGTGTTGATTGATAACAAGGATGATCTTCTTTTCACCTCAAGATCCTCTGTTTAATTTTCAGTCTCTAGTGAACTGTTAATCTTTCTGACGTTCCCTAGGTTAGAGAGACTTTGCCATTCCACCTCCCCCCACCCCCACCCTCATTCAATTGCCTCAGAGTTGGATTGTATGCTCCTGGATCTGGCACAGTTAAAAATCAATTTCAGTGATGATCTGGCAGTTTGTTATAAAAGGGTCACTGACTTTTCAGGATCAATTAAAGCATATCTGAGTTCTCATTTAGAAATCACAGTAACATCCTGAATGTAAGAGTCATTGGTTGAGATATCAGGCTTTTCAATTTCACATTTCTATATGAATTTAATAACTTACCTATTTACAACAGTAAGTTAAACTCATTGACTTTGCAGAAGAACATTTTGGGGATAGTGAATTGCAACAAATGTAAGTTAACTTGAATTACTTGTACAAACTAACTCTCCTAAAATTCATATTCTTGAAAACCTTAGGACTATTCAGTATAGATAACCCGAACAAGTTCATCGGGTTGGTAAATGCAATGACCTCAAAGTGCAAACATCTGTTTAAGACCTATATCATCAACCAATACTGGAATGATTTTTGTGACATAGAACAGGACATAGAATTTTAAGGGTGATTCTTTTTATTATTTTTTGTTTTTAAAGAAGAAACTACATTGTGGTGCTGTGAATAGCTTTCCTTTATTACACTAATTAGGAGATAGTTTCTGAACATCAGAGTAACTGACAAACAATCCTGATGAGCCTCTACAATATTTGGTTTACTCAGGACAAAGGTGATGATAGAATGTTTTCTGCATTACTTTACAAAAAGTCTAAGAATATATGTTCTGTATAGCGTGCCACACTTAAGAGGTCCTGCTTTGATTTTAACTTGGTCCAAACTCAGCCACACTGCCACTATCAACTGCCTAGGAAATTAACAGAACTAGCAAAAACAGCGAGCAGGACTTCCAGACTAGGCCTAAAGAGATTAATTTAGCAATATCTACTTTTGATACACATTCTTTTTTTCTTCTTGTTTGTATGCTTGTTTCTTTAATATGGAACAGCCTTCTACAATGTGGCAAGTTGATATTAAGAAAGATAAACTAAATTTATTTAAATCTTTTTAAGCAGGAAAATAATCATCAATATACACAATTTTTGGAAATGCTCTGAAAGCTGGGCACATATAGACTGTAGTTTCACCAACATTGAAACTACAGTCTATGACCGGTTTTTCATCTGATAATAAAAGGCAGAGGTGGGTTTGATTTTTTTAAAGTCTGTCATATTAATTACAGTTTAATAGAGTTATATTCATTGATATAATGTAACCTCAACTATAAAGTTTAAAAGAAAACATTTTGGGGGGTGAGGGGCTGAATTCTTGAATACGAGACCACTTATCCTATCTTCAGTAGCTCTCTTACTTTTCAGCTAGCTAGTTTGCTTTTTGATTGCTCAAATGTCACAAGATTTGACTGGGCCACCCTAACTCTTATGCAGGGAAATTATGAGTAATGCTATCCAGGCAGAAGGAAGAATCCTTCAATGTCACAATTATAATCCTGAACAGAATGCTAATATATATGGGGAGAATAAATATGAGGACACATTTTCACAACAGATTTTATTGCAATATTACTTGACTTACATGGTCAAGTCACATACACCACTGGGGGAAAATAGATATCTTGCTTTTTGGTTGTATTATTTATTATTATGAGTTTGTTGATTATGGAAAAAGTGCTTGAGGCAGTACAGAACATAAAGTAGATAAAGTTCTTTCCACCATAAGCTTGCAATCTTAGAGTGATTCTGCACTTGCTAGTAAGGAGACCTTTGTGAATCCACATATTACGGTAGGTATTTAACAAATATTTTATACTTACAATATGTGCAGCTATGGACGAGGCCTTAATCCTACATTTTCACAGCTTTTAAGGGTAGAACAGACCATTATGATTATCTAGTCTGACATCCTGCATAATACAAACCATAAAATCTTACCCAGTAATTTTTGCATCAAGCATTGTTTAAACTATAGCATATCTTCTAGAAAGATACCCAGTCTTGATTTAGAGACCTGAATGAAGACCTTATTGTTAAAAATTTGCACCTTATTTCTATCTAAATTTGCCTAGATTCAGCTTCTAAAACATTAGATATTGTTATGCCTGTTCTAATAGTTTAAATAGCCCCTCTACTATCAAAAAAACTTTTACCACATAGGTACTTGTAAACTGTGATCAAGTCACCTTTTAACCTTCTCTTGGACAAACTAAATAGTCTGAGCCTCTTAAATCTCTCACTATAAAGGTACCTTTTTCAAACCATTAATCATTCTTGTAACTTTTTTCTGGATCCTTTTGCAATTTATCACTCTCTCTCTCTCTCTCTTTAAACTAGTTTGGCTTCAAATTTAGAATTTTCTGTTGTTGAGACTACCGGCCAATTGGGTAGAGAAAAAAAGAACCCAGATTTGCCATGCAATTTCCCCCCCCCCCCTTTTTGTCCCTATATCATTATAATTTGGGGACTATCCGGTAAATAAACTGTGGAAAACAAAAACCTTTGGTGCTTTACCTGTTGCCGATGTCTAATTCAATTAAGCAGAATTATACAAACACACTATACTGTAATTTCACGCCCCCTGTACTCTGTGTCACAAATTCTCTTGTTCTTAATAATAGAAGTATAAATAAAGATGTGTGTTTTCCATTTTGGAGGACCTTAGTTATCAAATCAAGAATGCATTTAGCCTCTGAAATTTGGCTCAATGGCACTACATCTTTGACCATTTACCTGTACCTGCTAATAATTAGGTATGTGCAAATAATGTGCTCAGCTAACAAATATGCTATGGGAACTATCAGATTAGCAGACTGAAGGTCACTTTTCCTTAGTGTATTTTTGCTAGATGACTATCAGGCCATTTTATACCACACAGACAAGAATGATGCAATATGAGCAAAAGAAAGCTGCATTTCTAAAGACCTAGAAATTGTAAAATATCTTTTAAAATGTTCTATTGTTCTCTTCATACTTTATCTTTTGTTTTCCTTTTTTTCAGGGAGACACTGTTTAGAGGTTTTTAAAGTGTGGTAATTTCACATCTGTCAAAACCTAAAGTTAAAATGATAGGCAAAATTCTGACCCTCTCCTCTATTGCAGAAGCAAAGGTGAATCTAGTCCCTTAATACTGCAAATTCTCACTCCACAGAAGTCTGATCTACCCTGAAAACTCTTAAGTATGAAGTCTGTCTGTCTGTCTCTCTGTGCATCATCTGAAGAGTAGCCAGATTTAGTCTGTTTCCTAAAAAATACTTTAGTTTATATAAATATATAGGAAATATATGGCAAGAATCTGAGCATCTTTTTAAAAATATGTTTTTTTTTCCAATAGATATATGCTGAATGGAAACTTTGGAGAGTAAACTACTCTCTCCACAGAAGAGGTACAACACAAGCAGTCAAGAGCTTTCCTCACAAATATGCCTTAGGGTATGTCTACACTACCCGCTGGATTGGCGGGTAGCGATCGATCCATCGGAGAGGTGCAGGCGGAGTCGACAGGTCAGTGGCAGCAGTCAACTCACTGCTGTGAAGATGCCATAAGTGGATCTAAGTATGTTGACATCAGTAATGTTATTCTTGTACTTGAAGCTGTGTACCTTAGATCAATTTCTTCCTCTCCCCCTTCAGTGTAGACCAGGGCTAAGTCACAGCTAAGATAACTCCCACTCATGGAGCTGAAATGGTAGTTTAGTCACTGTAGTTATTTAGTCTTTGGGCCTCTTTCATGAGGGTTGCCAGGATTAAGTGCAACAGTGTTTGCAATTAAATGTTGAATTCACTATGCTTTTAGAATACTTTGAAGATATGAAATAATAGGATCATCGTCATTTTCTGATTTGGACACCTGTCCACTAGGAGCCCAACAGTTTCCTTCTTTACAGTCTCAGAAATATAAACCTTCTTTGCCCTTGATAGAGGGGCAAACTTCCTAGATTTTACTTTAACAGCATTTATTATTATAATTTTACCTTACCTTAATATTGAAAGAAAATCTGGAGTAGAGTTTTTTTCCCCACAGACTTCTACTGCCCTCTGCAGGATTATTTTTTTCAAAAGCAATATTTATAAAGAAAGCTGAAAAGGACCTACCGGGATCAAGTAATTAGGTACCGGGGCTCAAGCAATTTTTTCACATTCATAAATGATGCAGCAAGCCCAGAGGTGCTAGCACTATGAAATGCAGGACCTAGAGGCTCAGCCCTGGCAAGCACTGTCACAAATTAAGCATTGGGGTTAGTCCACTTACAGTATTATCCAGGACCCCATGGAAGACAGCTGGAACACAAAGACATCAGTGTTTATTACATCTTCACTTTACATTATGTTCAGTGCAATTTTCAGTTGTGGGAGGCAGGGGAACAAAGCAGTCACATACAGGATTGCTGTCATGTGTTTTGAGGGCTTAATCCTGCAAGATTCAAAGCCCTCTTCTGAAGTGCTCAGTTTCCTTGAAATGCAATGAAGTCAATGGGAGAATGAGAGCACTCTGCACCTAGTAAAAGGATTGAGCTCTTGATGCATTGCTTGCAACATTCCAGATGCTGAATGGCTGTGTGAACCCCTAGGCTCTACGAAGGAGAGAACCTGCCGTAACAGGCCCATTACTCAATTCATATGTACTTGTAAATTTCAATGTTGTTTTTGCCCAAGGGCTAGTTCTGCTCCTCCAGTACAAAAGAGAAAGAAAATGTTTCTTCATTGCACATTGCATATGCAAATTATATTTCAGATCAAGGTAATTGTTTATTTGTTTAGAGATCATGTTTGTGAAACAGCCACAGGGAACAGGACTATAAGGGAACTCCAAGATATCCACTCCCCAATGATTCACAGAGCAGGCATATGAATGCAAGACTCCTACATTTGTTTGGACTGCTAAGAAGTGTCTTGGATAATTAAGATGAGTTCAACACTGACATTGTACAGTGGCAGATGTTATTTATGCTGTAGTTTACTCACAGTCTTACTTGTAAAAGGACAAAAGTAAACTAGATAGTATGTTTTATATACATGGACTAAATGACAATTGACAGTTCAGATGTGAATTACAAGGCTTTAATTACATGAGGGGCTCTGGTGACATCAGAAATCACAAGCTTGAATGGTTCATAATTTCTTCACAACCCCAAGTTGTAATTAGAGCCCTGTTCCTTTTTTATTATTATTAAAAGAGCTTTAACAACCTAAGAAGAGTAATAATTTACATCAAATTGCACTGCCCAGAATGCTATTGCTATTATAAATGAATAACCATCATGAAAATGAATGAAACATCTTAGCACAGACAGGTATATTATCATAGTGCTGCAGGGGAAATTTGTGCAATTAATTTCCATTAATATGAATGGAGTTCTGGACATAAATCTTCACATACAGACTACAGAGTTTCCCCTTCCAACGCTTTTGATATGTGTAACTTGTACATACAGGGATGGGAAATTATGTGGGGAAGCTACAATAAAGTTTATTGCTGTAAATTTTGTGAAGGTTCTAATAAAACTTTGAACTTCAGCCATCACACGTTTTCTTATACCACAGACACTAAGGCCTATAATTTGCTTTATTCTGGTCCCTTCTTGTTTTTCTAGTTTCCTCCTGATTTTTCCCCATCTTTTATTTTAGTACATAAAGTTACTATGAAAAGAAAAGATTGGTGCGGCTTAGTCACATCAGAATTGCAGTAGTGAGTCAACTAATACAATAAAAACAACAAGATATCCGGTGGAACCTTAAAGACTAACAGATTTATTTGAGCATCAGCTTTCATGGTAAAAACCCCTCTTCTTCAGATCCATGCATTTACCCACGAAAGCTTATGCCCAGATAAATATGTTAGGCTCCTTGTTTTAGTGGATAGAGACTAACATGGCTACCCTCTGACAACTAATACAGTGTACTGAAATGTGTACCATGGTTTGTGAAGTATGGGAGATTACAGGCCTGATGGACAGGAAGTTCTGATTCCACAATTCAGTAGGCTGTTGTTAAAAGTTTCAGGTGCTCAGCACGCTTCAAGTGATGCCTTTTATGACTCTGGCCAAATTTTCATTAGTAGCCACGCATTTTGGTTTCCTCCATTTTTGGATGTTCTACCTGAGACATGTTGGGCTCAATTTTTAAAAGTGCTGCGCATCCAAAAGTCCAGCAGAAGTCAATAGGAGCCACACGTGTTTAGCATCTGTGAATATTCAGGTCATCTGTATCTCAAATTGGGCGTTCAAAACTTGGAGCACCCAAGCTCAGTGGCCACTTCGAAAATTTGGCTGCAGAGCTATTTTATACTTTGGGGGAAGAGGATACATATTATCTATAAATAAAAGAAAATGCAAACAAAAAAATAAAATGGAACAATGAATTATAAACAAAATACCTAATGAAGTCTGCATTCTTTTAATTTCCTTTAAAAATGTAGGATTACTGTTTGCAAATATTAAATTGAATATTGTGGGTGCTGAAGAGGTTATACTGGGGGTCTGTCACTAGAGATGCACTCATTATTTTCCCATTTTTACTTGTGTTTAACAGGTTATGCCAAGTTGGTCAATCTTTGTACTGAACAGACTTATAAACTTCAGGTAGATTCTGGCTTCACTTTTATACCCAGTGAAGTACTGACAAAGACTTAACTTTCTTCTAGTGACAGCAGTGGTATTTGAAAATGAAGTTTAAAAACATAACAAGTATATACTTGTTTCACACCCTATGGAATAGCTGGGTCACGAGGGATAACACCTGTATTTAAGTCTTTATCGCCACCTTAGTTTCTTTTCTTGCAAGCTGTTCAGACTTTAAATGAAAGGAGACAGGAGCTAGTGGATTATTTTTTATCTGTTTTGCAATGAAAGTCACATTTTCTTCCATGTCTTGCAAACTGGAGTTTATGAAGCCAAATGTTAATAAGTAATCAGGGGCAATGTCAGGCTACACTGTGGATAAATGAAGTGGAAAGGACATGAGCTAGTTTGTAGACCACAGCACAAGGCGTTGAGAGATTCTATTCCTGTTACCTCCTTGCTTCTTCGTTGTTCCAAAGGGAGGAAGGATGAAAGTAATTTGCTCAGGCTGGCTCAGTTGTACGGACAGTGCACTGGGTGTGTGGGTATGTGTGTGGAGCAGAAGCACATGGAGCCAAGGATCTAATCATGCCCCACTCACTTTCTCCAGGATGGGAAGTAGCAGGTGCACACTGACTGCTTCATTTTGCATGTCCAGATTCAAGTCTGATTAGCCTGCATAAGGATGCTGCAGAGTCCAAGTCACAATCTACTTCAATGTTTGTAGAGCTCCTCTCGTGAAATTAATGCAAGGAAATCTTGTGGTCTGTGCTATGTAGACGCATGTGTTATGCAAGAAGTCAGACAAGATGATCACAATGGTCCCTTTGTAACTATATGGCTTTTCTGTAGCCATGCTGGAAGGCCTGAACCAAGGCCACTTTCTGCAGCCAGACTGAAGAAGCAGCAGCCATTATCTGTAGGCCTGGAGTCACATACTCACATCCCATCTAAAATGTATTTAAAAGATTCACACCAGGCTGGAAGGAGGGGACTCGCCCTAATAGTTCCCACTGTCACCAGATAAAGCATTGTCATTGCACTTTCCTATTGTTTGACACTGTGATCTCTGTCTGGTTTGTAATTGTTTCTGTCTGCTGTATAATTAATTGTACTAGGTGTAAATCAGTTAAGGTGGTGGGGTATGATTGGTTAGGTAATTTTGTTAGGATTGGTTAGTAAAATTATACTAAGATAATTGGTTACGGTAAGCAAGACTCAGATTTCATTATAAGAACTGGGTCCAAGAAGGAGCTGAGAGAGAAAGAAGATCAGAAGTAACAGAAGCAGGAGGAAGGAGGAAAAGGGCTGGAAGAAGACCAAGGGAGACAAGGAACCCCTGAGGAAAAGAACTCACCTCCAAGACCCAGCCTAAGATAAGAGCTGCCAGGACTTTTCTGCACAACCGTGAGGTGCAGCAGCTAAGATCCAGAGCCTGACCTTGCCTGGCCAAGAGGGGAAGCCTGCCTGCTTGTCCCAAGATTGGTGAGAATGACACTGTGTGCTTACCTTGTGTATTCTGCTTGTTTGGGAATTGTCAATAAATAGAGGATAAGAATATTACTGTGTGAGGCTCTTTCGGTGGCTAAAGATCCTGCCAACCTGCAGGAAGATGTAATAGGAATTGGGTAAGGGTGGCTGTATAAATTAACAGGGTTGCACCTTGAGCCTTAGGAACTTGGTAAAGGTGTGTGTCCCTATAGTGTGGAAGGGATAGAGAAATTTGTGCGGGTAACACCTTCTGGCCCTATCTATGTAAGAGTTTAATAAAGTACTAAGTTCTGTCAACATTAATGGGAAAAACACACTGATGATACAGCCAGTCATCATATGTATTCCTTTCCAAAGGTTGAGTGGACAGGTGATAGTGATATATGTGTAATTTAAAAACCTATCCTTTTTGTAACACAGAATAACAATATTGGATATTGGATAATGCCTTTCCCTAAGTCTTTTAAAAAACTATTTGAATAATTTTATTGATTAATGGGATCTCTTCTCAAAATTTAGGGTTATTTATTTTTCCAGTAGCCAGCTACTCCTCTATGCTCCATTTACAGTCCTTTTCATTTCAGATGTATTCTGCTTCAGTTAATTCATTTTCATTGCCACAAGACACAGACAATTGACTAACAAGATAATTTACATCTGGAGGGGAAAGACCATAGATTACTAAAAGGTACAATTTACAAGCATACTTAATAATAAACAATATAAATGCATTATTACCCTGAGGCCTATTCATATCACAAAGTCATCACATGTCCCAAAAGTCTCTCCAAGCCTAGGACCTCAAAGCAGATTTCCCCTTCTGCCTTCCCCATTCCACAAACACGCAATGAAGCAGGGGGCATATTGTAAAACATGAACAAGTCCTAATCTCCCATCCCTTGTGTCCAAGAGAAATGAATCTGTTGTGTTCTTGAACTTGCCAGGTTTATTCATTATTTCAACAAAGGGCAGTAGATAGAACAGCGGGTATAGTTCAAGGGCTAAAACTTTACAAGCATTAGCTGAACTATAATTGTTAAATGACAAAAGTGAATTGTTAGTCTAAAACTGAAAACCAAGAGTTCTTATACTGCTGTCCAAAACATTACTTGTTGTTAGGATATATGATGATATATGCAGAGATAAAATTTATGTATCATATACCTTTATTATCATACACTTTTAGGCAGAGGTCGCTAGGAACACTTACTCCTCTTAACTTACCTACCCCTTAAACACAATCTATCTAGTACAGTGGGATCTGCTTGGCATGAGATATTACAATGGATTGGAAGATAACTGACATTATTTCAGAACAACAGGTAAATCTTGTTTTTCCAACCCCTATAAAGTTTATTAAATACTCAAATTCTTATCAAAACAAAAATTCTGTCATGAACCCTCCATTTTATGAAGACTTCATATGTCTCCAGGGCCACACTTGAGTTCAGTTTTACTATACTCTCCAATTGAGTCCACATGTGCAAAATATGGAACCATGAAACCAGCTGGCTCCACCAAAATCTTGGATTGATTGCAAATGGTTACAAGATTACCAGACACGTTGCACTGGTATGACATTAAAGCATCCTGATCCATACACTGTATATAAAATTTTCTTGAAAGAAAATAGCCAAATATTTGTAACTCAGATTGTCAGAGTTAATGTCACCTACAGAAAAGACAGCTGACTCACTAAGCAACGAATAATTTGCACTCTAAAATATCTGGCAATTGATTTACCAAGATAAATTACTGTAAACTTTTTGACATATAAGCATTTTCTATGGTAAATACAAAGTTTTTTCTCATATAGCTCCTGATGTGAAGGTTCTGAGTGCCTCCTATATAGTGCTTAGCACATCCCATTGACGTCATTGAGAGTTGAGCCCTGCTGTCACTGCATTTGGGATAATATTGTGAAGCTCGGTCAAAGGACTTGTTGGTGGGTGGGATTGGGGAAAAATACCATTTAATGAAAAGAAATAAGTCATCATGAAGAACCACAGGCATGTTTCACCAGGGCTCTAGTCACCTCCTACGCAAAATTCTCACTAATGTCAATGGAAGTTATGCATACATAACCAAGAAGAGACTAGAACCCATGGGGGGCAGGACTGCCATCTCCACTGCCAGAGGGTAGACTTGTTTTGATATTATAATCATTGAAATATAATGCTGTTCTAAGTGTATTGGTGCAGTGACTTTATTAGGAATGCCAGTTTAGCTGTCCCGCTGAGCCACGGGTTTGTTTGCATCAGACTAGAGTCACCTTGCAAATAAACTGCTCAATCCTCACAGGCTACATACGTCTTTAAAATGCCAGAGATGCACATTGTGAGATGCAAACTCGAGCTAATGAATACTGTCAAATTATTAACTTAGCAAAGGAACCCAACTTCAGTAAATGTCATTCAACTGAGCATTGGCTGAGAGAGAACATTGAGCTTGGCATTTCTGAGGAGCTGCCACACATATAAGCAGTCGTTGCAACATCCGTAAAACTATAGTATGTTCCATCTTAAAAACCTACACTAAATGATCCTTGAAATTAAATTTAAATCATGCACATTTGGCAACTAAGTTATAAAAGAGGTGAGGAAGCCAAATGGAGCTATTTATCACATGAACACAATAAGGAAGCCTTCACTCGCCATTTTCCATTCCTGGCACAGTATTCATCAAAAATACTTTACTTGCTGATTCGTTTTCTATTCCCCCTTGCCTGGGATTGATGCAGCCCTCCGAACAACAAAATGAAAAGGCATGTTTCATAAGTGCCAGGGAAACAGTATTTATTGACCCTACTTTTTATGTGTGTGC
This sequence comes from Dermatemys mawii, assembly GCA_007922305.1. Lineage (NCBI taxonomy): Eukaryota > Metazoa > Chordata > Testudines > Dermatemydidae > Dermatemys > Dermatemys mawii. The sequence continues at coordinate 24,085,391 of ML677332.1, forward strand.
TCAAGATGGCAGGTTACAAAACTACCTTTATTACAAGGAGTTTGCTTCAATGACGTTGAAGCAGGAGTATACCTTCCTTGGCTAAAGCCAGCTATTTTTCAAATAGTAAATGTCATGCATTTACGACATTCAAGGCTCCTTGAAAGGCCCCTTGAAAAGCTCCTTCATGGTCCAAAGTGGGTCTTTCAGAGCCAGCAACACCAATGCTAGGTAGAGCTGAATGCATGGTGAGAGCTCCTGCCCTAGGACCCAGCTGCTGCCCTTGACTCAATGGTATTATGACATATGAGCATAGTGAACAACTAAGGAGTTAAAAACAAAATTAAGGCTCTGTTTATTACATACATGTTTCATGAACCTTTAAATTTTGAATGTGGTTCAATTTTAACAGTTATGACATCATATTCCATGCCAGTGCCACACTACTAATACTTTAGCAAGGGACTCTTACACAAATGTCCCTCAACCTTGATAGCTTGAGAAGGGTATGCATGTGTGCGCATAGTTACAAAGAGGAAGGGCAATTTGTTTTCTCTAAGAATGCTATCTCATAACCATAACCAAAAGAACACGGAAAGCCGCTTGAGGTTTTATTCTCATTTACCCCATGACCCCTTTACACACACAGAGCAGTGGAAAGAGGCCACAAAGTGGTGGTAAATTACATGTATATTAACTTTAAGGCACTCTACAATGCTAGAGCACTATACAGTGGCCTCAGTGTAAATTGGTATCAAGCCCTTGGGGGAAAAAAACAGTGGGACAGATTCTGTGCAGTGTCTCCTAAGAAAGACAGAACAGAAAGTGTGGGCTTGCTAGAGGGTTGGAAAAGGTGGCTTTATGCCATCTTTGTGTAGTCCATATGCTGCCTGCATTGGGACTGGTGCAGTGCCTAAAACATAGTAGTGCAGCTCTAGAGGTTTACCTGGGCTGCTGTGAGTTGCTCTATAGGTAGAACACAATATTATGAGCTTGCTCCCATCTCCATCTTCTCTGGAACACCCATTGTAATGGGGGGGAGGAGCAGAACTGGGACACTGTTGGGCCTTAGTTTTCCTGAAAGACACCTTAACCAGACCAAGCCAGAGAGTGGAAATCAAATGGCATTACCACCTTCACCAGCTGTAGCTAAATAACAAATGGAGCCTGAAACGTGGGCTCCCTCCCTCTTGTGTTATTCTCATTCCACACCTTATTTCTTCTCCGTCCTATCTCTCTCTTGCTGCCTTCTGTATAATAAGAGTCTGACTAAGTCAGCCAAGACAACTCCACCTTAGGAAAACTGCTGTGAGTCTGCAACCAGAAAGGCAGCTAAAAGCAACACCATAAACAGCCTAATGCCAGGACTCAGAGTGGCTGATAAGTCTAATTGCTTGGCCTGTGTTTTTTCAGCAGCAAAGTTTCAAGTGAAAATCAGCACCAAAGATCTGCATTTTCTATCTTTCTTTTCTCTACCCTTTTGTGTGTATCTGTCTTGTTGTGTCTTAAAGTAAGCAGAACTGGACTCCAAGAAGAGCACAGCTCCAAATCATCTCAACTAAACTTTGTTTTTCCTGCTCAAGAGGACAGTTAATACCATCTAAAAGACTGTCAAACAGGAGATTTCCTTAAAAAATAATGTATACAGCTAAAGAGAATAAGGAATACTGTTAAAATGAAAGCCTCACTTAATACTTTACACTTCAAATGCTTTAACTGTTTGTTTTTCTTCTTCTGTGTCTTTAATAAAAGGTTACAAAGATTTTTAATGTGCTTGGTACAATGGGAGTAAGCCAGCAATAAACTGACATGAAGCTCTGGACTACCTTTAACTGTTTAATGTTGTAACAGCAAACAAGAATTTTATTCCCTTGTTGGGCCTGAGACATCTCCCTATCATCACAAAGGCACCCCAAAATTGTGACACCCAAAATAGTTGCCATTTAGAAACTATGGCTTCTAATGTCCAGCTCAATGGCACAGAGAATCACTGGCACAGCTACAGTTCAACACCATGGGCCCAATTCTTCCCTTGATTATTGGGGCCTAATTCCTATACAATAGGAATTGCTATACACTAAAGCAGCATGGCTATGGAGTTTCATCTGTGACACTGTATTATAGATGCTTCCAACATAGCTGGACAGGGGTTTTCTGTCAATTTAATAATTCACCTATCTGAGAAGCAGTAGCTAGGTTGACAGAATTCTTCCATCAGCCTAGCTGCATCTACAGTGGGGGTTAAGTCAACCAAACTACATTCCACAGCTCTGAGCAATGTAGCTAGGCTGACCTAAGTTTTGGGTGTAGACCAAGCCTAAGTGAGATCAGAATTGTTGCCCAGGAGTCCTTAGTCCCAGAGCTGTTAACGTGCTGTCTGCTCTTATTAGATGAACCTAAACAAGTAGGATCTTGGATGGCCCAATTAATAGCAGTAAGATGATCTCTTGATAGTACTGATACTGCAGTGTTCTGTAAGGAATTAGTTGCAATGTAGGAAATCGAGTGTTTTATGACCAAACAACTGATAAATAATTTATTTCAGTGAATGCAAAGGAAACAGTAAATCTAAAACAACCAACTCCTCCCTCCCCACATTTATAAACATTCTAAATCAGTGTAGATCATTCAGCTACTTCTATAGGGAAAGAGTTCACCAGAAGAATCAGAGATGTAGATTGTATCAACATGGACCTCTGATCTCACCTTTGTAAAAAACTGCAGGGATCGAGATGAAAATAAAACTGACACAGTGGGAAGAAACATAGCAAGAAGGCTAGTGAAGAACTAAAAAGGAGAGGTGAAATTGCAGCAGCAGGAGAGAAAAAAAAAATCAATAACTTAAAAACAGGAAGGAACATTTTTTTTTCCTACCTAAAATTGCAGTATTGATCTACAAAGCAAGAGTTGTATCATATGGTCATTAAATAAAAGGTATATTTATTTATAGTTCCTCAGTACAAGGAATATATTTAAATTCATGCTGAAACATAATACCTGGTGTGAATCACTACAGCCATATTTATTACTAAACTGTTCTGTTATCAAGTTTAAATTTAATACCACTTAGAGAACCTCCTTGCATTTTGGCTGAGAAAAAGACTTTGAAGTCTGTTTTTTCTCTATTAAGAATACAGCAAGCTCATAAGGTAATACAATGGGATATCAAGCATGAGTGCTTATTACATGTTGTGATAGTTTAGAGATGCCTGTTAACAAGAAAAATAAAGGAGTGGTGGCTGGAATTATTTTGAAAGAATTTATCCAGAAAAAGGGTTAACAAAGCACCGTAGGTGGCTAGGAACAACGAAGATGTACAGCAAAGTCAAAGCAAACTGCTAACAGAAATCCTCATCTATGCAGCATGCACTGAAGAGAGCCTGATCCAGAGCTCACTAAACTTAATATAAAGATGCCCAATCAGCTTTATCTCAGGCCTCAAGACAAGTTTGCAAGCATGGAACCACAGAGGACCCTAGGAAAGAGAAAGGCACATCTCTAGCAGTGGGACTGCTTTAAAAGGAAATAGAACAAATTTTGGGGAGGGAAGGTCTCAAATGTAGGTACCTACTCTGACTCTTACTCAGCTTTTCCCCAGTCTTGTTTTAAAAATGCCTGTGCATAAATGAAATTGCCACTTAACCATTCACATGTATTTCCTTCTGGTACATTTTTTGGTCACCTCTTTTTGTTAAATAACTCTCAGCCACCCCCCAATGACTTTATGTATTTCCCCTGAAGTTGACAGCAAAAGACCCTACTGACTCTAAGGGAAAAAGGATCTCAGACACAGTTTTTATTAAGTCCTTACTAGAGGACCGCTGTTGTACGTATTAAGTCCTTACTAGGAGGACTGGGTGAAAGCTATGCAAGGGCCCTAGGATCTAACCCTGTATTTGCAACAGATCACATATCAGAGAGATGTTTTCACCTGTTCTGGAGCTCCAGTCGTATTTCATTTCCACTGAACAAAACCAAAGCAAAGCAGATCTGAGGAAAAACAAAAGATTCATGGCACCTACCTCTTCCATTGCTATTTGATGGAGGTGGTTGTGGATTAACAGGTTTGGATTTGTCGTAGTTGTTGAAGCTCTGGCTCCGTCGGTTGTTGGCACTGATAGACCCACGAGTTTTGGTTTCGCTGCCTGCAGCAGATACCCTCATGGTGGGACCTGGAAGTCTGTTAAGAAAAATAAGAAAACAGGACAAAGTACTTATAAGAAAAACCACGACAATTTGGAAGAGGAAAAGAGAACTGAAAACCATGCGTAATCTGAGAATAAAGGGAGCAAGGCAAGAGAATTTTGTGGGTTTTGTAAGGAATTTAACCAAGCAACCACAAAACATCCTGGATAAAAATATACATAACAGTGACTACAGTAATAGCCTGAATCGCTTTACATCAGGAAAACCCCTTGAACTGGATACTGTACTATTCTAAGATGTGATTTTCAGATTTAAAACATTCAGAACCCAATTCTGCCATCCTTATTTAAGTTGATCAGTACTGTACTTGGCAAGTAGTCTGATTGGTTTCAATGGGACTACTAGCAGTACTATTCAATCTAAGTAAAGGTGGCAGAATCAGGTCCTCAGTCATTTTTCTTCAGTGTTGTAGCCCTTAGTCTTATTCTTCTCTCCCTTATGCCAGTGTAAACAAGAAGCAACACCAGTGAATTCAATGGATTTATGCTGCTGTAAAATGGGTGTAAGAAATTTGGCCTCATGTTCCTAGATTGCAGAAAAGCATTCTACACAGGACTACATCCAATTCAGAAACAGACAATGGGGCAAAATGTGGCTGTTGCTTAACAACTGGCATTTCTCTGTAGGGAGCACGCTACATTTGTGTTCTGGGAACTGAACAGGCTACTAACTGCTTTTCAATGGAAGGTTAATACAGGCATGTAGCGTCTTGTGCGAGGGTTCTGTTCTCCAGTTACCATGTAAAGCGGAAACCGCGTATAGCCAGAACCCATTCACTTCAATGGGAGGCAAAACTGCGCCCCCTGCAGGAAGTTTTTTAAAAAATTTTTCCCCTTTCTTTTTTTGTTTTTGCGGACTGCATAAAGCTGAAATCGTGTATGTTAAATACGCCTAAGACACGACATGCCTGTATTGTTTATTTTTGAATCTACAAAACCTCCTAAGGTTTGGGTTCTGGCTGCCTCAGAGAGCACTACTCTCCTCACGCAGTAGCACAGCAGTGGGATTAGCGAAGGAGCTTGAGGAACTGAACAGCCCCCCGGGTTAAACTGCAGGATGCTGATACTCATGTTTTTTCAACAAAGGGTCCTCATTGGAATGCATTTCCCTTTTGATCCAGCAGAGCCAAGGCTTGGAAGCTTTATCTGCTTTATCAGGCTTTTTCTGGGGAGAGGAAATTGGGGTTTTAGAGTAAGATAATGGGACTGATTTCTTCTATGATGTGATTTTTCGGGGTGGTGGTAGCTAGTATATTTTTAAAAAGCTCAATGGAGTTAGATGACCAACTCCAAGTGAATTTGAAGATGATATGGGTTTCTCATTCCTTCAGATGAGGCACCCTTGAAAATCATAGTTATAATATATGTACAGCACACTTTTATGAATCTAAATAAATGAAATGCAAGAAAAAAAAATATGAAATAGTGCCCTCAAAGTACATACCTGTAGAGAGCTGTTGAGACTTTCGAGTACCTTGGAAAGTAGTCTAATACCTTCACTTTTGAGGCTAAAAGTCAGAATCTGCTCACATCACGTATAGTGGCAACATTGAAAGATATGAGCTACTCTTAACCTTTATTGTTTCAGTATAAGTAAAAAAAAAAAAAGAAAAGAAAAGTGTATAAAATCACTGCGACCTAAACAAAGCGTACCACCAATGAGCCTAATCCAGAAGCCCCTTACTATCAGAGTGTAGAAAAACTTTACTCCGGAAATACTGCCATGGGGCATGCAATATGCAAAATCATTGTTACATGTATAGCACCATTAGTGCTGAAAAGTCAGGAGATGGGCTTTAACACTGCTTTCCAAATCAACCAATTCTTCAGCGATTAGTAAAGGGGAAATGAAAAAATAAAAAAAGGGAAAAGCATAAATGTTAACAGATGCATGCACATGCTTCCAAAGCTCAGAGAAGGACAAAATATATGGGCACCACTAAAAACAAAAATATTGTATTTATAAATTCACATTACCACAGCCTCTGACACATAACATTATGGGTTTTGAGGTTTACTTGGTTGTATCCCAGACAACTGCCTTAAGTTCTCAACTGTTTATGAAGAACCTCAGCCAGTTTCAACACTAGGGGATGCTAGAAAATTATATATGGCATTGATCAAAGAAAAATTAAACTTAGAACACCCTGGAATACTTTATCAACTGAAAAGGCGGCTACAAATGAAGAGGTGGTGGGGAGAAAAGATGGGAAACATGAATGCTTAGAGCTCTCGGTCCCATTTTCCATGTTTTCCTTAAAGTTGGCAGGGCAAGAGAGCTCATGCAGAGCCCATACTATTTAACAGATGTTGAATTTAATCTTTTGCAGGTAGGAAGAGCCTTCAGGTTACATCACTTGACAGTCTACTCTAAAGAAAGACTCCACATTGTTATCTAGTATGTTCTAACCCCCCACAGTAGAGCTAGTGGACTATTTTATAATTTGTTCCCTACTCAGGATTGGTGGATGAGAAAAGAGTTATTCTTCCTCAACAGTGGTGTAAAGATTTGGACCAAAATAGTTTGCTCAGAAAAGCCAGCATTCCAGAACCTCAACAGCACAGCATGGTGAAGGGGACAGCCCAGACACGCTGACCAGCAGAGAAGAGCACAGACATTATTGTAATTGCTAGTTATATAAATATGTATAAAATAGGAAATACAAGTAAGAGTAAAATACATACAAAGAAGATATATTGTCAAAGCACTTATCCTTCCATCAGATTCCTGATGTGTGTTTATCTGATTAATTTTGTTTTAAGCGCATATCTTTTTACTTGCCCAGGTCAGTTTGGAAGTGTATGTAGCTACTCCGGCTATAGCAACACTACAGCTGTAAGCTCTGTAGCCATAACCTTTGTAGGGAAAAATCTAGTTTCAGGATGGACCTCCTGGCTTCTTGTTATCAGAGATCAGGTACAAAATTAGAGAACACTCTCGGTTATTGCTCTTCAACACTTTTAGCTAGCTAATATGTGAACTAATTCAGACTGTAACTATACCTGAGGGTGAACCTCTCAGGTGTCAAGTTAGGGTTAGGAGGGAAACAGAGTAGGGAGAATCAACAAGGCTTAAAAGGTGATTCAGAATATGGATTCTAGCACAAACCATCTTTCTGATGCCTAGACCTTCCCTTCACCAAATAAAAGACAAGACTGGGGGAAGTGAATCCAAATTATAGGACAGGAGTAATGCGGTTACATTTCCACATTATAGGAAGGGGTACAATTTACTGGTCAGTCCACAAGATGAGTAAAAATGTCAAACTACACTAGTTAATGCAGAACTACAATGGAATTCCTAATTAAGTACATACAATAGCATAATAATACCAAGAGTAATATTAACCACAAGAGAGTCCATAATTAATACCAAAGGTATTAATAACAATTAGAGCAGCCTTTTAAAGTGCTGCTGTGAGGTGTTCGTAGGGGTTGGCATGCAAGTCAAGCTGTGATTAAGGACAAAATGGACAGAAATACCGATTACTCATTTTCAGGGAGATTAGTGTCCTGTAGCAGAGAACATCTAGGGAGTTCAGGACCAATGATAAGATACATAGCTACTCTGTTGTTTTGTCTCATATGACACCCTTGACTAAATTCCACTTTTTATTACCCAAGCAAAAACTAGCCCTGACATTAGTAATTTAAGCAGGGTAGAAACGAAAAGAATAACTGGTACAGAAATTGTGTGAACCTTCGCTTTTCAAACCTTCCCTTTTAAAAATGAAAAGCACACAAGAATGGGCAAAGCCCATTATTTCTTTGCCAACATAGAATCATAGGACTGGAAGGGACTTAAGAGGTCATCTAGTCGAGTCCTCTGCACTCACAGCAGGACTAAGTATTATCTAGACCATTCCTGACAGGTGTTTGTCTAACCTGTTCTTAAAAATCTCCAATGATGGAGATTTCAGAATCTCCCTAGGCAATTTATTCCAGAGCTTAACCGCCCTGACAGTTAGGAAGTCCAATCTAAACCTCCCTTGCTGAAATTTAAACCCACTGTTTCTTGTCCCATCCTCAGAGGTTAAGGAAAATAATTTTTCTCCCTCCTCCTTGTAACAATCTTTTACATATGAAAACTGTTATGTCCCCTCTTAGACTTCTCTCCTCCAGACTAAACAGACCCAATTTTTTCAGTCTTCCTTTATAGGTCATGTTTTCTAGACCTTTAATCATTTTTGTTGCTCTTCTCTGGAATCTCTCCAATTTGTCCACATCCTTCCTGAATGTGGCACCCACAACTGGACACAGTATTTCAGTTGAGGCCTAATTAGCTCAGAGTAGAGCGGAAGAATTACTTCTCGTGTCTTGTTTACAACACTCCTGCTAATACAACCCAGAATGATGTTTGGGTTTTTTGCAACAGCATTACACTGTTGACGCCACAGCACTCCTTCCTAGGCAGCCATTTCCCATTTTGTATGTGTGCAACTGATTGTTTCTTCCTAAGTGAAGTACTTTGCATTTGTCCTTATTGAATTTCATCCTATTTACTTCAGACCATGTCTACAGTTTGCCCAGGTCATTTTGAATTTTAATCCTATCCTCCAAAGCATTTTTAACTGCTCTCAGCTTGGTATCATTCACAAACTTTATAAGTGTACTCTCTATGCCATTATCTAAATCATTGATGAAGATATTGAATAGAACAGGACCTAGAACTGATCCTTCCCAGACCCCACTCGTTACATCCTCTCAGCATGACTGTGAACTTGAGTGACTCTACCCTCTCTCCTATTTAACAAAAGAAAAGTTGACCAAATATACACAGTATTAGAACACATGGGGATGCTCTCTAACACTGTGTATATTTTAGCTATTCTAAATGGTTGGCTACAAACCATTAGATAAATATTTTCAAGATGAACCCTAAACATGCAGTTGGAAATCTTGCAAGGAGAGTTAACCATGCTTCACAGTAGAGGAAGAAGTGCTAACCTAGAAGTCTTTTTCTGACCAAGAGTGAATCGGATGATTTTGCTTTGAGATGAGTCCCTGGGTGATACACTGTATGACAGGGAAGAAAAAGCAGAAGAAAAAGAGTGAGCAAAGAGGAAACATTCAAAAAAAGCTAATGAGCTGAGCCAGTGATTTTAGAAAAGGGAGTTTTTCCCATATGTTTCACATGACAAAGAGCTTCTCCCCTGGCATAACTCCTCAGACTTGATTCATTTTCTATACTGTGTCTTAGGTTCATATACAGAACTGAGGTGCAGCACCAGCCTAGACTGACCTGGTTAGTATGTTACAGCAAAGTCAAGTTTCATTACTCATTTCTTTCTAACTTTTTGTTATATACAATGGTCTGAAGTAACTGATCAAACTGGCAACATGAATGAATACTACAGTTAATTCACAACTCTCCCAATATTCAAATTCTCAAGTTACATGTTTGGTTTTGATTGATTTTTTCTTAAATAACTTTAAGTTTAATGCAATTCATAGACTACTTTGCAGGCACCAGACCAATGTTCAGGTATTGAAAAAAGATCACTGAAACCAGTTCTTGTTGTTCAACTTCATTTTATAGTAATTATTCTGCACTGAAGTTTATGGTGATGTCATACAGCTGTTAAGAAAAATGGCTATGTACAATTACAGAAAAGTCCCTGCTTTGCTGAATAAAAAGAAATCCAGTTTATGCTGCAAGGCCAAAAATGGAACGAAGTTTGACAATTGTCCCACTTGGCCACACTCATCTTAAGGATTTATACTTCTGGTGGTGTGTTTGGTATTTGGAAACCAACCTTGCTGTAGCACTCAATTTAAAATTACAAACTGCAGAGTTACACTGAAAACAAATCAGTGCCCATATATTGAAAACAGGAGATAAAAGAGGTGTATAAGTATGTCTTCAGTGGTGCTAAATCCTGCTCACTTTACTCCTGTCAGGAGTTCTATTGCCCTCACAGGGGTATGCAGTCCAGTAGACAGAAGTACCCAGAATAGGTACAGCATGAGCATTGTCTCCACTATTCTGCATGAAATCTAACTTAGAAGGACCATCTCTGAGTATCAGAGGATAGTTCAATCCTCACAGCACATTCAATGCCTGGTCTCTCTTCTGGGATTGCCAACAACATGTCAGTTATAATGTGGGCATTTGTCTAATGACAACCAGAGTAAGACCATCAAACTCATTTCAGATAAGCCATGAAACAGCTATCAGATGGGTAATGATTTTTGGACAACAAACTTAGGCTGGATTTTGAACCAACAATAATGGTGAGGGTACTCCTCAATGGAGATTTCTTTTGTTTTCACCGGAACTCTTCAGCAAGGGCTTAAAAAAAGAATAAGACACAAATCACCATGCTTAGTGGAATTCCTCTAAAGATACGTTTAATATAAATTCCAGGCATCATCTTGGTAATTTCCTCTAGGCCATCATCCTGGGTTTTGTGTAAATGACTGTGGTACTGCCTGACAACTAAACCTAATGAAATGCTTTGCTAGCATAAAACAATGAAACAAAGCCACCACAATTAAAAAAACCCAGCTAAATCCTGCTTAGTCATGTATAAATTAATATTGCTGTCACAGACAGAACTTCATTATTACTTCTGTTTTGACTTCAAGAGGTGTGAAATCAATTGCTATGCAGCTTTCACCTTCTGATAAGCTGAGATGCTAAATATTTTCTGTTCTAAGGAGAAACTAATACAGAGGCTGTTTTTGTTTCTGAAAATGCCTTAAAACAGAAAAAAAATGGAGAAAACATCTCACCTTGACTGCATTTCTGGCTGTGCTTTTAATTGATGATGTGCAGCTTGCTGGGGCTGTTGGCACTGTGTTTGGGGTGAAGCCGGCATCTGTTGCTGTTGCACCCCGACTGGAGACTGGGATGGAGGCCCTGCTTGCTGGGATACCGTTGGAGGTTGCTGAGATGGATGGTGCTGCGGATGTTGTTTCTGTGGCTGCTGCTGCTGCTGCTTATACCGAGACAAGCTGAAGAAAAGTCCTAGAATGGCCTTTAGATTCCCATTCCTGATTTCTGCAAGGCAATTTTTTAAAAGTCACTTGTCATCTACCAATTTAGTTTCTTCTTACAGTACAATGGCTTATTTCAGCATTCATGCTGTTCATAATACTGCCTGAATTTAATTCCTTTAGGATACGACAGACTCCCTGCAAAACTAATTGGTATCACAGTTGATTAGCATTGGGCATCAACCACAAAGTAAATCAGTTATTTCTCCCCTACAGTGATTGCAGTGGATGTATTAGAAATGAAAGACATGTTGTGAACTGGTGCATTTTAATAAAGAATTCCTTTAAGCCAAAACTAAGACACAAAAATCAAATGCAATGTAGCAACATCATGCTGCAAATGATTTGCTGTAAGTTCTAATCCTCAAAGTGCATGATGGGGGAGAAACCACTCAGTCATACAGAATTGCATCATTTTCATTATGTTTGTCAAATTTATTTCAATTATGAAAATCTAATATATTTGAATTAAGAAATAGAATTAGTGCATATATTAGTGGCTATACTTAAACTAGATAATTGCTAGTCTGGTTTTTTCACAAGGCAATAAGGTATACACAGCACATCTGAAGAAATTAGCACTGAATTTGTAAATATTTAAGTTCCTGATAGTCACAGGTTCTATCTTGCATATTACATCTCACACACACACACAAGAATAAGGGTCCTGGGTGAAAAACTAGTATGAGGTTATGTACTATAATGCACATGCACAAGGAGTTGAATTAGGATTGCACAGACAACTTTAAAACTGGTATTTTCTAACTTTTGAGTGCTCCACTTTGCTGTCTTAACGTGTTTTTAACAAGGGGTTCAGAGTGAAGGAGGGGGCTCTGGGCTGGGGCAGGGACTGGAGTCAGGGGATGCAGGGTCTGGGTTGGGGTTGGGATGGGGGGTTCGGAGTGCGGGAGGAGGCTCCAGGCTGCTGAGGGGTTCAGAATGAGGGAGAGGTCTCTGGGCTGAAGCGGGAGGTTGGGGTGTGGAAAGGGGTATGAGGCTCTGGCCTGGCAGTATGAGCTCTGGGATGGGCACAGAAATGAGGAGTTCAGGGTGCGGGAGGGGGTTCTGTGGGTGCGGGGGCCACACCTCACCCAAGCTGCAATTGCAGGGAAATTCCTTCTTAGCCCAAGTGTGGACAGAATCTTGAGGAAATGTAGCGGCTAGAATCTAAGAAGTCTCTACTGAGAATGTGCAAATAGCAATTTTTAAAGGCTTTACCTTGACCAAATTTGGGCAGGTTTCCACAGAAACAGCAGGACATACCTTACCAAATATCAAGTTCCTGCTTCATGGCATGGGGACACTAAAAGTTGCCAGAATTTTTTAACATTGATTCAATAATTTTTTTTCTCTAACCTCGTTCTCAGAAATACATGAACTGTGCTGACAAAATATTTCAGAATAATTTAGTCTGAGGCAGACAGATACTCAGGAAGGAGAAATTCACCGCAAATGGTTAAAGTTCAGCAATTGATAAGCAACTGAAAACAGGACCTTAGGAGACATCAAGCAACCTTAATAAGCGGTGCTGCCAGCCCCACCTATAATTTGATATATGCGAGTGTATGTCCATCATGTGTTTATCAGAAGAGAAACCTGGATTTAACATTTTCTTAGAAACACAGAAAATAGAACCTTCACAAAAATATATCCTTAAAACAATGAAAAGAAAAAGAAAAAACAAAGAGAACCTCTTCTATACTTTGACAATATTTTCACATTGTCTATAATCTGCCTAAGCAAAATGTATCTTCTAAACAGGATACAAGAAAAATTATACCCACAGACTTTGGACTCAGTGCTGTTTCCCTGAAGCAAAAGAAAAACTTCCATTAACCACATAGGAAGCAGGTTATGGTCCTTTAAGAATAAGCAAAATATTTCAAACAGGCCTTTTAGAAGCACTTCTGGTTCTCTTATCTCGAAAGATGGACTGAGGTAATTCACCTGGCAGTTTGCCACTGGACTTTGTACACTGAGAGTACTTTAACCTCACTGTGTTTTGTCAGTGAGTACAGTCTGAATTACTTCCAGTTCAAACTCCCCTTCTCTGTTGTGTGTCAGTTTAAACACACATACCGAGTTATGAGAGCACGAGCATGTAAACCAATCATTTTCATTTTTGGCCACACACAAAAAAGAAGGGTTCTTTATTTATATTTTAAGTTTTAAACAAATATTGCCAGATGTTCTGGTTTCAGTGAAAGGCAGGGTTTTAAAAAGAACCCTCCCAATCTATTGATTGGACATTTCCATGCAGTGACGTTTATGCTGTTTGTTGCTTCTACTACCTTGACTTCCAGTTTTGAAAAGCTGCCAAGCTACTCTCTTTCTTGACACAACAAAAATATGCAAGATTCAGTGGCAAGGCAACAGGGAAACAAGGAGGTAAATTGATAGGCTAGAGATTATGTTAGTTTCTGGGACAATTAGAAATGAAATGTCAGGACTATACTGCAGCAGTTAAGAGTTAAAAAGTTAGTACATGTGGAATCTAAAAGATTGAAGCCAAGAAAGAAAAGAAGGAGAAAAAACACTGATTGAAGTTTTCTGCCTAATGCCCTAAAGCATCTGGCACTATGAGAATAAAATGAACAGATTTACAATTATCAGAATAGGCTACCCAGGTGGTTTAGCAGGAGCACTTTGTAGCACTACACAGCAGACCAGAATTCAGGTGCACAGATTGGTTCTAAACTCTAGGACTGACAAAGAGTGGGCCTCTTGCAGAGGCAATAGATGCAGCTCCTTGTGATGGGAGAGTGCTGTTCACATCATTTTTAGGAAATTTTCTTTGGCCAACACCAAGAGTCTTTGAAGGCAGCTACATCCCTTCTCAGCTGGAACAACAGGTGAGGCAGAGATAGGCTATTAAAGAAAACAAAAGGGGACCCTGCCAAAAAAAAGGGTCAACATAACTGCTTATAAAACAGGTCTGTGTGACCAAAAATTTCATGGGTGGACACTCTTCAGAGCCTATCCAGAAAGCCAACTGCACTACTATTTTCCTTTCAGTGGTGCTGTGTATGCTCTAGAAAAAATTAATCCCACCCGGGGAATAACATTAGAAGGTGATGTGACAACTCTACACGCAGAAAATCCTCTTGGATTAGGAGATTTAGCCATGGGGAAAGGAGAAAAATTGTTTAGTTTACCAAGAAGAGGTGGGAAACAGCAATGACAGATTTCCAGTAAATTCAAACCCACCCTGCAAAAACACAGACTCTGTTTAGGACTCTGTGTCAATCAAAGAGAAAGAAAAAACTGCAGTTGAGTGAAAGTAATTTAGCTACAGAAACATGAATTTCAGTACAGAGGAGGAAAAATATAGACACAGCCAAAATTAGGTAGTGGCTGTTCTGAAGACTAGTAAAATGTTTCCTTTTATCACTTTATGGCTTCACAATTTGTTCAGCTGATCTCTATCCAGCTAATCTATTAATTCAAGGTGGGGCAACTGCTATCTACAAAGAAAGTATTAGTTCCTACTGCACATACACAGCATCTGTAATCTGCAAAGCCTTGACAATTAGAAACACTGTTTGGAAAGTGGTGAGAATCAGTAGAAAGCTGGAATTCCAACAGGCCGGAAACTGGGTCTGCGTCAGTCCAGGGAATAGCATGGGCATGCATACAACGCTCAAACTGATGATGAGTAACAAGAGGAAAAATGGCAGTGAAAAGAGGAGACAAGGGCTCCTCCACATCTCCACAGATGCTTCCCCTTGTTAAACATGTACTAGCTGAGGTCTTAATTTGTAAGCTCTTTGGTGCAGGGACTGTCTTTTCGTCCTATATTTGTATGTTCCTTCCAGGATCCTGGTCCAGGCCTGGGGCTCCTAAGGTAATAGAAATAATAAAAGTGTGCATACATTGGAGCCTACTTCTTTAAGCGTAGCTTTACTTTGCTGAGGAGTACAAATAACACTTTCAGTCACAGTGAACTTCCTCCTTTTAGTAAAAGTATAGAAAAAAACATGGATTCACCCTAGACCAATCCAGAGGAGGCTTCATTTTATACATTTCCATTCTGAACTGATTATAAACTCCTACTTCCTCCTGGCTGAACATTTGCAAAGGGAGTAAATAAAATTATTTGCATTTGACCCATTGGATCTTAGCAACCTGTGCCCAACACTTTATTGGCTTGTTTGGTTATGGAATTGTTGAACAGGGTTCAATGTTTGTATTTGTTTTTTTATGAGATGCCTGCTTCCTGTCATGGTTAACACACATCTCCCAGAGTAAGGTTTCAATTTAATGTTGCTTTCAAGCCCAAAAATTTCAATCTTCAACATATTCTTTTTAGTAGTAGTATATTCAGTCCCTTACATGGAACAGTAAGACAGGTAATTCACTCCACTACTATTGTGGTAGCCATTAGTGGCATCACTTTGGCTGCCATTGAGTTTGTGCCATTGTATCCTTTGGAAACTGACTTGTGCTACTATGGAAGATACATAAATACTAAATTAGTAGAATACAATACCCTGGGATCTGCTGAGAATGGCTTGTGATCAGGTGGGAGAGCCTATCGACCTCTAAGGTTAGCTGAGTAAAGAATTTTACTCAAGACAATTTTCTCATCTCAGCTGGTTTGTCTGGAATTTTGTAACATATTGACAAAGTTACTTAAGGTGAAATGTGCATGGGAATGTCTCTTATCCAGGTTGAAAACTGAAGTTTATTGTGTAGAAGCAGTTCCTCTTTTCAGTTTTATCATCATATACTAACATGCAGGACTTCCACATTTAGAGGTTTTAGGCTGAATCCCACTCATTTCACTCAACTGAGTAGCCCGATTGATTACAAAGGGACTATTTGGGTGAAAATGGGAGACACCATTTAGCTCATTATCTTAAAGCTTCTCATCGGAGAGGAAGACGACTTCTGTTCCCTATGTTTGAATCCAATTTCGGGCACTTGGTAGGAAAGGATTGTTTACATTGAGCCAACTGTTCTCATATCATCAGAATACTATTTCACGTATTAATTGTCTGCTGCCCTGCTTTCTGCACATCATCATTATCAAGATAAATAAATAAAAAATTTAACACACACAACATTTTAAAGTGGCAGTTAAATCCTCATGTATTGCAATGAGGGAGAGCATCATCTTGTTATCCCCAGACAATAAGTCCTGGGTGCAAATGAAATGAAGGTGACTGAGAGGGAGATAAGGGGCCTTTAAGATCTTTTCCAAATCTCAAAAGAGCATGTTTAGTTTGAAGTGGGAATTGCACTACATCTCTCCTCCCTACAATACGGCATATTTCAATATGCTGTAATGGCAAGGTACATTTAGTGGACACTGCAAATGTTGCTGGCCACTTACGTTTAGCAGCTGGATGATGCTATATCTTTATTAAATTACTTGAATGTATTTTACAGTCAGACAACCTATGTACACAAGTTTCCTGATATATTTCATCCTCTGTGGATTATCTGGCGTGATGTTATTAAAATATACCCATTTTCAATAGGAGATGGTTAATTTATTTTAAGATTTGAAGGTACAGGGGTCACCATCCAACCAGGCCAAAAAAAATTCTAGGCTCACATCCAGAGCCTAGTAAAATATGAAGCTCTGTGAAAAGCAACTTCAGTGCAAAACCCTGAAACTGAGGCAAATGACATTAAATATGACTTTACAATTAGAAGAAGCAATTATTTCAGGTAATTATCACCCCAATAAAAATCCACTTTGGGGGGAAACAAATGTGGAACTAGTAGTTTGTGAGTACCAAACTCACCATAAAAATACTTCTAGTTAAACCACATTTATGTTAGGATCTTCCTTCTAAACAACACTGGCTGTCCTCTTATATCCTTAGGCTGCAGGAAGGCATCTGTGTTTTGCAGATAGTAATCTACTTTTCCTAAAGGGTAATTCTTTCTCACACACACTTAATTCAAAGTATGTGTCTCATATTCTCAATGTACGTAACAACACAGTATAACCCCAAAAAGAGGGAATGCTAATGTCCCAATTGTTTAGAAATTAAAAGAAATGCATCTTGTTTCTAAACTTTCTCACTTGGGTTCTGTGGTTAGCAGGAAGCTGAGAATTTTGTAGTCACTGCTCCTCCATTAATACTATACTTCAAGCATAAATACAATCAGCTAGTCTTCCACTAAGAGCATGAGACAGCTAGAAACCGAATATAATTATCCTTTTGGCATGAAGAGTTGGGAATCCCCCAGCGCTATGCACCTTAATGCTTACAGCCAGGAGATTTTGGTTGTTGGCAACCAAACATTCAAAGCCAAGAGAGAAAAGCTTTTCTATTCCAGCTGAGAGGGCCTGCAGCTCCTCTCTTTAAGAATCGGCAATCACATGATCAGACAGGCTATCAAATTCGTCTCGCGTTTTAGGCAACCACATCAGCAGAGAGGGAGAAATCACAGCTTTAAGTACGTAGGTAACTAAGTTATGCACACACATGCAAGAACTTGGCAAAGTAACCAGCTCTCCAACTATTTGAGAAGTTAAACTAAGAAAGTCATCTCACCTGAACTTGCAAAGCCGATTACTTGCTCTGGGAAATACTGTGGTAGGTGTAACCTAATACATTCAGAGTCTGACTTAACTGCTGCTTACTCTGGTTGTTGGCATCTGCTTGCTTTTTCAAACATACTTAAGTGAAAGTAAAGGTGAAACCTGATGTACCACATGCTGGCACTAGTCCGTGCAGTGGCTGGTTATCAATATAATGTGGTTGGGGACAAATGGTCTCAATGGGTGGACTAATTAAGTGGGGGGGCAGCGTCTAATTTTTTTATTTTTGTTTTGCTTTGTAACATTTGAATTTATTTCATTGTTACCTGCACTTATCGAGGCACATGTAGAAATGTACATGCTAAAGAAAAATAAATAGAACAGCAAAACAGAAGGTTCTTTTTAAACAAAGGTAACTAGACACCTTTCAATAGACATCCAACAAAAAACAATAAAACATTTTGTTTCAGGACATAACTACTAAAACATTTGTTTAAGAAAACCAGGCAAGGCATTTCGAGTTTCGTAAAATGTCAAGTCATGAGGTGTTAACAGTTTTCACTTTAAAATTAAAGCTTTGATTCTTTAGCAATGATACAATTAAACATTAATGTGGTAAAAAATATAGGCCCCGATCCCACACACATTTAAACACATGAATAACTTTATTTTTCAACCACACCGGGACTATTGCACTTATAAAATTATGCATGTGAGCAGATGTTTGTATGACAGGACTACATTATCTATTTAATTCTGTACTTTTTTCACATGCTGCTATTTCAGATATATATTTTTTTCACAACCATAAACACACAAGCTTTATTGTTTCAGGGTGTCATTTCTAGAACTCGGCTGGAAGGTTAGTTTGTTTGGTGTATGTGTTTTGTTTTGCTTTAAAAGAAGTGAATGAATCTAATCCCCACCCATTGATTATTTTTACAGTGAAAGAGTTAACAGCATTGAGTCCAGCATGTATTTTACTTACCTTCCACACAGTGGATGCGGAAAAGAAAGGAAAACACAACAGCACAAGTCCTACTAAACTCCAGTGATCCTGGGTGTATTTTTTTTTATTGGAAGAAAAGAAAACAAAATTTAAAGTCCCTCATTAAAAGATAAATTTTGGAATGACAGATTGACTCACCCTCTGCTGATAGACCCTGTATGTTTATTCCCTTGGCAGCCAAGAAACTCAGACATGCATCTATATTTTCAATCTAAACAAGAAAGGAGGAGACAAAAGAATACACGTTGTAGTAAATGTGACAAAGAGTTCTGTGACACCTTAAAGACTAACTAAAGTATTAGAGAATAAGCTTTCGTGGGCTAATACCCACTACGTCGTTGTAGTAAATGTTTACCTTAATCTACAGTCATTTTTTATTGCATACAACCTTTGTATCACAGAAAAAAACCCTTTGTACACTGCAATGGAAGAAAGCTACTTAATACTGAAACCATAACAACAGGAAAATGCCTAAATGATTAGACAATCAATCCTGTGTTGGTCAGGGCTCCTCTTAGTTTGTACTTGCATGGAGCAAGTTACTTAATACTGTACCCACGCAGGTCCAAGAAAGAGGATCGCTGCATCTCAGTAGAGGGCCAAATATAACATGCTAAGATTTTTGTCCTATGATAAAAACATGATACTGAAAATAAACATGGTGCCAAATTTGCCTGAGGAGAAGAGAGATTACCGCTTGCTCTTAAGCAGACAGCTGGCAGAAATTTCCAGTCATGGAAGCAGTAAAATGTAAGAATGGTGACTAAAAACCTCAGTTGGAATCCAGAAAATGTTTATTCACAAAATTCCCTGGATTTTAGAAATTACATACTGAAAAAGGCTGCAGTTACTCACAGTGGACCAAATTCACCCTCTTCAGGGGGTGCAGGGACCTGGTGCAATTGTGCTGAGGTGGAAGGGGCAGGATTTCAGTTGGCCTGACAGGGTATGCACATCCAGCTCTCTAGGGATCTATTGCAAGTTGTTTGGGAGCCATGATTATTTGCTAGGGTTTCCTACTGGAAATAATAGGAAATAGGGTGGCACTACTCCTGGAGGTTTCATCACATGACATAATCTATAATTAAAGATTAACCTTTGATTCGTGGATATTCGACAACCCTATTTTGCCTGTGTTCACTACCCCACAGTGGAGTGCTACAACTGCAAAAGTCACTTCACTAGACTGAAGTAGCCTCAGTGAAGCAGCCCCATACTCATCCCCTGGCCTGAGGGAACAGGATTCATCCTTCCCTTCCTTCCATGGAAATCACCACTTTCCAGTTGTATTACTGAGGCAGGGCACCAGGGAAAAAGTGTGCACCAGGACATTTACAGAGTTGATGAATGGTGGGATTTTCAAAGGTGCTGAGTTGTCCTGACTCCGCTCTCATTACACCAGGATGAAATTTACATGGACTACAGTGGGAACAGAATTATGCCAGTGACCAGTTCTTTTGAAAATCTCACTGTGTGAGTATGTCTACACAGTGGCTGAGAAGCCATTGTTGATGAATTTTCAGAAGGATCCCTTACCCCAGGATAACAGAATCCTCCTCAGAACCCTTGAGGAGCCCTCATTTTTTCACCTTTGTTGTTCCATTTCTTTTTTTGGAAGCCCCAAGCTGCAATGACCCATCCTCTCTTCACTTGCTTTGCCTGAGAGCTGAAACATTGTTCTTTGTGTTACTAAAGGAAGAGACACATACATGTAGTGTGCTCCCCTACCTGAGCAACATGCAGAAGGCCAAGCCTGAGTAAGTAAATTGTAATCCATCAGGGCTCCTTGCAGACCTCTGTATGAGCAACCAAAGAAGTCACTGGGCATTCCATGTGTAGATCCATTGTAAGATCAGACTGCCACATATGTTTCAAGATCATAAAAGACCTCTATTATAGTTATTATTAGGAGTATGGTAGGTAGCACGTGGGGGCCCAATTAAAGAGCTGTACAAACAGTAATAAGACAATAACTGTCCCAGAAAGCTCATGCCACAGGTTTACAATAAGATGCAAAAAGGCAGATGAAATGAACAAATTGGAAGGCAAATCAGTATTAAAATGAGAATGTTTCCTGACTGGCAATTGCCAGGAATTACAGCAAAAACAAGGTCATACAGAGGGATCTGTATAACTGTTTTACACACAGAAGATGCTGGACTAGGCTTTTTTCTTTTTTCGCATTTGCCATGCTGTGGGAAATCAGTAGCAGAGACAGAGCTGGACTCCTTCCATTTAGAGCCGGTACAAGAAATCAAGAGGCAATCAGTAGCCCAGTAAACAGTAAAACAGTTAATATGTAGCACATCTAGAGCTATCCATGTTCAAAGCAAATTGCAAACATTAATTAGTTAATCCTTACAATACCTAGGGAAGTATTATTACTTCCACTTTACAGGTAAGCAAACTAAGACAGAGGCCTCTCTCTGTAGTATTAACTACCCTTCCAAGCCTGATACCACACAGTTACCCCTTCTTGCTCATGGAGGTCCTGTTCTCAGGCTCCATCAGCTTCTAGTTGCCTTGTAAACTGCAGAAATTAAGCTCATAGGTCCTAGGAAATCTCTGGGATTCCAAGACCTCACTCCCTAAATCTGGCCTATAACCCCTGTCCTTTCAGGTAACAAGGAAGACTACACTGTGAAGTCATAGAATTTCCAGTGTAGGATTCCTCCCAACTGTAATTTTTTCCAATGACTTTTTTTAAAATGATTTCCCTTAATCAAGACAGCCACATAATCAGGATTGTACAAGGTTCACTGGGAGAATTGAAGAATAGATGCTCCATAACTGTCTAACCTTAATGCCTGTAGTAGAGTGCAATCCCAGAGCAGGCCCATGGTGCAGCACTGCATCAACCTGCCTCTTGATCCCTTCTGGGTTTTCAATAACTCTCTTGGCCTCTACCACAGCTCATTTGCTGAGGTGAGTTGACCCTCCAGCCTCAAAAGTCCACCCTTTCTGGGGTAATCAAAATCAAAAGGAAATGACCAAACTACCATATCAGACCTGTGCCAGGCACACAACAATCTTTGACCTCTCTTTTTCCAGCTCTGGAGCTCTGGTGAGTTCCTTTTCCCTCCCCTTAATAGCAGCGGTCATTGCATCTTTTGCCTCGGTAATAGCATAGTGGAAAATACATGCATCCCCTCTACCATGGGTTCCCAGCCCTCTCAACCTTAAATAATGGGACTATCTTTCCCCCATCCCCAAAGCTAAAAGATGACCCTACTTTTCCTTTCAGAGACTCATTCTATACTTGCTGACTTTCTTCTGGGCTGAAATATCTTCTCTTTTGGGACAAGGTGATCACAACCCTCCTTCCTGGGACTGTGCATTACTATGACAAGCTTCACCCAACCCCCTGCTTCTCCTTGAAACTCGATATCCACTGCCCTCCTTTCTGGGACTGTGCTGTAATCCTCTTCTTCCCCTGGGACAGCCCTCCTTCTTCTAGCTAGGCTACAGTCCTCACCGACCTCCCCAGCTCACCCTAAGCAGGGTTCTTGTACTGCGCCAGGGAGCCTCCTTCCAAGTCTCTCACAATTCCAGGCTTCCCTCCTCTCCCTCTCCATGACTGAACTCCACACAGTGTTTTAACCTGGTAAGCATTACACTCATCTGACAAACACCTGGCCACCATTCCCAGTTTAACTGCTGATGCTCCCTGGGAACACTTATCTTATTGGCACATACCTATAAGGGGAGAGCTGGCCAGGGCCCATTGGCACTAACTTAAAGAGGGCAGACTGCCTTGTTATCGTTTTATTCTTGCTCCAGAGGCTGTAAAAAGAGCTTAACATGACATAAGTAAACTCTCAGTCTTGTACAAGGAATGAATGGGAAATGATCCATACAGACGTTGCCATTCTCGGTACAACTGTAGTATGAAGAGAAAATTAGATAAATAATTATATAGAATACAGATGAATGGAGTATATTACATGAACTGCACAATAAGCTGGATTAGAGTCAAGAAATAGTAAGGAACTAAATGCTCTAAGACAGAGAAATAGCAGAGAGAGAAGGAAGAGGTAAGATATAAAAGGCTGATTACAAAAGATTGCAGAAGCAAGCCTTTATGCCAGGAGATAAAATATGATAAGACGACAATATACCGTTGGAAGGGAAGGAGTTAGAAAATACAACAGAGGCAAAGATATAGCAAAGATGCCTAACTGATATTATTTATATACTACCATTAATTTTGTGGTGATTTAAAAATAAGAAAAGTACATGACAGCATGATATGAATAATTAATATGATTTTGGTATATGGAAATAGAGGTCAGCATGGAAGGAAGGAAAAGACTTAAGGAATCAGAAGGAAAATGTAACACAGTATGGAGGGTAAAACGACAAACTTTTAGTTTGTAGGGACTTCAATTAGTTCCCATGTGTGGATTACTTGGTATAAAATGAGTTTGTGATCTCTGTTCAGGTCCAACATAGATGTGTTTAGATTACACTGGCACCTGTTTGCAAACTTGAGAGGTAGCAGCCACTGAATAGTCCTCCAGATACTCCTACTCCAGATACTTTGTTTCCTAGAGAAGGTAAGGAAGGAGTCCACCCCAGTGGGGCTGCATGAAGGAAGCTGGCTTGCTTAAATATTAAATATGTTAACATTTTAACATTGTAAAAAATTGGAAGAAAGGGGACACATTTCAAACAATGTCCAATATAGGAACAGTGTGATTCTTTGTGGAAGACACCCTGGGTGAAGGAACCAAGGCTTGGTTTATCACACCGTGCTATGAACTAGACAAAAAAGCATGAGGATTATTTAAATACGAAAGTGTCTAGCAGTTGTGACAAAGTCAGGCTGGACAGCTGCAAGAGGATAGCACTGTTTCTTGTCATCAGTCAGGTTTTCTTCACTGGTTCCCCCTGGAAGGCAGGGCACGTGTGCCCACTTCTTACAACAGTCACAGTGGACCATCACGCCTTTTTTGTGTGTGTGCGTGTGCAAGTATCAGCAGTAGTTGTCCTCACTCTCTGACTCTTCATTAAAAGAACTGCTATTTTTCTTCTAAATGTAGTTAAAACCTCTTGTGTGGTTTCTATAGTACTGATGTCTTTATACTGTAAATATGTTTCTTTAGGATTAGTGGTCCACAGCTGAGTTCATCACTTTGTGGAAGGCAGATATGTTAGCCCTAGAATGTTAAAGGCTTTTTTTCTTGAGAAGGGGTTAACTCAGGTTAATTAGAGTCACCTGAATCCAATTAAGGGCTGTCTGAAACCTTTTAAAACCCCTCCTCCAGTGAGAGAGCCAGAATGAGAGCCACCCACTGACCAGCTGTTACCAAGCAAGCAGCAGTAGGGAAGTAGCTTCTCTAGGAGGAGAGGCAGTAGTCCTTCCCATAGAGGAAGCAGACAAGCCCACCTTCTAGCTACGGGAAGGACTGACACCCCATCTCAGCAAGGAGGCGGGGAAAGGTATCACCCTTTGTTTGGGTCTATGGGACTATTTCCCTTTTTTAATGGAGAAGGAGCACCCTTTAGGTTTACCCTCAGGACTTCCCTGAAGACACAACAAAGGGAGCACCAAAGGGGGAAAGGAAACTCTGCCTGAGTGGGACTAATTACCCCAGACCCACCATCGCCAGCAGGGAGAAATACTAAGGCTGGTGAGAGAAAATAGGTGCCTTGCCACACAGTATAAACACTTGATGAATTTTGGCTATAAAAAGTACTAAACACAAGACTCTGAATCTCCATGGTACTAATATTAACACATTGTAAAAACTAATTCTTAAATGTTTATGTATTACTTTTTTCCCCAATAAAATAATTTGGGTTCATAATATTTGAGTGTAGCATAAAAACATTGTAATAATGGATATTAAGGAACATTTGTTCTGTATCTTAGGCTATGTCTGCACTAGAGAGCTTACAGCGGCACAGCTGTACCAATGCAGCTGCGCTGCTATATCTCTTCTGTATGCACCCAATGCCGGCGGGAGAGAACTCTCCTGTCAACATAATTAATCCACTCTCAATGAGCGGCAGTAGCTATATTGGACTCTAGTGCTTCTAATTTATTTCATTCTGGGGATGGAATATTCAGGCCCCTGAGTGACATACGTTTTGCGAACATAAGTGGTTGTGTAGACATAGCTGTAGAGACAGAGCCAATACAGTCTTTTGTGGCAATTGTCATGGCATTTTTCTAGGAATACCAATGTAGCTAGGACTACGAACTCTATGCAAACTATCTATGTAAAACAGTTGTTGCTTCATGCAGACATATAGTTTTTGCACCTAGAGTAATGGAGGTACAGAGGATTCTGAAGTGGCATGGTAACAAGATTGCATACGTGTAAATGTCTAGGGTGGAAGTAAAGTTCCTGAGTAGATTACAACTAAGAAAGCACCAGCTTGTACACCGATAGAAATCTAATGACATTGCATTGCGCCGGCTCTCAGCAGAGCATGTGTAGCCGACTCCTTAAAATTACACTGTTTCAATGACTGCTTGTTGTTGATTTCGGAGGGACCCTTCTGGGCCAAGCCCATATATTGTTTAATCCCTTAGGGCAGATGGGAGGTTGTTGATTTGCCAAAAGGGAGTGTGTATTTTCTTTTCGCGTGAGCCATGACTGGCTTTTGGCAGCAGCTCTGATTTCTCAGTTGCTCTGCCTCTTGCTGCAGGCAACATCTAACCCAGCAGAGGAAAAGGAGAAATTGGAAGTTTCTGAAGCTGGATAGGCACAGAGGGGAGGGACAGGTAGTAAATGGGAGTACAGTCATCCACTGCAACGATCAACATGTGATTTGCATTACTTGCAATTTGAAAAGAACAGCTACAGATCAAATGTCCAAAAAACAAAAGTGACTCCCCCAACCACCAATACCACCCTCGCTCCCCAAAAGAGCCATAAGTGTTGCTCTTCAGAACACTATACACAAATCGTTTTTTACAAGGAGATGTAGCATATTAAGTGTCCGTGGCATGGTCAGCTGTACAATACTAATTCCACAACACACAGGACACTTATTTGTTCTGACATTTCCTATAACTCAACACAAATCAGAGGACAGTTGATTCTAACCCTGAAAGGTCCTGCCCTTATATGGAAAGTTTTAATTCTAAAACTCCACTGGCAACAAGCAGTGTAATAAAGAAACTCCACAGTCATCAGATAACACATTGTCATAAAGAGTTATAAATATGAACTTGGAAAAACGTAGGGAGCTCAGGCAAACTATACAGAGTTTGGAGAGTGGGTAGGATGGAGAGCTGGGGTTGGCAGTTCTACTTCCCCATATTTAGTTAAAGTTTATCTTTATAAAACCTGATTAATCCTTGTTGCTTAATTGTTCCGAATGCTGCACAGGGTAATTTACTTAACATGTGAACTTCATTCTGCATAAAGTTATTTTACTTTAATTGCTCTAGTGATCATCTTTTCCCAAATTCAAACAAAGCTTCTTCTGTCACTTGAGGGGGAAAATAAATATTCTTTGTCATGATTTCTCCTTTCTTCTAAATTAAGTCAGGAGAGAAATTTCTCTTTAATCGACAATGATGTAAAAGCCAGGGATTCTGTTCAGAATAACTTTGGAGAATAACCCTAAACCACACATTCTGCTGTTTGCACTGCAAAGCAGCTGGAAAGCCGGTTTAACCAGCTACCCGAGTACTCCCTATACCTAAGGGACTCTCTGGGTGGTGTACGGGACATGACTGCAAGAGAAGGGGTAGAGGTCAGAAAATCTTGTGTCCAAGTGATCAGTAGCTACCAGAATGGACGCATGGGGCAGTGCACAGCCAGGAGCAACTTAGATCAGCCATCCAGCTGCTTTAGGCACTGGACAGGGGCCAAAGTGGGGGGGAGGGGTATGCAAAACTGACACAAAGTATCTTTGCACCATTTACCATTCTGACATGATCCAGGATGTGGCCTGTGGCCTCGTATGTTTGTCACTACCCTAATTTTGCATTTACATACAATTTGTAGTGTAAATATTTTTCCCTTTACAGTGCGAGCTAATTCCCATATCACTCATTTTTGGGTCGAGCTTGTAGAATTTCTTTTTCAGGGTACTTATCCTCCTCACCATTTATCCTCCTAGTCTTAGGAGTCAATACTAATTTGAAATCTTAATTTGTGAAGCCTGCTCTCCCAAAGAGGAACAAGCTGTGCATTTGGGGGGCTACCATCAGTCTCTCCTCCACAAGGTAGTAATAAACATTACTATGCAAATGCGTAACTTCTCATCTACTGATCTTGCAGTGCTTTACAAATGTAGGCAACCTTCTCTTCCCCCCTCCTTCCTCCTCCTGCTTTTTACAGATACAGTAATTGAGGTATGGAAAACGTCCTTGAATTTCTTCTGTATAAGGGGCAAGAATAATAAGGTTTTCTGATTCCTATTTGTTCTCATGCCTCTATTGCTTTCCCAGGTACATGGCCCAGGACTATTCTTGTATGTCGAAAGGTGCTTTAGAATAGCTCTGCACTTCTGTGGCTATTTGTGTTCATACTTGCTAGAAGATTTTGTGCTTGTAATATGATGTTAATCCCAATTTCTATTCTGGTCTGTGTTAGGGGAAAAAAAAGCTGCCTGGTCAGTATAGGCAGAACAAGGCAAATGGTACTAAAAATGCCCCAGTAAACATGTAAATAAAGACCCATCTGTGGGCACAGATCTATGTTGAACATGGACTACATTTGACAGAAGCCTAGACATGGAAACTCAATCCACAGCCACGCATACATACAGCTTTGCCCAGTAAAAACAAGAGGATAAATTGTAAATTGTGCTGCCCTTGCGATATGCTGAGACACAGCACTTTTCCCCCTAAACAAACGTCAAACGCAAACTCTTACTATAGGTTTTCTCCCTCAGAAACTCTACCCTCAATTTTGTACAGCACCATGAGTTTGGCTTTTATGGAATGCCACTAGAATTATTCATTATTTCAAACTAAGTTGTAATGCCTTCAATCTCAGTATTTGGGACAGTAAAAAGTTTTCAATCTTATCTGTAAAACCTTCAACAGAAGAAGAAAAATGAAGCATTTTTAAAAAGCTCAGTGCCCTCTCATGGCACACAATGACAGAACACAGAATGAAGACCCCACTCCTCACGCTGAATTATATCCCCAAACCTGTTTGTTCTAGTAAAACACATTTCAAGGCCACAGTGTTATGATTAACAGTTTACTTCATTACATAAAAAAGCAATTAAAAGACAAACAAAAAAGTTACATTACAACTGTCAATTCTTAAAATCCTGTCAGTTTTGTTTCAGACAAAGTTACCTCCGTATTTGTATTATTCCTTAAAATCTTTCCTATACGTTGTATAGGAAACGGCAAGGAAAAATGGAAAATACTGCTTGCTCTCAAAGGATATAAATGATATAAATAATATTAACTTGCTCAAAATGCACCTCTTTTCTGTATAAATATTAATATATGTTCATTTTTGCAACCTAATACTATCAGTCCAAATTTAGACAGGCCAATGAATATTTTGATGGGAATGTCCCAAAAAACTAAGTTTAGGGATGTTATCAGCAAAAGAGCTTGGTGCTGACAGAACAGTTTCACAGTGTAAAGGCAGGATGATTGATGCTGGGTCTGTATTTAGAAGGTACAGAATCTGAAGACATAAATCATGTGCTGCTCACATTGTTCTTATGTAAACCACAACATACATGGTTGGCACCAAATCCCCACCAATATTTGATTTTTTTCTTTCCACAAACATATTTGCAGCTGCCAAATAGCACTAGAAATGTATTCACTAAGCACCATGGAGAAAGCTCTGATTCATGATGTCTAAGTTTCTATTCTCTTCAAAGGGCATTCTTGTATTCAGAACGGTTTTGGGCAACCCAAGCCAGGATGTCTTTTCTGATTAAAACTTATAAAATATGATTCTGTGTGTGGGGAGGAAGAGGCAGGGAGTAAGGGTAAAAAGTCCTTCCCTTTCATCTATACATTCAGCTCTCAAAGGTCTCCAGCCCAAGCCTGAACAACTAGATTGGAACTAAACAGCCTTTTAGTCCAAGCCCTGTAAGCCTGATTAAACTGACACAGGCCAGCTGTGGGAGTTTAATTGTAGCGTACACATATGCTAAAGGCCCAATCCTGCAACAGAAAGATTATGAGTATCTTCAACCTTGAGTAGGTCTGATCATGAGAAGTGCTACATACTCACAGCTTCAATGTTTGAGAGGTCAAAGTAGTGCACTAGGTCATTTCGCTTATCCTTTAAATTCTTTGCTCTGATGATAAAATGACGATGATTTGTTAAACAAGGAAATGTGTTCAACAAGCACAAGACACGTATCAACAAAATTCCTGCCCAGAGCTGGTCTCAACCTAGTGCGTAGTGGATGTTTGCTCGTAACACAAACTATGCAAAAATGGCAGTCTCTCTCTGCTTAGGTGTGACTCAGGACAGGAATAGCAGGCTTGAGGTCAAGATTGAGATGCCATAACTAAGCTGCATGGCTCTAGCTAGTCCTATCAAGGTCTCATTTTTGAGCGTTAAATATTCAACCCCAAAATAGGAGAAATGTCTCAGGAAATACCCAAAGCATTGATTAATCTGCTCTCAGTCTCCATTAGACACTGAAGCAAAGCATGATTTATAGCCAATCAGAGAAAATTGGCCCTTTCTTAAACAAAGAATGGGTACTTCTCCCCAATAATTGTGGTTCTTTGAGATGTGTAGTCCACATGGATTCTGCTTCTGGTGAATATGTGTCCTGTGCAAATGAGGTCAGATACTTTTTGGCTAGCAATGTCCATTGGATCCTTGCACCTTGCCACCCAAGGGCATAAAAGGCAGAGTGGACCCAACCATCCCTCAATTCCTTCACCAGTACAGAATCCTGTATCTATAGGACTATGTAAAAGCAGAAAAAGAATGGATTTTGGAATCCACATGGACAACATATCTTGAAGAATCATAGCTACTGTCACATAAGTAGCTTTCTTCTTCAGAAGTGACAAAGAGTCCTGTGGCACCTTAAAGACTAACTAAAGTTTTAGAGCATAAGCTTTCGTGGG
>ML677332.1:24115516-24438563 GCA_007922305.1 Dermatemys mawii
GGCACCTTAAAGACTAACTAAAGTTTTAGAGCATAAGCTTTCGTGGGGTAGTACCCACTTCGCCGGAGGCATGCATCGAAGTGGGTACTAGCCCACGAAAGCTTATGCTCTAAAACTTTAGTTAGTCTTTAAGGTGCCACAGGACTCTTTGTCACTTCTGCAATTCCAGACTAACACGGCTACCCCTCTGATTCTTTCTTTTTCAGGTGATTGGCCTCATGGATCCCAGTTCTGGTGACTATCAAGCAGTGACCTCATAGGTAGGAAGTGGATGATAGGAGTCTTATGTAAAAAAAGGACTGGAGGACAGCTGTACCAAAGTGGGAATCTGATCCTGAAGCCACAGTTTAGTAGTAGTGCTGGGTGACAATGTAGACTAATCTCTGTGAAGCTGTCCAGCAAATTTTTGAAAAAGGCCACAGAAGCTGCCTGAACCTGGATGGTCTCTAAACTGCATGGACAGATCTAACCTGGCTATCTCATAACAGGATCCAGTACAGTTAGTTATCCATTTAGACAACCTTTAAATAGAAGTGGTTTGAGCCTTAATCCTATCTCTAAAGGCTACAAAAGTGTGGAGGAGCTCATGAGGGATCTTGTCCTGTCCAGCTACTATGAAACAGCCCTGCCCACATTAAATTACTGCAATTTTCATTCCTCTGATTTGAGTGGTTTGGGAAAGAAACTGAGAGGTGTACCAAATGATTTAAATGCAAATCAGAAATCATCATAGGCAGGAACTTGAGGTGCAGCCAAAGAGGCACCCTATCTCTACGAACACTGCGTAAGGGGAACCAGCCATAAGGGCCTGAATTCCCCACACTGATGTTATGGCTATTAAAAAGGCAGTCTTCATAGCCTTCAAAGGTAAAAAGAGCAAGTTTCTAGGTGCTCAAAGGGAGGTTCAATTAAGCCAGATAACATTGTGGAGGGCGTGGCTCCAAGAATAAGGAAACACATGCATGAGAACTTTTAGGAATCTAGCAACTGTGGGATGGGAAAATATGATACGACCCTGAATAGAAGAAGGATGTGCTGTTATTGCTGCTAAATGTATTCTTAGGGAGCTGATGGATAGCTCTTAATATTTTGGGGTTAGCAGATAGTTCAGAATAGCAAACATGGGTGACACTGTACTTCCCAAATAGAAAATCTCTTGCATTTTGCTGCATGACAGCTCAAAACAGTCTAGCAGAGCCTTTCCGGCTATGTACAGAGATGTCTGGACATGAGCTGAACAACTTCTTCTGTGGCAGCTCTCTAGTCTGCATCCAGACTGTCCGATGTAATGATACTGGATCCAGGTGTATGTCCGAACATCCATTTTACTAAATGATATACAGTAGAGCAGGTAGTGTGATCAAAGTTTGTCGGGAGACAGGTTCACCTGCTCTGAGTACCGAAACTGTCTGGGGCTACCATGATCACTGAGACTGAATTTTGTCTGAGTTTCCTCAAGATTCTCAATATTAACAGGATTGGTGGGTAGGCCTACATGAGCTACGGTGCCCATGAAATGAGAAAGGCCTGTGACAGTGAACCTGGAATCAATCCCCGGGCCTTGTGTGCTCCAGCAGAAAGACCCTGAAGCAGGCCTTCCTAACTTTGTGTCTTCTTGGAGGAGGAACAATTGAACACATCAGGAATGTGAGCGTTTACCCAGACTAAAGAGGCACTTTAAGTGTCCATCATTCATCTGATAGCCGCCTTCAAGAAGGGCAAATTGTCAGTCCTGGGGACTGTGACAACTGGTCTATAACTTTTGCCTGCTTGGAAATTAACCACGAAAATAGGTCAAGCTATTTTAAAAGAAGAATGTTATAAACAGGTGCAAGAAAACCAGACAGAGACTGAATTAGTCCAAACAAAAAGGGCCTACTGACAAGGGTCGAAGACTACATAAAGATTGGACTTAACATTACCTATACCAAATTTGGCCTTACAGAAATGGATTTAATTGAATGAAACAACAGGATGAACTACACTACCCCATTCCTCTCTCCCACCTTTTGGGGTCCTTAAAAGGAGATTTTGAAAGAGCATCATATATAAGTTCAGCTTATCAAATTTCATCTCAACTTCCTCAATCCCAATTAGACACAGCAGACCAGACCGCAGGGTTTTCTTCCCGAGAGGAAGGCCACCAGGCCTTGCTGTTGTTTAAGGAACTTTATTTTCACCTGAGAATCCTGAAAGTCATCATATCCTCATGATATCCAGTCCTCAGCCCATAAGTGGTGACACAATTGTCAGAACTACAGAGGCACATAAGATCCTGTTCTGGTCATCCTCCCCCTTGGTGTTACTTTCACCTCCACTATTATTTTTCCTCTTAACCCCTCTCTCACTCAGCTTTTCAACAGATTCTGAAATCAACTGCATTACAAGCATTACCAGATCCAGCCCTGCTTTGTCTGAGGAGAAAGGACCCAAATCAGATGATGCCCTTGACTGTAATGTGAGCCTGGGTTCAAGCAACAGGTACTATTGCTGACTTGCCAGCCTAAAAATCCATTCATTACTGACCAGCCATCCACTGTTCCAAGATCATAAAAAAAGTCATTTCCCCCATCAGTTCTATCCTGTATTTCCTTCACCTTCTGCCTGTCTATTGAAAACAAGAGACATGAATGTACTTCAGACAGCAAGAGTGAAATTAACCCTTTCCTTTCCAAAGAAAAATGTGTTAATAAAAAAAAAGAGACTGACTTTTTGCCTCCAAAAGAGGAGAGATTTTAATAGGCTTTTATTAAGTTTGTTTTGCGTAAGTACTCAGTTTTAGTTTCAATATCAATGCTTGTTTTGATTTCTTGCATTTGATTAATGAATGAATTCTTTTGGATGTATTCCAAGCAGTCAAGTAAACCAGGTCTCTGTAAAAAAAAAAAACCAAAAAAAAAAAAAAAAAACCAAACCTTTCTAACACTGTTTTCATGGTGAACATATATAATATGTTTCACTCTTCTGACCCATCAGATCCATACAATAGGATTCAGCCACAGCAGCCTGGGTCCCAGAATCAGTGATATCCCCAAATCTATAATAAATTTTGCCCCCTCCTTTTTTTTGTGATAGTGGGCATCAAACAACTAAAATTATACTAACTACATTAACTATAGAAACCATGAGTTAGCAACCACTAACTAGCCTAACAAGAGATTGCACAGTGCACTGAGTAAAAGGACACCACAGAGGTTCCATTTCGCTGCCATGGATGGTAAGAAGGAACTGAGGGTCAGCTGGGCCAGCTCTGCCTTTTATTTACTTGGGTGGGGGTATAGGGAGGCACCAGAATTTCCTGGGCGCTGGTGTGGCTCCAACAGACATTTCAGCCAAAAAGACTCTGTTCTATGGTGCATGTAAGAACAATCACTATAAGAACCACCAACCTTTAAGTTACATATAAAAAAAAATCAAACTGGAATTAAGAGCTTAGATGCCTGCAGAAGGCATGGAAATACATGGTACTGGTTACCATACACAGTGTTTTTCATCCCTATCCAGGAACTCAAGTACTGAAGGATTCGATATATCAATCTGTAACCTGAATGAGTAAAATTAATTCTGAAATCAAACGTTGAAACAAGAACTATAATAATCACATGAAACATTTCCTCTGGCTTTAGAATTCTGTCCTCTAAATAAAACATTTTCTATTTGCACGTTGCTTTGGGCCAC
Organism: Dermatemys mawii; assembly: GCA_007922305.1. Lineage (NCBI taxonomy): Eukaryota > Metazoa > Chordata > Testudines > Dermatemydidae > Dermatemys > Dermatemys mawii. The sequence goes on from ML677332.1 coordinate 24,119,195, forward strand.
TTTCTTTATTTAAATAAATTGCTTATTTCATTTTCAAAATTAAAATAGTATGTATGGATTAATTTCAAAGAAGGAAAGACCATCATGGGCCAAATCCTTAATTGGGGTAAAATGACGTAGCTCCATCCATCTGATGATCTAGAACCATGTTCTTCAATATTAATGGGCTAGATCAAACATCTAGGCTCAAGCCAGTGTAGGGAGCAATTTGTAGCTACTCACTCCAGCAACAGCTCTTGTAAGAATACACTTCTCTGAAGAACACAGCTCTTCTCTTCCATGGTGGCAAGAGAGGAGGAGTGTACTGTGACAGCCAATTACCAGACACAGCATAGCCTCCCATCATGGCTGGCAAATGTGTGTTTGGGGGTGGAAAGGAGCGTAGAATCCATGGCTCTACTTGCTCTGTGCCCACTTACTTGCTGGGCTGGCAGAAGAGCGAACATTTTGGGTGCACAGTCCCTGCTCTCTTTCCTGTGACTGGGCCCAGCAACCAGGTCCTACACAGTCTCATTGGGGAGTGCAAGATCTTATTCCTCCTCACTCTCCACTATAGCTGCATAAGCCTGGACAAAGGCACAGTTTAGATTTGGGATTTATAAAAATAATTCCAGCCAAACACCAGAGAATAAACTGTCCTGGATATACATCACAGCAGCTTTAGAGTAAGACTATTTAATTACTTAAAATAACCAAATTAAACATACTTACACAGAGAGAGTGCATCAGCAGAAGCCTGAAATCAAAGATCTACAAACAGACACTAACAGAGGTAAAAGCTAATTTCTCTAGACTGGATAATCCTTTGTCAAAAGTATGACCTGCTTTGGATATTTGAGTGTGAAGAGCTTAGTACTAGGTATTCTATAAATAGAGACATATTCAAATAGAGACAGAAGCCTAGGTTGCAAAAGAAACAGTTCTATAAACAGCTTCAGCTACTAAATTACAAATCTGACACAGAATGTTTGTCACCTTCTGGTTTAGTGTGAAGAGTTTCATGACTTATCTCACTACACATTTTTTCTTATGGATAAAGAAAATAGGGTTTCTGTTCAGAAAGTAAAACCATTGTGTGGAATTCAGAGAACAGGATCTGAACTACGTAAACACAAGCAGGTATCTCTTGCTGTCAACATATGCTTTAAACCTACATGCCTCAGATCCATCCTCTTTAGAAAATCTACATAGATTTCCCCATAGCTGGGGCTCAGAAAGGGAATGAATTAATCTGGTAAGGGGAGAAAAATTTATAGCGACAATTTATTTCCCATCAGATTGATTCCCTAGCCCCTTGTTTTTAATTTTTTCTTCCCTGCAAGGAAGCTTAAAAAAGCCCTTTGCCATAAAGGCCAAGTGAAAATAATGTTGAGGACCAAAGACAAGTAATGTATCATTAAGAATCTGTCCTTAATTCACTCTGCACAATTCAGCCTGAGCACAATTTCCAGTTTTGAGATCAAATTCAACCATGGTGCAAGCAAGTGAACCACACTGAACTTAATAGTGTCTGTTGCACCTACCAGGGTCTCAGTAATAGGCAATTTTACAAAACAGATATGCTATAATATGTAGGCACAATAAGATGCGTTAAGAACGGCTTCATCTCTGATGTCCTTTCTGGTTTTTTAGTTTATGTCAAAATCCTAGTCTGGTGTTAAACCTTGAATTGTTATAATAAATTCATTTTCTCTCTTATACTTTTCTGGTTGCATTAAATAATCAATTTTTAAAATAAACGAAGCAGCCAAAGAATAAAATCATAGCCGTCAAAATGTGAGTCATTTTTATTGGGGAAAAAGTTTCATCTATAGAACATCAAAGCTATCACCAGGAGTTTGACACATGTTGAGCATGCATTGGCTTACTCCTGGGAAGAAGACCATTCCAAAAAGTCCCCTTTCAATATAGCAAGATGCCGAAACTCATGCACACTGCAGCAATGCGTTTGTTTCTTTAAAGGACAAAAGGTAAAAGAAAGCATCCTGTGCACTTTCCAAGTGAGGACCAGGGTGGCTCTATTTTTTTTAGACCCCTACTGTGATCAATAGAGACTGAGGCTACCTCAAAAAAATGCAGTCTGAGACATTCCCATGCTCAATACTTAGCAAAGTGTCTCAGTATGCAGTTGAGGGGGTTACGCTAGTGGCTACTATAGTAAGTCTGGCACTGATCCAGGTAATGCTTTTCCCTTCTGACTAACATACAGCTGCGCTGAAAAATACCACACTATGCTAAAGCCAAAAGATGTCCATTTGTTACTATAGGAACATCAAACAGATGTAATATTTAAACACAAACTTACTGAGTAACAAAGTCAAGGTATTAATAATGCCTAACAAAAAACAAGACACAAAAGTTCCCTGCATCAGATTTCAGATTTCTCAGGACAACCTTAGAGAATTATTTGAAAATACACATCTTTATTTAACCATTGAACTATGATTCCAAGAAATCCTGTGCCTGCAAGTTATGGAGAAAAAAATGTTTGTGATGCTTTTGATCTCTTCTCCACTGCTGTGTCTCTGAATTAACAGCACATTGCTAGGCAGAAGAACTCTGCATTGGGAAGGGAATGCTCAAGTGACTAGACCCCCTCAAAATGAGAAGTTCTTGGGAGGGGCACCCTCAGAAGATTTATTGCAACCAGTCACGCTCAGCTAGACAACAATGGCATAAAAGTGTTTGGAGGATCAGGCTCCAGTGACTGCTGATTATCCAAAAATAAAGACAGTGTGAGGGGACAACCAGGCAGCTTGGTGCAATTTCTCTGTAGGGTGTTAAAGCTCGAGCGCAATTTCCACTCCTGAAACCAGATTCAACCTTGGCACAACCACTCTAAATTGAAGACAATGGAGTTACACCAGGGCTGAATTTGACTTTGAGTAACATGGGGCAGCATCCTCAGCATCAGACAGGAAATGCCAAACAGCATTTAAAAATGATCCTTGCAGTTAACTGACAAATTCCAAGGTGTGTCCTCTGCAATCTCCCTATGCTGGGTGCATGGTAACTATAGTGCTAAGAGTGAGAAACTGCAGAAGTGAAATTTTCAGGTCTCTAAGTATAACAATTGACTTTTAAGAGACAAACTGGAAGGCAGAGACCCTCAAGTCTCTGTTTTTGATAACTATAGAGCTGCAATTAAATATCTGGGGGGTTAATGCAGAAGGCAGCTGCCCACTTAGTGATATTACACAAATAAGGTTAGATCCTCATCTGAGGTAAATGGTTGCCTATTCAATTATTTCAATTATGTACACTTATATTCACCATACATACATCTGACATATGAATCATATTACACCTGTTCCAAGATTCCACTGGATTCCAATTTGTTTTCGGGTGCAAATGAAGATTGGCTCTTTTAATCGTTAAATCTCTTTATGGTTTGTGTTCTGGTGGTAACCCCCATTTTGTTATTGATCCTGGCAGCTGAGGTCCATTGACTCTTGAATTTACTTTCTCCCTTAACTTTACTGACCCTTAGGGCACTTTGTAAGATGTCTTTCTTCAATTTTTTTAGGGGAGAGGAGGATTTCCCCTGTGACAAGGTGTCCCTGCCTGGGGCACTCACATGCAACAGGCCACACCATGACAGGTATGTCTGCTTCCATTTCCCCTTTCTTCCTCCCGTGAAAGGAACACAGTCTTTCTCAATGTCCAGTTAAAAAATCTGCTGGGGGAAAATATATTTATTCTTGTACATTTTCGAGATCCCACAGAACACTCATGATAAAATCATTCTCTCAAAATATAACAGGTTCACAACAGTTTTCCATGCCCATTCTGGTGATATCATTTCCAGCTCACCCACTGGAAACTCATTAACTATCTACCCCCTTACACCTTCTCCTCTTGTTCCAGGGCCCCAGTATCCAGGCAAGCCACTGAGAGCTCCCAGATTCACTTTCCTCCTTCATGATTCATTTCCCAGAGCCCCAAGTCAGGTCTACTGGGAGAGAATCCCTGCAGTGTTTCACTCAGTCAAGCCTCCCTGTCTGAGGCCTGGTCTACACTACAAAGTTAGGTTGACATATACCACGTTAGGTCAAGTTAATAATGTATGTGTCTATGCTGCCGAGTCTCTTCCGCTGACCTAAAGAGCTTGTAAAGTCGACTTCTGTACTCCACCTCCATGAGAGGCACAGTGCTTCAGTCGACAACCATGCATTGACATAGGAATAATGTAGACACTGTGCTGTGCAATTCAAATGAATTGGCCTCCAGGTGGTGTCCCACAGTGCTCTGCTGTGACTACTCTGGACAGCACTTTCAACTCCACTGCATTTCAGCCAGGTACAGAGAACATGATCACCTCCTCTTCCCCGTTAGAGCCTCAGGAACTTCTGAGTGTTCATTTCCTGTTCGATAGCTTGTCAGCACAACTGACAATAGATGCTTAAGGCCACAAACGCACTCCAGCATGGAGCACACAGGAGGCAGTGAATCTTACAACAACAGTGTACAGCTGAGCGGGGTCCATGCTTGCCGTGCTATGACGTCTGCTTGGGGAAAAAAGGCATGAAAAAGGCTTGGTTTGTTTGCTGTTGATTTCAGGGAGCAAGGAAGGGAGGTAAGTGCCTCATGGGAGGCTAACACCATGTTCCCATAACCATCCACGCAAATGTTTTGGTCCTATGAGGCACTGGAAGCCCAACCCAACACTCTACTCTGCTCCATGCACTGTGGGACAGCTACCCACAGTGCAATGCTCTGTGAGTTGATACAAGTCCTGCTAGTGAGGATGAGCTCCACCAACACAATGTGCATAGAGGGTACATACAGAATCAACTTGCTTAAATCGGAGACTTGACGTAAACTTAAATAAAATCAACCTAATTTTGTAGTGTAAACTTACTCTGAGAGTCCTCTCTCAGCTCAGATAACATCCCTCCAGGACTTACCCCTTGTTCTGGGCTCAGCTTCCCACAGCCCTCCTCTCAGGCCTACTGCAACGGGACATCTCACACATTATTTAGCAGTTCACTTCAAAGTACAAATTAAACATCTCATCTACATGCAACTCTATATCTTTCAGACATGCTATGCTGCTGTATCACATCTGTGCTGCACTAAAACCAACATATTATTATTTTACAACAAACCTTTGTAGCCACCTCTATAGTGATGGGTTACTTTAACTAACTACCCACCCAAAGTGAGGGTTTACACCTACTGTAATCTGGGAGAGTTTTTAATGGAACGGAGACCCCATTGTGCACAACAGAGTCTACACAGTGCTTTTTCTACAAGCATTACTTTTAGTAGCCAATCAAAAAATACACATGCTGCAATCTGGTAAAGTGAGATCATTACAAAACACATAGTATTTGCATTACTCACATCAAACCTTGCAGAAAAACCCTAAGTGTTATCCTCATCATCATCAACACCAATGGTCATCGTCCTGGCATCTCCCACATACCAAGGCATGCAGGCCACACCACCTTTTATAACGTGTTATACTGATGCCCGCTAGTGTTCATACACATCTTCTTTTCCTTATTTCAATTTCCATGCCCCCTTTTTCATAGGCTAACTCATTAGTTCCCCTTATGCTCATTAACATTTCCACCACCTTACCACCATATTAATACCCAGTTACCTTAAGAAAGTCTCCAACATTTCACCTTGACTGCATTTCACCTTGGTGTCTACTGATCTCTCTCAGGCGTTATCCAAACTCATCAATTATTTCAGAACATCAGCATATCACAAACATATACGAAAGCTAGGCAGGTTTATTATTAACTTGCTTATGTTAACTTATCCTAAGTCTGATGGCCTAATTTTGCTAAGCTAAATATTTTACAGGCCTGAGTCTTGTACGCCCTGTGTTATAACATTAATAAATATTTTTGTTTCACCTCTATATCCCAAATATACCTGATATCTTTTATCTTTGGTTACATCTTCCTCTTCTCTTTGCTGAAGAAGGCTTTCCTTGCAAGTTAAAGTCAACCTATTGATAATATGGGCCTGATCATTACTTAATAAGTTGTGCCAATGATGTTAATAAGAAGCGTTGCAGGCTCTGGCCCATATTGGACAAAAAATAGACTAACTCTGCACAATAGCCATATAAACAGTAACAGAAAGACTGAACTCCCTCCTTATACCCATGCAATGTGATAGAATATTTGTATCGCAGATTATATTTCAGAGCATTATGGACCATATTGTGACAGGTGAATGCATAGAGGGGAGAGTACACTCCCTCCTTGTTGTCGTGATATCTTTTTCATAGACAGATACACAAGAGTGGTAACCATTAAAAATGAAGAATCAACATATGACCACAGATACCTCATGGTTACCACAGCTATTCCCTATTCTAAGTACATGGGGAAATTGTGGTTTCTCTGCCCAGGCTACATTGCCTCCTGTGTCTCCAGTATCTCCTCTGGGATGTCCCTCTGCTTCCTCAGACTTAGCATGGATAAATCAAACCCTCTCATCATTCTCTCTAAATATTCCCCCTTCCTCCCTATTAACAACTTCTCTCTCCTCCCACTCCTTCAAACTCATATGACACTGGGGTTATCTTTGGTTATGCAGACTCTTGCCAAATATTGTCACTATACTACTCCCTCTAACATTTCTAACATCTGTCCCTTCCTGTCCATCCACACAGCCAAAATCTTGGCTCCCAGACTGGTTCTCTCTGATCTCAGCCTCTGTAAACACCCCTTCTCAGGCCTCTTGATCTTTTACCTTGTGCCTCTTTATTTTAACTGTTGGATATATGATCTTCCTTTCCCACTTCCCTGATCATATCAGCCTCCTTCTTAAATCCCTTTATGGCTCCTCATCTCTTTAAAACTCCTCATCCTGGTGATGAAGGTATCGCACAGGTCTGCCCCTGCCTACATATCAACACCTTCTTTCTACCTACTTTCTACCCTGATGCTCCACTTATCTACTCCTACTTGCACCTCCAGGCTTTTTATCAGCTGCTGCCTATGCCTGCAACATCCTCATTCTCCTGCTACCCCAAACCTCCTCTCCCATCTATCTTCAAATCCCTATTTTTTAAAAAAATTCCTTCTTTTACATAGCTCTCCATCACTCACCTCTACACTCCTGTGCTATTGTGCTTCTTTTCTTCGTCTTATTCTCTAGTTTAATACTCACATCTTTCAAGCTTCAGACAAAGCTTTGCATGCTCTTTATGTCTTGTAACCATCATCTCTATCTTCATTCTTATGTGTTGTCATAATTTCCTGTGTTTATGTAACAGAGGACCTCATCCACCAATCTGATCAGGGTAGTTGGGTGAATTCCTGTGCCCACAAGCCCTACACATGGACTTCACTGAGGTTTGGGACTAGTATTAGTGCCCACAGGGACCAGATGGCAGGACCAAGGCCTCAGCTATTCAGGGTAAGGAGCTTTATCTCCGTTTTCTCTTTAGAAAAACCTTAGATAAATATAAAACAGAATAAGATCATTTCAGAGATTGCTATACACTGAAGTCTACAAATGCTGATTTTTTTTTTTAAATGGAGACCATTGTACATGGGATATGCTTACATATATAAAGTAGAATCTGTATAATGACATCATTGGGTCACAGAAGAACTTCATTCCGTCAGCTGTCATTAAAATCAGAACTGCTATTTATACATCACAGTTTACTGAAATAACCTGTGCCTATCATTCTACTTTACTCTAAAGGAAGTTTCACGGTCTATATTCACAAGATTGTAAGCACCATTAAATACTCAGCATCTGTTCCCTAAGGAACTAGCATTAACTACAAGTATTTTCCTGTAAGTAAAACAGATGGTACTATGTTATCGTAAACTCTGCAGAGTGGCGGATATTGAGTCTTTAATGTCAGCTGCTGGACGGTGAAAAAACAGATCAATATAAGATAAGAAAACAGTTGCCTAGCTTCTGTAATGCAATAGTATTAAGAGAAGGGCATCTCTTGCTATGCTTCATTGGCCCATGGTTTTTTGCACTAGTTTTTTCTATAACATGCACACAAACAGGAAATAGATTTTTTTTCTTTTGTTCTTCAAGAATGAAGCCATTTTCTGACATGTCTTATTCTATGCAGAAAAACTACAATTGTAGGGATGATCTCTGGATTTTTTCTGGACCACTCTATGCTGCTTTATGCTCAATTTACCATAAATTGTCTTCATGTCAGCTGGAACTAATCACTGTCAATTATAGGCCTTTGTTGTTGTATTTAAACAAATATAGATTACATAAATACATATGATCCAGAAAAATCAGTTCTTATATAGTGGACAGTTCTGAAAAGGCATTTAACAGTATATATCTAAAGTAGTACAGTTTCATAGTGAGCTGTGCTGTATTTCTATTTGAAAGGCAAAGATGAAGGCTTCTGTCATGTGCCTTTTTCATCTATTGAATTTTAACATCCAATTGTTAGAAGCTGTGGGGTAGTTATACACAGCTGTGACTGAACAATTAGGTAAAAAACTAGGGTGAGACTGCATGTTCTGGTGTGAGCATGAGGGCTGGGAGGACACAAGGAACTTTCTCCCCCATGATGCCACCTGCTCAAGGGCCAGGCACAATAGCAGTCCCTGTGCTTTGGGGAGGGCAGGGACTCCTCACTCTTAGTGCCATCAGAGGTGGAAATTACCCAAATGGGATGAGTGGAGATAAAGCCATGGCCTCCCCCGATCAAGTGCACCAAGGGATGCAGACTGCACCATCCAAATTAACAGTGTCGATCTTAGAGAAAAGGTGTGCCCACTGACCCAAGGCAAATGACTGCAAACATTACCACCTCTGTCTTATAATGCATTATTATATTCTTAGAGCACGGATACTGATAAACATTGACCTTTAGTGCTCAGTCATGGATAACCCCGTGGATGCACACATCAATGCAAGGGACAGCCATGATGATCTTGTGCTTCCACTGGTAAAGAACTGGAGTGTCCAGCACTGACTACAGTGCTAAGCATCCTAAATGGAGTGGGACAGGGTAGACAGCCCTTCCCCTTCCATCCTTCTGCAAGCACCAGGAGCACAGGGTCAGTACCTTGGAGCAGGAAGTGAAGGAAGAATACCCCCTTTTAGCATGTTACACAGCTCCCGCTTTAGCACCACACTGACAACCGTTATGCACAAACCTGGCTTCTGCAACAACCCTTGGTGTCGGCTCTAGCTGCAAACACCAGAAGAGATATTTTAGTTCTTAGAGAAGAAGTGAGTTAATCTACCTTTCAGTTACAATGTAATGGGTTTTTTTAAAAAAATGCATTTTGGTGTTGTCTATAGCTCATGAATGAATTTCAGTTCTTACAATACACTTGTGAACCATTAAATTACAGTGATCTTGAACATTTCCTCAATTATTTATACTCTAGACAGCTGCTGTGGCTACAGCAAGAATAGCAGCCAATCTCTACCAAGGAGTAAAAGTAGCAAAGATAAATCTGTAAAGATGTTTTTCTTTTTAAGGAGTGGTTGGTCTGTGGATAAAAAGAGGATAACCTCAAAGACGGGATGGGGGGGGGCGGGGAATGGAATAGTAAAACACAAAGCAGTTTCAGACTCCGGGATGGAAAACTGCTGCCAAACCCTTAACCCTTCAATAGGTTCCATCACCAGATATATACAAATTGAACATACAGCGAAAAAATTTAAGAACTAAAACCACATATAAAATATGGTATAGAAGTTATACTAAAATAATCCTAAATTCTGTATCCAGCTGTAATTTGTACATATTTTAGATTTAATGTCATCACATGGATTCTGTATAAAAATACAGAACAAAAGCCTTTGTTTCAAATATCATAAATTAAATAATCTCCTTTTTACAGTACATTTTAAATAATCTTATTACTGCTAATATTCTCAAATATCTTGTCTAGAATATTAATTGCACTGTCCCTAATAGTAAACGTACTCTTCATGTACTGTATACTTTGAGTTCTGCTACTGTATCTTTTGGTGCTTGGTTTCAAAGATTAAATGCAACCAGATAAGTAATAATATTTTACAGATAAAAACCCATCACTGAATCAAAAAAGACAATGCATATTTTTAATTTTCAATACAACTTCTGAAGACACATTTGCAAACTCCTTTCTATTTTGGCATAATATATTGAATATATATTGTATACATCATATATTGAATATATGAAAAAATTCTGTCTTTTGGGAAGAACCTAAAATATCAAGATTATCTTAAAAGAGCCTAAGAGATCATAATCCTTTAGTCTTAAAATTCTTCATTTTATTTGGAGCAACCTTGACAAAAAGCCAGTTGCACATTTGCTTTCCTGCTTCTGCAAAAACTGTTTTAAAATAAAAGCACATTATCTACTTTTTGTATATTCTTATTTAAACAGAGTATCACAAAAACATTAAAATATCACAGAAAGAAATGCTATATACCTTGTGCTAATAGATTTAGATCCAATCCTTCTCTTTTTGACTTCAGTAGGATGAGAAATGGATCATTAGTTCTACTAACAGTCCAGATTTCCCCTTCTACTATACTGGTACAAGCATTTCACAATACTCAGTTAAATTAATTGTCACACTTTATTAGGAATCGAGTAACACACACATGCACTGCTGCTTTGCCACTTACCATTTGAGATCTGTTCTTTGGACAGCCATTGATGTCTTCAATCTTTTCATTTGCTGAAAAACAAATATAAAAAGTAATGCAAAAAGTGTAGTGAAGACACTTGTACCAGTTATTTCCAGAGCACTTGTTGCTAGCTAAATTAAGTGGTCTAAGATTGTAGTTGTCCATTCAAAGCAAATGTGTGACATATTGAGACCCATGCAGTGGCTGGATTTTTCTCATGGGTCATTCCTCCAGAGACAGCTGGAGCAAGGTCATCATCATTTCAAAAGAAGACAAATGGGCTGACATTTCTTAAAGTGACAGGTAACTCCTTATACAATCAAATGTTTAAAAACTGGGTGCTGCACTGCATCACTGGTGTGTGTGGGCATACATGGGTGCACACAGACACCACATGCGTGTAGATGGATGTGCACAGGGATCATTCATTTCATACAATGAACATCATAGATTCATAAATTTGATGACCAGAAGGGATCACTATGGTCATCTAATCTGATGTAGCGACATCTACCTAATACAGACCATAGGACCTCCCTGAATTAACAGCTGCTTTAAGTCCAATAGTTGTGGCTAAATTGGAGTATATATTTAGACAAACATTCAATATTGATTTTAAATTTCCATTAATGGGAAATCCACCACAACACAAATCCACCATTGTTCCAGTGGTTAATTACCTTCACTGTTAAAAAATTACACCTTACTTCTAGTCTGAAGTTGTCTAGCTTCATGTTCCACCAGTGAATCTGGTTATACCTTTGCCTGCTAGACTGAAGAACCCTCTATCATCAAATTTCTATTTCCCATGTAGGTGCTGACTGTGATCAAGTCACCCCTTACCCTTCCTCTTGATAAACTAATAGACCGAGCTCCTGGAATCTACCACTATAAGGGACATTCTTCAATCATTCTCATGGCACTTTTCTGACCCTCTCCAATTTAAGAATAACCTTTTCTAAGTGTGGACACCAGAAAGGGACACAGTATTCCTGTAGCAGTTGCACCAATGCCAAAATACAAAGATAATATATATCCCCTTTGTTCCTACTCCATATTCTTCTGTTTATACATCCAAAGATCACATTAGCTCTTTAAGCCTCTGTCACCCTGCAAGCTTATGTTCAGCTAATTATCCACCATAACTCCCTGCCCCCCAAAGTCTTTTTCAAAATCACTGTTTCCCAGGATATAATTACCCATCCTATAAGTATGGCTGCATTCTTTTCTCCTAGATTTACATATTTACCCTACTGAAATGCATATTGTTTGCTTGTGCCCAGTTTACTTAGCAATTCAGATTGCTCTGTATCAGGGAACTGTCCTCTTTACTGACCAGTCCCCCATTCTTTTGGTCATCTGCATATTTTGTCAGTGATGATTTTATGTTTTTTTCCTAAATAAGTGTTAAACAAGGGACACTTGGGGACAAGTGGAGACAAGTAGAGACAAGAATCAATCTGTACCAAAACACCACTAGAAACGTACCCACTTGATGATGATTCCCCATTTACACTTTCATTTTGAGACTTTTCAGTTTTTAATCCATTTACTGTGTGCCATGTGAATTTTGTATCATTCTTGTTTCTTAATCAAAACGTTTTGTGGTACCAAGTCAAATGCCTTACTAAAGTCTATTGTATCAACACTATTATCTTTGTCAACCAAATTTATAATCTAATAAAAATGATATTGTATTAGTTCAATGAGATCTACTTTCCATAAACCCATGTTATTAGCATTATTTACATTACCCTTTTGAAATTCTTTAACAACAGAGTCTGGTATCAGCTGTTCCATTATTTTATTTGGTATTAATGTCTGGCTGACAGGCCTATAATTACCCAGATAATCCTGTTTATATTTTGCAAATTTTGTACATTAGCTTTCTTTCAGTCCTCAGGAACTTCCCTAGTATTCCAAGATTTATTGAAAAAATAATATAAGTGGTTTAGAATGCTCCTCAGCGAGCTCTTTTAAAACTCTTGGATGCAAATTATTCAGATTCACGAATCTGACGATGTGTTACTTTAGTAGCAACTGTTTAACATGCTCCTGAATTATTATTGGAATGGAAAGTATTTCTTCATCATCATCTATCAATATATCAGCTGTAGTGTTTTTGTTTTGGGGGGTGGTTGTTTTTTGTTTTGTTTTTTGTTTCCTCCAAACACAGAATAGAAATATTTACTGATGATTATAGTAGGAAGAGAGCCTGAGACATAAGCCCTTATATCAGAGATCTAGTATGAGGCAATACCTGCTCACAGAATCTGGCAAGAACAGGGCTTATATTGCAGAAATACACATTCTAAAGAAGTGCTAAGCACTGAGTACTCATGTAAACACATCGCCCTATCAGAACATCCCGGATTGTACAAAAACATTCCCCAAGGATAAAAGAAACACACTGACCCTTCCTAGAAGATAAGGTCAGAATGATCATATGTAACTTGCTTATATCAAGATATAAAAATATCAGGGTACAAAAATGCATCTCAGAGGGAGTATCTTTGGTCAGCCTAGGGGACAGTGGAAAGTCCAGCCACTGACTGAGCTGAGTCCATTGTCATGGGCATACAGGTCTTAACAGCCTCGTGGAATCTTCCAGGTGCTATTACTATGTTTTCTTAACAATAAACCTGTCTGGATGCCTTTGTACCTTAACGGATCTTGTGGTCATTGGGCGGTTTGCTCAAGGTCTGCTGTGCCAACTGTCTGTGCAGAGCTGAGACAGCACACAGGGAAAACAAACACACACATCCAAACATCTGATCACAATGACTCCAGCCTTTTTGCGTTATTACTGACAATTCTACCATTTGGACCAATACCATTGCTAGGACTCCTTTTGTTCCCAATACGCTTAAAATAGTCCTCCTTATTGTCCTTTACTCTGCTGGCTATCAACATTTCCTAGTGTCCTTTTGCTTCCCTTATCAATTTTCTATAATTTCTAGTTTCTAATTTATATTCATTGCTGTCAATGTCTCCCTTTTCCCATTTGTTATAGCTTGTTGTGTTTTTTAAATTATTTTTATAGCTTTGTTCACTTCTCCTCTAAACCAGGCAATTTTTTTAACAAGCATAGCTTTCTCCCAACTGTGGCCCTGTGCTTTCTTTGGGCATCTAAGAACACATCCTTAAATAGTTCTTAATTTGATTCACATTTTTCTGTTTAAATTCTCTCAGCTCACTTGTCTCATAATACTCTTCTGCTTTGTGAATTTGGCACCTTTAAAGTACAGGGGTATATACTGCTGATTTGGTATCATGGGACAGATATCAATACATTATAAAGTAGAAGAAAGAACTAGAGTTGGTGGTTTGTGAGGAAATCTTTGGAGTATAGAAAAAAAGAACTAGATTAGTCTCAGAGCTTTCCCATAAACAGGGTCCTGTGTACTCTGCAGCAGAATGGGACCAGATTCCCTACTAACTTTTATAATCCACAGCAACATTAATGTATTCCATTTCCCCTCTGTCCACAAGCACACACAACTATAGATCATAGCTGAAAATACTCACTGCCCCAAAATTTGTCAATGGTTATTTTCAAGGATAGTATTCCCACCACCACCATTCTCTCCTGCTCCACTCCCTGGCCTCAACTCCCATATCATTGTCCACACCACCGAGTGGCTCCAGGTGGCTAGGGATAGCAGGTGGAAGAGAGAGCTGCTAGAAGAGATGGCAGAGGGTCATACTGGCAGCTTGCCCAGCAGTAATTGCAGTGGCCTTTGGTGGCTGTCTGAACTTCAACTTGTACCTTTCTGCATGCCTAGAGAAGACTAGAGTGTGGCTCTCTGCAGATGGCACTGCATCACTTACACAATTCACAATTCTGAGTTTCTCTCTGCAACCATAAGAGCTTGAAACCATCTCAGATTCTGGAGCACAGTTCTCAGCAGGAAGCAAACACCATTGCAAATACTGCAACCTCGGAATCTGGACTACATGGATCTTTCCATGTTAACCCCTATTTACTGCAGCCCCATCAAGCTTTCATTTTTCTTCCTAGGCTCTTCCCTGCACAGAATGGGTCTCTGTATCATTAGCTTGGCCTAAAATTATTCTGAAACCAACATTGTACACTATGGGCATATAGCAGTACAGCTCCAAGGGTGGAGAGATATTTCACCGTTTTTACCCATGGTACTTTACCCATGTACAGTCAGATTACTTTGGTTTCATGAGAGTGAAATGAATTTCACCCTTAGATTTTTAAATGTTTCCAAACTTTTGCCACGTTTGATGCATACACTGAGGGTGTTTGATAGATTCTTTCTTCCTCTTCATTAAGCTAGACATAGCAAAAGCAGCTTAACTCAGTGATAAAAGTAGTATGAAAAGAAATAGTCATTTTTTCATAGATAGACTCTGAATCAAAGGAGAGAGAAGGGAACCTAAAGGAAGGTTTGGGTTTTATTCCTTCTGTGGCACATGCATTATAATACTGTGAGACAGGTTATTAGAGTCAAAAATATATGGAAACATGAGGGGGAAAGAAGGTCTCTACCATAAAGTGTTGTAAAGTGTTTTTTAAATCTGTTGATCAGGTAGCTGCTGGTGTCCCAGGTATAGATATGCATTCCCTTCAAAAATAAAAATCCTCAACCAATGGGACTCAATACACTACATGAAAAGTTATGATAGGAATGATTCTAAACTGCCTTGGATAAGGACCATAGAGAGCAGAAATATGGATATACAGAACCATTTATACAAAAAGTAACTCAACACACTGTACAGTGAGTTAAGTTCTTTGTTACAAATAGGTTTATTACAAAGCTGTTAAGCATTAACATGCCTCAGCCACATCTTTGGATCTTACAACAATTTTTTCTGAGTAAAAGCATGTTGGCCAACATAGTTCATAAAGTGCTAAAACTTTTACCTGGATAGCAATCCAGATGCAAGCAAAAGAAATCTTTGCTTAATGTCTCATCCAAAGGACAAATTGTGATTCTGGCATGTCCTGGCTGTATATGAGCCCAGATGCAGATTTTGAACATAAACCAACAACCTTCTAGCCCAAAGAGAGCAGTAAAGGCTTTTCTACACATGAAAGTTATTCCAGAACAAAAGAGGTTGCATATTTAAAGCAGACAACCATTCCAGATTAACGCCATGTTTGGACACACTTATTCTGGAATAGGAGAGTTTTTCTAGTTTTATTTGACATACTTCCAGGTGAAAATTCCTGAATAGCCATTCCTAAATAACTCCAGGAACAGACAAACCCTTAGTAAGCAAGAGTGTTAACTGAGAGATTAGTAACTTGACAGAGGCAGCAGTTTGGCAAAATAGGACATTACTGACCATTATTTATGAAGATTACAAAGCTTGGAAAATAGTGCTGCAATTGCTTTCAATCAAGAAAACTAAAACACTAGGAACTGTGTGCTATTAAATAAATGGCTTTCTAAAAGTAGACTGAGTGTCTGATGCTGCCTCCATTAAAGTCAATGACAAAGTTCCCATTGATTTCAATGGGAGCAGACCCCAAATACCTAGATCTCTATATAAGATGGAGAAAACGTACTATAAAATGTACAAAGTGAAAGTATATTATAGAAAATGCTGATGCAAAGTCAACAAGAGTAAATGACCCATTTTTGTAAGTGTACAGCATACTTTTGTCAATTGAAGTGCTCCACTTAGTATGGTAGTAGAAATCTGTCACCTTAACACAGACTTTCAATAAGGGAAACAGAGCTTTACAAGTAGTGCAGGGTAGTACGAGGTGTGACAAAGTTCCTCCTCTGCCGTGGTGTGTCCCTCACTTATTGGCGGATCTGTTTGCCACAGAGATTCATGGCAGCCCTCAGTTTGGCTATTTTCTTGGTTCAAATCTGCCATTCACTCAGCTAACCTCATCACTGGCCAACATGGGGAAAAGGAAGGAGAACAATCCCCACAGTTTCTCCTGATCCACCCGGTGGGTTGGGGGAACCTACAGTCCAAGTCAACTCTTCTTGTATCCAACGGGGGGAGGCGGATGGGGGGAACCCAGGCCCACTCTCTACTCCAGGTTCCAGCCCAGGACCCTGTGGATCATAGCTGTCTACAGTGTTTTGTGTAACACCTGTGTGACAGCTACAACACCCTGGGCTACTTCCCCAAAGCCTTCTCCCAACACCTTCTTTATCCTCACTACAGGACCTTCCTCCTGATGCCAGACAGCATTTGTACTCCTCTGTCCTCCAGTAGCAAGCCCTCTCACTCTCAGCTCCTTGCACACCCCTCACTGACCGAAGTAAGGTTTTTTTTAAACCAGGTGCCCTGATTAGCCTGTCTTAACTGATTCTAGCAGCTTCTTAATTGGCTCCAGGTGTCCTAATTAGCCTGCTTGGCTTAATTGGTTCCAGCAAGTTCCCGATTGTTCTGGAACCACCTCTATTCCTTTACCTGGAGAAAAGGGACCTGCTTAATCTGGGACTAAGATCTTTGCCTTCTATCACTCTCTTGTAGCCATCTGACCTGATCCTGTCACAGCGGATATAACACAGAATCTTTCAACCAAGCTATGGTTTTAGCAAACAACTTAATCCTTTCCAGTACCCAAATTAAAGGGCTTTAATTTCTGTTCCATCAGCCCCTAATTTGTAACTTTTGGACTATCATATTACATTCTTCTTTAAAAATGCTGGATTCGATAAACAGAAGAAATTGGCAGTCCCCAGAAATACAGCCTCAGATGAAAATCCACAGGAAAACTCTCTTTTTTCCCTTGGAGCTTTTCCTAGGTGTGAGGTATTGAGTCTCTTGAAGCTCCTCCCCTATCACAGGTGAATCATAATTACCCTGGAACACCTATGTTCAGTAAATTGATCAATTTTTAAATAGCTCAGTGGTTGTTGTATCTAGTTTTTAAAAAATGATTGGCCAAGAGTCAAGGAGGAGAAACTCATTTTGGTTATGCTGGCAGCTCCACTGATCTCTCAGTAAAAACTTCAATCAAAATAAAAGCCAAAAGTTTGATTGCCAGTTCAGTTTTTTAAGTTCAGTGTCTCAGGTGTGAGTCTTTGCCATTTAGACTTGATATCACTTTGTATTTGTGTGTGTGTAGACATGCATTTAGTATGCTGGTTTATTCACATCAAACTCATTTGTGCCAATGTACATCTTAACTCTGTGCTCCCATAGCAGTGCAACACTACAGTATACATTCCACCTTTCAGAGCACCATTAGCTGGCCAAGTGAAGAAACGCCTACCACTCTATGCAATGGAATTTCACTGTTTCTAAGTCCTGCCCCCAGAAAACACGTTCTCTGACTCAAAGAGTTTACAATCTGACATCTAGGTTCTGCAAACAGTAACACATGGGAGCACTTCCATTGACTGCAGTAGGATTATGCACATACATGAGGTTACACAGATGTGTAAATCTTTGCAAGTTTTGAATCAAAATAACCTAGCATTTTGTCAGTAAAGTTCCCAGTTGAGAATATTATGACAAACTGTCCCTGTCCAATACACAAAATAATTTCAGTACACTATTGCTAGTGGTTAAATCTAAAGATTATATATCTATACTCTTAGGTGTCAAATTTATCCCTACCAGGTTTCAAATATTTTTAGAATTGCCCGTTTCAAAATATAGATGCCAAGTTATAATAAAAAGTGAATGAAAGTTATCAAGTTATACATTCCTAAATCAAATTTCTTTTCTTTCCAGAAATATACATCTGGTTTTAAGTGACAGGAATATACACAGAACAAGGGAGTGCTGAACCTTGTAAAACTGGATAATAATTCACTCCAAAGGCCCTGATGTGTGGTGACAGTTGACTGTCTCCAGGGTGTTCATCCAAACAAATAATCTCACTAATAGGAAGTTTCTTGAAATGTAGTGGGGACAACTTCTTGTTTCAGATGTTAGAGGAAGTAACTGGGGTGGGGGGCAGATATTTTAGTCCTGATTTTGACTAATGAGGGGGACAGACGAGGAGAATTGGTAGTGAATCTGAAGGTTGAAGGCTATTTGGATGAAAGTGATCATGAAATGATAGATTTCACAACTCTAAGGAAAGGAAGGAGTGAGAGGAGCAGAAAGAGGATAGTAAACACCAAAAAAGAAGATTTTAACCAACTTGGAGCACTGTAGGAAAAATATGCCACAGGAAAAAAAATCTAAGCCTCTTAAGGAGAGCTGGTAGTTTAGCAAACTCTCTCAACCAGAAGAATACACAGTTCATATTTTATAAGGTCTTAAAAGGCATTTCTGCACTTTTTCCTTCCTTATGACATTTAAAAAAGTCTTCAAATAGTTTTTTAGGACTTGTTCTGCTTGTTTTTCCTTAGAAATATCAGACACGTCAAAGCTTGTTTTTTCTCTAGTTTTGCTGGAGGATTCATTGTAGATCATGAGCTTTCCGAGCCCTTGCCCAAAAGAGCAGAGGCATCGTATCTCAACGACAGCTTCTCGCAACGGTGCTATTTAGGCATTTGAACTAAACTGATGTTAACAGAAACAGAGTTTAAAGCAGAATAAAAATTATATCCCTTCTTAATTAATCAGGTTTAACTGCATGGCATCTCTGATGGTATAATCCAACCAGTTCTCTAATCATCTATGGATCTCCTAGGGAAAAAAGGGGAAGACAAGACCTGCATTTCTAATGTTTAAAACAAAAAGGCAGAAAAGAGAATTCAGAAGAGAACAGAAAACCTTTCAAAAGCCCTTCTTCTTTCTTCATAAAAAGGCACAAACATATTTCCCTTTGCAGATCACTGTTAGCACTGAAGCACCAACTTAAGTCTTGAATACAAAACTCATGCAGTGACCAAAAGAAATATTCATAATCAACAAATTCACTTGAAAAGGTTTTGTTAACCTGGGATAATCTCTAAATACACCACCAATGCCTGTAAAAGAACAGAGATGTCTCTGTGGTACGACTGCTTTCTCATACCCCCCCACCACACACAACAGAGAGCACTGCATGCAGAAGCGGGGAAAAATAACCATTCAGAAGCTCTCATAGTACAAATCCTTGTTTATGAGGACAGGTCATGGTTTTATAGCTGCACTTGAAGCTGTTTCCATGTGTGGAAGTTACCACTTCTAATGTGACAATGAGATGCAGCTTGCCTAAGGCCAGTACATCAGGGATGCAAATGAATATTTTCCTTTCAGTGCCAATTTGGGGGATTAAAGTGGAATTTGTGTGTTTAAACATGGATTTTCTTTTGTTTGGAAAAAAATCTATGAAAAAGAAAATCCTTCACCTTAGGTATTAACCTTTCACAGCTGTGTCTTAAAACGCTAAATCCAAACACTAAAGCAGCAATGAGAAAAAGCAGAAAAATGCAAAGATGAATTAAATCAAACATTTTAGTAAACAATAATTCTTCTGAATGTTTTTCACAGGGATATATTTTGAAACAAATGGGAGCATTCACAAGTAGGTACATATGGAAATATGTATACAAGTATCTGATACAGGTAGGTACACTATTTTTGGTAGTGTTCTTATATGTATGTTTCTACTCAAGGATTTGTGCAGCATTGTTATATATATGTAACTGTATGTATGTAGCGATAGACTTTAAAAGAAGCACAAAAGGCAGCTAGTGCCCAACTCCCACTGAAAGTCAACTGGAGATGGGTGCCTTCCTCCGCCTTATGCCTCTGAAAATCTCCCCATTAAAATATTTGTGTTGGTATACACAATTACATAGATAATGGATGGAGTTTTGTGTATCTGTGTATAACAAGTCATTCATGTGAAATTTTTATACATAATGTAGTTACATGGATAGTTTTCAGAGTGCTATACTCAGACAGCAATGAATACGTTGTTTGTTCAATATGTATGGGCCAGATCTTCATCTGGTAAAAATCAATTTAGCTCAATTGGAGACAATAGAAACTATGGCAATTTATGTCAACTGAATATCTGACCCACCCATTCATAAACTTAACTCAGGGCTCTAATTCTTTTGCACAGCATTTGTAACAGAAATAACTATACACGCTTTGGTGTCTAGTTACTTCACTACTGTCTTCTTCATTTGCATCTCAAGTCTGTCAGTCTTGTTGTCAATAACAGTCATTTTAATTCCTATTAATGGGCTTCCTGATTCTGTCATTCTCCATAGCTCCATCCATGTGTTAGCCTAAATACCAGATGGATGAGTCTCTAAAGGAACTAATGAAGAACCCGGAACAGGGGGAATGTGGAGCCCTGCATAGGGCCCAGTCTGAACCTTCAGCTCCCATTGACATCAGTCCCTTTAATGCCTGGGGCGATCCTGACAATAAATGAGCTTCCTTATTTTAAAACAGATTGCTAAGGGTTTCTTTTCTTCCATATACTAATCATGTCTTTCCCTAATCCTAACAGCAGACTGAAATTTCTCAGATCCAACCTGAAGTGGCTAATTTAATATAACACACCATTGTCTTGGTGAATTATTTCCAGACCAATTTAAAGAAGGTAACAGGAATAAAGATAACAAAAAGATAACAAGCAAGGCTACAAGTCACCTAACAGAAAAAAGCTCATCAGCTGCTTTTTCCCTTCAGTTGTCCTGGGTGATAACTCTATGCCAGGAGATCTTATCAAGAACATCAAATATTTTTCCGCAATCCCTTAACATAAGGCTTTATCAAATTAATTATCAAAGCCTGTGAGGCATAATTATCATCTTAATTCCATACAGTTTCTATTTCTTTTCCCCATATTTATGTGAAAAAAACAAGCTGTGGCTCTGACAAAGTAGGCATGTACCTGGCACGAAAAGAGAAACAAACTCACCTACAACCTGGATGATTTCAGCCAGTAAGACTCCATCAGTCACATCTTGCTGTAGGTCCTTGATCAATCGTTTGTGACCAGATTTTGCTAAATAGTGATTAGCCCAATCCGTGTAAATCTATTAGGAGGAAAAGAAACACAAAAAAACCTAAATTTTAGGTATTTGATCAAATTTAAGAGTGAGAATCCCATCTCTTAGTCCATGTACAACAACCTCTCACATTTTCAAACCTTGGACAGAAGATTCCTGCTTTGTGAATTATCTGAAACAATTTAGCACCATTACAATTCAAGGCATTGTGCAGATCAAGTACTCTGCTTACTCTAGGGTATGGCTTTTTTCTATTGAGAAACCTGACATCAGAGCTCAGGAAAAAACTATACGCAGTGGTTCTCAAACTTTTGTACTGGTGACCCCTTTCACATAGCAAGCCTCTGAGTGTGATTCCCCCTCTTATAAATTAAAAACATTTTAAAACAGATTTAATACTATTATAAATGCCAGAGGAAAAGTGGGGTTTGCGGCACGCTGACAGCTCGCGACTCAGCATGTAATAACCTTGCAACCCTCTAGTTTGAGAACCCCAGAACTATAACATGCTTCTAAACATGCTAAACATGGAACTAAATATTTTGCAGCACTGACAAGGTTATGTAATTGGTTTCTATTTTCAAACTAGCATTTTGTGTTTTTCCTCTGCCATTCCTTTTCTGTTATTGAGAAACCTTAAAGACTTATTTCTAAGAAAAATTTCTATGGCATGATTTTCAGGATTAAGTTCCTTTTAAATGCTAACTAATAAGCCCTAATGCATGAGATCTAATTGCTCTAATAAATCCTAGTGCAAGGGACCTACCGGGTCCATTAAACTGATTTTAAATTCCCTCACAGATTTGTAATTATAGTTACTTCCTTTAAAATAAACCTTTATCTGAAATCCAAGCAAATATTAATCAAGCAATTAAACCACAAGACTTTAAATATATTTTTATTCATGGGCCATGTTTTGCTCATCATACACTATATCACTTTTAACAATAATAAATACAGTATTCAGGACACAGAGCTTATTTGTCATACACAACTTTTTCAGAGTGTGTTATCAAAAAGAAGAAAAGCCTACTGAGGAACTTCCATTGATGAGCTCAGTATTGTTCCCTGTTCCCGTACAGGACAAAATTAAAGGGAAAAGCACCCTTTATAATTTATCTCAGCTCATAACGAATAAAATCAAAAAATCTAAACATCTGAACCTTGTCCTTTGGCGGTTGTTTTTTTTCCAAAGGTACCCAAGTTAACCTCAACTTTACTCTCAAGGGCATATAGCCTATTAAAAGATACAGTCATCCTATTTCAGTGAAGGTGTATAGTGTCAAACACGAAAGAATTCCAATACTGCTAGTTTAACACACCCATGCCTTACATACATTCTGTGAGAGAGTCTATCTCCTGCTTTATTCCCTCAGCAGTAGTCAAAGAGTTCAGCACAATGCCAAGAGTTTTGTAAAGAAGAGCCATGTTTCTTTTACAGTTCTTTGGAGTGTGAGGAGTCCAGACACTTGTGGAACCAACTCCTATACCAGATGAGGATTAGAAGCCACCACCTTTCTCTTTTAAACCTGTTGTTTTAAAGTCCCTGAAAATGCTAGGATGAAACTTTAATATCTCAAAATGAACTCTGAGGATTCCTGGGTAAAGTATATGAATTTATGAACTCACAAGGACTACAGAATGGATGGGTCATTACAAAGCTTATTTTCCATACTAATTTTCCCCTACTGTTACTCACACTTTCTTGTCAACAGTTTGAAATGGGCCACCCTCATTACCACTACAAAAAGTGATTTTTCCTCCCTTGATATTCTACTGTTAATTGAATTCTCTCATCTTTTCATGAACTACACACACACACACGTGTGCGTGCACACACACACATGTGCTACTGTATTTTCTATTCCATGCATCTGATGAAGTGGACTCTAGCCCACAAAAGCTTATGCCCGAATAACTGTGTTAGTCTCTAAGGTGTCACAAGGACTCTTCGTTGTTTTTACAGTCTGGTAACATCTGAAAAAGTAAACCCAAGAGGACCAAAACCCCTGAGCTAAATCTTATATACACTAGGGCATGCGCCTGACCACCAAAACGAAATGACTCTCAGGGCATATCAACGCTACCATATGTTGCAAACATTTATGTTGTTCCAGGGTTTGAAAAACACACCCGGGCGACATACGTTTTGCCAGCAGAGTGCACAATGCTACGTTGGCTGGAGAGCTTCTCCTTCCGACATAGCTACAGCTGCCGTCAGCACAAAGCAGCTACATGAACAATCTTACAGCAGCGTAGCTGAATCAGTACAGCTGCACTGCAGTAAGCTCACTAGTGTATAACATGGTCTGAATGACAGTAATGCTAGACAATGGCAGAGCTTGTAGAGATTTGTGTGGGGCACACAAGCAGATTTCCTCACTTATGCTAGTTTTACACAGACAGAAGTGGAATCAGGCTCATTACCTCCATACTTGGAGACTGGCAGGATAGAAATCATTTCTACCTGCTTTTAAAACAAAGACGGTCTTTCATATAAATTTAAGGATATTCAAAGACACAACAAACAGATAATATCAAGCTAGCAGATAGAGTACTCTATATACATAGCTGCTAGATTCACAGTCAGGTAATCTGGGACATCTGAATTAATGTTGAACAGTTGGCTATTTATTTACGGTAGAATTCAATTTAATTTCAGAATCTTCATAAACATACCACAGTTTACAATGTTCATCCCCACTATTAATTTGGTTCCTTCTTCCTGAAACACTGTGCTAATGGTTGGCATTGGTATCTCAGGAAACATTCATTCACGGCGAGATAACCATACCAGCTGTTACTATACTACATTGAAACAAGGTCAAAAGAGAACCAGACCTCTAAAGTCTGTTTGTTCTCATTCCAAAAAAGGAAACATGAGAGACTTTTTTTGTTTTAAAGAGACATGTTAAAAAAATAACTGTAAAGGCCCATTTCTATATTAAGATCAGTTCTTTCTTTAGAAGATCAGCACTCAAACACTTTTTGGGACAGATTCTGGCTCCCAGCTTGGCCCTTACATGCTAATGCCATTGGTGTACAGATTCGGGCCCTGTGACAATCAAGTTCATTAAGTGCACGGAAATCAGGAAAATATCCCCAAGTCATGTTTTTTCAATTTTCTCATAAACAGATAATACAGTAGCAGGCATAGAGAGAGCGAGAGAGAGAGAGAGAGAGCGCGAGAGAGAGAAAGTGTACATGAAAAGAAATGTCTTTAATGAAGTATTTCATACAAAATTATCTGAGCAAACTATACAGCTCAGCTGTTTCACGCCCATGTGCTCTATCCTTCCTCACGCACAGGGTAAGAGTGCTGTGGACATGTGCAGCACAGAGTGCTGTTGATCCCTAAATACAATCTAGGTTGGAAACAGACTTCCTCTTCCCGCAGACCCTCCAGTGACATAGCCTATCCAGGAGCAGAGCTTGGGTCACAGGTATTTCCCCCGTGCCGCAGGGCTGCAGATGAGTCTGTGCAACAACACTATCCACCCTGGAACCTTTCTGCTGTCTCACAGTAGCAAACTCTTGAAATGCCCAGCTTGCTCTTGATCCTGTTCCTGCCCCACCCCTGCCAGAGACTGTACCAGTCTTGTCCATGCCCTTCCCTGTTACTGACCCGCTCCACGTTGCCTCCACTTCCTGATCCTCTGTGGACCCTGGAACTCTGACCATGTGGGCTTTGACCCCTGGCATGTATCTGGACTCTGGCTACAGTACTGACTTGGCTTGTCCTTGGGCTCTGACCACTCAGCTTTGACCTCTGCTCCAACCACCAGGCCTGACTACCAGGAGGCAGCGTCTGACCATTTTCCAGACATTGACAAGCTAACAACAACAGTCAAAAAGTTTTTTAAACATTGTCCAAGCAGAAAATAGCATTTTAAAGAGTATCTGCAAATCATAGTCCAAGCTGTGGGGTCAAATCTTCATGTGAAATTGGCCTTTTAGGTGAGATGGGGAAGCTAGTACGCTGATATTGAATATCACACATACTACATTACTTTTTACTCAAGTTTTGTGGAGGAGGAAATGAAAATTACACCAAACACAGAAGCTGAAGGAGTTGAAATATCTGCTGGACAATTCAGAAATTTACAGATACAGCTCAACTTAATCAGGAGGTTTGACAAACAGTATGTTAATTTAATCAAATTGTCTGAAAGACATGAGATTCGTGTTCATCGAGCTTAAAATAAAAAAACAAATAAAGTTGACTTAATTAACACTTTTCAAGCATATAAATGTGAGTAACAGCAGGGATTCAAAACCAATCTCTTAAAACTTTTATTGAAATTGCAGATAAGTTTTCAAAATATTATCTCCCTGATACGAGTCAAAGAAAACCCTGTTTCACTGAGCCAGCACTTTGGGGCCTTAAAAGCGGTAAAGTGTTTGATCCCATTCAAGCATGTACATTAAACTTGGATGCCTTCCCACTGGATTCCATACCTTGTTTCAATAGGAGCTGGAAAACTGAATTAGAAGGCTACTGGTTTTATGCAAAAGAATGCAGCAGTGACCTTTCACTAACTGCTTTTCGAAAGTTTGCAGAACCACGCTTTCCCAACATTGCGAAACTGGCCAAGTGGTATTTGTCTGTTCTCCCTGACTCTGCCAATGCCAAGCATAGTGTTTTGGCATATAGGTGGTTCTTACTGCGCAGAGGCAACCCACGAAAGAGGAACAAGTAAACCAACTAATGATACTTAAATTTTTTAATTAAAAACTATAAACAGAAATACCTGAACATTTAGTGAACTACGTATATTTGTGTTTACTAATGGTTTTAGTTGCAAAACTGATTAAATTTAATTGTGAAATTAATTCTGTGCACATTCCTTGAAACTGATTTAGTTCTAAAATTAATTTCACACATAGTCTTTGAAACTGAATACTCCTTTTTCCCTGTTGTGAATTTTCTTTTTAAAAAATTGTGATTTACACAGAGCCCTATGTATATGGGCTCCCAGGAGCCAAGGGGAAAATTCCTATGTGCAGCAAAAGCTACACAGGTCCAGCTGCATAGGTCCTCTGCTGCCCTCCCTCACAGCCTCTGGTGTAAGAGGGTGCCAGGGAAAAAGGAGGGGTGACATATTGTTCATGTCTATGGCTATGGAGCATCCCATTGACAGCTACATGGAAGCTGCTCTAAGTTAGAGCTAGTATAATAGGATTCTGCCAGCCCCCAGTGTAGGCAAAATGTGGTGATGTGCAAAAAGGGTTCATAGTCACCTTTACTTCCCATCCTAGTGGGCAATGTCTTTTGGGAGGCGAAGGGCAGAATCTACGTATAGCAGGCTGGATTCTCATCTTTTATCAGTGTAAATGACTGAAGTCACTAGAATTATACTGGTATAAAACCAGTGTAAATTGAGAGCAGAAAGGGAAGGTGCAGCTATTTTGATTAGAACTGGCACTGCCTGAAAGGTAACTACCAGTCTCATTAATAATATTTACACTTCTTACTATTTTTCTCTTGGAATAATACAACACTTGCTTATTTTTATTTTCAGGTGTCAAGTTCTGCAAAACAATGTTGATTGTGTTGACAATAACACTCATGAACTGAAATGTATTTCATGGCTTTCCCTCATTTGTCCTCCACTTCCACCTTTACAAGTTACATTAAATGGGATGTGCATTTCCTATTAAGCCAGCGTTATTGTGAACTTTGAAAGAAAAATAGGTTGACTCATCTCAGTGAAAAACATCTCAGTGAAACAAATGCTGCCTACTGACTATATCAATGACGTTGCTGTTGGAAAAAAATAACCAAAAACAACAAAACAGAAATTGTATTTTCTAGATGCCTACAGAGGAAAACATTTTAACAACAGTGTGATGGGATATGCATTCCACACAGGTCCTGAGGAGGATAATATGGATCAGAAGGTACCAATTCACCAGGAGGGGAACCAAGGTTCAGTAAATTCTAATGGTAGAAAAAGCCCAGCTGGAGGCGGAGCTGGGATATGATTTTACTCCTTCTCATAACTCAAGAACTAGGGGCCATCAAATGAAATTAATAGGCAGCAGGTTTAAAACAAACAAAAGGAAGTATTTTTTCACAGAATGCACAGTCAACCTGTAGAACTTCTTGCCAGAGGATGTTGTGAAGGCCAAGATTATAACAGGGTTCAAAAAAGAACTAGATAAATTAATGGAGGATGGGTCCATCAATGGCTATTAGCCAGAATACGCAGGGATGGTGTCCCTAGCCTCTGTTTGCCAGAAGCTGGGAATGGGTGACAGGGGATGGATCTCTTGATTACCTGTTTTGTTCATTCTCTCTGGGGCACATGGCACTGGCCACTGTCAGAAGACAGAATACTGGGCTAGATGGAACTTTGGTCAGAACCAGCATTTCTGTTCTTATGTTCTTATAAACTAGATAGTGAGAGCTGGAAATAGCTCCAGGGAGGAAGTCTGCAGTCACCCCTCAGAGGGAAAGGGAATGGACTAGGGAAAAAGAGATCCTGGGAAACAGGAGGCCCCAAGGTACTGCCCTGGACTAGGCAGCCTGGTAAGACGCAAGAAGGGTGAGGTAGCCATGGGGAGCAGAGGAATGTCTGATGGCAATCCCAGAGTTAGGGAAGGAGATTGAGATATGGGCTATAAAGGAGCCCAGGGAAACAACAATAGGGTCTGAGACTGAGCAGACCTAGATTGCTAGCCATAGGGGCCTAGAACCCCAGAGCTCCCCTACCAGCCACTGGAAGAAATAGCACAAGGACCTCCTAGAGTCTTGGAACAGGAGACTGTCTGAGACAATGTCCAGACAGTTTTTTTGGTGCAACTTTGATACCCTGAGAAGGTGGAAGACTGTACAGTGGCCTTGCTGGAGGCCTGAGTCACAAACAGAGAGCATCCCAAGACATAGAGAGAGAAGGGCCACAGTTCGAGCAATTTACAGAAGGGAGCATCAGAGACAGGGCAAGAGCTAATACCCAGACGTAGCCACAGAAGAACCCCTTCACAAACAAAAAAACAATTTTAAAAGTGTAAGGACTTTAAAGAACTAAGACTGATTCTACCATTGAATTCTGCTGCTGCTGTGAATAAGCCAGAATTGAACAGCCCAAAAATATACCTAATTGTAAAGAATCAACTGAAATTTAAATTACAAACTAAGAAGACTACAACTTGAAGTATATTAAATAAAGCATCCTTATATGATGAGTAGAATCCTAAACCTGAAGTTTGCACAGACCTTTTTTTAATTTACAAAACACTGGAAGTTTAGCTAGAAACTGACATATTTACACCTCGTACTTGTGTTAGAATCTGCACCTGTGTGAGAACACTGATATGCAACACAATGGAACCTGATTGTTAGCATTCCCATTGTCTGGCATACACAAAATATTCTTTTCTGTTTTATTATGAAAAATGGAAAAATAATAGTAAAAAATCAAACCTATGGTGTTCTTGGACCATCATTTGAGATTCAGCAAAAACTAGAGTGGACAAAGCACTAAATAGTACTTGGACTGTACCAATCCTACATCAACAAAGGGACAAACTAAATGGTTTAACAGGTCATTTTCATCTCTCCCCACTGATTTTCATATCTTTAATCGCACCCCACATTGAGATACCCAAAACTAGCCTCCTGTGATGTTATGTTTATATCACTTTGGGGCTCTCATTTTTTCATACTAGGGAGAGAAGCATATTATGCAAAAGAAGTAAACAACTGCTATTCTGTACACTGAAATCCATTTTTATGATTGCTGGTAGAATTATAAACAATGCCGCTTTACCTTTTATTTAAAATTACATTTCAAAGAAATACCATCAATAATGCATGCCAGTGGTGCAAGAATGCTTGGAAGGGGCATTTAAATGGGAGCATTATTTTAGTCAACCAGATGAACTAATAAAGCTTCTTGTGAAAAAATACACATCTACTTTTTAAAAAAATCTACCTGAACCACCCATTTGCTACAACAAAAGTTATTCTATTATATGCAGACCTCCTGCAATTGTTTTTGTCTTTTTTTAAACTGGAAGGAGTACAGAGTTCTGTGCTTTTTATGACTCTTATGAATGCAACATTACCAAAGTCATGGATCATTTTAACGGTTCCTCACTCTACATTCACTGCTTTCTGTCATGACATACATTAAGCTCACTGAGTAAATCTCCCAGAGTACATTTAAAAGCTGCTTGTTGCCAGTCTCTGTATCCTATTACACAAACATGACTCCTAATGCTTCTTTTCCTTTTCCCGTAAACAAGCAGAAAACCTGTACAATGGTTGCTAATTTTGAGATGCATGAAAAATATTTTAAACCACACAATGGTTTCAAATGTTCAAAAACAGTCAAATAATTGGGAAAAACAGCAATAAAAGAGAGCTGGGAATACACTGCTAAAAACATTTCCATCAACATATGCTCAGATTTTTAAAAGTGAATTAAATACTGTGACGGAGTCAGACCAGAAGGATATAGGAGAGTGCTGGAAGGCAGGTACATTAGTCTCAGGGTGTGCAGGTCCCTGTTCCCTGGATAGCCAAACAAAGGCTACTCCAGGCCAATCAACACACCTGGGGCCAATTAAGAACCTTCTAGAAAGGAGTACAAACAGCTAGACTAATTGGGACACCTGAAGCCAATCAGGGACTGGCTGAATCCAGATAAAAACCTCCCAGTTAGTCAGGTGGGTTGTGGGTGTCAGGAGCTGTGGAAGGAAGTGATGCCGTTGGTGAGACTGAGTGGTGGACAACTTATCATACAGAAGGAAGGAGGCCCTGAGGTAGGAGTGAAGTGGAGTTTGAAGAAGCGGGGACTGCTGTGGGGAAGTAGCCCAGGGAATTGTATTGTGTTTTGTGGATAAAAGGTCAGCCATCTTAGCTGGTACTATTAGGGTCCCTGGGCTGGAGCCCAGAGTAGAGGGTGGGCCTGGGCTCCCCCCTTTCTGCCTCCCCTAATTAGTCTCTGAGATTGGGAGACAATAGAGACTGTGCCAGGAAGGATAGCGTCTCCTCACTGGTTTGTGATGAAAATGGCTCAATAAGGCTGTGACCTTGTCTCCAGAGAGAGAAGGGCTCCGTGGAGGGTCACAGTGAGCTGCTGAGGCTAGTAAAAATCCGCCAGGAAACGCAGGATCCACAAAGATAAGGACAGAGCTTTGTCACAATACTCATATACATTTGTTAATTCAGTTGTTCCGGCATAAATGTTTGCAGAAAGCAAATTTGATGTGTGAATATTTGCAGTAGAACTACTTGCACGCTCATCCACCTAGGAAACAGAAATGCCATATGACGTATCCATCCAGTTACAACTAACAAACAAAGCATAAAAGGCAAATATTAAATAGATCTCTGCTGGCAGTCAGGAACACTATAAAGAGGTTTTTTTTTAATTGCAAACAAATCAACTTACTACTTCAAAACTGAATACATCTGAGAAAACCACAATCTGACCAAGGCTATTCAGCAAGGAATTAAAAAAAAATAAAAAAGTTTAAATTAATCAGATAAATGATCTGTGGTGAATTGTACATTCAAGTTTAAGCAGGCAATTTGTTTTCCTTTCAGTCCCCCCAATAAATCAAAAAGTAAGTTATTGGATAATGACATACTGCTTTTTATATAAATCATCACGTTCTTGTAAAATGGTTCAGTAATGTGTGCATAGTATAAACAACATTGTGGACAGTTTCCTTATTTTATTCAAAAACTTATAGCAGTGAGCAAGCACTGTGGCCAAGGCATATCTTTGTGCCTGAGATCAGTCAAGTGCAGCATCAATTTAATCTCAGAACCTGCTCTTGCAGAGGGAAGGATTCAGAGGCATACTAGTTCCCTCTGCCCCATCATTTCTTACATCTATGATCCTAGAACTCCACTTATATGGAATCAAAGCAAAGAAAACTGTGAATGGCATCTTTTTTTTCTTTCAGTCCACTGGGTTTGAATTAGGGGTGTGTCAGATAAACATTGACTTTGGAAACATTCAACCTGTTGCGGTTCATAGCCAAAATACCATGCGTGAGATGAACAAGGTTTTGAGAAATAACCTTCTAAACTCAACAAGTACATGACATGGTCTGTCAAGAGACAGGAACAAAGAATGAATAAGTAATTGTACTTTTTTAAAATTGGAAGCTTTTCTTCTTTTCTTTAATGAATTGTGTGGAAAATATGCCAGGAACTTCTAGGGTTCACAATGCTTTCCAAAATGACTGTTCTTGTGAAATTCCTTGACTGTCATACCCATAAACACTAGTTTACCTCATTCTGGCAAACCTGTAATAATGAATTGACTGCATGCCACTGTTTGACTGAATGTCTCCTTTGCCGTCTATGCAATATGGGGAAGTTTATGTAAACTGCAAGTTCCCCAACAAACTTATCTCCATAATTTCCTCTCTTGTGTTTTATCAGCCTGAGATACACACATTCATTCAAACTTGCTCTAGCATTAGTTTAAACAAGCTGCAGAGAATCGCTATGGACAAAAAAGGAATCCTCAAAGAGCAAGAAATTTTTATATCCAGCTAGGAGACCTATTGGGCTGTTTTGTCTCGTGAGGTCAGAATATAAATTCATACATGTTGAGCCAAATGACACCTCCTCCTACTCTTGAAGAATGTGGGTATCACTTCTGAGGTGTTACTCAAACACTTATACCATGTCCACAAGGTGGCTGGTCCTTTCAAGCAGCATTGAGGCCAGGGTCAGGAGATAGTCTGATCTGATTCTCAGAAAAACCACCAGCAAGCAGCTTGGTGTGAGAGAGACAGACCTACAGGCAGGTTTACCTTACCCTAGAACAGGGGAAAGGACCTGGCTTATCTCTTTGCTTTGTGATGGATTATTGTGGCTTTGATAAATGAACCCATCCCTGAAGAATGGGATTGAAATTCTGCTGCTGTTGAGAGCTTTCTTTGGTGAACTGGCCAGTGAGTTGGCACACTGGTGGACAGTTCCACTCTACTGGACTAACTAGTAAAAATATGTTTGTTTATAGGTCTTATCCTGGTAAAGGTCTAGGGAGAATTTTAAAAAAACAGAGTACATTTTGAAAATAGCAGGATGGTCCTTCTCTATATTGCCATCACATTGATGCCAAATATAACTGCAGCATGTCGTTCCCAGCCCGGCAAGAATTAAGTGCTTTGGAAGACATATAAGCAACTCTGGGGGAAAGGATTTCACACGTTGCTCTCAGCTGATTCCTTCTGGATGCTACATAGAACAGCAATGATAAGCTCCATAAAGAGATGTGTTTCTTGGAGCCAGAACGAGGGCAGCAATGATACATTGCCAGAGCGGTTGCACACATGTGGCATGGAGAAAAGCAAATGGGTCAGAAAATGGGTATACCCTGGAAGATGCAGTCTTACCCCTTTTAATGATGGAAGAACCAACAGTAAGGGCTTGGTTTGGAATGCTTTGCTTAGATTTTCCAGTTGAGACCAGATACATTTGATGTGACCTTTTTCAGTTGGCTTTCAAACCACAATTTGAATACAACAGTCCAAAGCCAGTGTCCCAGTTTCATTTTGTTAGAGTGCCATTTGAGAAGCTGTCATCTATAACTCTACATTGATATCAGAATTCTCCATTGTGCCAAAGAGCAGGGGCTGTTTGCACTACCAGTGGAAATGTTCCAATAAACCAGTCTGGGGGGGCTATACTTTCCCACCACCACAAGCAGTCAAAAATAGGGAGCAGAAAGTTGCTCTGCCAAAGAGTCCTGGGGACATTTATTCCATTTCATCAAATGGATCAGGGGACAGGCAGGTAGGAAATAGTAAATGGGGGGAGAATTTCTATCCATGTGTCTCCTCCTAGACCTTGGTACCATAGTAGAGCATTTGCAACAGATGTCTCCCTGAATTGAGACAGTAGCCCAGAATAGGAAGATGAAGTCTTATTAACTAGCTACAGGTTCATAACTGCTTGTAGGTATTTTTAAAATGTGTGAATAATTAGGGAGACATGCTTTACATTTGTTCTCTGACTTATTTATCGCAGAAGAAAAGGCTTTCCTCCTCAGATAATTTTAATTTTCACTAACAATTTCTAGTTAAAATAAATGTTCACTTTCCTGTTTGAACTTCCCACACCCTCTCCTTGTCAGTTACTAACTAATCAGCCGTTTGCTGCTTCTGAATGTTGCCTTTGGCGAGATTACTATGAATCAGGCTCTCATGAGTGTGACTCAAGGAGACACCACGGTAACAGCTGAACACTTTTTTTTTTAAACAGCAAATACCATAATTAGAATTGAGCAACTAGTTTTTCATTATTGGCTGACAGGGTTAGTCACACCAAACATCCCCACGAAAACATGCATTACAATGCCATGCCTATCTCACTGCTAAACAAACCATAAAGGGCTATTGTGATTCACGATATTCCTAAAATTAGACACAGGGCATTGAGTTGATCCTCATGGGAATATTTGTATTTATTGTGTGTTATGTGGAAAGCAAAATCCCATCAAATGCTCATTGAATATGCTACATACACAGAGGCACACATAGCTATAGATTATGTATTTCTGACTCAGATAACATGAACAGCAGTCGTCTACCAAACCTCATTACCATAAAGTAAAATGATCAAATCTTATGTTCAAAGAATTTTAAAATTAAAAAGTGTAGGAATAAATGAGTTAACCCCAAAGGTTTAGCCAAAAGAACCACTCCATGAAAATGTCTTTAAAATGCTTTGAAACTAGATGACAAGGGCCAATGTTATCAACTGCTGGTGCCATTTCAATGTAGCACAGGGCTAGATCCACAAAGGGGATTAACAGAACATGGGGAGCACATTCCTGCCTATTAAAGAAATAGGCCTATCTGGTCCTTTTTGTGGAAGACATGTGGAAGGTAGGGTTTTAAGTGGAGATAAAATAAAGCATCCCTGGGATTTAGTACAAGTCCAGCGTGATTAGTGAGGTCTCACATGGCTGACAGAGGCAGGGAACAGGGGCAGATGGTGAGTGATTAAGTCAGCATAGAACCAGGAGCCCCAAGCGGCTGCTTTTGCCTAAGGCTAAATTTATCTTGCTACTGTTCAAGAGAAGCTGGAAACATCATGAATTGAAGATCTCAGTCTCTCCAGGAACAGACCATCCTTAGAGTGTCCTGCTAGTAACTACTAGGGAAAGGGAGGGAATTAGTAGTCTAACATAAGAAAAATAGCTGGAGACCTCAAATAAGAGTAGATGACTGGTCCAACTCAGTAGGAGAGTGGGCTGGAAGTGGCATATGAGTGGGATGGAAGGAAGTGAACGCAAGGTTTGGAAAGGAAAATATATTTCCACAATCCACTGAAAATATTGGTGTAATAGGTGCTGAAATAGCAAATAAAATGCAAAATTTTACTTTTCTAAAATTCATGACTTTCTACACAGCATCATGTAGTGGAGTTAGCGCTGTAGCAGACTAAGGGCCTGATCCTGCATACTTTCATGTACAGAAGTAATTTCACCTACTGAATTAAATGGAACTAACTCATGTGATTGAACTTACTCACATTTGCAAGTGTTTATCAAGTCCCAAATAATTAAAAATTAGGTGAGATATTCCAGTGGGTGTTACATTCTATTAGGCATTCATATGTGTCACATGCATGCAGCATTCTTTGAAAGTTAGATGTACACTGAGCAATTTAAACAAACACCAACGCAGCTATTTATTTATATCCCTTTTTTTCCCTCCCAATTGGGAGAGCTATTCTCACGCATACGAGTCTCATTTGAACTCAGTGGGATGACATACAGTGCATACAAGTGAAGCATGTGTGTAAAATTTAGCATGTTTGCAAGCCTTTCCAGGATTGGAGCATTAGGCTGTCAACACTTCAGGGGAAGGACTGCTTTTATCTTTGTGCTTTGAACAGATTCCCCTATTCGTTAGTGACTGCTTCCACAGGGATGAATATTTAACAAAATACAATATAATAAAGAGATACAGGGGGAAAGAAACATTTTTTTACTTCTCCCCAGTATCACTAATTTTCTGAATTCTTGTTATTGATAGAAACCGGCTATCTACAGCAGTCTACATGTTACATTGACAAAACAACATTGACAGAAACAGCAGCCCACCTATTGTGTGAGATGACACTAACAATTGCATTGGTATTTGCAAAACCCTGTTCTCAATATCTCCCCTTTATTCATATTTTCCACATACATATCCCTTTCAAGCTGTATCCACGTGCGATGCCAAGGCAAGCAGGTGACCATTCTTCCTTATAGTCACTCTTACACAACACTGCTAATCGTGAATTGAAGCGAGACAGCATTAAAGCCTACAGGAATTCCCTTCTGCATCCAAAGTAAAAGGGAACCCATTTATATAGTTGAACTGATCAAAGTAAATTCTCCCAACCCCTTGAAATCTTAGGATCTTCCATGGCCACAATGAAGAAACTGATCTGATGAACTTTCTGTCCACAAAATCTAATTGTCCTTAGAATAAGAACAGCAACAAACTTACTGAAGAACTTTTCAACCCTCTCTAACAAGCCATCAATAACATTATACCACAATGTTTTCTAATGCCACAACTTTCATATAGATATAAATGGGGCTTTAATCCCTGAAACCATATACCTTTAGTAAATAGATAAAGGGTCTATATAAAAAGCTTAACATTCTTACTAAAAAAAAAATCCAACAACCAATTATCACAAAAAACCTTAGGAAATCTCTAACAACAGAACAGAGGGAGAAAAGATTTCTGAAGCTCCTTACAGCACCATTGTCATTGACAAGGAGCCAAGATCTGCTTACTGTTTTATAATGATCACAGGAAAATTTACTTCTCCCACGAGCAGGGACACGAAAGTTCATATTGGTGTATTTCACATGAATGCAGAAATGCCACAGTCCAACTTGTTCTTCCTTCTCACAGAGGTCTACAGTTAAATGATGACATCCACAGGCATGTGAAGATTGGATGGTTAATTTTAGCTGAAGTCATGCACACACTGTGGTCAGATTTTCTTACACAGTTAATGTCTTACTGTGTTAGCAATTCCCGCCCCTGCTGCAGCTCTTCCACTCCCACTCCTCCCCAAATACCAGCAAATTTGCTTCCCTTTGTCACCTCCTCTTCCTGTTCAATGTATCTCGTCCTAGAGTTCAAACAGTGCATATATATTTGTGTTTACACTGGACACCTTCTTTAACAGTCTCACTTCTACAGTTTGACATAAGCTATTTGCAACCAAAGAGAAGATGTTTGGTTACTGAAAAAATTCTCTTTTGAGGTCAACCAAGCAGGCACAAAGAAAGGATTATTAGAAAGGACATATGGGGTTGCATAACCATTACATAATTACAGAAAACTTTTACTAATGATAGTTCCTAATGAAAATCCCTGATCTAAATGACCCCCACACCAGTTTTGTGAATATTCACAGTCTGAATGGAGACCCAGATTCAAACTTTGCAAATGGTTTATAATAGGTCAAGTAAAAACCCAGATCTGTCCACCCCAAATGGTTGGCACGTTCACATTCTAGATCTGGATCTGAGAGTCCCTCTCTAGTGCAAGATAAATATTTAGGGTCAGACTGTGTTTGGCCCTTGTAACAGAGGACTCATCTGCGCTCTCTTTCACACCAGGTGCCAGGTACATACAGCAGGTACATACATACAGCAGGAACTGCTGCCTTATAAGTACCTGGGGGGTGACAATATTATGCCCCAATCCATGGTCAGCAGAACTTGTCAGATGCACAGAGGAGAAGATACAGTATCCTATGAAAAGATGTTTCAGTCTGTCAACTTTCCCTTTGTGCAAGGTTATTGCTGGAGATATCTGAGTAGGGTGACCAGAGTCTCAATTTTATAGGGACAGTCCTGATTTTGGGGCCTTTTTCTTATATAGGCTCCTATTATCCCCCACCCCCTGTCCCAATTTTTCACACTTGCTGTCTGGTCACCCTACATCTGAGAGAGAGGCCTCCTTGAGGTCTGAACTCGGTTGGGATAGTTCTGCAGCGTCTGTATCAAAGGCCTTAAATTTTAAAGTGCAATCTGTCCTTTAATATGCCTGTGCCTTCTGCTATCTGTGACTTCAGATCACGTTATTAATATTTGCACTGCAGTATCTCAGAGTCACATCTGGGGATTAGAGTCCAATTCTGTTAGGCACTGTACACACAAGAGAGAGTCTCTGTCCCTACAGTCTTAGCTGCAATAGCTCCCTGTTAGCTTTACTGTCATGCGTGGCATAAGATTTAGGTCATCTTTCAATAGATTCATTTAATCATTTAACACTTTTAATTAAGATTAACAACTGGGCACTAATTTTTGCTCTGGCTGAAATGAGATCGGGGAAGTCCTATAATCCTCAGACTAGCTATCATTCCCCATTAATGCCCTGATTGGGCCATATCTCTGGCATTTTTTTTTAAATTGCCTTCTTGCAAGCTGTTTTGCTTGAATTTTGTATTTTAAATAATGTTGAAGCAGTTGATGGGGCAAGAAGCAGGAACAATTTCACCTCTGCTTCCCTTGCCAAGCCTAAGGACAGCAGCCAGACAGTTTAACTGCTTATTTTTCAAAAGAACACTTTTTCCAATATACAATCTGAAGATCTCTTTTAACTGCTTCATGAAACAAAAATAACTTTGTAGCAACACTAGTCTCCAAAACAACTCCTCCTTCCAATACAGCCCACTCATAGCTAATGGTTTTTAGGGAATAGATATTTCTTGTACTTTGAAGAGGACCTAATGTACTGCAACTGTCAAAGAAATAAATTAGCTGCCTTACTCACATAGTGCTAGGTGCCATGCCTCTGCGGTGACTGGAGAACAACTTGACGAAGCTATGAGCAATGGTTTCAGTATTCCACTGATAGACATCAGGATGTGTGAGAGGGAGGGGGTTTAGTGAGAATTTTTGAAAAATAACCCTTTAAAAAGAGGACAGAGGAAGGATCAGCTTTAGAAGTTAAAGGCTCAGCTACAGGTGTTTTGAAATGTCTGAGGTCAAAATACTTGAGCTGGCAGGAAGTCAAAGCGCAATGAAACTTGTCATGGTCTGGTCACTGTCAGCACTTAAATCTCCTGACCTTTTCTAAATCGGATGGCCTTCTGCTTCCTGATTCAGAAACACAGTGAGGAAAGCACCAGTGAATGTTACAGGCAGCTGGCACAATCACTGAATTGATCTTTCCCACCGATGGCACCTCATGCTTACAGCGCCACATGATTTCAGTGTCACTGTCATGGGGGGGGAGCGGCAGCACGGGATCATAAAGACAAACAGGAGATGAGTGAGATCCTTCTCAAGTGAGAATGTTTCATTGTTTCCTTGAACCATAAAGATTCATTTAGATTTTTAACAGCCAGTGTTGCCCACTGGACTCAGGAGACCTTGGTTCTATTTCAGCTCTGCCATTAGCCTTTTGAGTGACCTTAGCCAAGTCACATCACCTCCCTGTGCCTCAATTTCCCCATCTGTAAAATGGTGATATGATACTTATCTCGTTTGAGATCTACTGATGAAGAGTTAGTGATATAAATAATAATCCCTATGTTAAGGGAGCTCTGCTTGTAAAACTAGCAGATATGATCCCCACACCATAGCATCCATTCTCCCAATGCCCTTGTGAGATAAGTATTAGTCTCATTTTACACATGGGAAACTGAGGCACAGATTAAATCACTTGCACAAGGTCACATGGGAAGTCTGAGGCAAGACTGGGAACCAAACCTAGATTTCCTCAGTTGCAGTGCTGGATTGAATTGTCTGATCCCACTAGCAATACGCAAAAAGCCATTCTTCCTATCCCCTTCCCTTTGTACTGCTGGTTTAAGTCCTTATAGGATTATTCCAATAAGAATTTTACAAGAACATAAAGGAACAAAGGAAAAACTGTAACTCAAAATGACGATTAATTTGCCCATGTCTCAGAAGTAAATTATCTCATTCCTCTTCACCTCTCAGTGGTGCACAGAACGAAGGCAGCTAACTAAGCACATCCAAAATGTGATGACAGAACCAGTACAAAGGCCTTTCATAATCACTAGCATGAGGAATAGTGCAGGGGGGAAAGGAAAATACTGCACATTGACTATTTCCAATCATTTCCTTGAGAAGGAGGAGGAATCTCTCTGAATCCCCTCTCCAATACATTCCCTGATTTTACACCCACCATCTCAGAGACCCAATCCACATCCCTCTTGTGGCCAAGAATGACAGACTAGGAGTCCCTTCTGAGTCCAGAAATGGTGCTCTCTACACCAGAGGAGTGACAACGGTAGGTCTATGCTTGCAGTCACAATCCCAGCCAGCCAGCCGGAGAGCCTCTTCAATTCCCTATCAACCGGATGTGTGATTCTTGAGCCAAGAGACAACCCCATCTCCCTCACTCTGTATACTGTATTTTGGCTCATCCTTTGTATGGGAGGCCATCACCAGTGGCCACAGAGATGGGCACAAAGGTCTCCACAGCTTGAAGAGGCATCAGGCAGGATGCAGCCAAAAGGGCACTGTAATGGATAAAAAGCAAGTGGGGACTGTAGTTAGCTAACCCTCAACCTGGGCTTGGCCATAGTCTGAGTTTGACCCGGAGGTGCTCTCCAGTTCTCAACACAGGTCACTGGCTAAGAGCAGCTCTTCAGGACCCTTGACTTGTATCAGGCTTGTAGTGTTAGTCTGTCCCCAAACAAGAGGAAGGGGTGGGAAGGAAAGCCACTGTCTCAGGCTGGGCAACTCTGGTTACTGGAGCTCATTAGCAGCCTCTCCGCCGGTTACTGGAGCTCATTAGCAGCCTCTCCTCCTGAGCGAACTCCACTGCACACCTCCCTGCCCCCAACATCCCATCATTGAATTTCACCTCTTTAAGCTCCAGGGAATGTTCTGCAGCTGTGTCTAATTGGCGCTGCCCAAGTGAAGGAATGCCTGATAGCCTATCAGTGGGAGTCAGGTATGTACCATCATACTCTCCCCCGTCCACATCTCAGGACCAGAAAGGTTTCTTGCTCAAGCATTTCCCCAATCCCAATGTCTTGGGAAAGGGGGAGGGGGTGCGGGATCTGCATTTGCTCTTTCTCTGCTCAGCTTTGCCCCTTGAAGCTACAGGACTGAGTGTTGGCCCAGGGTGCATTGTCTGTGACTAGGGAAAAGAGACTACAGTAGAACCTCAGAGTTACAAACACCTTAGGAATGGAGGTCGTTCATAACTCTGAAATGTTTGCAACTCCAAATAAAGTGCTACGGTTGTTCTTTCAAACGTTTACAACTGAACATTGACACACTACAGCTTTGAAGCTTTACTAAGCAGAAAAAAAGGCTGTTTTCCCTTTATTTTTTTAATAGTTGACGTTTAACACAGTACTGTACTTGCTCTCTTTTTTTTTTTTTTTTTGGTCTCCGCTGCTACTTGATTGCGTTCTTCTGGATCCAAATGAGGTGTGTGGTTAACTAGTCAGTTCATAGCTCTGAGGTTCCACTGTATCCAGTACGTTATACCCAAGAGACTTCTCAACCCACTGGATAGCCAGAGCCTCCTTCTCAATAATAGACTGCTTCCTTCTCCCTGGGGAACAACTTTCTGCTTAAATATAGAATTGAGTGCTCTTTGCCTGGGAGAGCACCACTCAGGCTGACATCAGAAGTGCCCATATAGAGAATGAACTCCTGAGAGCAGTCCAGGTGGGTGAAGACAAGCACCTGACCCAGCCACACCTTCAGGGTACTAAAAGCTTCATTGCACTGGCTGTCCCATGAGACGTTTGGTGTCTGCCTTTTGGTAGCTCCATCTGGGGTGCTTAGATCGATGCGAAGTTGGGAATGAACCAGAGATAATAGCCTGCCAGACCTAAGAGCATCATGTGTGTCTTCTCATCTGAGGAGTGGAGCAGGATCAAGGATTTTGACTAGGAATTATCATTAGTAAAAGCACTGGTTTCACAAGGCCTCCTCCTACTCGATACCCTAAATAAGTCATTTCTGTCACGCCCAACTTACACTTGGCAGGGTTAGCTGTAGGTCAGCCTCCTGTAGGGATCTCAGTACCTCTCTTAAGCAATGCAAGTGGTCTTCCCACATATGGCTATAGACTACAATGTCAAGGTGAGCCACAACATATTGCTAGTGGGATCAGACAATTCAATTAATAAGGCATTAGAAAGCTGCTCTCGCCTCTTGCAGGCTGAAAAGCATGGTTTTAAAATGGAAATGGTCAAAGGGGGTCAAAAATGTGGTCTTCTCCTGGAGGATGGAGACAGGGGGCGGGGGAGAATCTGCAAATAAGCTTTTAGTAAAGTCAAATGTGGTGAGATGTCACATCAGGCCCAATCACTCTAACATCTCATCCACCCTCAGCATTGGGTAAGTGTCATATTTTGTGATGAAACTATTATTAGTAAAAGCACCCTGTAGGCAGATGATGTATTGGGTCATACTTCCGAGCATGTTTGCATCTTACTCCTCCCAACCTTCTCGCAACACATCCAAGATTCCTCTGGGCTGGCATCTGTAGAGCATTTCAAAGGGCGAAAGCCTTGGGGAGGCTTGGAGTACCTCTCACATGGGAAAGAGCAACAGCGGGAGGAG
This sequence comes from Dermatemys mawii, assembly GCA_007922305.1. Taxonomy (NCBI): domain Eukaryota; kingdom Metazoa; phylum Chordata; order Testudines; family Dermatemydidae; genus Dermatemys; species Dermatemys mawii. The sequence goes on from ML677332.1 coordinate 24,161,211, forward strand.
TTGGTGCCAGTGCTCAGGCTTGGTCCCAACAAATCACTTCAATATCTCTTTCAATGGCTTGTTAAATCTTTCCATGTGGCCGTCTGTTTGTGGATGGTTCACTGATGGTCCCAGGGCTTTGATTTTGAGGACAGAGAATAGCTCTTGCATTACCTGAGAGATGAACTTGGATTGGATATTTTTCTAAAACATATGCACTAGGAATTATTTGGAGGAAATTCTATGGCCTGTGTTATACCGGAAGTCAGACTAGAAGATCATAATGGTCCCTTCTGGCCTTAGAATCTATAAATCTGAACCTAAATGTTTTGTTAATAAGATCTTTCCTACAGGAAGGCCTGAAGATTGAAAATACCATCAGCTATATATCAATAGGTGGCAGCATTTCTACTCTATAATACCATTTACTACATCATGGTATGCACTAGAAATTGGGCTGCAACTAGATGCTTTCTGCATATCTGATGTTCCCTGGGACTTGCACCATTTTACATTAAAGAACAAGGTTGCTGCCATAAATCACTTCTGTTAGACAGTTAACAAAATTATTTAGGTTAAAAAAAACAAAACAAAAATAAAGTGCCAAATTAATTTCCACAAACATAATAAACCTAATCTAATCAGCTTGTGGTCGGCCATCTGTTTCACAGATGTAAATGTAACTGAATCTTCTATTGACTGATAACTTTCTAAATTAAATTGTTTATTGTGACACTGCTTTTAGCACCGTTTCTCTTCCTTCCACTTAAAATTTCTGAAAATATTGTCGGATAATAGTGTATTTGTTAAATACATTATGTGGTTAGGATGCAATCAGTAAGTGTTAACACTGCACACTTGGCATGAGATCAATAAAAAATGTACACAGAGAAGGACAGTGAAGATGTTTAGAAGTACAATGGGACACAGAAAATGTAAGAATTTGGATCATTACAAGGACTTTGAAATTATGAAGGGCATAGTGAAACTGATCAATCTTCCTTCCCACCACAGTTTATAGTGCAAAAACAGAGAGTCAATTACCTTAAATGTATTTGTAAATTTAGGACAAATTAAAGGAAATATGCACTTCACACAAGGCGCAGTTAGCCTCCATAATTAACCATGGGCTGGATTTTGTAAAGAGATGGATAATTTATATCCTTAATTTATCTTTGTAGCTACACAACCTAAAATCTAGGTTATCAACTCTCAGTCTTCAGCCTGAAGAATGAGTCTCTACCAGATATAAGGAAAAATTCTGCCCTCTAATCCATTGGTTCTCAAAGTGGGGGTCACGACCCCCTGAGGGGTCCTCCTTATGTAGGGGTTGCGAGCCTCGACCCCAGCAGCGGGCTGCTGGCTCGAGCCCAATCTCCAGGAGGGTGACCTGGCCCCTGCGGCAGGCTGCTGGCTTCAGCCGTGATACCCGCGGGCTGCCAGCTCTTTCCCCGACCTACCGGTCGGCTGCCGGCCCCAGTCCCGACCCCGCGGGGGGCTGCTGGGCTCCAGCCCCGATCCCCGGGGCCGGATGCCGGCCCCAGCCCCAACCCCAGCAGACGGCGGGCTCCAGCTGCAATCCCCGAGGCGGGCTGCCAGCTCCAGCTGCAATCCCCAGGGCGGGCTGCCAGCTCCAGCTGCAATCCCCAGGGCGGGCTGCCGGCTCCAGCCGCGACCCACCGGTGGGCTGCTGGCCCCAGCCCCAGCCCCAACCCCAGCAGGCCCTCTGACCCACGCGGCGGGCTGCGGCTCCGGCCGCGATCCCCAGGGCTAGCTGCCAGCTCTTTCCCCGACCCGCCGGTGGGCTGCTGGCCTCAGCCCAGACCCCACTGGGTGGCGAGCTCCAGACGCTATCCCTGGGGCGAGCTGTTGGCTCCTGCCCTGACCCCAGCGGGTGACGGGACCCAGCCCCGAACCCCAGTGGCGGGCTGCTGGCCCTAGCCCCGACCCCAGCGGGCTCCAGGTCTGACCCACACGGCGGGCTGAAGGCTCCCGCCCAGACCCCGGGGGCAGGCTGCTGACCCCAGCTCTGACCCCCCTGGGCAGGCTGCTAGCCCCACCTCCAACCCCCAGTGGCAGGCTGCTGTGCCGGCCCTGATCCAGCCCCTGTGGTGGGCTGCTGGCCCAAGCTCCTCCAGCCCAGCTCCACCCCCAACTCTAAGCCACCTCCAAACAAAGGGCGCCAAACAGAAGTTTGGCCAGGCACCATTTTGCCTATGACTGACCCTGGTAAGGAGACAACATTCGCAGCTGAACAGGTACTTTTATTAACAGTCATACATATAAGTGCAAACTTTCTGCTGAAAGTAATGGCCAGTTGTACTACTAAAACTGCTAAAAAACGAAAGTATCTCGAGTCTTTCATTAAACTTGGCTTTACCAGTATCATCACCTCTGGTATTGAAAAACCGCAATGTGTCATTTGCAGTGAAGTTTTGTCTGCTGAATCTACGAAACCCTGCAAAATGCAGCGACATCTTGAAACTAAACATCCTGAGCATAAAAATCGAAATGTGGATTTTTTCAAATGCAGAGAAGAAGCAACAAAGAAGGCCAGGCTTGATGCTGATGGAAGTTTCCAACAGCAAAAGTCCTCAGTTGTGGAGGCCTCTTATGTTGTGTCTCTACGGATTGCCCGTACCAAAACGCCACATACAGTAGGTGAGGAGCTTATTCTGCCAGCATGCAAAGATATTGTGGCACTTATGATTGGCAATGATACTGCCAAAAAACTGAATATGCTTTCCATATCTAATGATACGGTGAAACGCAGAATGTGTGAGATGTCTGAAGATATCAAAAAACAAGTTGTACATGAAATTAAGCATTCTGCTTTCAGTATGTTCAGCCTGCAACTTGATGAAACTACCGATGTTTCTTACTGCGCACAACTGATAGCATTCGTACGGTATGTCAATGTTGGAGATGTTAAGGATGAGTTCTTATTCTATGAACAGCTTGAAACAACCACAACAGCACAGGACATTTTCAATAAGGTGAATGCCTTTTTTCAAAGCAATGGCATTGAATGGAAAAACCTTTGTGATATCTGTACCGATGGTGCTCCAGCAATGATGGGTGCACAGTATGGCTTTCAGCAGAAGGTAAAGTATGTCTCACCTAATGTGATTGTCACTCATTGTGGAATCCATCGTCAAGTCCTAGCTGCAAAGACATTGCCAACGTGCCTTAATGCTGTGGTGGATGTTGTTATACGAGCAGTGAACTACATTAAAGCTCATGCTCTGAATGGTCATCTCTTTCAAGAGCTCTGCAGTGAAATGGGTGGTGAATATGAAGTTCTGCTTTTCCACACTCAAGTCCGATGGCTGTCTAGGGGACGCACATTAAAGCGTGTTTTTATACTTCGTGAACAGATGGCAGAGTTTTTCCTGCGAAAACAGAAGCAGGAGCTGAACAAAATATTCAGTGACAAGAAATGGCTTCTCTGCTTGGCATACCTAGTTGATATCTTTGGTAGCCTTAATGATCTCAATCTGTCACTTCAGGAAAAACGTTCAACATTAATAGACCTGACTAATAAAATCAAAGCCTTCCAGATGAAGTTGGATCTGTGGTGCAGGAAGTTGGACACAGACAGATATGGCATGTTTCCGACAATTTCTTCGTTCAGCGAGAAGGAGGAAGCTAACACTGATAGTGCTCTCAAGTCCGTAATCAGTAAACATTTGAGAGCCCTTCATGAAGAGTTCTCACATTACTTCCCAGCGCTGCCAGAAGCACTTCATTCCCTGGTGAAGAACCCTTTCAGTGTGATAGCTGAGCAGTTACCTACTGATGATATTCACACACAGGAACAGTTTATTGACATGATCAATGATGATGAAGTGAAAGCAAAATTCACACAGCTGCCTCCAAACCAGTTCTGGTGCTCAGTTGCATGTGAATACCCACTGGTATCTGAAATGGCCCTGAGAGTCCTTCTGCCATTTCTCACTACCTACGAATGTGAGAGTGGATTCTCCAGCCTTCTCACAATAAAGACAAAATCTCGAAATCGCCTTGATATGAAGGATGACATCAGATGCGCCCTTTCTAAAACAACACCAAGAATAAAACTTCTTGTATCAAATAAACAGCATCATCCATCTCACTGATTTTTGGCTGCTTCAGGTCATTAATTGCTGTCAAGAATTAAAATAAAATTCTATTTAAAAATAACTTTTCCACTTATTTTTAATTCAATAAAATGTGTTTTAGTCTTAATTTAAAAAGCAGTGAGAAAAGGTAAATCCATTTTAAGCAATAGGGTTTACATTTAGTATTTAACAGTATTAAATATCAAAAATGTGTATTTAATTTCTAGAGGGGGTCGCGGTCAGAAGCTCAGTGTTCGAAAGGGGTCACCAATACAAAAAGTTTGAGAACCACTGCTCTAATCTGTAATCGGTATAGTGCCTTATTGAAGAGGGGGTTTAGTTTCCTCAGAAGCATCAGACTCTGGCCACTGCTGGAGGAAGAATGCTGGACCCAGTGGACCATTGGTCTAGTGTAGGCCTTGTCTTCACTACAGCGGGGAAAGCTCGATCTTATGGCAATCAATTTATCGCGTCTCATCAAGACACGAGAAATCGATCGCCAGCGCTGCCCCCATCGACTCCGTAACTCCAGCTTGACCAGAGGCGTAAGCTGGAGTCGACGGGGGAGCGCGCCACCAACTGCCGCTGCCGTGAGGATGGCAGGTAAGTCGGCTGCAGATATGCAAACTTCAGCTACATGATTCAGTAGCTGAAGTTGTGTATCTGCAGTCGATCCAACCCCCTAGTGAAGACAAGGCCGTAGTATGGCAAATCCTATGTTCTTAATTAGAAAGGGTTATTAGAGTGACACTAGACTATGCTTTCATTGATCTAGTGATTCAAATAGATGATGTTGGGGTTTAGCTCAAAAATTTGGTACAGGCCATCTATTGGCCTAAAAAAGAAAAAAAAAATCCATCCAAATAAAAATTTCTGCAAGTCATATATTTGCAGAAACAATATCAAAATGCTGATAGAGAGAATAAGTACAGCTAAAATCTCCACAGGTGCTGGGAGCCCAAGAATGGCACATTGTCCCTGGAGAGCTGCCACTGATGGCACTAGGTAAGGGCCTTTGGCAAGTCATTTCGACTTCTATGAAATTGACCCTAAGTGAGCAAGATCATTTTTGCATTCACCATTGGCTTGCTATTGCAATTTCATTCATAAATATATATATGGCATGGTCTGGAACAAAGGTCATGAGGAAAATCAGTCATATTTTTTTCTCAGCACATAGAATTATACAAGTCCCATAAAAAAACAAACTATGCGAATTTTAAAACAATATGGTTAGTTAAGACCTGACTTAATATCCTAGTTCTGTATGATTTCTACTATTGGATAGATTACTATTACCACTAAGAATACTGCATCTAAAATCTTTTTCTTTTTCCTCTTCTTCAGCTAACAGTGTATTTTATTCCACAGGAAACTAGCACACATAATCCACAGAAAATGAGTCCCTTTAACTCCAGATCACACAAGGGTCTTTAATGAGGAGGTCCCATTATTAGTAAATCAGGATCGCATGCATTTGCAGCCTTTGTTACTGCAACAATTCTGTCTTAGAGTTTGTTCTTCTCCATATAGGACTTATGCAAGCACTCCACAATTCTCCACAGGGACTTTCATTTAGATACCAAATGGTAATATGCCGTTCAATCATGTGCTTAATTATGCACACATAGTGGAGGTGAAAGCACAACTGGACATGAAACCAAATGTGTACACTGGGAAACACGGAAATGGGAGCACTGTCTTACCTGCAGAAACAATCAGAGCAATTTACCAGTAATCACTCAAAATGGCAAAGAGGAAAGACTGACTTGTGTATGTTGACACAATGCTTAAGGACATCAGCTATTGCTTGAGCCTGGAGCAGGGATTGGAGGAGAGAAGGAAAGGCAGACAAAAGGGCATATTTTTAAGAAATCCCGTGTAAAGAGAATACAAAGTTCTACTTAAAATTTTAAAAAATATACTGAGTGCAGTCATATACAGGATCAAATTATTCCCTGCTTGTACTATGCAACTCCATTGGTTTCAATGGGATATCAGAATTTGGCCCGAACAACATAATTTTGCTCTAATTTTTGTTCAGAAATTAGCTATAAAACTGCAGAACTTAGAGATGAAAAAGAGTTATCAGATCATCTACTCTACTTCCCTATAAATGTAGTACTGTACAGTATCACATTATTTTCTCCATTTGTTTCACTAGTGAAATTTTACTTGCTCAATTTAAAAACTTTGGAAATAGGCCAATAAGGAAAAGTTACTATAGACACTTTACTAGTATTGTCAAGGCCCTGGACTGCTGGAGATTTTGAAGGAAAAGGAATATGGGTGGGGGAAATGGCTGGTTTAGGGGTCGTTTTTGCGACTGGGAGTTGAGAGTGATACTGGAAACCTTAGTGGAATTGCATCAAAAAGATTCAATCAGAGGCAAATGATAACAGAAGAGGACATCTGATGTCTCTAAATGGTTGGGAAATTCTATTGTAGAACACACAGTTTTGCAGGGCTGTGTTTGAGCACTGAACACCAGTAGCTGGATGACCTTTCAGGGATTTGTTCCAATAAAGGTTTAATCTTTGCAGTCTCTTAATACCCTGAAAATTGACTGATGCTCCATTCTTAATTCAACAGTTTCCCCTGCCAAGGCAATGTGCTTCCTGCAGTTTATTCTGGGAGCTGTAGCTATTGGATCCTGAAGAAGAGGAACAGTATTGTAGTAGGGTACATGTATATTTACAAGCATTATAATAATGTGAAAAAGCACAAGTTCCCACACTCCATTAAAAATCACAAATACATTTGAATGTGTGTAAGCAGGTATATGTGCTGTGGGGAACGACAGAAGAAGTTCAGGGAATCAGTAATCAGATAGAAGTGTTGACTTTTGATGGTCAGTTCAAGTCTAGCTCAGGAGAGCTAAGTCCAAAGACTATGACTAACTATAGCATCTGGTCAGTAGCCTATATGGTATGAGTTGGGGGTCTTGCTTCCATTCCAGTGATCATGTGTCTAATTCACAATCATTGCCATGACCACCACCACTACAACTGGTACCACTGTTAGTTATCTCAGTACAGAAGCAAAAAAACTTACTGGACATGGGACCTGTACTACTCCTTTTTTCTTCAGTAGTCATTTTTCCAGCATACAACTGAGAATCCTTGGGAATAAAAGGAGTTTGGAAAGCTGGCCAAACAGAGAGGGACTGGAAAGGTTGCTGGAGCAGAGAGGGAAAAGAAATAAAAATGCCTCTTATGTGGTCCAAAAAGCACTGTATCAATCTTCTTTTCAGTTTTCCTAACAGATGACTATCTGAAAGCACCCCATTCCATTCTGCCTATGCTGTACCGGTTGGTTACCTAAACTGAGGACTTCAGTTTCCAGCACTCAGATACCTCAGTGATGGGCACAATAGAAGGACCTACAATGCCTAGCACAATGTGTTCTTGGTCCATGACTAGGGCTTCAAGGCCTGACAGTAATACAAATAAATAATAGCAACTAGTGCTCTCAAACAAGCACTTTCATCTGTATTAAATATAAAATAGGAACTTCAGATTTAAGCTCAGAGAGTCAGTCCTTCAGCATCCCTGATGTGATTAGTAATTGCAAAGTGTCTTTAAACAGAGGATTACTTCAGACTTGGGCCCACCGAATTTACCCTGACACTTCTAGAAATTCAGATATCATGGAGATCATATTGGCCATTTCAGATTAATTGGAGTTACATGCCTGCATCAAGAAGAGCATACACTCCATTAGCATTCCTGTAACACCTTGGTCAAAGAAAATAAAGATGAAGAAACATTTCTCTCAATTAACTGTATGAGAGCTATTACAATTGTCAACTATTCTGCTCCACAGGATAAATTTGTATTTAGAACGTGAGCTGTGGAAAAAACTAAATACTAATGGAAATAAGATAGTATCCCTGATAATGTCACGGCAAACTTGGTGGCTGAACTTTGTGACTGTCTTCACTCACATTTGGGGCCAATGTACACCCTCAAGTCAGCGGCACTGCTATGAGTACCTGCCTGGCCCTACAGTATGCCAACATTTTTATGGCTGAATTAGAACAATGTTTCCTCAGCTCTTGTCCTCTAACACCCCTACTCTGCTTGCTCTCTGCTGATAACATCTTCATCATTTGGACCCATGGAAAAGTAGTCCTTGAAGAATTCCACCTGGATTTCAACCATTTCTATCCCACCATCAACCTCACCCTGTACCCAGTCCACAGAAAAGATCCACTTCCTGGACACTACAGTGTTAATAAGCGATGGCCACATAAACACCAATCTATACCAGAAACCTACTGACAGCTATACTTACCTACATGCCCCCAGACTTCATCCAGACCACATCACACAATCCATTGTCAACAGCCACGCTCTAACATACAACTGCATTTGCTCCAATCCCTCAGACAAAGGCAAATACCTACAAGATCTCTATCAAGTGCTCTTAAAACTAAAATACCCACCTGGGGAAGTGAAGGAACAGATTGACAGAATCAGAAAAGTACCCAGAAGCCACCTACTACAGGACAGGCCTAACAAAGAAAGTAACAGAACACCACTAACTGTCACTTTCAGCCCCCAACTAAAACCTCTCCAGCGCATCATCAAGGATCTACAGCTTATCCTGAAAGACAACCCCTCACTCTCACAGACCTTGGAAGATAGGCCAGTTCTCACTTACAGACAGCCTCCCAACCTAAAGCAAATACTCACCAGCAACTACACATCACACAACAAAAACACTAACCCGGGAACCTTTCCTTGCAGCAAAGCCCATTGCCAACTCTGTCCACAAATCTATTCAAGGGACACCATCATAGGACCTACTCACATCAGCTAAACCATTAGGGGATCATTCACCTCCACATCTACCAATGTGATATATGCCATCATGTGCCAGCAATGCCCCTCTGCCATGTACATTGGCCAAACCAGACAGTCTCTATACAAAAGAATAAATGGACACAAATCAGATGTCAAGAATTATAACATTCAAAAACCAGTCAGAGAACACTTCAACCTCCCTGGACACTCAATTACAGACCTAAAAGCTGCAATTCTTCAACAACAAAAAATTCAAACACAGACTACAATGAGAAACAGCAGAACTGGAATTAATTTGCAAACAGGACACCATTAAATTAGGCTTGAATAAAGTCTGAGAGTGAATAGGTCACTACACAAACTAAAACTATTTCCCCAGGCTAATTTTTCCCACTGTTACTCCCACTTTCTTGTCAACTGTTTGAAATGGGCCATCCTGATTATCACTACAAAAGCTTTTTTTTTCACCTGCTGATAATAGCCCACCTTAATTGATTTGTCTCAGAGTTGGTATGGCAGCCCCCATCTTTTCATGTTCTGCATGTGTGTGTGTATATACGTGTGTATATTATATATATATATATCTTCCTACTGTATTTTCCACTCTGTGCATCTGATGAAGTGAGTTTTAGCCCACAAAAGCTTACTCCCAAATAAATTTGTTAGTCTCTAAAATGAACGTGGAATACTTGTGCCTCTTTTTTAAATGGAAATTAGTTTCAGATAATCAACTGTAGCCACAGTATCAGGTAAGAATGGTTCTTTTAAAAGAGAGACTGGAAATAACTAGAGCACAATGCCAATCACTTTTAGTTTTAAAGTTTTTAAGTACTGGGTAGGGTAAGATGGAAGCATCTGAACTCAATAACCTATTTTTATTGATTTTCTTTTATATGACAACATTTCAAAAAAGGCAGCTGAGGGTTTTATTATTTTCTAAATTACAACACAAAGACCCTTGTGTGCCAGATTTTAGTCCATGGCAAACTTTTATGACCATGGGGAAAAAAAAGGCGTAATAACGGATATGCTGCCACAAACCAAAGTCTTAAGAGCTCAGCCTCAATATCATCTTGGCTTGAAATCCAAAGCAGCAAAAGTGGCTTGTATAGTTTCTGCCTACATGTGTTGAAACCATTTAGAAAAGGACCTGCTTTTGCAATTAAATACAGCAACTCTGGAAGCTACTGAAGTGTAACATGTTATTAGTCAGAAATGAAGATGAAAGAGTGACCTTGTCCTCACCTGGTGAAACTGTCCTATCTCTGAAAAGAAATGGGGAACTGTCTCGACATGATTTTCTTTCTGACCCTGAATTACAATGCACATAATATAACTCCAGCATGTAACTGTGACAAACTGTGCCATGCAAAACAACATCACCTGGAGGGCTCCTATTGTGTCAAACATGAGCATAAGCACATGCGTGCCTATAAAAATAACCTATGCAGTATATGACAACAATAATACAGTAGTTCTGAAGAGGTTATCACAAATGCTTTTTAATGCCAAGGGAGCGAGGAGAGAGGGAAGGGGGAAAGAGTTTGTACAAGTGCCATACTATGCTTTCCGTAGGGGAATTTGGCTCCCTATGCCTACTAATGTTTGTAAAAGGAACCACTCCTTTTACTACAGCACAATGACTGAGAACGACCAAAGTATTGCTGCCCAAGGATCTCCAAATATAATGCATTGGTCATTCTCTTGGGTTTGGCTAAAGGAACTTAAATGCCATTGATGTTATAAATGAAATTAATACATGAATAGAGTTGTTGTGTATGGCACAGCTATTTCATGGTGTTTCCCAAGCAACATTTTATTTCAAACTCTTACATATGTGCCAGCTAATACCACTTTACTTACAGTCCATTACAGTTTCCATACCTGCTTGGGGAAGGACAGAGCTGAGCTCATCATCTAGTGGAAGATTCTATTATAATAAAGGTCTTAAGTGCAAGCAAATGCAATATCTATATGTGATGGAGTAAGCCAACAGCCCTTATGCCCAGACAAATATGTCATGTTTTGATTTTATTATAAGACAGTGCCTTGAACAATTTGCTTGTGCAGAAAGTGAGTTAATCACTTTACATGATGCAAGGCACAATCAAATCCTGTTATAACATAGTTGGGGCACTATCATATTAGAACACAGTACCTCCAACACGCTAATTTTGGTTTTGTAAATGAATGCTTAAAAATAGTAGTTGTCCTGCAGCTAATTTAACTGAGTTTTGCTGCTATGAAACAAACTCTTTAAGGTCTTCTATTCTCCTAAAATCTGCAGTTGCTAATAGGAATAATATACACCCTTAAGAGCAGAAACAGTTGTGTCATAAAAACAAGAGCATGTAGGACCCTGTGTTACTTTAACATAGTTATTTGTGTGTCAGTTCAGATTATACGGAATTGCAGCTGTGCTCATACATGAATCTGGAAGAACTGTCAAGGTCAGCTACTTAAATGATTTGATGTATGCTATTTAATAGGATTTCTGGCAATGCTGAAATCAGTATTAGTTTAATAACTCTGCTAGTTTTTATTGAGTGGACTAAATGCACTTAGAGGGGTAATAAAATTGAGGATCAAGTGGATCTTTTCCATTTCTAACTACTATGACCTCATGATATGGAACTTTACAAATGAAAACATGAAATCACATTTTAAGACAGGTAAGGCCTACTGTGATGGGGTGTTCACCCCACACCAGCCTATAAGGGATTAATGAGGTTGAGGAAAGGCCAATTAACCCAAGAGGCCACAGCTGAGGGTATTAGCTAACTAACCCCTGAATAACGACAGAACCCAGCTGGGAAGGAACAGTTAGGGCTAGGATAAAGCCAGAAAGCTTGCAGTAGAATGGGGTTGCAGTAAGGGAGCCCACACTCTGAACAGTAGAAAAAGAAAGAAGGGGAACTTGGTGGAAAGGGTAGAGGAAAAGGCTCCAGGGAAAAGCCAGCAAGGTTTAAGATGATGCAGTCCTTGGCTGCTGCTAAGAGGGTCCCTAAGTTGGAACCTTGAGGAGAGAGCAGGCTCGGGTGTCCCTACCGGCCCTGGGGAAGTGGTGGAGTTTGGGCAGTGAAGGGAAGACTCCCATCTTGGAAGAAGAAACTTTGATACCCTTGAAGAAAGAAAACACACAGTGACCTGGCTGGAAGGCGAAATCACAAACACAGCACCCTGAGTTGCAGACAGACAGAGATGACAGGGCACTTGAATGAGTGGCAAAATGGGGTATTGGACCTGGAAGGAGCTAATGCCCAGAGCAGCTAGGAGGAGACACCCTAGTGGTGAGCGAACTCTGTGACACACATTTGGTCACGTAAAAATGCCCAAATTGGTCACTTGAAGGGATCAAACCCAGTACCCCCACTTTTAACAGTATGAGACTCTACAATTGAAGTTATAAGGATATGGTCTCTTAGTGTGAAAGAAGGAACAGACTCATAAAGCTCTTTATATGGACTAGCCATTAGAAGGAGACAGCCATACTATTGGTTTGAGTTACACAATCCCCCTGGGCAACGAAAAAATATAGTAATATGAGCACCTTAGTTCTGTTGATATTAGATCAGACTCATTGCAGTATCAATCAGTACTGGAGAGGCACAACATTACTGTAAGAAAGAATAATACTATTGCAAAACTGGCTAGCCTGAGGTATAGTTAGTAAAACTGAGTTGTCTTAGGTGACATCTCACTGATCAAAGATGGAATTATTTCAAAACCAAGCTGTCTTCAATGTTAAAATTATGACCAGAGGGAAAAAACCTTATTGCGCAAAAACTGACAGAGAATGAAGTTTATCTAAGCTTTCATCTCCAATGCCATTAAATGGTTGGCTTACCCATTTTAATTGCAATAGTTTGGAATTCTTTTTCAAATAAGTTATTAATCATAGCAACCACAACTAGAGAAAAATACAAAGGGAAAGTGCTAGTTTCTGCTCTTTGCGTCCAACTGAGACATTGTAGAAGTAGGTGCAATCCTACAAGCTACACTATGGCCAGTTTCATACAGATTTGGACCCAAAACAAAATTCAGAATCTAGATCAAGTTCAGACAACAACTTGCTACTCAGAATGGATGGGACAAACCCAAACATCCTGAAATTTGAGAAAATTCAGATTTTGATTCCTGCTGAGGAAAACAGGAAGGAGAATAAACTTGGCAAGTTCTAAGTGTAAAAATATAATTAGGCAGGCCAAAAAATATATATAATTTAAGAGCAACTAGTCAATGACTCAAAAACTCACAGCAAATATTTTTTTAAGTATATCAGAAGCAAGACGCTTGTCAAACCACCAGTGGGACCACTGGACAATTGAGGTGCTAAAGGAACACTCGAGAAAGATAAGGCCATTACTGAGAAGCTAAATGAATTCTTTGCATCAGTCAGCATCATCACTGCAGAGGATGTAAGGGAGATTCCCAAACCTAAGCCATTCTTTTTAGGTGACAAATCTGAGGAACTCACCCAGATTGAGGTGTCAGTAGAGGAGATTTTGGAACAAACTGATTAATTTAACAGTAATAGATCCCTGGGAGCAAATGGTATTTATCCAAGAGTTCTGAAGGAACTTAAATACGAAACTGCATAACTACTCAACGTGGTATGCAGTCTATCATATATATCAGCTTCTATACCAGATGCCTGGAGGATATCTAATCTGATACAATTTTTTTTTTAAAAGGCTCTAAAGGCAATCCTGGCAATTACAGGCTGGTAAGCATAACTTCAGCACCAAGTAAACTGGTTGAAACATAGTAATCGGACAGAATTATCAGACAAATAGATGAACATGATATTTGTTGAAAAAGAGTGGACATGGCATTTGTAAAGAAAATCATGCTTTATTAGAATTCTTTGAGGGACTCAACAAACATGTGGACAAGGGTGATCCAGTGGATATAACATACTTGGACTCTCAGAAAGCCTTTGACAAGGTCCCTCACAAAGGCTCTTAAGCAAAGTAGGCAGTCAAGGGATATAAAGGATGATCCTCTAATGGATTAGTAATTGGTTAAAATACAGAAACAAAGGGTAGAAATAAATGGACAATTTTAAGAATGGAGAGAGGTAAATAGTGGTGTCCCTTAGGGATCTGTACTGGGACCAAAGCTATTCAACATATTCATAAATGATCTGGAAAAAGAGATCAACATTTACAGGTGATACAAAATTATTCAAGATAATAGTCATCTTTGGACTTAAGTAAGAGTTGCAAAGGGGTCTGACAAAACTGTGAGAGACTGGACAACAAAACGGCAGATGAAATTCAATGTTGATAAATGCAAAGTAATGCCCATTGGAAAAACATAATCCCAACTATACTAGGGTTACCATTTGTCCAGACTCACTCGGACACGTCTGGCTTTTCTGCATAAAAATAGTGTCCGGGTGGAACTTGTAAATGTTTAAAAATGTCCAGGATTTCCCCCACTGCAGAGCGAGGCGTTAGGCTCCAGCAGCCAGAGAGAGCCCCTCCCCCGCACCTTCCACCCGCCAGAGTTTCCGGCAGCTGTAGCAGCAAGTCCCCACTCCCTCCTCCCCTGCATTCTCAGAGCTCCTCCCGCTGCTCCCCTGCTGCCCAGCATGAGGCTCCACAGCTCCCTGTGGGGGCTAGGACCGGGCTTTGCACATTGAGCTGGGGAGCATGTCAGCGTGTTGGGCTGAGCACGGAGCCCAAAATGCTTTTTTGAGCTGCACGGTGAGGGTGGGGGCAGGGGTTAGAGAAGGGGCAGGGAATTTCTGGAGGGGGCAGTCAAGGGACAGGGAGTAAGGGGAGGTTAGATAGATTGGAGCCTGGGGGGGGGGGGCAGTCAGGGGACAAGGAGCAGGGAGGCTTACGTAGGGGGTGGAGTTCTTCCTAGGTGAGCAATTGAGGGGAGTGTCAGGAGGGGGCAGTCAGGGAACAAGGAGCAGGGGGGAGTTGGGGGTTCTGAAGGGCGCAGAAAGTGGGAGGGAGTGGGCGAGGCTAGGGCACCCCCCATCCTCTTTTTTAATTGGTGAAATATGATAACCCTAAACTAGACATACAAATTGAAGGGGTCTAAATTAGCTTTTACCACTCAGGAGAGACACCTTGCAGTCATCATGACTAGTTCTCTGAAAACATCTGCTCAGTGTGCAGCGACTGAGAGAATGTTAGGTACCATTAGGAAAGGGATTGATAACAAGACAGTAAATATCATAATGCCACCGTATAAATCCATGGTACAGCCACATCTTGAATACCGGGTGCAGTTCTGGTCATCCCATCTCAAAA
The DNA here is from genome assembly GCA_007922305.1 of Dermatemys mawii. Classification (NCBI taxonomy): domain Eukaryota; kingdom Metazoa; phylum Chordata; order Testudines; family Dermatemydidae; genus Dermatemys; species Dermatemys mawii. Next base: position 24,176,367 of record ML677332.1, read on the forward strand.
AAGATAAATTAGATTTGGAAAAGGTACAGAAAAGGTCAAGGAACAGCTTCTATATGAGGAAAAATTAAAAAGACTGGGACGTTTCAGCTTGGAAGAGAGATGACTAAGAGGGGATATAAAATTGTGACTGGTAGGGAGAAAGTGAATAAACAAGTGCTATTTACTCCTTCGCATGACACAAGAACCAGAGGTGACCCGATGAAATTAATAGGCAGCAGATTTAAAACAAACAAAAGGAAATACTTCTTCACAGAATGCACAGTCAATCTGTGGAACTCGTTGGCAGGGAATGTCGTGAAGGCCAAAAGGATAATAGGGTTAAAAAAAGAACTAGATAAGTTCATGGAGGATAGGTCCATCAGTGGTTACTGATCATGTAGCCATGATGGTCAGGGATGCAACCGCATGCTCTGGCTGTCCCTAGCCTCTGACTGCCACAAGCTGGGAGTGGACGACAGAGGATGGATCACTTGATGATTGCCTGCTCTGCTCATTCCCTCTGAAGCACCTGGCATTGGCCATTGTCAGAAGACAGGATACTGGGCTACATGGACCATTGGTCTGACCCATTATGGCTATTCATATGTTGATTTTGCAGTCTCAAACTCAGGAGAGTTTGGATCCAGTGTTTTGGCTCACCTCATAAAAAGACATAGGAAGTTTAGGCCTTGATCCACTTTTTTGGATCTGTCCTGACTGACCATATTTAGTAATAATAACAACAGTGGTTTAACAGAGATTTCCCTATTTCTGAAATGATTTTTTAAGTTGATTAATACTCAGTGGGCCTACTTGCATGAATCAGGCCCATGGTAAGCATGTACAGGGCTTAGACTAGAAGTAAGTGATTTGGAGACAGAAATACCCTTGGCTCTATTCCTGGTCCTCCTATTGACTTCTTGTGTGACCTTGAGAAAGTCACTGGAATCCAGACCTGCAGCATGCTGAGAGCTTTCTGGAAAATTCTCTGCATCTTCAACAGGAATTAAAGGGGCTTAGTGCCCTCCAGGGCCACTCAGAATCTTTGAAATTAAGCCCTTAACCACTGTAGGCCAAACCATGGTCAGTGTTATGTGCCTGCACAAGGGAGAAAGAGGTATGAAATCTTCTTAATCCTCTGTATGAAATAATCTCATTGCAGGTCCCAACGTGGGGGAGGTTGTTATACTCATTCCCACGCAGGTGGGCAAGGAGAGGGCTGAGCCTGAACTTCACCCTACCAATGCACACCTACATGAACTAGAAATAAGCTTTGACAGGTAAAGGTCAGGTAAATCTTATTGTCACCTTGGAACAAGGGAAAATCCAGGAAACAATCTGTAATTCTTTGAGTCATAATCTGGTCCCCGTTCTACTGTAGGGCAACAAAACTATGCAGTTTCCCTCACTCATAGTTTGTGATAACTCCACAATCCAATCATCTGTCTCTCATTTTACCCATGTATAAAGTGGGCACAGCCAATGCTTGCCTGTCTCAGAAGGAGTCTCTGAAGCTTAACACATTTATGTTTGTAAACTGATTTGCAAACCTCCGATAGAAGATGTGAGATTATTATGAGTACAGTAATTTTCAGAAAGAAACAGATGTTTACATGGTGATATAATTTAATTCAGCACATGTGCTCTGCTCCTCTTACTTCAGTATAATTACTGGTTAGAAAAAAATCAACTGAAGTACTGTTTAAACAGACAAATGAGCTTTTCTGTGTAGGATTTTTAACACTTGAATCTACGTACACCAAGCAGGTGCCTTTAAATTTTATCTTTATAAACACAGATGTGATAATGCTCAAATAAAGAAAGGGGCTTGGGAATGCTCTAGGGACACCTGCTTCTGTCTTTGGCAGCTGACGTTTTATTTCCCCAACTCTTTGCAGATGCTTTTCTCAGAAAGCAACAAATGCAAGCTCAGATTATCAGAATCTGATATAACTGTGAGCCCAGCCAAGACTGACAGACCTCATAAAAAGTAATTATTGGCAAAAGGACCTGTCTCCTCCTTATGAGAGGATTAAACACAATTAGCATCAGTTGTGTCAAGACTGCTATCTTGAAACAGTAAACAAGAAAAATACCCCTCTTCTTCCTCTATTTAGCAAACAATCCCTGAGCCTCCAAAATGTATTGCTCATTGCTTCTTGCTCATCTTAAGACTCTCTTGCCTTCTAATCAGTCAATTCACTGGAGATCACTTGCCAGCAAAAAAAAAAAAAAAAGTCCTGTTGAGCAAATGTCAGCAGACATTATTTTAACCAGTTTAAAATCAGCAGCGGACAGCTGGCACCCAACACATGGCCTCATTCACATTGCTGCTGAACATAAGTAGTCAATCCTCGCTAGCTCCACCTGCAAAATGAACCAACTTCTTCTCTAAAGAAGCTTAAAGTGATGCCAAGGAAATATCTGCTGCTACTATTCAGTTTTAATGATATCAAAAGATTAGCTTCAAGAAGTGAAAGTCAGCTTAGTATTTAAAACTATTTTAAGGGCTACTTCAGAACGTCTTTTTTTTCTTTTCTTTTTTTTTTGCAATAGCAATTTAAGGTGCTATTTCTGCTAAGCACTTTGCAGTAGATTTATGTCAAATTACTTTCCCTTCTACTGAAACTGACAGCTAATACATTTCCAGTACACACACATCTATACTGTGAGTGTGCACCTGTGTACTAGAAATACATTCACACTCTCACACATACACTTACATGGGGTCCCCTCTAACTTCCACACACTTCAGTGGGATTGGATGAGACCCCGTGAGGAAATAAGTGACACTTACAGCCCAGGCTCATGTCACAGCATATTAGCCTCCATTATCCCCATTTTCAATCTCTCTGAAGTAGTTTGTTCACAGCATGAAAGAAAACGATTACAGAGAAATACCTAAAACAGATCTGTTGGAATAGCCAGTGTAGCAAGGAATGCCTCACTCACTCATGCTCCCATTAAGTCAGAGGTGGGCAAACTAAGGCCCTCGGGCCACATCTGGATCCCAGACAGGGAGGATACTCCTGGCCCTTCCCCGCTTTTTCTTTTCACATTCTGGATTAAACCCTCCATTTGTGCTTCTGTAGTTAAATATCAAGGACCATAACTGGCCACAACAGCTTCAGTGATATCTCCAGAGCAGTCGTATTTCCTTTAGAGGATTTTTATTGAAACTACAGGCCAACATTTGGGAGGCAGCATGGTCAAGTGCAGAGAGAACTGGACTTGGGAGTGTGGAGATGTGTGATCTATTCTTATCTCTGCCACTGATCTACTAGGCTGAGGTAAAACTCTTCACTTCTCTGGGCCTCTTTAGGACAGAGGTTGTCATTTACTACATGTTTGTGCAACACCAAGCACAACAGGACTGTGATCTCAGCAAGGCCATTATTAGATGACAGATACTGTAATATGAGTAATAAAAAATTTCAAACATTGGCAACTAAAGTTAGACTCCAAACTTCATACATAGGCACCTAATAAAAACTGCCAAAGTTGGCCTTTACAGCTCCCACTGAAGTACATTTAGAAACCTAAATTTAGGCACTGAGGTTTGAAAATTTTGACCATCAGCCTTCTCCAGCATTGACTCCAGTGAGAGTCCTCTCTTTAATCTAGATTGTTTCTGCAGGTTTTGGTCTATTAATAAGGATTTATTTTTGAAGATCCTGAAAACAAAAAGTGTTATTCAAAATGTGAAATGCAGAGGATGAAATTAACTCACATCTTTTATTATGATACATTATATGGCTATTCTCCCAATAGGCAGGGATTCGGCATAATACATCATGTTCAGCATGTTGGTGTAGGAAGGATGGGGAAACCCATTGGTCAGTTTAAACCAGATCCTGTGTTATTTTAATATAACGTTCTACTGCTGAAAAAAAATTATTGTAAATATCTACGTGATACACAGCAGCTGCTTAGTTAGAAGTCTTTCCTTATTCTGATAGGACATGCACTTTATCAAAACCAGGTCAGGTTTTCTCACCCTTGTACTAATTACTTTGAATGGTTTTTTACAAAAAATTGTATACATTCACTACCTTTTGGTAACAAGAGTAGGATTGTTCTAATAAAGCCTATAAATTCTGTAGATGGAGTTGTAGATACATTTGTCATGTATTCTGAGTAAAAGTGTAGCATTACAGAAGCAAAAGACACATTACAGGAAATGAACATGTCAGTATCCTCAAAGGGGCGCTCTTGGCACTCCAAATATAACTTTTGAGGCATACGGGAAGATCTTAATGGGTAGACTCTCATCTTTATTATCATAACCACCACCAAGGGAACATATCAGTAAATCTTTGGTATCTGTATCTGCTGCCATTCAAATAGACTGAGAGTGATTACTGATATATTAAATACCCAGCAGCAGTAGCTATGCCAGTGCTCTCCACAATGATTCTTAACACACATGGTGACAACTCTGGTCAGACAATTTACAAGAAAAACACTGTCTTTTTTTCAACAATTTATGTAATTCCTTCCCTCAGCCTCACCTTCCTACGAAAATTTCTAGTTTGACTTATTTCTTCACGCATCTCTTTGTGCATTACTTCCAAAAAGCACCTCCGCCAATGCACATCTCATCTCGTAAGTGATATCTTTCTCAATGAGTAACTTTCTTCAATTCCCTTTCAAGTCTCTATTCACCACCACAACCATACTTACAAAGTAGGATTAAGTGAGGCTTGTATATTGCATACTTAAAATCTGTAATTTGTCAGAATTTGAGATTACTCTGGGATTTTGAAAGGAACCTAAGGGGTAGCCGTGTTAGTCTGTATCCACAAAAACAATGAGGAGTCCGGTGGCACCTTAAAGACTAACAGATTTATTTGAGCATACGCTTTTGAGAGTAAAAAACCCATTTCTTCAGATCTCTTTGAAAATACAACTTTTAAGGATTCCCATTCAGTGTGACATTTACACTAAAAAATGGACAGATTCCTTTAATATCTTTGGTGCCTTTTATATGAATATGGGCTTCTCTTGTTCAAATTGCATCTTTCAGATGTTCTCTCTAATTTATAGGGCATCAAAACCTGGATCAAAAAACATGAACCATAGCCAAATACATACAAACGTAGCAGTCATGAGCTGTTCAGACTCACGCTGGAGTTCAGGGCTCTGAAGCCCACCTCCCCTTCCCAGGATTCAGAACCTGAGCTCCAGCATGGTCCCAGACATCAGCTGTTTTCAGCACTGTAGCACAAGCCTAAGTCTGTAGACCTGGGCTCTGAGACTTGCTGTTAAAACACATTGTAGATGTACCCAGTGAACTCTGAACTTAAGCACAGACATCACAGGCCTCTGAGTCAAAAGGAGAACTTCTTATAGCTACGAGTAAGAGAAGGCTGTTATAATTGTTGAGGCCAGACAATACATGGAGACGGGATCATATGTACTAAACAAGTATATTACAAACGTCCCTGAACTTCGGACACGTAGGGAACTGCATTTTTCTGCTGAACCTTATCTCTACAGAGAGCTAAAGCAAAGCCATGTATCTGAATGCTCTACAGATTTGGAAGAGTTTGGCTTAGAATCCAAACTCTGCAGCTTGGAAACAGCTCTATAACTTCAGTTATGGTCCAATTTCAATGGTGAGTAAATTATTAATCTTTGATAGTAGGATATGATCCAAAATAATTCTTTATGCCACTAATATAGAAGGGAAAAAGCTTCAGAAGCAAATATTCTTTCCCTTTCCTGAATAAAAAGTAATAGTTAAGTCAGCTGGCAAAAAATAGATCTATCAAGCCATAACTCTCCAAATTGCATATCCCCTTATCCCCGGAGTCAATACTTCTGTTGCTGTTTTAGAGTTAAGTACTTAAAATCTCTTCCAGAACTAAATGTTACTTCCAAATAAGCATATTTTCTTTGCAGTATGCTCCATATTAGCCCAGAAGGCACATTGAGATAAGAGAATTAAAGAGAAATATTTAATAGAAGGGAAAGTCTTGTGTAAACCAGAACAGATATCCTATACATAGTGATAAACCTTCTGACACTGTCTTCACAGGGAGAATTCTTAATTCCCTCACAATTTCACATGAACACAACTGTAACTTTTGAAAAAAAACAATATTCCTTCCAACTTTACAGCTAGTGAAATTCTGCAAAACCGAGGTTGTGTAACTTATGGCTTGTCTATACAAACACATAGTTCATAGCAAGCTGAGGTGTAAATCTACCCCACTGTAGCATGTTACTAGTTCCCTAGTGCACTTAGACCTACCTCCCACCTCCAAAATGGGAGTAGATGGAAGTGCACTAGGGAATTTTAGTGCACAACACCAACCTCCACACAGATACTTAGCACAGAGTAGGCTAGTCTTACAATTGAGCTTCACACACTTGTATACAGACAATCACAATCTGGCTCCTGTTGGAGGCAGTACAGCGCCACACTGCACAAGCAGGAGGCTCCTCTCCATCAACCAGCAGGAGGGAACGTGAAAGTTCGACTCTCCCGTTGGCTGATGCAGCATTCTCCCCTCAAAAAGCCTGTCTAGCTCTAGTGGCAATATGGAGATGAGATGAAGTCAAGTCCAGTTCCTCTCTATACCTCCTGACTCTAAGAGGCAATTTGGACCCTCAGGGAATTAGGAAGGCACAAGTCTTGCACCCTTTTCAATTCAGGGTATTTTACTGCATGTGGTCCTTGCACAGGGTGAGCAAGGGCAGAAGGAAAGGTTCCTTGATTCTTCCTCTCCCTGCACAGCCATGCAGAGCCACATACAAACAGGCATGTCTTTAAGAATCAGAGGGGTAGCCGTGTTAGTCTGGAATTGCAGAAGTAACAAAGAGTCCTGTGGCACCTTAGAGACTAACTAAAGTATTAGAGCATAAGCTTTTGTGGGCTAATACCCACTTCGTCGGATGCATCCGACGAAGTGGGTATTAGCCCACGAAAGCTTATGCTCTGAGGCATGTCTTTGATTTTCATTGTTCCCCCAATCAGTATCCTTAAAGTAAAGGCCAGATTCTGATCTCATTTTCACTAGTGTAAATCCAGATTAGATAAATCAATAGAATTACTCTGCATTTATACTGATGCTATGAAATTAGAGTCTGGCCCTAGGTCTTTGACTAATAAACCACATCTCTATCTACATGGAAATGAACTTTAAGCCAGGGTAAATATACTTCTGCATCATTTGCACAATGCACTGCTAACCATATTACCTATAATGCAAGAGGATTATGACAGGGGAAAAATTTCCATGCCCTGAACAAGAAGCACCTAGACAACTCATGGGGTCACAGCATGACTGTACAGAGAACAGAGGTGAACAACAAAGCTAAATCCCCTCCCTTCAATTCTGCCTAGCTACACAAGAGTCTCACATAAGCTAATCCGATTTGAAGGGAGCACTAGGAAGGAGGTACTCCTCACTTAGCTATAAGTGAAGTACTTGGCTCAAAATAAACTATTTAAAGAAAGGTATGACCAGGGTGCAGCTGATTACAGCTGATTGCTGTTAAAAAAAATAAAGTAAAATGCCATTGTCTGTAATACTTTTGTCAAGAATTGTTTTTTGCCACTAAAGCACCTGTTTAAACAAATTGACACTACTCCTTGATAAATACCAAACTTTTAACATGGGTCAGACCCCTTTAGCTACTTACCTGCTGAAATGTAGCCACTTTCTTTACTTCATTACTTGCTTGCAGACTCAAACAGATTAGACAACCAAAGCAAGAAAGGTTATCTGATGCCGGTTATATCCAATTACATTTGTCATCATTCTTTTACTGATGTAATGGTAAAGATTGACCTATAAAGGAGCAGGATCCTTCTCAGGTTTCACAGTTGTATGCTTACACTACAAGGCTGGTCACTGCTCCAAAAACAGGATCATTAAACCTTGTATCAAGAGAAAGGATCACGTGTTATTTATAACAACCTTTAACAGTCGGCATAAAAACAATACGTCATCTCTTGCAAATACACAATGCACACAGCAGTGAAGGGAACTGATCTTTATTTTAGTCACGTTAAAAAGGAGTTGGCAAGAGGCATGTAGTCTTAATTTTTTTCATCTAAAAATTTAGAAGTAGCAGGTTTTAGATTCTATGTCAATTTTATTTTCCTATGTTGATTACAATACAGTAACAAAATCAGTATGATTTGAATGGTTCGTTCAGTGTTTAGTGGCTCAAGAACTGGAGAATCACCACTGTTTAACTAAGATGGGCTATAATGCACAACTAGGGATCATCCCAATGGTCTGGCATCTGCATAAATGGGCTACCATAGGAAGAATCTGAATGAGAAACTCAAAATCAATCTTTTCTCCTGGACTGGCAGTACTCCAGAGAGTGAGCACATAGTCCATCAGGTAGAAAGATACCTCCTGTTACTCTCTAGCTGCTCCTCTGGTTGTTTCAAGAATAGCACAGATGTGCTCTGGAAGGACTGGCATGCAGCCCCCATCATCAGTTAGGGGATTGTTACCATGGCATGATGGCCTTAAAGGCAGGATTGACTCGCCAAAAATGGGAAAATTTCTGAGAACACAATTAAGATTTAGCCATTTTCCTAGAAACAAAAGCAAGTCCTTGTGTTATGTAGCAAGTCCTAGGGTTCAGGAATGACAAGTAGATTTGAATCTAATTTGAATCCAATTCGTTATCCTCTTCCTCTCTGCACAACACCACTATTTTTGTTGGCCACATCAGAAGATTTCTAAAAGTAGTAAAAGTAGGACTTTTTAAGATGCCCAGAAAGTCTATGGAATCAATGTGCTTCTGCTTCATGCTTCTATCAGCTCGGAACCAATCCAAAAAAACCCAAAACCCCAAAACAAAAGCATTGAATCAATTTCAAAAATATCAAGATATTCCAAGTGAATCTGGAGAACTTTATGGAGATCAGACACAGACATCTCCAAGTCTTTGTTCCCCTTACTTGTTTAATATTAACGAATAATTTATTGGCTTTGTGTTCTTGCCTTTAGGTGAAAGGCATCTGCTTGAATTCTTGTGTTAAATGAATAAACACAGTGCCTAAAATTAAACCTTGGCTAACAGAAAAGATACCATTCAAACATGGCACTATGTGTGGTTCGTGCTATGCTGAAGTAAATAATTAACTGTTGTCATATAGCATAGGTTTTTGAAAGTTCCAGAAACAAGTGGAAACTTTAAATCTAGTTCCTCAATAGATCAAACCATAAGGTTTTAGAAAAAAGTCTAATTTGCTCAAAAAAAAGTTGTATAGTATTGATTGAACAAAATATTACAGTAATTTATAATATACTGTAGAATATTGTATTCCAGGAATACACTAGTTAGGAATTATACTGTAACCTGTGAAAGATAGAAAGTGCTAATATGAACATGAAGAATAACGTGCTTGCACTACTCAAACTACTGTAGGATTTAAAGACATCTTTAAAATCAAAAAGAAAGAAGGCCATGGTCTCGATTGCATGCTACTTTGTCTTAGGGTACGTCTTCACAAGCAACGTTAAAGCATTGCCGCGGCAGTGCTTTAACATGGCTGTGTAGTTGTGGCACCAGCGCTGGGAGAGAATCTCTCCCAGCTGTAAAAACCACTCCCCACAAAGGGAGTAGCTCTCAGCACTGGTGCACTGTTTACACTGCCACTTTACAGCGCTGAAACTTGCAGTGCTGGAGGGGAGGAGGGGTTCACATCCCCGAGCGAGAAAGTTGCAGCACTGTGAAGTGGCAGTGTATGCAAGGCCCTACTAAATAAAGGTCTCTTTGGAAGGCTGTGGCACAGATCCTGGAGCTATATCTAGTTACATCACGTTATCACTCTCACATGCTGTGAGGTTATTGGTAGAGATGGTTCAAATATTCCAAACAAAAACCTTTTCAATAATTGGTCTGTTTTAGGAAAACAATTTTTTTCACGAAACCCTACATTTTTGTTTAAATTTTTCATTTTTAGGACTTTTAAAAATCTAAAATGTAAATGAAAACATTACTGAAATATTCTGTTCACCAATAACCTGGTTTCAATAAACAAATTTTAAAATAACTATTCTGATAAATAGTTTTTTAATATAAAAATGGCCTTGTTTCAAATTTTGATTTTTGTGTGTGTGATTCCCTTCCCCCACCACCACCGTTTTTTCCCCAACTAACTCTAGTCATCGGAAGGAGAAGTGACTGATTGATGGAGGATTACCAAGAAAACATCTTTTTTAATTCATCCCCATTTTAAAACCCTCTTTCTAATGCACCTTTGATATATTTCTAGCTGATTTGCATTTGCCTTTGAAAACAACTGCTATTGCACATGTTGTTTGGAGAGTACTGAAGGGCAAACTCTGCACTGACTTACATGTATGTGTTATAATAAGGTACTGTAATTATCTCAGAGAAAAACAAAGCTGGAAAATAAAATATGTCGTCAATAGAATGACAATGTCTTTCTGCAGGTGTCTACAGTGTATTTTGCAGAACTTGTGTACACTCTCCGCTGTCTCTCTTTGTTTTTCTGTTACTAATTAAAACTTTACGAATCCTTTTCTACTTCCAAAGAAATAGCAAGACACATTTTTAAATAAGCTAATCAGAGATGCCCCTTTATAAGTCCTGCCAGCCCCCTTAAAACATCACAAAATTCTCTTTAAACAAAGTTATCGTTACCTGAATAAGTAACTGATATCCACTCTCAGTGACATAGTTTCTTTTCTTTTTTGACAAAAATAGTAAGAGATACATACATAAAGTAACCATAAGCAGATGACTTATGTATTCTATAACTGTATATAACAGGTCCTAAACTACTATAATAAAAATGTTTCAGGGGAGATTTTCAAAAGCACAGGGAGAAGTCAGGAAATCAATTACCACAGACTTTCAACTGGAATTAGGTTCTTAATTGCCCTTTAAGCTCCTACAGCAATTTCCATCCAACGAGCTTTACCAACAATAATTGAATGAGCCTCACAACATTTTTAGTATTATTGCCATTTTATGTGTGAGGACACTAATAGACACCTCAAGTGGTTTTGTCCAATGTCGCACTGGAAGTCTGTGGCAGAACTGGGAATAGAATTCAGACCTCCCAATTCTCAAAAGCTTTGCTTTCAGCTTCAAGATGATCCTTCTTCTTGTGCTTACCTATGCTTTGGCTATTTTACAATGGACGTTAGCATCATATCTGAACTACCACTGTAACCCTAGGTCACTTATTCTCAATATTAGGAAAGACAACACATGATTTCCCAAACACATTTTGATAATTTCACTACAGCAATACAGAAGTGCAACAAAACAAAATGTAAGGAAATCTGCTAGAAGAACAATTATCAGCACTGAATATCTAAGAGCTGAAAAGAAAGAGATTTGAAACAATATTTTTGTGGTAGCAGCAGTTTAAGGGAAGCCACCTGTCCAGTCCTTTTGGTCTGGTCTCCCGACCCCCAAACAGCAGACCTATAGAAGTCTGTGTTTCGTGGCAGCATTGGATAAGGGGATTCTAGACGTGAAGTGGAAAGCTTGGTATGTTCATTTGCATGTCAATACCAAGAGCGCATTTCCAGTTCACAGCTAGCTGAGAGTCCTGGGAACAAACAGAAAGGTTTGGTCATGCTTGTGCAGGCACCAAGTTCTACACTAGAAGTGCAGTTTGCAGGGAAAATGGTGGCTGGACTTTCTTATCTGTGCCATACCTTTATTTATATGACACACTATTAATACTCCCTCTATGCATATTCCTGATCAACTGAAGCAGTAATTCCATTTCATATGAAAACAGGCACACACTGCTGGTTATCACTGAGATAAAAGACTAGGCCTTTATAACAAGGCATGGAAAGAAATTTAGTCTTTGTGCCTTTTGAAGTCTAGAATTTCACCTAAACATTTTTTTCTGAAAGGATTATCTGCATGTATTGTAAGCTGATAGCTGATGAATGCACGTTCTTACAGCATTTCCAAAGGAACATGGCTTTTCTAGGTAAGCATCAAATTAATAGTAGTTACTGCTTCAGCCATTTACTTTCAGTATTTTCTTCTTGAAATAATATAGTCTATTTTAATTACAAATTACAGTTAATTATTCATATGCAAGTAAAGTATCTTGGAAAGATACTGCTGATTACAGTACCATACAGCACAACACAATCATTCCTCATACACTAAGTAGGCTTCAGATAATGAAGTATGGGATCCAACCAAGAGGAAAAGGGAAAAAAAGAACCACGCCCCTGAATACTCTTTCCAACAGAAAGAAAATAAATTCACCAAGAGAAATTATGGGTGGGCTGATTTAAATCATAATGGGAGCTGCGGGGGCAGCTCCTTTTGTCACAAACAGCACATACCACACAGAGCCACTTGGCCATGCCTCCACCTAGGGGCTGGATATGACGCCCACTTCTGGGAGCAGTGCGGAGCCAGAGCAGGCAGGTAGCCTGTCTAAGCCCCACTGAGCCACGTGCAGTGAGTGCCACTCAGCCAGAGCCCGCACCCCAACCCCCTGCCTCAGGTCGGAATCCCCTCCTGTACCTAAACTCCCTTCCAGAACCCGCACCCCATCTCGCACTCCAAATCCCCTGCCCCAAGTTGGAACCCCTTCCCTTATCTTCTCTCCCTTCCAGACCTTGCACCTCCACCCACACCTCAACCCCCTGCCACAAGTCAGAACTTCCTCCTGCACCCAAACACCCCAGCCTTGAGCCCCCTCCTGGAGGCCACACCCCAACCCCCTACTCCAGCCCACAGTGCTGAAGAGAGCCCACATTTAGGCCGACATAAAGGCAATGTTTTGTTAATGAGTTCAAGGTGGCAGTGTAGAATGCTGTTATGATAGCATTTTAAATACACTGTGTACTCATTGAAATGGCTTTACATTTGCAAAGCAATGGAGAATGAATCCTGATATTCCATATATTTCTAAGGTTGAAAGGGGACAAAAAGGATCTATCCTCTCCTCACTTAAGAAACACCACAAAACAAAGCACCTTCAGGCCTTCTTTATACGTCACAAATGTTTCTTAAAAGGACATAAGCCATTCTTTTCTTTGCAGGCCACCTTCAACTTGAGAGACATGGAGATGACTTACACCAAAATATGTGGAATGCAAAAATAACATGCTATACAAACACCTTCACTTAAACTACTTAAAATAACTAGAGAATAGCAGTATACATTACAAGAAAAATGAGTTTTTTCCCCATGTCCCCATCGCTACCATTTCACTAGCCAATAAACCTACAACAAAACCAGTACTGAGTAAACTCTCTGAGGATTCCTACCAATGACAAATAAATTCTAAAATACTAAGCCACACAGTAAATCATCCAACTGAAAAACTTGCATATACACCAGACGCTACACAATGGAGGATCCATTTCCATACACTTCCAGTTCTGTACTCTGCCTAATATGTTGTAAGAAAGGTGGTAACAGCATATGGAACCCAGCGAGAGAGATAGAAAACAAGAAAGAATTGTCCCAATAAAAACATGATAAACACAAGCAGTTAGGAACAGCTGTCCTAAAAGTTGCAATTTTATGTGGAAATTTTAAAGCCACTCAGCAATATGTGAACTAAACAAGATCCATGAGCCAATCCATAAAAATGAGAGGACTACCCTTCCCAGGGTGATGCTGCTGGCAACCAGATGATTGATTGATAGAAAGTGGGACTATTTGCATTCTCCACTCATGCTTGAGCTGGAGGGAACCAAACCAGGGGCTCAATTCTGTGAGGTGTTGAACACCCTCAGCTCTCAGCGAAGTCAAGGAGTATGGGTGCAGGACCGGCGCAAGTTATTCTGCCGCCCTAGGAACTATTTTTTCACCCAAGGGGGCAAGTGCAGGAGGGGGTCCTAGTGTCCGCTGAATTGCCGCCAACACTGAGTCGGCTTGTTGAGCTGCTCACAATTCGGCGGACACTGTTCGGCAGACGAGCCGTTGAGCTGCCGCCAAACTGCTGCCAAGCGGGGCAAAAAGCCGCCCTCCAAATTCTGCTACCCTAGGCGACCACTTAGGTCGCCTGATGGGTAGCGCCAGCCCTGGATGGGTGGATTGGTGAAGCTGAAATGTATACGCCAATCAATGTGACTAAGGAAAGAACAAACACTCTCTGCTGTGTGGCACTCTGACTGTAAGTAGCCTTTGAAAAGCTCTGAGTAAAAAGAACAAATTTTTGATATAACGTATTAGTTAAGCCACTATTCATTTGAGAAAGTGCTACACTATTGGGGTTTTTTTAGCATTCTTTTCTGTACCTGATGTTCTATTTCTGGTTCTGCCACTTATCCGCTGTACAACCTTAGGCAAGTCACTTCATCTCTGTTTCATGCTTTGTTGGACAGATCATTTGGGACTTCATCTGGTATCACTGAAATCAGTGGGACCTTTGCCATTGGCTTCAGTGGTGGCAGGTCCTTCGTTTGAGAACTCTCACTAGGTGCATGTACAGCACCTAGCTCAACAGGACTCTGATTTCAGTCACAGCCTCTAGCCACTATGTAATACAAATAATAAATGATGAACAATCATTTAGTGCTATCAGTTTTCAAGATATATTAAAATGTAATTATTATTAAGTAGGCTGTATAAAAATGAACATTATTATTGAAGTCCCATTATTGACTACTTATTTGCTTATTTTCAATAGGATAAACAGAATTAGCTCATCCTGAACAGTGCTCACCCTCTATTTACACAATCCTCAGAGACAAACACAAAGCAAAGAGATGGGGAAAAGGAAAGAGAAAATAGTAACAGTCTTATTCTACAGGGTTTTCCTAGGTACACCCTCTACCACTGTAATGACAAAGATTTTAAAATATTCTGTCTATGGTTTCAACTAGTTATACTGCTGTGGGCTGTCAAATAATATTTCTATAGTCTGACTCCAGCACTGCCTGCATTCCAGTAGCAGAATAAGGAATAACTATGTCTTTTTCATCTACACAGAAGGAGAAAGGATGTTGCAAGGCTTAATTAATGCTTGTAAAGTACTCTGAGATTCTTGGGTGAAAGATGCTCAAGAATCACAGAATACAGCAACAAACCTGTATCAAACTATAAATGTTACAGATGTCACTGTGCTACTTTTCACGGCCATAGAATGAACAGAAAAAGCACAGTTCCCTACCACTTGAGTAAAAGGAGAATCTCCATTAGTGGATAGCACTACAGGGCCTATGCCATGCTCCTGAGGCATTCTCACTTGGACCAGTAACAGGCATGTTACACATGCACACCCTATTACATATAGTTGTAATTTTTCATTCTGTCCACGACTTTATATTTTAACACTCTTATCTATGAAAGCACTTCCTCTTTGTATTTTAAGTTTATTGTTCCGTTTGAATTGGGTGTTCTTTTGACACTCTACATGTGTATTTGTTTGGATTTGGTTTTTGTTTACAAATATGCCTTTTGATCCAGTTTATCAGTGAAAACCAGACTGGGTCCATTAGGCTCAGCAGAGCCACACAAAGCCGAAAGGTTGCTCAGGAACAATCTCCTCCAGACCCGAAGGCACAATCCCTCCCCAAATCCCCTGGAATACTGCACTATCTGACCCTGCTTCCTTCCAACCCACTCCTACGTTTGCATCACCCACCCACTCACCTTCCCTTCCGCACTACACTAGGAAGGAACACCCTGAGCATAGCAGTGCAAATGTGTCTGGTGTATGTGGGAGGGAGGAGAAATATAACAACATTATAACACCATCTAATGTAGCACATGAGGTCAAATCAATATTTTTTCAGACTGCTGTTCAACTTTACCCTATTTTTCATGATCTGTTTGAGATACTTTGTCTTGAAAGCAGAGAACTGGCTTTCATAACATTTCTCCAGTTAACATGCTCCTATTCTCCCTTCTCATTTTAAGTCAGATTTTCCCTAGTTGATTTAAACTCTGCCATTCTCCTTAGGCTGAGCTATGTAGGTGCTGACCAAAACTCTATTTGTCAAGCCCATTCAAAAAGTAGCTTAGAAGTCCGTGTGCGCGAAGAATGGCCTTTTATACACCTATGTATCTAATTCTCTCTAATTCCTGAAGACAGCTTTTTCTGTCCCACGGAATTCAGCAAATGTTTTCCATGTATAAACACTAAAGGATCAGACTCATCCCAAATCCTTGGTACTGATTATAAACTTCTAAGGAAAAACTTTAAAATGAAATCTGCATAGAACTGTAATTTTCATTGTTTAAAGTAATAAACTAGTAGATTGGGCTCACACTAGCCTCTCTTCTGAGCATATCTGGCAGCAGTTTGAACCAGGCTTGGGCAATCCCCACATTCAAGCTGCACATTTTCCTTAGCAGTTCAAAAATTCAATATTCTAGGAGGTAATCGTGCATGCAGGGTCTGACACTATCTGATCCCATGCACACAGTTGCTTCTCTATCAAGAACAATCTTCCTTAGGTGACATCCTTCATCAAACAGGAAAACATTTTAGACTAGAGAGTTTTAAACTACAGCTAGATGTATTGTACTTTTCTGTCAACTTAAGGCCAGAGGCTGTAAGATGCTGAGCACCCTCGGTTCCACTGAGTTCAGCAAACATTTTCCTTGTATAAAGACTAAAGGATTAGGCTCATCATAAATCCTTGATACTGATTATAAACTTCTAAGGAAAAATCTTTACCATAAAGTCTGCATAGAACTGTAATTTTTGTTGCTTAAAGTAATAAGCTAGTAGAACAGCATTTCAAACTATCTTGCAGTATCACTGCCTCAGTATTCTATTCAACAAATAGCTTTAAAAAACGCACTAATGTGCAATTGCACTAAGTTTTGACCACAGTTTAAGTCTTGGTATGGATAGTAATTTGAAAACACAGGCAGATGTGTGGGTTTCCTAATCTTATTTATGTTGCAGAAAGGATGAATCCACACGCTTTCTGGTTACAAGGAACTGGGGTTTATTTTACTGTTCTGGGAAGAATAATGGGGAGATAAAAACAAACTGATCAACAAACCCAGAACCCAATGTTGCTCCTCTCTGGAAAATTACTCCCAAGAGACTGAAAGAGAAAGAAAACTTCTCTCACCTAGTCCTTTCTCCCATCCCCAAAGAAAAGGACCATATACTCAGCCTACATTTCTATTTTTACTTTTAAATAAACTTAATTACCACAATCAAACATACACAGCCATCTACAGCAGTACAAAAAGATGAACTAATAACTAACAGATTCACCCGGAACTGGCCCTCCTGCAATACACCAGACTATGTGGAAGAAGCATGAGCTGTTGTAAAACAATCTATTTCACCTTTGCTATGCCACTTGAACTAAAACTCCTGTTCACCTCCAGCGATCAACACACAGGAAATAATACCATCCAAATGTGTTACAGAACAACTCCACATAAACTGAAATTTCACTTCCTAATCAATCCATGTGTGTGCGGTCGGAAATTCTTGCATATGAAATTCTTACCAGCTTCATGGTCATGTTATTTTGTTCCCAGCGCCACAGCATCACACTCATTTTCCTTACAGAGCACCAACCAAGCACCTGCTGGAGGAGCCTTGACCAGGGAATGCTACAAATCCATCTCATGCGTGCCTCCAGTTCCTTATAATCCAGGTGTTACAGTAAGCTTTTCTCCCCTCTTGCTTAAGGCAAGTCATTTTCATGTTGTTGTTCTGGAGAGTTAGATTTCTTGTGGATAGAGGAAACCCAGAAACATTATGCACAGGCTACTCTCTCTGCCTTTCCCCCCACCCCCCTCTCAGCCAAATCAAACAACTCCTGAAAGGAGCTCTGAGAAGGCAGCTGGAGCTGCAGGAGTGAAAGCAGGACAAGGAAGTCTCCCCTCCCCCGGCAATCACAAGCACTTCACAGATTGGGCATTCCTGGTTCAATGGGCCGTTCATCATTTCAGAAAAGAATTGCATTTAACTCCTTCAGGGATGGGTTTTGTTTTGGCCCTGCAAACTGGATGAGGCATTTCAATTAGGTTATTTTTTTAAAAAGTGGAGCAGGGAGATAAATATGGACCACTTCTTTCTCTTTTGGTGAACTTTAATAACTCCTTAAAGAACCATTTTTGGAACAAAAGTACTTCCAGGTGATATACATTAGAAAACATAAAAAGGAATGGAGCAATCTATGGAGAAACCCTCTCTCTTCATTAGGTCCTGAGTTACAAAGTGCTCCTCCATTTACCAGACCTGATGAAGAGGGTGATTCCTGAAGCCGGTTCTTTTTATTTCTAGTTAGTGTAACTAGAGAACCTTATACAGCTTCTACTTGGATCTTCTTTTTTCCCAGTTTGCTAGATTACATGGGGCCAGATTATCCTCTCACTCAGTAAAAGCCAAGGAAAATATTGTTTTTTAACAACATGTGGTTAAACTGTAGAACTCATTGACCCAGGAATCATTGAGGCTAAGAACCTGATACTCATATTAAGAATATCCAGAGTTGTTATAATAAATAATAATTTTGGAATCAAAATTAAACCCCATGCTCAGGTCCTTAAGCCAATCTGTATTAGATATCAGGAGAAACCTGTGTGGAAGATAAATGACCCCATCTAACTAACGTGAGGTTTTTACACCCTCTTCTGAAGCATCTCTATGAACCAGTGTCAGAGCCAGGATATTAGACTAGGTGGATCTTGAGTCTGATCCAATATGGCAATGCCTGTGAAATCTCTTCAAGGATTTCCCTCTCCCTAACTCCTCCTCCCAACCCCCAACTGCCATCGTAACTGGGCAGCTGACTTTGCCCCCTAAATGGAAAAGAGTGTGTTACTTTACCCAAATATGGAGGATCCCAATGGATCTATAGAAGATGAGGGCAACTCAAGCAAAGACTCTACACCCCTACACCAACTATAACCTCAGGTGCATCCTCACCTGCCTCCTTGGCATTATGGCTCTTTTGCTCTCTCAGCAGCCCCCAGAAGCACTGCAGAGTGTACAAAGAAAAGGTAACAGCATGGAAATGCTTTACCTGTACATGAAACTGGAGGGTGAACAATAGATACCTCCTAAGCTCTGCCCCTGGGCCACCCAATTCCCTCCCTCTCTCTCTCAATACAGGCCTTCCTCATGTACTAGTGATTCTGCAGGGTCAGGGTGGAAGAAACAGTGTTAAAAGGACAGCTGTGACCCTTTTCATATGGATAAGGGGGATACAAAAAGGTCCAAGCTCCCATGTCCTATTGTACACCTTGGACCATGAACGTTCCTTAGCATTATAAGAGTTACTCACTCTGAACATAATCTGAACTCCTATAAGTAACTTCCAGGAAAAAGACAATCTTCAGATCAAAAGCATGCTTTCTAGAGCTCAAGGACTGTCCGCTTTAGCATTAAACAGAGTGGGATATTTTAACAAGTAGTTTGCCTCTTTCTCAGAACACAAATGATACCCACAAAATGTAAGTCTCTCTGTTTGCAGCTGAAAAGCTCAACTGAAGGCACAAATTGAACTACTTGTGCCTCTATCAGCCAAAACTGGTGCTTACTCCAGGTGGCCAAAGGAGTACATGCTCCAATCTGTGCCCTCTATTCAATTGCAGATATACAAATGCAGCAACTAATTGAGGCTGCTTAGTTGAAAACCATCATGTGACATGACTGCTTTCCTCAAATTTTGCATGCAACCATCAACAGGTACTGCTGCTGCTACTGCTGCTAAAATATTTTCAAAATCAATAAAAGAACATTTACAATATAATTTTGTACATGCACCTAAATTTTTGATAGGAAAAGAATCATTTCTCACCTAACTGACCAAATCTTTTCTCCAATGACTATGTATCCACATGTTTCCCTACCTTTACCTTCATTCTTTAACTCTGTAGTGTATTATATTACTCTGAAAAAACATTTCTGACTGCCTACGTCTGAAAAACTATGTAAAAAAGGGCCCCACCATTTCTCATCCCTTAAACAAAAAAGTTTACCTATACTTTTTTCGGCAAACTTAATAGCTACACATAAAGAGATGTACAGAGCTTTAAATTCTTTCAGTAAGTTACATTTGAACATTAGAAATAAAATTTTATTCCTTTCTTGAGAATAAAGGCCTCTTTTTTTCCTTCCTTTTCTGGCAACATGGACCAAAGCACTTGCAGTACAGGCAAATCTTCCTAGTCAGCCTTCTACACAAGTGAGTATGCTGCTGAAAGGTCACTCATACAACAGCCAAAATCAGAGGGGGTCACAGCCTATTTGAGGGTTTGAAAATAAGATGTATGGTTTTAAGGGGGGTCAAGGGCAGATACAATAATCTGCTGACAAGCCCATGAATGAATGAATACTCTCCTAGAAAGAAGCTTGGGTGTGAAGCCAAAGGGACTTATAAAAGAATTATGTAAGAGCATCTCACCAGTTCTCACATGAACAGCCAGTGCCTTTCGTTCATTCCCTTAACAGAGTTTAATTTGTCCCTTCCATGCTCCTGACACAAGGAAAACACCAAAAGGCTTTCCTGTCAGTATACTAACTGCTGGCTACATCACATGGCTGGAGATTTCATATTGTGCTTCCAGAAGCACAAAAGATTCAGCACTGGAAAAGCGAGGCGGCAAAAAAGTGACTTTAAGACACCTTTGTGCTCTCAAGATTCTGTGCTATTCTGAGGGCCAAATCAACCCACAGCGTAAATTAGTAGAGCTGCCCAGAGATGCTCTCATTCACAGCCTCTTCCCAAGAGCTACTCTGCATTTGGAGCAGCTCAGAATCTCGCCTCCCATTCCCAACTGGTCCCCTGTGCCGGAGATTGTGGGCAGGGAGGAGTGCAATGCAGACCCCAATAGGGTGACCAGACAGCAAATGTGAAAAATTGGGGTGTGGAGGGGAAATAGGAGCCTATATAAGAAAAAGACCCAAAAATCAGGACTCTCCCTATAAAATCCGGACATCTGGTCACCCTACACCTCAATAAGAGGCTCTACTCTGGGCTTGCACTAGAGAATTTTTCCCTCAGCCACCGCAACACGGTTGTAGCCCCAGATATATTCTGCAGCAGTAAACAGGGACCAGAATCTGTCCTATGTTCGCAAGATGGATAGATCGGGATTTAAGTGGCAGACATTCAGCACGATGATGTGTGTAACTACAAGATGTATGTAACAGTCAACCATGCTGAATGAGGGTTGCAGAAGTTCTCGGTTTGTCTGTCTGAAATGTTATTCAGATGGTGTGACGCTCCCAAGCTTGGAATGCAAATTCTATCTGTACCATCCCCATTCCCTTTTAATAACCAACAAATGAATCTAATATCTTGCATACAAATGGCTTTTGCTGCTAGACACTTATTTAACAAACTGGTGTGAACTGAAGCCATGATTTGGGCTGAAGAGTTATTACCCTCAGGATCCTGATAGGGTTGCCAGGTGTAACAGATATTTATTTGTTTATCAAAAAGTATGACTTGGGAGCTACCTTTCATCTTCCCGCCCCACATCAGGCTCCCCTGACAAAGTGAAGAGATTCAATTTGAGCTGAAGTTGGTAAATTCCCTAGAGCACTGACCTCAAAGGAGCCTTTTACATACAGCTCTCACTTTAAATGGGAAAGAAGGCAGGATACATGTTTGCATCTGATTTCTCTAGAAATAATGCACAAGAGAGTTCCCAAAAGCTTTATTATGAACTTTGACTGTTTGCAAATGATGAAGCAGCAAATATTAGCTCCTTCCACTCCCCACAATGCAATCTTTCTACAAGGACATTGTTTACACCTCTAATAGGCATCTAAATATCCTTATTAATGTGCTAAACAATACTGTTGTTATTCGGTTGTGGGTCTTCAGTGACATGAAGTATGTACGACTCCAGCAGACAAAGCATCCTAATGAGATATAATTCTAGCTTCCATTGCTCTTTGAATAAAATTGTAGGGAAAACAGGAGGAAACAGATGTTGGAAACATGAATGAATTCAGCACATACAATCATTGCCAGTACAACATTACTACAAGGAAAGCTCAGGGAAATCCGTTAACTAATAATCCATTGTTTGGCTAAGGAAAAATATGTATGATAACTGCTTTTTCTTTGACCACTGCACATAATTCTCCAGTACTGAATGTGTCATAATTACTTTTGCTTTTTATCACAGATCACTCTCTCATTTATGCTTACTGCTTGACAAATAGAACGTTTAGTTACTACTCTTTATTGCTATTCTTTATGTACATTTTAGAGCTGGTCAATTTTTTTTTTAATTAAAGGGCGGGGTCCAAAAATTTTTTTTTTCTAAATTGAGAAGGGA
Organism: Dermatemys mawii; assembly: GCA_007922305.1. Classification (NCBI taxonomy): domain Eukaryota; kingdom Metazoa; phylum Chordata; order Testudines; family Dermatemydidae; genus Dermatemys; species Dermatemys mawii. The sequence continues at coordinate 24,198,562 of ML677332.1, forward strand.
ATTGGGAGGGGGCAAAATATTGTCAACATTATAAAAAATCCATTGTTTTTGCAGAAAAGGTTGTGGCTTTTTCAATTTTTATTTAAATATTTTGGTCAAAATTTGTATCAGAATTACTGAAAACAGTACCAGAGTGGTGATCAAATTTTTTCACTTCAAGGGGGGATGAGGGTGGTAAATGACAGTTGTCAATAACTATTTAGATAACTTTTTGATAAAAAAGTCTCCCTACCCAAAAAGTCCAGTTTTTTAAAAAATGATTCTGATTTGAATAATGTGAAATGAAATCAGTTAAAAAAATTTATTTTTTTATACAAAAATCCCAGAATGTAGCCATTCAAAGATGCTGTATTCAGTTTGCTATCTGACTGTAAACTAAGAAAACAAATCCAGTTGTACAATGAGGCTCCATAGTTAAGCCTGAGTTCCTTGCTTCCTTCCTTGTGTAAATGGTTTCAGCTAGGAGAATAGGTATAAATGCAATTAGGATTACTTGAAGCTTACAGCAGAAAAGCATTTCCAAGACTGTGGATCTACCAAAGAGAGATGGTTTGGGGAGACTAGCTGTGCTTTATCCTAGTCGAACAGAAAAGAAAAAAAAAAAGGCATCATTGATGTAATTACCTTTTGGTTTTACCTGGGCTACATTAGCGTGGGGGGAGGGGGTGTGTGTGTGTTCGAATTAAGGTATGCAACTTCACCTTCAGCTAATAGCCAAATAGCGTAGCTGAAGGTGAAGTTGCATACCTTAAGGCGAAGTACCTTAGTTCAACTTACCTGGCCATTCCCACGGCAGCAAATAGACCAAGGCGGCTCCCTCGTTGACTCCACTTACTCCTCTTGGGGAGGTGGAATTTCAGAGTCGACGGGAGCACTTTCGGGGATCGATTTATCACATCTAGGCAAGACATGATAAATTGATCCCTGATATATCAAACACTACCCGTCGATTCAGTGGGTAGTATAGACGTACCCTAGCCTAAAGATGCTAGGACTATTGGGGCTAGATCCTTGTCAGAGCTGGGAAGGAACGAGGCAGAGTGCACTATCTGCCAGCACAAGGTAGCGCAGCCTTAGGGTTGAAGGAGCATCTATGGTTTCTCTAACAGAGCCAGGAGCCAAATTTGATTGCCTGCAGTCCCCAGTACTGGCGAGGACATAAATGTAGCATAAAGCCACCTATGCTCCCAGCCTCAAACGCTAGCCCTGAATGTCCCCATCAATACATCAGCATGTTAATAAGCAAGCATTTCTTTTCATTTCCAGAGACATTGTGAACTACACCAATAAAGTAATAAAGACAAAATAAATAAATGGAACAGTGTATATCCATTGATTAGATAGAGCTGCCATATATAACAAGGCTAACCGGTCTTGGAAAGCGGAGAACCTCTATGAACCCCAAGTGAGAGTCGTTGGGGAAATTGGCAGTAGGAAGGAGCCCTTTCAAATGTTCTTTCCTTTCCAACCCCATTCCACTCTCTTCTGTGTGCCACCCAAGGCCATAGATGAAGACAAGGTATGAGACAGCATTTGTCTGACCTCCAGGATTTTCCCATCAGGATTTTTCACATAGGGTATATGAACCATCTTATCTATTAAATTAAGCATGAAAGACTCTTTTTGCCTGTGCTATCACTAATGTAAATAAGTCTCAGTAGTGATCAGGATGCCATACCCCCAAGTGGCAAGATACATGTGCAATTCCATCCTCTTCTCTCCCCACACACTCCTTATATGTTTTAATATCGAAGGGAAAACTGAATCCTCAGACACCAAAGATGCACCTTTTTCCTAAGCAGGCACAATTTAAAGAAATTGTCAAAGTGATTCCTTAATTACAGTAATATATTATCCCTTAAATTCCAGCCACGTTCTACTACAGCCAAAGAAAAACTGGAAGAAATGTGTAATGTTTTTACACATTACAAAACTGTGTAATGTTTTTCCTCAGTTTCAGACAGGCTACACCACAACATGACACAGCTATAGAAACTTATACTCATTGCAAAAATTAACAATACAATCTACTCTAATAATGAAGTAGAAATGATATTAAAGTTGCACTGAATTAATGACAGCCGAGGAATCTGACTTGTTGAAAGAACGTTCTGGGGCTCTGCTGCCAAACTGCTATATATAGGAATGAACGGTATCTAGTAGATAGAGAGAAGAGGATCTTTGAGTCAGGACTCCTAGGTTCTATTCCCAGCTCTGCCACGGTCATGCTGTGTGATCTGGAGTAAGTCACTTAAATACTCCATTCCTTGGTTTTCGAACGCCTAAAATAGTTATAATAAACTACCTGCCTCACAGGGATTTTGTGAGCCTTAATGAATTTCTGTTAGCTGTAAATCACTTCCTGCACTGAAGTGGTGGGAAGTTGAGGAGCAGCTGTGAACTGCAAGGCATTGTGCCTGCGGAGTGCACAACCCTGCTGTGAGAGATGTGGTAGTCTGTGCTCCATAGCCCTTCCAAACTAGTTTACAGCTGCAATGTGCGCACTCTGTCATCATACACCAGTCCTGCCCTAGTGGCCAGTATGAAAGAAAGGAGCAGGTCATGGTTCATTTCTTCCCCTTTGGGGATTCCAATTCCAAGTCAGCACTGAACTCCTTAGTCCTTATGTGCCAGAGACCTGATCCTGAAAGGTCCTGAGCACCCTCAGCTCTCACAGAATTCAACAAGACTTGGGGGCATGCAGCACATTGCAGAATCCAGTCCCAGAAGCTGCCAGTGGTTTGTCCCTGGCCTCTCTACTGAATCACCTTTAGCATTTACTCAGGATCAGGCTCAATCTTGGCCTTTAGTAATGCCATTTGGACAAAAGGGGCTTTAATCAGAGAACTGTGTTTACTGAGAAAATCTGAAAATAATAATTATATCATTCTGTACTCAACTTGTATTTAGTGGAAAGGGAAGGGAATCTACTAATGAGGAATCTAACTTCTGTCGAAGCATGACTTGCTTCATTTTTTCTGTCATGGATTAAGAAAACAGAAGCCAGTCATTTAGCGACTGTAATGAAATCTCTGCTTTCCCTCCCAGATCAATAGGGCCAGAGACACAGATTAAGGAGCTATCCTTGAGCATACTGACAGCATTTGTAGAGAGGACCCTTGCCCAGATGCACAGAAACCTACCATCTGTTTTGCCCATTTCATAATGTGGAATTCTATATACTGTAAACTATAAAGTGCACAAAAGGTTACCCAGTAATTTATACCTTTCTTTCAGCCTTATGTCTTCTCTAAAAGATAACACACAGTGATAGCACACTGAGGCAAATTTTAGTTTCCAAACATTAAAAACTATGTTTGGCATTGGGACATTTTGTACTGATGAAGCACACATTCAAAGAAAATGGGCAAATACTCTTACAGTTGAAACAAAGCTATGGATTCTAAAAATTTTAACATCTCCCAGGCAGTATTGTCTATGTGCTATCTCATGCAGAGCACTTGACAAAAAAAATAACAATAATTTTAAAAGAACTGATCAACACTCCTAAGGATGTACACAACATTTCTGAAAAGTAAATAAACCACAAAGCGTTAACAAAACTGCTCCGTAACAACAAAGGACTCCCTCAGCTATGCCTCCAGAACCCCTAAACCAACTCCCTGTCCCAGAAAAGCTTTGAACAACACATGGACCTTGTAATACATGTAGAAATACATGTAGCGTTGGTTGAAAACCAGAATGACATTTTTGAAAAAAATCAAAATTTGAAACTTTGACAAAAATATATAATTGAAATTTGAAATATTGAAATTTTTGACCAGCTCTACACAGAGTTCTTCATACCAGGTCTCTGCCAGAGCAGAGGGAGGGTAATGCATGTCAAAACGTCCTCTCTGCATGGCCCTATAATTTAAAGGTGGGGGCCTCTAAATTAAGTGCACCTGTCAACTGCAACCACCGGGAAATCACTGGAAGCGATACGCAGGCAGGGGCCTAACTATCTTCTAAAACTTTAAATTCTGATTTTTTTAGTATGTTAAATATACAGAAGGGCCAAATTCTGCCCTGACTTGCATCCCCTTGATAACTACAGGTCAACAGCGGGAGTTAAGTCCAGGAAGAAATGTTTTAGTCAATTTAGTGTGGTGCCAGAATTACAGCTGTGAAGCCCCCTGTTTGGGCCTGATCCAATCTTCAATAAAGTTAATAAAAATATTCCCACTGATTGCAACGGAATTGGATCAGTTTATGCACAGAATAGGCACTTTAAGTGTCCAGGTACCATCAATCTCTCCCAAGACTGGAACTCTGATATTAAACAGGAAAAGATTTCCGCAATGTCCTATCCACGCTTGCTCCTTGGCTTGATAACGCCCAAAGCACTATCTGTGGCTTTTATGGATTTACAGACGTATCCATTTATTTTTGGTTGTTTATTAGAGCATTATCTTTGAAAGATTTCAGTGTTCCCTTGCCCTCCTCATTATGCGGCACTGAGTCATCAGCTTTACTCACGCTTATCTCTCGATGATCCCTGGGATGACATCAGCAGCCTCAGAGTTGGACAGTTCCATGCACTTCAAAGACCTCTTTTGCTGCCTACTCCTCCCATGTTCAAATATAGATTAGTCTGAACTGCTGATAATCTGACAGCATTGCATTGTATTCACAGTTTCCCCAGCCTCTAAAGCACAGATGAAATCTCTGCAGAGATGTGTCATCTCCATTTCAGACATCAGCCACAATCAGCTCACACGAGGGACTAACTGCTGAGATTTAAGCAAACAGTCAATATCTGACTGTAATTCATTTAACGAAAACACACTTTGCTGCTTACTCTCCATATTCTTCTCTCTTATCTGTGGCCTTTAAAAGGACATGGATTCTGTAGCCATATCAGAAAGTATCTGAAAATAAAATGTACATGGGCATTCCTTCCTAAGTATTACTTTTATTGTAACTTGCAACAGGACAGTAAGTGAGAGATAAAGTCTAAACTTGGAAATTATTTGGTATGCTCAGATAAAACAGAAATGCAAGGGTATAATGTGCATATTTTGGTGCATTGCAAGATGAATGCGCTAATTTAATGAATGCTATCTTTATATTCACCTTTGTATATAAAAACAACACTCTGTCATGAATTGTTAACAGCATGAAATGAAGCGAGTCCAATATTAGTTTCAAGGAATATCTCAGCTTACTAACTTTTTGCACAGAGCAAACACACACCTGCAATCAGAAGCACCTTTTATTTTACATTAAAAGAACAAAGAAGAAGAAAAGCAGTGTCTTTCTGAGAGAGCACAGTGTGTGTTTATCTCCTTTGATGGTCTGCCATGAACTGATAACAAAATGGTTGCTAAAATCTGAACACAGTGAGAATATTTTGAAATGTAAAGGTATAGCACACAAAAATAAAAAGGCCCTGTTGTTCCATAGTTGTATACATAATACAGTGCATTTTTACAGAATGATTCTGCTAGATGCTACTTTCAATCATGTGTTTGAAACTGGTGTGGCGTAGGATCCCTTCTTAGAAACAAGTTATTCCAAATTCCCATTACCTGCCTTGGCATGGAAAATCCATGTATAACTTCAGTACTGTTAACACAAACCATTCAAAAATCATTAGTCAGGACCCCAGAATCAGGATATTTAAGAAAAATACATTTGGGTTGGTGGGTTGTTTTTATTTTTGCCTTCTAGTTTTCAACTTCAAGGTGTCATGATTTCAATGTTTTCCTTTACAACCATGAAAGCTAAGAACATATTTTCATTGTAAATGAAAGTTGAAGTTCTCATTTATTCACATGACTCCAAGATCTGGGGCTTTAATAAAACAGCCAAATACTGTAAAACTCATGATAAAATTGAGAGTTGGCAACATTACATCTGGGAGGGGGGAGGAAGTCAATCAAGCATCGCAGAATGAATAAAAGAACTACACTGACATTAAATGGAAAGAATCAGAGGGATAGCCGTGTTAATCTGGAATTGCAGAAGTGACAAAGAGTCCTGTGGCACCTTAAAGACTAACTAAAGTATTAGAGCATACATAGCAGAGGGACATTGCTGGCACATAATGGCATATATTACATTGGTAGATGTGCAGGTGAATGAACCAGTGATGGTATGGCTGAGCTGGTTAGGTCCTGTGATGGTATTGCTGGTATAGATATGTGGGCAGAGTTGGCATCGAGGTTTGTTGCATGGATTGGTCATTGGTTCAGCCTCATTGGACCCCCCTGTTATCTTTAACCTGGTTCTTGTCTACCTATTTATACTTGCCCCTGGATACTTCTACTGCATGCATCCGACAAAGTGGGTATTAGCCCACGAAAGCTTATGCTCTAATACTCTAGTTAGCCTTTAAGGTGCCACAGGACTCTTTGTCACTTCATTAAATGGAAAGGTTACTTGGAGTGTAATAAATTCAAGATGTCTAACAAAGGAGCTCCCTCTCCATCAATAATAAATTATTCACAACAGCCCCTCCAACCTTGGACAACCTCACATTTAGGCATCTCCTTACTTTGGGCAGCAACCAGTTCTTGCATGCAATGCAGTCCAAGCTCCCAGTAGCTGCATACACATACTGATCCCTGGACTTGTCTCCCAGCCCAAGAATTCAGGCTCTAGGCTGTGCATATCCCTGCATCCGCAGCACGTCTCCACCATACTGTCTCTTCTAGAGCAGCATTCTCATCCTCCAATAGAAGGAAAGCTGGAAGTAAGAATGGGACTTCCTGCCTGCTCTCTAGCTGACAAGGGCTATGGTGAGGTGGAGAAGCTAGCCCCTCCTCTTACTCAGCCCTTAATCATCAGTACTCCAGTGTTCGGACTGACTTTCAGTGTTACTAATGACACGTGGAAAACTACTCTGGCTTCAGTTGTATGCAACACTTCACATCCCTCAGACAAATCCAAATACGAAGATTTTCAGTGCTTACTTCTGGCAAACAGATTTATGGAGTACCTTCTGTAAAGATTTGGGGAATATGTACAATTTATGAATCCTGGTTAACGTTCTGAAATTGTTCTTATGAAACTGCTCTATTTTATTACCTCTATCGGTATGTCAATTGCACCCTTGCTGACAAGAGCTGTCTCACCTCCCTCCCAGACCAGCTACAATGCAGGGAATGTGGGTGGGGAGTGGGAGAAAGTGCAGGGGGAGATTGTTAGAACTCAGTGACCAACTATTAAGGTGGAAGCACCTTGAGACAATGAGTTAACTGAAGTCTAGAACAATTAGCTTTGTCCGACCTCTCTACATTGGGCTGATGAAAGAGAGAGAATGAAAAATTCCCAAATACAGAACAAAGACTCCAAGTTGTTGATGCTAAAAGAACACCACACTCTGGGTGGGAGGAGGAAGCCTCTCAAAGAAATACAGGAAGTCATGGGCAGGAGAGGAGAAGAGTAGGCATGCTTTCATAGCAGGGGAGGCCCTGTTTACATGAAGGACCAAACAAGGTCAAAGGAAACTGACCTGGGGGGAGAAACAGACAGAGGCTCCATGTTTGAGAAGACAAGAAATGCACTGTAGAAGGATGCCACTGGATGGCCCCTAAGGACACTGACTCAAGCCCAAAGAATGCTCTGGCATGGTGAGGAAAACAGGCAGAGAAATGTGTGTAGGGTTCGTTATTTTTGCATAGAACTTTATATTTTTCATGTGACTAAGTATAGAGCTTTGGTGGTTTAGAATCCTGGGTAAAGTGTGTGTTACGTGTTATACCTATCATGTGCCCCTGAAGAATTAATCTGTGACCCCAGAGTACCCTCTCAGTTGGAGTTCTGGGAGGGGAGTATATTTGAGCTACCGGGAGAGTCTGAAGAGTCAACTCTAGTCTCTAGGCTAAGGTACTTGGTTAAGAATGGGACTCTAGATAGAGGATCTGCACCTTCAGAGTCTCAGAACTGGAGACTGTTCAGATTCAAGAGGCTTAATGTACATGAGATCCAGCGATTGATTCCCTCACAGCAACCTGGTGAGCGTCCAAGAAGTGGGGTGGGGAGGAGCTCAACAAGATCTTTAGGTCAGACTTAGAATTCCTTACAGGTAAAGAGAATACAAACCCTGGATAAGTTAAAACAATTTGAACAAACTTTCAACAACCATAAAGAAAAACATTTCAGACAACTTGGAACAGAAATGAAAAGTACATTGCCAAAAGATACCATGGTAAGAGAAATAGCCTGAGGAGGTCACCCCTTGCAGAGTACAGATTGCTAGATGATGCATACAATTTATAAAACAAGAAAATGCCAGTAATAAAACTGAGGAAACTCAATGGTACAAAATTAAGATCAATGGCTTTCAAAATGTATGTGTCGCAGCACGTGCAGCAGTATTGCTTAAATCTCAGAGAAGACGGGGAGCCTAGAATCATTTTTTTTTCTCACTAGCGCAGGAGAGATAGGGAGTGAGATTATGTTTCAAATAGCTTGGAGGAGACTGACTGATGCTTGATATAGGAAGAATGTCCCAGATTATTCTGAAGCTATTACAGGCTCTTTTGTTCGTGTTAATAAATCTGACCGCAAAGTGCAGTTAACCCAATTCAGCCTATTTCCATTCAGTATCTCCATGTTTTGCTAAACATGATTGTTATTTTTTTATTTCCTCCTTACTCTTTTCCACTCATTACTGCCTGTATTATTTTCCCCTTTATCTTTTTTCCTTCCAGCTCTTTTATCTCATGACCTGACAGTCTCACTTTTCTTCACTGCATTTTTAATAGCCAAAATGAGAGAGAGAGAGAGATAGAAAGAAGAAGGGGACCAGGGGTTGGTACATGCTATATGTTTTTCTTCAGTACTCTAAATCCATCAACTTGGATCCTTTTCTTCAAGTGCAGCTCAGTTGGGGTGGTGTTTTTTTACCACCACAGTCTGCATTTCATCTGGACTCTAAACAAAATGGAACTAAATTAATTCACTTTGGTGTTTATGCAGGGAATTTCTCTCTTTCTTTTCTGCCTTCCACATCTTCCTTTCTCAGGATTATTAAGAGTCATTCAATGCCCTCTGCTTTCAACTTTTGTCTGTAATCTTGCCCTGTGTACACACTGCTGTACCCTCAATCATACCAAATAAAACACAGTGTGATAGCTGAAGGCTTAAGCACAGTTTTAAGCAGATTAGATTCAACCAAAGATACTCTTTGATTGTTCTCTTGTTGAGTGGTGGAGTGTGTGTATGTGGAGAGTTGGGGACAGAGAGATGGAAGCAGATCGGCTACCACTACCAGTAAACACAGAAATGAGGGTGATCAAATTCATCACCAAAGTGCGTTGGGATTCATTGAGTACAAAAAGTGCTCTATAAATCCAAATTCTGTTTTATGATGCAGGATATGCATATCTGCATCCCAATGTAATATTATTGCTCTAAAGGGGTGAGTGAATGATTAGCTGCCGTGGTAGGGAGCCCCAGAATGCCTGTTATTAGCCCAGAGCTCTGAGTCACTAGAGTTGAGGTTGAGTCAATGTTTCCAATCTTCTAAAAAGATTATAACTAGGATGAAAAGAAATTCTATTTTACCAGATGATCTGTTTGGTTTGTTCGTTGAAAGCATTTTTTTCTTCAGATAGACAGCTAAATAGATGAGAGAGAGAGAGCACACACACACTTTTTTTAAAAAAAAGAATACAGTCAAGACAAAGATCAATAAATTAATCTAATTTTCCATTTCTTCCATACAGAAAATCTTTACTTTAAGGATTCCATGCAGGGCTTGCTTGCTTTCTGTACCGATTTTTGCTGTTAAAGGGAAACAAGGTGCAGTCGCTACAACATGTCCCACCATAAACAAACAACGGGATGCATGCTTTCCCCTATCAATATTGCACCACTGAGCAGAACATTTCCTGATTCCGTGAGAGTTTGACCACTGATAAATAAAATTTCAGATCTCATCTAAAGGAGTTTGCCTGTACTAGCTGGTTGCAAACAAAGGGTTAGATTATGGTTTTAAGCCATTGTCCACACGGGCTGTGCCTAGACTAAAGTTTGTGGTCCTATTGTAACTTGAGTTAATTAATTGCCATTTTACTTCAGCTATCCAATACATTTGTAAATGCTAATCTAGACACCCCACAAACATTTCCTCCAACACAAAATCATTTGTGGTTTGACCTAGGGCTTACCTTGGTCACATATAACTTACTCTCCTTCCTGCTATATCATATTAAGAGATAGCAAAATATACACTAAACACTTCATTAACATTAGATTTTGTAGTACGCAGTTGCAGTAGTTGCTCCAGTGATGATGTGTGATTGCCAAGTGGAGAAGAAGTGGGTGTCACCATCATGAATGGGAGTGGAGGTACTTCATGTGATTACAAATGGCAAGAGAAGAGTCCAGGAAACAATCTATTAAGTTCTAGTCAGTACTAAGTAATAGTTTGAAAATTCCCTGATCCACACTGACAATAATTTGAGGAACTCAGAGACAAAGAGAAATTCAGGCTTAAACTTTGATGCTATACATGTGTATAACATTTTTCATTAATTACTACAATTATATGTAACCAGGAGTTTACTCACTGGGTAATTTCAAGGACACCCCACAGGGAGTACTTGGAGTCAATGATGCTTTGGGTTTGGTTTAATTTTTTATTCACTTACGTCACCAAGCTGATATCCGGTAAATAGTACTAGTAATATTTTTCCTAATTGTGGCCTTCATCTTTCTTGGGTAAGTATTACAAATGTCTTCTTTGCCTAAGTAGCTATTTACACAAGATATCATAAAGACTCCCAATCTCCCCAGTACTTACCTTAAAATAAGCATTAAAAATAACGGTTGACAAAAATATACTTAAAACACACTGAGTCTGACTCCCCCTTGCCTTGTACTTTCTACAAAGTGAGTGCAAAATGTATATACCATTTGAACTGAATAGATATTTTTATACCCACTTTGCACAGCTAATAACTCCAAAAGTACAAGACAGCAGAGAATCAGATCCGTATAATTGTATAAATTTAAGGCTTTGAAAATAATGTCCATTCCCCATTATGTGCAGACACTCTGATGCAACACTGATGGGCCTGGTATAAGAATTAGCTAAGAAAAAAGGAGGTACTGCAGCACTTATATAGATTTTGGATATGAAAGAAGTCCCAGTCCTTCCCCTAAGGAACAAGCTCTAGTAATATTCACACACAACTCAGCAGGTATAAGGACAGAGTGTTAAACTATGCTGTGTGTGTCCTGCATTGTATTGCTCTTTAATTGTGGTAATAATTTTATATTTTTGTATGTCAAAAGTTAGAAAAATAAAAAAAAACCTCAGAATTTTGTCTAAAACAAGTCTCATTTGTTACTAAGATATTCATGTGAAAACAGACAGAAAAGACAAACCTCTGAAAGTTTATACAGGGCCAAATTTGTCTATGCACAACATGCTCCGTTTTGGGTCAATCAAAGGTTTGGCAAAGCAACAAAGGCAAAAGCCCATGGCTCCAACCACCAAAGATGACCTATGGTTTTAGTGATCTTCCAAACAAAGATGTCTGTCCAACTGATGGACTGAAGCAACACATTGAATTTTTTTTTTCAAAGTTTTCCAGCTGGCAGGGATTCATTATGCCTTATGATTGGAATCTTTTGCCTTTACAAAAGAGTTAACACAGATGCACAAAATCCCTATGGAAACCACAACATGATAAGCTGATGTTCCCTACTTCTCAAGATGCCTGATTTTTTCTGCTTGAGGTGAAATTGTATGCAACGAGTCCAGTAAGAGGAATTAACAGAAAACAAAAAACAACCCCACGTAATCAGTATTTTAAATTCAAATCCAGAGCTGGATTTGTTGTGATTAATAGGTCAATCTTTCAATAGTTTAGCTCAGCATATTAATCAGGAAAAAGGAAAATAAAATTAAATCCATAGCTCTGAAATTGAAAATATCATTAACACAAAATTTTTTGATGGTGTTGTCATCCATTTTTAGACCTGCAATCCTAAACCTCTTTCTCCTCTGACCCCCAAATCCCAGTATGCCATGTGTGGCATATATCAGAATCTTATTAGCTGTTTTAACACACTAATTTAATAAAATTTGTAAAATACTGTAATACATAGAGCAAAATCCTGCTGATCCTACTGTCATGCGTTGTCCCTTTGGAGTCAGTGACCTAATTCTAATATCACTAATATCAGTTTCACATTAGTTTAACTCCATTGATTTTAGTGAAGTCAGTTGTCATATACCCTTCTTTAGGCAAGACCAGAACAACAGCACTGTCAATCACAAATGTCCAAAAATCATGAGTCAGGCTCACAAAAAATCATGAGATTGACTAAAATCATGAGATTATGTAAAAATAATAGATTTGTTCTAGGACTGTCAATTAATCGCAGTTAACTCACGCAATCTAAAAAAATTAATCATGATTAATTGTGGTTTTAAATCACACAAACAATGGAATAACAATTTAAATTTGTTAAATATTTGTGGATTTTTTCTACATTTTTAAATATATATATTTCACTTACAATCCAGAATACAAAGTGTACAGTGCTCACTTTATATTAATTTTATTACAAATGTTTCCAATGTAAAAGTGATAAATAGTATTTTTTAGTTCACCTCATACAAGTACCGTAACGCAATCTCTTTATTGTGAAAATGCAACATACAAATGTAGATTTTTTTTGTTATGTAACTGCACTCAAAAACAAAAACAAATAATATAAAACTTTAAAGCCTACAAGTCCACTCAGTTCTACTTCTTGTTCAGCCAATTGCTAAGACAAACAAGTTTGTTTACATTTATGGGAGATAATGCTGACCACTTCTTATTTACGTCACCAGATAGTTAGAACAGATATTTGCATGAGACTTTTGTACGAGACATTGCAAGGTGTTTACATTCCAGATTTGCTAAACATTGATATCCCCCTTCATGCTTTGGCCACCATTCCGGAGGACATGCTTCCATACAGATGACGCTCGTTAAAAATATAATGTGTTATTACATTTTTGACTGAACTCTTTGTGGGAGAATACTAGGTCTCCTGCATTCTGCCATATATTTTATGTTATAGCAGTCTCGGATGATGACCCAGCCCATGTTGTCCTTTTAACACTTTCACTGCAGATTTGACAAAACAAAAAGAAGGGACCAATGTGAGATTTCTAAATATAGCTACATCAATGGACCCAATGTTTAAGAACCTGAAGTGCCTTCCAAAATCTGAGAGGGACAAGATGTGTAGCATGCTTTCAACAGTCTTAAAAGAGAAAGACTCTGACATAGAAACTACGGAACCCGAAACACCAAAAAAGAAAATCAACCTTCTGCTGGTGCCATCTGACTCAGATGATAAAAGTGAACGTGTGCTGGTCTGCACTGCTTTGGTCCATTATCGAGGAAAACCCCTTATCAGCATGGACCCATGTCCTCTGGAATGGCCGTTGAAGCATAAGGGACATCATGAAGTATGAATCTTTAGCGCATCTGGCACATAAATATCTTGCAACACTGGCTATAACAATGCCATGAGAACCTCTGTACTCAATTACAGGTGACATTGTAAACAAGCACCAGGCAGCATTATCTCCTGGAAATGTAAACAACCTTGTTTGCGTGAGTGACTGGCTGAACAAGAAGTAGGACTGAGTGGACTTGTAGGCTCTAAAGTTTTACATTGTTTTGGTTTTGAACACAAATTTTTTTGGACATAATTCTACATTTGTAAGTTCAACTTTCATGATAGAGAGATTACACTATAGTACTTGTATTAAGTGAATTGAAAAATAGTATTTCTTCGGTTTTTTACAGCACAAATATTTGTAATAAAAAATAAAGTAAGCACTGTACACTTTGTGATCTGTGTTGTAATTGAAATCAATATACTTGAAAATGTAGAAAACATCCAAAAATATTTAAATAAATGGTATTCTATTATTAACAGTGTGATTACTCATGCAATTAATTACAATTAATTTTTTCAATCGCTTGACAGCCCAAATTTGTTCTTTTAATTTTCCTTCTGCTTTTTGAGCATTTCAGATGCACCAGGGTCACATTTTGAAGCTTTCTCCACACTGCCACAAGGGCTACAAACTAACCTTTTCTTTAAGAACAAAGGCTGAAATCATCATGTATCCACTCGACTCCACCAGCCAGGGCTTTAAGGACAACAATAATTATCATGAGACTCATGACAAAATCATGAGAGTTGGCAGCACTGGAATAAGCCCTGATACTGCTTTAGGGCCCAGTTCTGCTCCTTTTCTACTCATTGGCAAAATACCCACTAATTTGGATGAAGTCAAACGAGTAGGAGGATTTAGTCCATAATTCATTGTTTTTATTTGTTTGTTTGTTTGCTTTCTGTGGTAAGTTCTCCAACCTACATCTATTGCCCAAGTCAGTATTTATGTTCCGTGACAATACATTTAAAAATGCCATCTTTAGAAACTTAAACAATTTACACAATCTTCTGAGAAAGGTCCTAATTTCAACATTCCCCACTCAAGAAAAATAATGACCGCAGCTGTTTACAGCTGTTATCTTTCCAACCAGACAGGCTGGAAAGGTATTTTCCTTTTGGCAAAAAGTTTATTTCAAAGGGGAATGTCATGGCATCCAGAATATGGCTTTATGCTGTACTGTGGGTTTGTGACGCTGATGCTGCTCTGTGGTGATGATCATAAGAACTGCTCTCTCTCACACACATTTGGCAGTAAGAACTGCTAAGAAGGGTAATTTTTTATTAACTTACGAGTCAGACTGGAGCTCTGTAAGAAAGGGTCCTGGACCAAAGGGCAAAAGGTTAAGAGAAAAAACCCTGACCCCAACAGCAGCCAATCAGTTTTCCAGGTTTTCTTCTTCTTGTTTCCTCTAACTTATCTACTCATTTTATACTGGAGAAAAGGTCCTGAAACACACACGTGGCTGCAGTGTAATTAAGGGGCAAATCCTTCCCGTTCCACTGTAATATCGAGGTCCTAACTGATGCAGTTCTGTTGCAGGGCAGACTATGCTGGGGCTGCAAACTATGAATCTGACTTCACTAACGCATTGTATTTGGCCATATGCATGGAATTGGGGCAGGGTGATGGTGCTGGAGCTATGTACTTGCCCTGATCATCACCCCCGAAGAGTAGGAAGGAAGATAGTGGAGAAGTGGGATAGCAGCATTAGGACTCTGTAGCAGCCACAGTGTGGTATGAAGATGCTCAGCAGCCCAAAGGAAAGATTTCTTCCTCACTGTCAGCTGCATGTGCAGCCCACTAGAATACTGACCAACATTTTCAAATTAATATCAGGGAGATTTGGGGGGAAGGCCCTGCATGCCTACATTCACCACATAGCAGCGACTCCTGTTTTGTGGGCTAACCTGGCTCCCCAATCCAGCCCACTGGCTCTTGCCACAACATGCATTACTGAAAAACAGGCCACTGTAGGCTTTTTTACTAAGTATATGAATCTTCAGAAACTTTATTGCCAATGTACAAGGTGTGATCTTTAATCTGAAAATGGTTGTTATCAAATCTGTACTTTGTAAAAATAATTATACTCTAGATGCAATCTTCTCACCCATACAGAACTAAAGTTTTGCCAAATGGAATCTATATATTTTGATTTTTTTAATCCTTCACTATTACACTAATTCTACTTTTACAAATATGTAAGATGGAAAGCACCGTCGATATTAACTTTCATTGCAAAGTGCGCAGGTTTGGTGTGTGGAACGTGAGGACTACAAAAACTGGCTCTTTTCTAAGTGTGTCACAGAGTTGTTTGAAAGCTTAGTGGGGGAAGTTTGAGTGGGGGGATATCTCCCAAACCTTTTATAACAGTTGTGGCACACAATAGCCTAGTCTCCTGTGGGCTGCACTACTTTGGTCTAATTTCAGCTGTTGGGTTTAGTGTGTGGGTGCATGATGTTGATGGCTTGTGATGACTAGACGATCTGGTGGTCCGTTCTAGTCAAAGTCTTTGACTCTGACACTGCAAGGGTCAATATAAATAAATCTCTGGAATCTACTGGCTGGCAGCTTCTTACAGGATTCTGCTATTCCATGGACTCCATGTGAAAAGAGGCTGCCTTCCTGTCACTATTAGATTGCCTTCCTTGTGGAAAGGATTGAAATTTTACTCAGTTTGTCAGGAAAGCTTTGTCAAAGGGTGAACACAACAGTAACCATCTAAGTGTTAACTACCAAGATCCCCGTCTTCAAAATAGACACACAGTCTGAAATGGTCATTAACTTCAAAGTATGCCTGTTCAAATGCTAAGTCTACAGACAAAGGAAGTATTAAGCTTAATTCTCAAGCCTGGAAGGAGGAACTGAAATACACCCAATTCACTCTAAAACTTCAAGGACAGGCTATTTTATATTTTAAAACAGATTCTCTGTTCACTCTCCTGAGATTTACATACTTCTGCTCCATTTACCAGTGCAGTCAGAATGCACCGCGGAATGCTCTCAGTGAGGGATGCCAACTTTTGAAATTTGCTATTTGGGACCACTGTTATTTTCCATCACCATGTCAGGGCATAGCATTGCTATACTTACAGAAGTTAAGTCAACTCTAAAGATATTTTAGGACTGCTATCTGAGGACCAGGGGTGGCTCCAGGCATGAGAACACCAAGCACATGCCTGGGGCGTCAAGCCGCAGGCGGTGGCCTGCCGGTCACTGTCAGGGTGACAACCATAGATGAATAATTCTAAACTAGACAGAGGCAACTTCAGTCCAGCTCAAGAGAGAAAAAGGTTATGGCAACACACATGGAAGGCAGAATTGTAACTCACCCATCTGCACTGAAGAGATACTGCTCCTCACTTTCAGCAGGTGAAGAAATAACTAGTTTCCAAAATCATCCTGCTTGTGAAAAGTGAGAGTTAAAACCACTATGGAACAGATTGACATGGGAAGGATCCAGAATCATCACTATTATTGTGCTTCAGTAAAGAATTAATAAAAACGGAACACTACACATGTGTGCATAACATTATCCCATTAATATCTGTCCTCTAAGGCAGTCTAACATTGTTTTATTTATCCTATGAACCACAGGTGCCGACTTTTATTTTTCCCCCAGATGGTCTGCCCCCACTCTGCCCCGTTCCCCAAGACCCTGCCCTCACACCACCTCTTCCCGCTCCACTCCTACAAGGCTCCACCCTTGCTCCACCTCTTCCCATCCTGCTCCCTCCCCAAAGGCCCCCAGCCCACCCATTACTCTCCACCCTCCTCAAAGCACCTCTTGCCATCTTCCAAATGGCTGATTTGCAGCCCCATGGGACAGCTGTGGATAGTAGGTGCTGAGCACCTCCTGTTTTTTTCTGTGGGTGCTTGAGTTCCAGAGCACCCATAGAGTTGCTGCCCATGCTATGACTATCTAATCCAGGAGCAGGAGTTTTCCACAAATTCTCATTCCCATACCTGATCCTCCAACACACAGACAAAATTTCTGACAGGACATAACATGATTCCCTCAAGCCCACAGATGTGTGAAAAACATTCTTCAAAATTACACTTGAAAGTTTTTTTTGCGAACCTTGTGTTTTGATTCATAAAAGTCACAGAACTGCGGGGTGAGGGAGGAGGGCTAGGAAAAGAATAACCATCTGCCTAAAGACTGCTTCCAAAAAATATATTCCAGGCACTACTTTGGAAGTGCACCAACATACTTTCCTTACAGATAGAGGGGTTTCCTGTACAATACAAAGTTAAGGCTCTCTTTGGTTAAGTTGAAACATGCAGATAAGATTACATGAGCTGGGGAGCGAAGCTTTGCCATCATGCTAACCACAGTCTGCATCTGAAACATTTAGGTCAGTTATTGTTCCCTTAAGAAGATTACATTGGATAGTTTGAAACTTCAGAAGCAAGTACAATAAAAAGGATGCTTACGTAAGTTTATTCCAAGCTACTTTTACTTATGACTGACAGTTCAGCTAAGTACCTCATCCCAGGCTTTCACTATTCATGATGCACAGAATAAGGTCATCAGGACAGTTCTTATTTTGTTCCATCAGTGCCCCTCTTGCACTGCCTGCCATTTAGCTTTAACAAACAGTCCATCTGAGAAGCCACATATTCTCATATAGCCTATAATAGGAAGCTAAAAATGTACATTGCATTGCCAGCTCTAACGAATATATCCGTTCCCTCACCTTTTGACTGCTATAGCCGGAGGGAGCAGAACACATGGACTGAATGAGAGAATACAGTATGTGAGCAGAGCTTCGATTTAATAATACCGCTTGTTGAGGCTCCTGGATAATAGAAGAAAGGCAGTTGTTACCGCAAACATTTCACAAAGCTTGCAGAGTCTTTGGGCCACAATCTTGCAAACATTTTATTCACATAAAAGCTTCTAGTCATGAGAGTAGCCATTTGCAGGATCAGATCCCTTGTCTTCTGGAACATTTGTTTGGCTAGAGAAAGTTTACACAGCTTGTGCTGAGAATTATTCCATGAGAAATAAAACCTATTCAGCCCCTTCCACTCACTGGCCAACTCTCTCCATTGCTTCTACCCTCACTTCCCTCTGGTGCACTAGCAATGCCCCATAAAAGACCAGAAAGTGTTCATTACAAGCAACATTTCTGCTGAGAGAAATTTGTTTCAAATGTAATATGTTTGCTTTGGTCCACTATAATTGCATGTTACAATCTGGGCCCACTGTAAGCAGCATGTGTTGTATTACCACTACCCAATTATTTTTCAAGTACTGCAAGGAACAGGCAAACCTGGGCTGGAAGGAAAGAGACCATAGATGAGAAATACTGTTTGCTTCCATTACAGGAAATGTTACTAATTCAAATTGTATGTACACACACCTGGACAGAGTGGCTGCTCTGTCTTCTGATGCTGTGATTGTTTTTTGGTGAAACTGTGACTATTGCTTAACTAAAAGGGGACAGAAAGTTAAGGAGTCACTACGCTGTCTAGTCAAAACAGTCTCTTCCACTGACTAATATACCGTGAACCTTGTTCAGAATGACAGAATAAAAACAACATTTAACATTTGTAAAGGAAGTGAATTCTAAAATAAAGCATTCCATGCAAAAACATTTCAGGTCCTACAAAATCAGGTGTTTAGCATGTTAAGGAACAAGGAAGGGGAAAACTGGAAAAAGAACAATTAAAAATAAGGAAGAAGTTTAATCAAAGAGTGAAGACTGCCATAAGTGGCCCCAAGAAACTGTCTCAGGGTAGTTATGTGTTGACTCCCACTATGTATCTCTGCTCTTCTGTTGACTCAGATTTTGCTCAGCCACTAGAAACCAGTGTCCTACTCAGATGCCAAAAATGTTTCAAACTGTTATGCTTGTTCCCTGACACCACTCTTGAGGCATCAGAGGATCTGTCACCTCCTTTGAAACACCTCTGGGCCACCTTTGAGAAAGATCAATTTTGATTAACTGAATGTGGATAATGGTATAACAATAAAGGCAATATTATTTTCCATTAAAATGGGGCCCTTCATTCTCATGGACAGGACTTTCGAGCAGAGCCCAGAGCTGGAGCACGGAGCAGTGGAGCTGCAGGTTTTTGCCTGGAGCAGAGCCGGAGCTCCGCTCCAAAGCCCTGCTCATGGATCAGAAAATACTGTACAAACTCTAAGCTAAATTCCTGGAAAAACCCCATTGAATTCAGTGGAATTACTACATCAACATACACTTGACCATATACACCTCACTATTGAATCAAAGGGTGCAGTTAAGAGTGGCAGCTAACTAGACCATAGTGCAACAGAAGGAAGGGGAAACTTTGACCAACTCCCTACAAAGATTGTACAGGGAACTTTAATGTTAACACAGAACAAAGAGCACCTTAGTGTTTAAGGTGCTGAATAGAAGCCACAGAGACAGTAACCTACATTGTATTTCACTGAAAATGTTCCACCAGAACATGCATGCCATTTGGAGGACTTGACAACCTGTAGGTTAGACTGCAGAGTAGATTTTTAGAACTTTACAGTTTATCTACATTCTTCTACTAAATATACTGTAATAAATTTTTGTCTAAATTAAAAGGCAATTAATGTTAAGCACAAAAACTCATAATTTGATAATTATCCACTAACTTAATTAAGATCAGACGCTAATCACTTATGAAAATCACATTTGCTCTGCTCATGGTACTGAACCACAGTACTCTGAAGTGAGTTAGGAGATATACATTAACTTTGCTTCCACATGCCATCAAAATAAGGTTTGTCATCAGTTCCCAAGGCTAGCTGACATCAAGTTTAATACTTTACATCATGTGACAGTTCTTTCATGCATTACATTAGAAAGTGCACCTTTTGATCTCAGACATAAGATATTTCAAACAAAACAGCAAGTACTTGTGGTCTAATAGTATTTTGCAGTTAGAAGATTAGATATTTGATGAAGCAAATAATTACCAGTATTAAAGCAGATAAAACAATATCAGTTAACAACAGAATTTTCAACAGCACTCAGTGTTGTCCTCACTTTGCTCCCACTGACTTCGAGGGGAACGTAGCGCTTTTGAAACTCCCATCCTCGATGTAAACAAGCAGACAGCTCCAGCCTATGCCCATTGTATAACAATGTCTTACGTTATGGGACAGCAGTAAGTTCTACCTCAGAGTTCACATGCTATGTACTTGAGTTCTGTGGAGATATTTTTTCCACTTTACATTTGCAATTATAATATCGACAGCTGTGAAAAAATTGAATGGAATGAGTGCAGGTTATTTTCTCAAGCTAGGAATCATGGAGCTACACTCCATCTCCTCCAGTTTAAGGAGGAAACATCCTCCAGTTTCATACAGGAACAAGAGTGCTCCCACTTCACACTGGATGATATGCAGAAAGAAAAGAGTGATTGACATTTAGATCGCCGGCTGTGAAACTTTTGAGAAACAATGCTTAGCATGCAGAATTTTCCCAAAAAAGTCTTCTTGAGCAACATCCAAAAGGTAAGAAGGGAATCCACAGAGGCATTTTGCAAACACTAATTGACAGGTGATAGAAGACTTTCAGGTCACATGTGTTACACTGGTATCTAAAGGGCAAAAAAGTAACAGCTGGGCAGCCCTGCTCAATTCTTTATTTGGAACTGAACAAATGTATCTGAGGTACATCGTGAGAACATAAAAGTTGTCATACTATACACCAATGGTCCCTCGAGACTCATGTCCCATCTCCAGCGGTGACCAGTACCAGTTTCTCCACAGGAACCACCATAAATATGAAATTTTGCAGTAAACACCACAAAGGGGATTATGATTTCTCATCTTCCTCCCCATCACAGAGTGGTGTGGATATGTCCTAAAACAGGGTGGGAAAATTATGGCCTGCAGGCCAAATCCTGCGCGCAGGCCCGTCCTGCCCAGCCTCTGAGCTCCTGGCCAGAGAGGCGCCCCACAGCCTCAGCGTGCTGCACGGGCAGCACTCTGGCCCGTAGCTCCTGCTGGGCCGCACTGCAGTAGTGTGGCTGGCTCTGACAGCATGGCACGCTCCTGCGGGTCAGCGTGTCTGACTCCATCAGGTCATGTAGAGCCAAACTCGCTGCTCTGAGCAGCATGGGGTAACGGGGCCGGGGACTGGATACGGGGCAGGGGATCCCAGGGGGCAGTCAGCAAGGGACAGAGATCATGGGACAGTTGGATGGGGCCGAGGTTCTGAGGGTGGGGTTGGACAGTAGTGAGAGTCCCAAGGGTCTGCCGGGGATGGGGTGGTGTGAATAGGGGTTGGGGAAGTCAGGGGACAGGGAGCAGTGGAAGTTGGGTTGGGTACTGGGGGGACAGTTGGGGGTGGAGGGTCTCAGGAGAGGGTGGTCAGAGGACAAGGAGCAGGGGAGGTTGGATGGGTTGGGAGTTCTGAGGGGAGCAATCAGGGGGCAGGAAGTGGGTGGGGGTCAGACAAGGATTGGAGCCAGGCTGTTTCCCTTCTCTACCCAGCCCTCCGTACAATTTTGCAATCCCAATGTGGCCCTTGGGCCAAAAAGTTTGCCCACACCTGTCCTAAAGCAACCATTGGTAGAGGTGCATCTTAGGGGCAAACTATATACAGTCTTAACCTAGAACTGAAATTCAGCTGCCAAAATCTTCATTCGGTCTTGTGGCCCATTATAAGAGGACTCTGAATTACCAGGATTGACTGACATAATTCCAACAACACTAGTTACCCTACATGAGGTGCTTCTCCCAATATCACATAGATAAAGAGATCAGAATGGAAATACTCTTCATCCAACCTGGTAAAATCTCATTCAGCATCAAAGCGACATTAGTAATTACTAAAATTATTACTCAAAATTACTCAAATTATAATTTGAGCCTGGGGAGGAGTGGGGAACAAAGGACCATGGAGGGTTCACTAATTCTTGGAGATTGTCCATGCTGTTCCCACAAGACAAGAAGCCTAGTCAGATCATTATGTATCAGCTATCCAGCCACAACAGCGAAGTGACAAGGATCCCTTGGCTCAAACTTTGTAATTAGAATTTAGCAACTAGACAGGTCAGAAATGGGTATAGTACGGAGGATCTTTTCCTTTCATGTACAGTTCCTTTCTTGTGCCAAAGTGTTACATAAGCTGCAGTTGCCAAAGTGGGAAATGGCCACTATCAAAAGGGAAAAGAGCAAATCTCTGCCAAGAAGACAGTTAAAACAGGGGTAAAATGTTTTTTGCTGATAGACAGTATCTAGAACTAAGGACATTGCCCTTGGGTAGAGAGGAAGTTTACTTCTATTGAAAACAGAGTAAACCAGACTGTTTGTCCAGGTAAGTGCCAGATTTCTATCTAGTTCCTTTCAATACTTTACAAAGCTAAAAACAGCTAATTACACATTAACACACGAGTCAGTTCTTCCACATGCCAGCCAGTTTTCCCAGATTTGCTGTTCCTCTGAATCTGAAACTACTTTAAAAAAGATTGACAGGCTTGACTGTAGATATTATCAGGACCCACCTAAACCCTTAGGATTAAATATAATGGAAGTGTTTGCCTGTGAAAGGAACACATTTATATATCCACAAACTGATGCTTTTAATTGATGTTAAGCATCTATCCAATCTGGTGCAACTAAACTGTGAACACTAAAGTAAAACTATCATTATGGCTCATGTGGTTTTCCTTAAAGCCACCAGGTGGCAACAGCAGCCCAGTTAACCAGTGCAAAAGCAGTGAACTCTAGAAAGTATTTTATTCTTATCCCTTCTACAATAAGGCTCAGTTTAATTTGCTAGCAGTTAAACTCTATATCAGTCTAATTAAGTATAAAAGAGGAAACCATATAATCACAGTTATTGTGCTTGGGATTCCAAAGATCTGACCACTCCTGGGCAATAATAAGAATCTTTGAATATAAAGTCTGATTTGGCCAATATCACCATACCCTGGACTATGCTCAGAATGCCTCTCTGAGCTCCCTAATGTACAGCAATAGTGTGCAAATTGCATCAGCCCATTATCAGATGCAGCTTACTTCTCTTCCAAATGGATCCCTCTGTATGGGCACCAGTGCAGTGGTGAGCGGGAATATGGCCCTACATCATCCCACTCTCTTTTGGGGCACTAGCTGATTTTCTGATGGTAACAGCAGTACAAAGGAAGTTCTGCATAACAGCATTGTCATACCTGCTAATTTATAGACAATGCCACATAATCTTATATAACCACAGATGGTGCTCTATGAGACTAAACTGAGGCTTGCCATATCTGGAGGGGCCTAAGGAACAGCCTTGTGCGCTGACTGAATCACATAAGTAGATGCCGCCATGTGCCCCAGAAGCTTGAGGCAAACTTGAGCTGTTATGATTGGGTGTGCCATGACCTTGAATATCAGGTCTGACTTGATCTGAAACTGGGCTTGTGGCAGGAAGGACCTGGCTTGGGTCATGTTGAGCATTGCCCCAATAAATTCTATTCTCTGAACTGGGACAAGAGTTGATTTCTGCTCATTTATCAGCAGTCCCAGTCCCAGCAGTGACTCTGCTGATGCTATTCTGTACTTGAGCCCATGACTGACCTTTGATAAGCTAGTCATCGAGGTACAGATAAACTTGTACGTCTCACCATCTGAGGAAGTCTGCTATGACTGCCATACATTTAATGAAAACTCAAGGGGCTACAATAGGCCAAAAGGAAGCATAGTGAATTAGTAAAGGCATTGACCCACTATAAACCTGAGAAATCTTTGGTGTCTATGGAAGATAGAAATGCAAAAGCATGCATTCTTTACATCCAGGGTGGCATATCAGTTTTCTGCATGCAGGGAACGAATGATGGAGGCCAGGGAAACCATGCAGAACCTCAACTTTTTGACATATCTGTTGATGTGTTGCAGATCCAAAATGGATGGAAGGACCCCATTTGGTCTTTGGAATTAGGAAATACTTGAAATAAAACCCCTTCCATCCCAAGTTTTAAGGAACCTCCTCCACAGCCCCCATACATAGGAGGGATTGCACCTCCTGGATGAGGAGTTGCTCAAAAGAAGGGTCCCTAAAGAGGAACAGGGATAGGAGGGAGAGGTGGATAAAAATTGAAGGGTACATCCAACTGTCACTTTACTCAGGACCTAATGGTCTGATGTTCTGAACGATCATGGGCTGAAGAGTGATAGATGGTCCAAAAATATAAGGGGCAGCAGATCTGAAACAGTGACTGCTACAGTGCCCTCAGGCACACCTTCAAAAGGTCTGCTTGGACATACCAGAGTATCTCTGAGATGCCGACAGGGAAGCTGAGGTGAACAAGAGTGGTTGGCACCATTTAGAATCATAGTATATCAGGGTTGGAAGGGACCTCAGGAGGTCATCTAGTCCAACCCCCTGCTCAAAACAGGACCAATCCCCAACTAAATCATCCTAGCCAGGGCTTTGTCAAGTCTGACCTTAAAAACCTCCAAGGAAGGAGATTCCACCACCTCCCTAGGTAATCCATTTCAGTGCCTCACCAACCACCGGGTGAAAAAGTTTATCCTAATATCCAACCTAAACCTCCCCCACTGCAACTTGAGACCATTCCTCCTTGTTCTGTCTCTGCTACCACTGAGAACAGTCTAGATCCATCCTCTTTGGAACCCCCTTTTAGGTAGTTGAAAACAGCTATCAAATACCCCCTCATTCTTTTCTGCAGAATAAAGAATCCCAGTTCTCTCAGTCTCTCCCCGTAAGTCATGTGCTCCAGCCCCATAATCATTTTTGTTGCCCTCTGCTAGACTCTTTCCAATTTTTCCGCATCCTTCTTGTAATGTGGGATCCAAAACTGAACACAGTATTCCAGACAAGGCCTCACCAATGCCGAATAGAGGGGAATGATCATGACCCTCGATCTGTTGGCAATGCCCCTATTTATACAAGCCAAAATGCTGTTAGCCTTCTTGGTAACTAGGGCACACCGTTGACTCTCATCCAGCTTCTCGTCCACTGTAACCCCCTAGATCCTTCTCTGCAGAACTACTTTTTGAGCTGTATTTTGAAAAATCCACATGCAGCAGATGGCATAGCAATTCAATATATCTTCTTAGGTGGATGAAAGAGTGAACATGTGGTAACCTGGAATCTAAGCTAATCTAACCTGTTGTTTTTTTAGACCCTTAACAATTCTGTCCATGACGAGAATAATCATTTTAATGCGAGTTACCACATCCAGCCAGGATGTATTATTTGCATATGTTATCTGATTGGTTAATATTTATTTAGACTTTAGTATTATTGATTAAGAAGGTAAACAGACTAATAACCAGTCACATGATTGCTTTTCACCAATTACAAACCATGATTTTCTTCTTGTACCTATTTTGGAACACCAGCTACCTACCTCACAGCAGGGTGGCTTGTTTTCGTTAATGAACCTTTGTCAAGCACCTAGCGGAGATCATCAAATGCAAGGTGCCAAAGAAACGTAGAGCATTATTAAAGAAATGCTAGAATGATTCTACTAAAATACTTCATTGTTATTATGCTGCACAGTTATATTTTTTGTAACCATTCAACATATGCTGTACCAATGTTTTTTGACCGTCCTTCATTTATCATGATCACTGTGCTTTCCACATAACAGTTTATTAGAACAACACTTTCCCCCACTGACTCCAACTGAGGTATATACGTTATTCATTTTAAGATTTACATCCACAAACATTGGAAATTCAGCTTACGTCTGACAGACAAGCTGAAAATTGATTTTAATCACAAGACTAACTTTTTTTCTCTTCATGTACTCCATACATGCAGAAAATGATGGCGAACTATAGCAGAACACAAGTCAAATACACCCCACCCGAATACAAATACTCCCACCCGAAGGTGGTAAGTGGTAGGTGTCAAGTTCTGCTAAACTAAATGTGACACAAAGAAACCTGATAGATTTTTTTTTTAACTGTAACAATTTCTGTGGTATTCAGCCTCAAGCACAGCATTGCAGGCTACTCACAGCAGCCACTAATTTGTTTGTGTTCTTACTCAACTGTCAGCCTTTTCAATGGAAATCATACATGGCAGAATACCTCTTGGACCTGCACACAAAAAGCTCACATAATTGGGGTATCACTCAGTGTTCAATCAGTCAAAATTGGCAAAAGCTAAACACAAAGTCAACCCGCAGCATACACACAGATATACAGTAGCACCAGTTTTCTAGAAATGAAGCTATTTTTAAACCACTGTAGCAGTGGGAGTTGCATAAATTAACATAATTTCACCCTTCACAAACGTTTTCCAGTATTCGCTGTTACTTGGTACAAATTAATCGCCTACTTATACAATGTTTCCATTAATGTGGTCAACCAAAGAATTCATGTGGCAATTTTTGAGCCTTCCCAACCCCTGCATAGGCCTCCCCATCTTCCAAAATTTCAAAGATCTGCTTTTTTCATCCCAGCTCTTCTCTCAGTTTCAGAGTGATGTTATCAAAGGTTTGGATTTCATTGCCAATCTCAGGTGGTCTTCATGTGTAACTGATGGTTTTGTGAGTTGATAACTGCAGGACATCCTGCTATTTTCCCCTATGGTGATATTCTTCTTGTAGGCAGATGACATCCAAGTGGAGTGCAGATGGTAACCCCCAGACCACAAGCTTCTCATTACTGTTCGAAATTGTACGTCCAGGTCCTTGGATTCTTATCTTTTCTTCAAATTATTTCTAGCATTAAAGGACACGTTGTTTTCAGGAGATATTTCCAAAAATAATAGTATCTGTTCTGTTTAAAGCTGGAAACCTTCTCACCACCACCCACACACAGCGCAGAGAAGTGATTATATACCTTGCATTGGTGGAACAGGATTTTAAAACAACCCCCATTTGTTTTGATTCAGATATTACGTGAAGGCAGAAGGGATGCTGTGGAAACAGCATACCACATTGGGGAATGAAGCCTTGAGAGACATGCATCCATCATTCATACTTATATAGCCCTCATTACCACAGTATGTGAGTTCTTCATAAGCTTTAATGTATTTACCCTCAACACCCCTGTGAGGTCGGGAAGTTACAGATGGGGAAGAGTGGCAATGAGAGATTAAGCGACTTGCCCAAGGTCACACAGGATGTTTGTGGTGGAGCAGGGGATTCAACCAGGGGCTCCTGAGTCTCAGGCTAGTGCCCTAACCCACTGGATCATCCCTCTTCTCTAAACGTCAGGAACCTGAAATTCATAAAAATATAAGACGAGCGTGTCATCAACACGACTCTTGGTACACTCACCATGAAGGAGCCTGGATGGCAGGCATGGTCGGATTGGTTTGTCTGACCTCCTGGTCAGAAGCCAGGGTGTAATTTGTTCCTAAAAATGGTGAGTTAAACATTTCTGGTGAGCAACAGAAATAAAAAGCTAAGAGTTGGAGATCAAAAAGCTAAGACTGGATCCCTGTAAATTTTAAATTTATGAGGAAAGCTTCTTTCACAAAATAAAACTAAATTTATTTTCTTGACAAAAAAGAATGTTATTCACAGAACATAAGCATCCCTGTGGTACGGTGACTTAATGCACTTACTAGCCTGTCAGACTTTATAAATGGAAAGGACCTATTCAATCTACCTCCTATCTAGAAACCTAGGGTCAAATCTGCCTAGGACAAAAGTGTAATGAGTTTTCAGTGGTCTCACAGTGCCTACCATAGATTTATCCAAATAATAAAATCACCAAATAATTCCACTTGATCTGTAGCATTACTTACTATAATGTTTCACCAAATAGCTCTTATCTGTTTAAAGGGCAGGTAAACTCTGCTTACACATACTTACTACCTCTGGGAATAACTTTGTGATTTCCTTTCTAAATCTCCAAAATCTTTTGCTTTCTACATCAGCAAATTTGCAAGGTTTTAAATGACCTGCATTGAAAATGCATTGTCAGTGACGGGAAATAATCTGGTGGTACAGAAGAAGGCCATAATTTCCTTAAATACAGCCTCACATCTTCCACGGCATGCATACACATTAATGACCATCAGGTAATTTATTCATGCATGCACAAGGTAAGACTAAGTGACAGACTCTCATCCACAAAGGGCAATTTATCTTGCCTTCATTCATGAAGGAAGATCATAGCAAGTCATCTTCCTAGACGTTTCATCTCAGGACAAAAAAAAAAAAAGACAATAAATCAGTCTTTATTTGGGAGAATTCTTATTTCTGTTGCTGAGACACATCTTTCACAATGATGCACTAAAATCAGCATTGACATAGTTATGCAGATCTTCTAACACAAAGGTTTAAATGGGTAATGCCTACAGTTCAGATCCAGTATAGCAAGGCTTGCTTATTCAAAAATAACATAAAGAATCCTGTTTCTTCCCAGTCTTGAATGAAGTTTATTTGGATTTAATGAGGCGCTTTTAACTGAAAACTTAAAATCTTGTTCCCTGAAGAAACTCAGCTGCATGCCTCATTCATTGTGCAACATAATAAAAGACTTCACTAGGAAGAGAAAGCTTCACTGTAGCTGCCTTGGCAAAGCTTTGGCTTCAGTAAAGGTCATCTTCATTGCAGAAAAATCTTTAAAAGATGTATTCCAGTGATATCCTGAATTCTGTGGCACACACGTGTGCCAGATAAAAACTGAAGGAAAAGTGAGAGAATTCTGAAATAAAATATAACCAGTTCAAGATGGCTCCACATATAACGAGAATATGTTTGTCACAGTCATCTCCTCCTAAGCAGAATGAGTTTGTGACAAGATCTGTTTCAAAGAAGGTGGGTATTAAAAGATTACATTGCCACCATACCCTCACTGAGTTTTTGTTAATTATTCAGGGCAGAATAGAAATTCCTTCGGCTTCTCATGCCATCATAATGTTCCATTACTGGCTGCAGAATGCCAAGAGCCATGCAAGTACTCACCATCAGCCTTGAAATTTAACTGTTGGATCCAGAGTATATACAGTAAGCCATATAGTCCAGTACTGTACACCTGTCCTCCCTCCCACTAATCTGACATCCTTCATTATGTCATGTCTTAATCACGGGTCTGAACCTGCAAGGTCAGTAGGAATTGAATGATGCACAGGACCTCACAGGAGATAGTCTAAAGGGTTGATACTGCAAGATGGTGACTAAGATTTTTGAAGCAAGAGGCATTGCTGTAAAGCACCATACACAACTGTGGCAATGTATAAATAATAATCTCTTCAACTTCTCTAGGTGACTGTGGGAAGAGTAGACAAATAGTTAAAAAAATGCAGAGTGCCACCCCAGAAATACAACCTTGCTGAGTATTGTGAAGTCTTCTCCTCAAGGAGTTAAGTGTACACCTGCAGCTCAAAATTAAACAGGTGATTTATCTTAGTTACAATCCATTTCAGGCTAGCATTTAACAGCACTCTTACAATGGTGTGAGGAACTGACCAAACCATATCTGCCATTGTTGAAAAAGGAGGCATGAGGACAACTGCAGTTGGAAAGAAGTATTACAACAACATTTACAATTTAATTTAAAGGGCACTTCCTTCATCCCCCTTCCTCACTACTGCTCCTTTGGCTGAAATCTGAGTTGGAGGGGAAGAGAATGCTGGGGAGAGGAGGTTGCTTTTGAAATGCATTCATGCAAGTTGCTAAGACCCAGGGCAAAATTATTTAAAATCAAATTATTACTCACAGGGATATTGAACATCAAACTTGTCCCTCCTTAGCGCTTTGAAATAAACATAAATTGGATCAGTCAGTCAGACAGCCTTCAAACGATGACACAGCAACACTGGGTTGGCAAAAGTTGGTGGTGTCATAATTATGAAGCCCAATACCAACAGGTATTACTCTGCAGCCTTTTGTGTTTCATCTGAAAATTATAGTGATTTTTTCCCTTGCACTCCACAGTTCAGTGAAAATTCTTCCTCTGTGGAATCCCACATAATCCAGGAGGCAGAAACGAGGGTTAAATTTTATATGGTCCACATTGTTGTGCCCAATAGATTAAGCTTCATCCCAAACCTCAGACTATACAACAGAATGGCTGATTTGCCAAGATATATTTTGGGGCTTTGTAGATTTGCTTTTTTTTTTATTTCAGATTCTTTTGAACCTGGTTTAAGAGTCTATGGCAGCCACAAACTTGCTTCATCAGGTGAATTTGTGAGCACTTACGTTAAAAACAAAAAATAGCTGATCTAGCTAACTTGACTAATTGAAAAATCAAACCACAGGCACCACAAACTGGGGCTCTCAGATGTCATGTATATGGATAGAATAACATTCACCAATAGTTATAGTAAGTACAGTGCAATCTCCTGCTGATGAACCAGAGGGAAAGGAACTCTCTTGGTTCTTATATACTCGATCACTTCAGTATCTGAGAGCTTGACAGACATTAATGATTTACCCTCAAAAACTCCTGTGAGATAATTCTTCCCTATTATCTGCATTTTCCAGATGTGGAAACAGACACATAGTAGGTGACTTCTCCAAGGTAATGGGAAGTCTGTGTGAGAGCAGAGAAATGAACCCAGATCTCCATTGCCCCAGACCAATGTCAACTCCAGGATCACCCTGTCCTCCCAAAAGAACACAGCAAATCTAACCGTTCAAAATAGACTCATAACAGGAAACTGGCAATGAGGAAGAAACAGAACGGAGAGCGAATAATGGGTATTGTGCAGAGTGGCCTTCGTTCCCCCTACTCACAACCAACTTTTCTTCAGTCTAATGGAAGTCTCCCTCACTATTCCCCACTTTTTCACTTTAGTGGTCAATTAGGAAGACCTGCTATTGCTCAAACACTTCATTCAGGTTTTCTTCCTCTGAACCTCTTATATAACTTTAGCTGTAGGGTGACCGATGTCCCTATTTTATAGGGATAGTCCTGATTTTGGGGTCTTTTTCTTATATAGGCTCCTATTTCCACCCCCTCAACCCCGTCCTGATTTTTCACACTTGCTGTCTGGCCACCCTACTTGGCTGTAAGTGTGTGACGAGAACAGGAAGACCTAGATTTCAGTCCCCTGGAGCAAGTTGGATCATTCTCTCTCTTGTTTTCCTACTACTAACTTTGGAGAAGGGAGACCCTCTTTCTTCTCCAGTTTGGAAACTTCAGAGACATTCCTAGCTTTAGATTGTCACTGCCTTCTTGGGAGAGACACCGGGGTAGCACTACTGAAAATCTGTAGACAGGCCAGCAGATGGTGCTGACAAGTAATGCAGCCGGCCATTCTTCTCCTGCACACCTCCACTGGGATGACTAAGTACATGACAGCGTGCCAAGTTCTCCTGGTCACAGATCAGAAAGAATTCAAGCTGCTGCTGTAGCAGCAGTGATCTGTGGCCATAGCCCTAGTCAGCGTAATGCTCTGTCTATAGCAAGGATTCTTGCATTGACAATCTGTCTAGACTCAGTGCGAGGGGATGTGCTCAAAGGTGCACTCCCACAAAATGGAATGTCTGTCTTTTTGCACAAAGATACTGTAGGTATGGGTCAAACTACTGAGCTTGTTCCCATTTCCTTTCAATTTTGCATTTCCTTCCCATCACTGAGCTATTCTGAAAAGCAGTCACAAGAAGAGTCTGTCTCTTCTCCCGAATGCAAGAAAGGTTCCTGTCTGTGGGAAGATTGTAAAAAGGTCTACTCTATGGCAATCAAGAGCAGAGACTCTCAGTACTACTGGTCTCATTGGTTTAAGGCCAAATGGCTGAATCCCCAAAGATCATTTTGCCATGAGGTTAAAAGCCATACAAGTTGAAGGACCAAAAAACTAACACCTCGTAGAAAGCCAAGAGAACATAAAGTCTGCTCTGTTTCAGAGTTTGTATCAGATTGCTTGTAAATGAGATCCTAGGCAACAGTTCTTTTTCCCTCTTAAAAAAGCAAAAAGTGGTTTGGTTTTGTAAATTAAAGGAAGTTCATTAGAATTCCCCTGCTGGCCCATTGCTTAGCAATGGGATGCTAATTCTCCACTCTGTTCTCTGAACTAGAGGAAACATACCTTTTTGCCAGATTTTTCACAGTCAGTTTTTTGGCAGGGTTTTGTTTGTTTGTTTTTTTTTGGACTGGACAGTATGTCCAAGACCCTGGAGCTGGTGCATTCCAAAGCAGTTTGGAGAGGAGTAAAGTGGCAAAGCTGATTGAAGTAATCAATCCCAGCAAAGTCACAGAAGAGCCCACTATGTGTAAAACCATCCTGAAAACCTGACTAATCCTTGATTAGTCCTCAAGCAAAAACAAACAAACCCACCACTAAAATATTCCCTCAACTGGCCTCAAATGGTGAAGTGCTTGTTTGATTTCATCATAAGTGTGCTGTCTTTAAACTAGTTTTGAAATCAGACAGATGTTTATATGATCTGCATGAGTAAGGACTTCATGTCTTGATCAAATTTGTCTCAAGGGTCTGTTCTACTGACAATTAAGTTAGCCAGCTGAAACCAAAACTGTGCACTGATCTTTTCAACGTATAAATGTGTTCCCTAAGCCTGTTCTGAACTTCTTCACTTTGGGGGCACACATTTAAAGCACCACTGTACTGAAATTTGTAATGAAATTTCTGTAAGAAAATGTTACTTCCCATCTTATTACAGCTCTAATACTAATTTCTGGTAATACACATGGCTATGAAGTCTCGGTACCAATGAACAGGTCATCAATTTCCAAATGTCCTTTGTTTTGGGGGTACACAAAGGAAATATGGCTCAGAAGTCTACTTTTGCCATCAAATGCTATTAATCAGTCTAGTTCAGCAGTTCTCAAACTGTGCGTCAGTATCCCAAAGTGGGTTGCAACTCCGTTTCAATGGGGTCGCCATGGCTGGTGTTAGACTTGCTGGGGCCTGGGCCAAAGCCTGAGTTTCACCACTCTGGACGATGGGGCTCAGCTACAGGCCCTCTGCCCAGGGCTGTAGTCACTGGGCTTCAGCTTTGGCTCCCCACCAAAGGTGGGAAAGCTCAAGTGGGGTCAAGTTTTGGTCCCCCTTCCTGGGGTCATGTAGTAATTTTTGTTGTCAAATGAGGGTGCGTGCAATGAAGTTTGAGATCTAATTCCTAGGATCTAGATTCCTGATCTAATTCAACAACATGGATCCAAAAGTTAATCAGTGCTGTTACCAAAAAGGTCATTATAATCAATGGGAACTAGTAGATAGTGTACAGAATAAAATATAAGGCAATTTTTGATCACTACTTTATCTAAGTGGGAAACTAGATGTCTCCATTGAAAAACTTCCCTCTTTCCTTGTTGAGCAAATAATAATAATAATAATAATTTCAATTGAGATACCACTGTCATCCTTTTCACTGCTCCCAAATACCCCTCAGTTGGAGGAAAAGCACAAAAGAATCAAAGACATGCAGACTATATGCTATATGGATTCTGAAGGAAATAAACATCAGAAACTTATCTTCTCCCACTTCCTCTTGCCTCCAAAACAGAGAAATTATGTCCTCAGCTACGCATGATAGGAGATTTTCTCCTTAGCCAATTCTGAAAATGTAATTACTGCCAAGTTACAATATTTGGCCAACTATTAGGAGAAAAAGAGAGTGGATATGGGAAGACCAAGAGGGTTCCCCTTGTATCCTTCCCTCCTCCAAACACAAAATAACCCACAAAGTCCAATAAACGTGAACAAATGCTTCCAAAGCTATGGAGCAGTTTTGGGTACCTCCCTGACTCTTTATACCCATCGTCATAGAGATACTTTGTCTGAATATGCCAGGCCAGATTCCTGTAGTGAAGAAAAGTCCACTGTTCTGGACATAACTGTGTTGATCGCCATTGGATCTACACTTCAGGCCCCAATTCTCTTCAGACTCCAAGGTACTCCTCACTGTCAAAATTGCATCTGCATGTATCACAATCCAGTGTGTGGGTTGGGGTGTTAAGTGAAACATCTCTAACACCCTCTTTATTCCCTCCTTGTTTCTGAAGGAAGGACTAATTGGATTGAGTAGTCTTGGGAATTTAAGGACTACTGATTCCAAATTAAGGACTGAGGGATTTATGAACCCATTCCACTAAGTCTCATGATTCACAGCACTGGTTTTATTTCCTTTCAAGCATTATTACCAAATTAAGACTCACTAGGTTCTTAATAAAGCTGAAATGCAGTCCCCAATCTTAGTTTTTTTTAGTCTGACAGTTACCCTGTCTATCTGAATATTAAAGTAAACTCACAAGCAAACCAACTCCTGGGAAAGAGTCATTGAGTTCTTTTTCTAGCAGATAGCCTTCTGCCATGCCTAGACTATCTACTGCCAAACTGCTATTCAGTACTTACACGGTACCACATGTGTGTATGGCACTTGTCAAAACACATAACCAAAGGCCCTGATGTATGCTGCTTACAGTATAAAAGGATAGATTTGATACAAAGTACAAGACAGGAAGATAGGAGCAGATGGAATCATAGACGTGGAGGACTAACAAAAAGAAGGGTACATAAGGACAGATTTGAACAGGGAAAGAGAGGTTGCCTGACACTCAGGAATAAGGAGGCCACTCTAGCCATACGTGGGGGGAAGAGAAAAAAGAGTGGAGAATGGGTCAACGGATCATTCAAGACAAGGGACTGGACACAGTGTAGATATAAGAGGAGGTATAGTAGAAAACGATGACTTATGAGATCACAGTCCAAAATGGTACCAACACAGAGACAAAACTAGTAAAGGCACTTTTATAAGGTATCAATATTTTTGAGATCTGAAAACTGGGTATTTTTCCTCTCATTTATCGTTTTCCCACATGCTGTTTCCAGTTCTAAAATAAACCAAGATGAAAAATAATCCACAGTCAACTTAAAAATACTTTCAAGGGGAAAAAATAAGATGATGTAACCATTGCAAGAACTGGGATCTGAGGCTGATTTAAATATAAAGCAACCTGTTTTATCAAACTTGTTTTAATGTTTTATTTATTATGTTTTAGCAATTATTTCCGTGCCCATTCTTTGCATAACTATAGAAACTTCAAATGTTTCTGCAAACTATTTCAGAAAGAATAATTTTCAGATAAAATTAGAGGCTTGTAAATTAGTGACAAGTGTTTGACTGAATGCCAGTACTTGGTGAATGGAAAGCAGCAGCTCCCTGTTACAAAATGTACCAACAGTTTATGACTAATAATACACATGGAGCCTGGCAATTTATATGCTTTAAATATAAAATTTTCTAAAAATAATATTTTACCAGTGTATTTTTAGCCAGGTAAACATCTCTTGGGAACAAATCCAAGTCACACTGTAATTCCACAGTTAGCCCCAACGAAAGAAACTCAATTTAAAGACCAAATTCTACTCTTATTTACCAGAGCATAAACCCAGAGTACCTCCACCAAACTCACTGATATAAATGAAAGCAGGGCAAGGCCTTCGGGACATTGACTTCAATGGGAGTGTCTCTTGATTTATACCAGCGTTATAGTCCAGAATTTGGCCCTAAATCTGGAATAGGCAGAAACTGAAATGATGAATGGAAAAAGTCATGCATCACTCAAGTCTCATCAGTAAGACTATTCAAAACTGGATCTTCTTAAGGGCTCTCAAAGTACTGATTCAGGTTCAGGAAAATTGGTAAGAAATTAATTATTGATAGCAAAAAATGCTCTGGAGGTGATAGTCTTTAATATTTGCATGAGTAGTCTTAGAGGTCTCTGACAGTGGGAATGAACAGAAATCCGGTTCTCCCTTCACCTACAGCCTCCTTTCACCTCCCTGCATCTACAGAAAGGGTGGGCAAATTTTTTAGTCTGGGGGCCACATCTGGGTATGGAAATTGTATGGTGGGCTATGAATGCTCACAAAGTTAGAGGTTGGGATGTGGGAGAGGGTGACGTCTTCGGGAGGGAGTGTAGGCTCTGGGGTGGGGCTGGGGACGAGAGTGCCGGAGTGCGCTCTGGGCTGGGAACGAGGTGTTCGGAGTACGGGAGGCGGATTAGGGCTCAGACAGAAGGTTGGGGCATGGGAGAGTCTCAGAAATGCAGGCTCCAGGAGGCACTTATCTCAAGCAGAAGCATGTCCCCCTTCCAGCTCCTACAGAGAAGCACGGCCAGGTGGCTCTATGCACTGCCCCATCCACAGGTGCTGCCCCCACTGCTCCCATTAGCCATGGTTCCTGGCCAATGGGAGTTGCTGAGGCAGCACTTGGGGCAGGGGCAGCACACAAAGCCCCATCTGCCCCTACACACAGGGGACCAGAGGGGAGACATGCTACTGCTTTCAGGAGCCAGGCAGCACCATGGCACTTGGGGAGTGGGGCAAGCCCCTGACCCCCAGCTGGAATGGAGAAAGCCCCAGACCCCAGACCTGCAGAAAGAGCAAATCCTAGAGGTATGATAGCTGCTGCTCTTGTGAGTGTAGAGGAGTTTAATTTCTCAGCAACATGCTTTTTCATCTCTCCCCCTATCAAGTTTTACAATCAGTGAGAAAGTGATTTGGAGCTATAAAGTGTCTTTGATAAAATTAATAAAAACATAATAATAAACAATGTCTGAACTATGAATGCTCTCAGATACTAGCAGATAACCACTCTCTATGTTCTCCCCACAGAGTTAAGAGCAAGAAGCTAGACACGATTACACAATAGCAAAAAAAAAATACACTAATTAAATCCATAATCATCTTTTATGGATAAGGCAAGATTCCTAATTTTAAAATAACAGAACAAGGTTGCAACTGGTTGTATTAGTGAGGCAATATTATCTTCACTATGGTCTCATTACTGAATCCCTAAAACACTCTCCTCCCCGGAAGAATTGTAGTCAACAGTGATTTTTTCTTTAAGAAATTAGTTCAAATTTAATAATTCCTCAAAATGCAAATGACTTTTTACAAAATAACTAGTGAATCCCATTTAGTAAAGGGCAGATCTCTATCTCATTATCTGTTGCTTCTGTGGAAACAAAGTTAAATATTTCCAAAACAATGCTGTTTAAATATGGATATAATTTATTGGTAGGTATTTACAAATCAGACAGTGTAAGTATTACTTCACCATTCAGTGAATTGAACACAAAAGAATGAATGTAATGCACAAATCAGTGAAAATAAAACAGCAATGACATTATAGTGATTCATCAATTTAAGGTTTCTGTCTACCACCGGCAATGAACTTGAAGCTAAGAGTTTTGGATCTTTCTTTAGAAAATGCCTCTAAAAGGCACTAAAATTGCTTTTATAAAAATTACATTGATTTTAACTATGACATTTCACTTATATGATACTAGTTAAGGCTTAAAATATGCCTCGAATATAGGCGTTATCCCCATTTTACAGATGAGGTAGAAAGACAAAGTCAAAATAATCAGAAGTGGCCATTGATTTTCAGTGTTCCCATCTTGAGATGACTCGGGCCTGATTTTCAGAATTTTTGAGACTCCTCAGACTCCACTTAATGTCAGAAGGAGCAATGACTGCACAGGTCCTCTGAAAATCAAGTTCAAAATATCTAAGGTTATGCACTCAAAAATTGAGGCATCCAATATTATTAACATGCAAGTGACCTGATACACACAGAAACCAGACTCGACTAGAACCAGTTGTTCTGACTCCTAATTTCCTGCTCTAAACAGGGCTCCTTCCTCACAATAAATCCCAGAGCCAAATGCAGGTAAAGAGGCATAACCATCCTCCAAATAGGAGCTCAGATACTATGATAAAGGCATAAATTCCTGGACAGAAACTGGTGAGAATTTATGCATCAAAAGCCACATTAATGTTCACCTGTTTCCTTGTGTAAAACCTATACAGGAGGAAGGCTGGGCACAGCAGCCATTAAGACATGCACCTCACTCCAGACTCCTTGATCACATCCCAGCATGCCCTGCCCTGGCTCCTCCAGTGCAGCACTTGTAGAACAACAACTGTGCAGTGTTTCAAAGATGCTGGAAGTGGGATAGTCAATCTCCTCCCAATGCTTCCTCTGCCTCTTGGGAATTTGTTAAGTGCATATTTACACGGCCAGCCAAAATTCTGACCAATAAAAATAGCAACAACATAGTAAAAACATTTACAAAACAGGACATGATGAAAAACCCAGCAGAGGCGCCCAACCAGCCCACTTTTCTGCCATGTTTGAGACAAGATTCAAGAACGCCCTCATGGCTGCCACTCCCCAGGCTACTTCACACTACAGGTTGCCACAAGATGATAATGAGAAGAGTGATTCTGGCAGCCTTCAGAACAGCCTGCTGGTTAGGAGGAGAGGGAAGCTGCCCATCCCAGGCCCCAAGAAATGTGTCATCATGGCAGTCAGGGAGGGTAGCAAATTGTAGAGTGAATAGGAGGGCACATGGCACCCAGGCCTAGGACTTGTGACTAAAACTATCATCAAATTAAAAGCAAAGAGTATTTCAGCTAGGCCAGAGGCTCAGCAGTCATGTTTCAAAGTACCATACCGGACCTAAGATGCCAAGTTAGGGGAGCCCAAGACTAAAACAGCCCTGGACAATGGCTTGGGATTGAGGTGCAGTAATAAAGCCCCGGCTAGAA
Organism: Dermatemys mawii; assembly: GCA_007922305.1. Lineage (NCBI taxonomy): Eukaryota > Metazoa > Chordata > Testudines > Dermatemydidae > Dermatemys > Dermatemys mawii. Next base: position 24,237,409 of record ML677332.1, read on the forward strand.
ATCATTGACTAAATTTGCTAGAAAAGAGTGCCAGCCTAAAACTCCAGACCTAGGTTCAATTCTCTGTTCTGCCATGGACTACCCATGTGACCTTGGGCACATCACTTCGTCTTCCTCTCAGCTCCCCATCTATAAACACTTTCCTACCTCACAGGTGTGTTGAGAGGATAAGTACATGAAAGATGATGAGCTGCTCAGATACTCTCGTAGTGAGGGCTATACGTATACCTAAGATAGAAATATTGCTGTGGTCATGGTTATTCACTCCTTAGAAGTAGGCTCTGGGAATCTTCTAGAGATATTTAGTCCTGAGAGAACTGCTCTAGAATCAATCTGTGTAGGACTATTGGGCTCGGCATCCTCTGTAATAGTTAGCCCTGCCATTAGTGCAGGGGACTGGCCTAGATGACCTCTCAAGGTCCCTTCTATCCTATGATTCTATACCTGGATGCAGCTGCAGGCTTTTTAGGAGGAAAATACCATTGTTATCTGACAGGAGAAACCCCTAATAGTGGGGGACGGGGAAGAGAACAGTAGCTCTGATATAACTGGTCTGGAAAAAACTCATTAGGTGTAGATCAATGTCCCGAGTCAGTATCTTGGATGGGAACAGCCGTGCATAATACCCACATGGGCATGGAAGTAATTGGGGAGGGGGGGAACAATAAACAGAGTATAAAAGAAATGTGATTACCAGAGCTTTAACCCAGTTAACATTAACACAAAAAATACACAATCATACACAGTCTGGACCAATCCTAAGAGGTGCTAGTCACCTGCTGAGATTTGGACCCAAATAAGTCATTGGGCATTGCTAATAAATCAGGATTTCTCCCACAGATTGTGGCAAAGAAATTATCCCAAACTCAATAAGTAACTGCTACATTTTTTTTGCCAAAATCTTGCTCTGCTATAAAACACAATTCCGTATCATGATATACAAACATGTGCTTCACATCTACAAAATACATAATATCCTCCCAAAACTCCAGAACTCTAGTTGTCTCTTTATGCTTAAATTACTATTTAAAATGAAACAATACCTATGAATAATGAACATTTATGCAGTAATGAAAACTTAAATACAGAACCAAGGCATGTCTTACAAAGATAGCGAGCAGTGTATGCAGAGATTTTGCTGACGTTTTGGAATTAGATAGGAAAACTCAAGGATTATAAGAAATAGCATTTGTTCCTCTCTTAAGAGCATGATGTGATGCAAAGGTTGGTCAGTCTGCTGCCACCTCCCTGATACCACTAGCATGTCTCCCTTTTCTGCTTTCAATCCCTCAGAAACTGGTACAGTCACATTAGTCTGGCCCGACTTGCCTGATACGTCACCCTGTCTGCCAGAAAAATGCAGCAAATCCTAAAATGCAGAGCAGGAGGCCAAACGCACCAAATCAGCAGTCATACTATTGCGAAGAGAAGAGGTTATGAGGCCACAGCATGCAATCCCTAGATGGCACAGATGACCCAGTATTCTGAGGGAAAGAGGGGAAAGCTAAAATTCTTTCAAAAATACCCATTTCCAGTGTATCATCCACATTCTCCCAGGTTCAAATGCCTGCAGAGGAGGTTCATTATATAAACGGCTGTTTTCAAAATATACCACATGCCTACACAGCAACCTTTATATAATGTTAATCAGTTCAGTTTGCTGCAGCAGACCATCTGCTTTGCTCACATCATAGTACTCTAACATACAATGTGCTTACACTGCTGTCAAGTACATTGGGGTATCAGCAGTACAGAGGCAATCTAATCCATGCTGAAATAAACTAGCATGTACACTAGCAAAAATAAAACAAGTGGAGGAACATACATTTCTTCTCTCACCATGGGAAACAACATATTTAAAGAACCACCCGATGCACATTTAAGTGCAGCCTAAATACCATACATTAAAAATGAAGTGCTGTCTCTAGACTGCATGTCATCAAAGATGGAAAATTCTATTTAACATGAATTTCCTAGGTAGTCAGGTGCATTCAAGGGTACAATCTGACTGATAATCTATTCTCTGTACATTGCACTTGACTATAGAATATGATAACCTGCCCATCATACACACAATCACAAATACAAAACGCACAACTAACCAATACTCCAATACTCCCCCATATACACAATACACCCACCACAAGTAGCAGCCTTTCCACCATTAGAGACCAGTACAAACATAAAACACACCCACCCAGTCAACACCCCTATAAATTCAAATCACATACCACATAACCAACATCCCTTTCACCTCCAACAAACCCCACAAATACTAACCCTGCAAACAACCAACATAAAAGCAAACACAAATACACAGCACACCTAAACACCAACACCCCACCACCACATCAACTAAAAAAACAAGATCACTCCCTGCCACCACATGGCACCATCAAAAATAGAAAAACCCGCCACCACACACCATCTCCACTACACACACATCCCTCCCAAAACACCACACTTCTCTAACCTGTGTGTCAAATCCATTTTCTAGAGAGCTGCTCTTCCTGGGGGGGAATCCGTCCCCTGCATTCTCATGTCCATGAGGTGATTTGAGGGGGATCTGGCTGGAATATGATGGCTTGGTCACCTCCACCTTGTTCCCAAACTTCAGGTAACAGGGTTGCGGGATGGTCCTGGCCGTTGGGACATGCAGGATGGGTGCAGCGCTGTGTACGGGTTTGGGTAGTCCCGATTTCATTTTGGAGGCCACCAGGATGGCTGGCATTTTCTCTTTCTGCTTTCCTAACACGTTTCTGTCAGCAGCAGCAACAGCAGCAGCAGCAGCCAGGGAGAGTGAAAAGGCAGGTCTGGGAATTTGCTGTGGTAAAACAGCAGGGCTCAGGAATCTCAAAAAACTGCTTAGAAAATAACAGAATGAAGGAAACAGACACCTTCAAGCCTAAATTATCTCAGTGTCTTGTGAACCTTCCACCTGTTTCCTCTAATTTTATTTTAATTCTCAACCAATGTCCTCCTTCCACTCCTCTTCTGTTGCTACTGCTATTTAACTTGTTCTTCCCTTTCGATTGCTGACTCCTATAATTTTCTTTCTTGGAAATGGGAGACTTTTACTTCATTATCTCGTCATTGCATCTCCAAATGAGGCAGCGTTTTGGAATAAAAAAAGAACCTGCTGCAGCATAAGCCTCCTGTGTATGTGTGTGTGTGAGAGAGAGAGAGAGCGAGAGAGAGAGCACGAGCAAGCAGGATTTCCAGCTTAAGATGTCTTTCTTCAGTCTTAGCCAAGAAGCAGATGTAGCTCAGTGTGTTAATGACTGATGCCCTTGGATACGAGCCTTAGAGAATCAAGCTTCTTAGTCTTAATATCTGTGAACAGGACAATGATGCTACAGCAGAAGGAGAAACGCCCATTGATGACATTTAAATTTTAAAAAAAAAATGCCAGTGGCAACAAAATTTCCCAGCTCTTCCAATGATGATCGTGAAACACGGAGTAAAAATTCAGCTGTCAAACAGGACGGACAGCAGCCACCACCTCATTGTAAACATCGGCACTGACACAGGTTTCAGCACTACTGCTAATATATTGTGTGTGTTAGAGCCAGCCTGCTGTGCCTACACCAAAGAAGGCTACAGAGATTAGCTGGAGTAGGGGAAGGTTGCAATCTGACAGTACAGTGAAACAGTGCGGCCCTCTGATTGGTCCTCCCAACTCAAATCAAACAAAATATCTCTGCAAAAGAGGCGTGGCTTCAACTCCTGTGTCTGGCAGGGAACTGTGTGACTGTGCTCAAGTACAAAGCAGGATCTGTAACAGCTCTGCAGAAGCACTCACAACTGAGCTGTGCTAATGTTAAGGATGCATTACAGTTTCCTACCCATATTTTTTTAAAAAAGCATTTTCAAACAAACACACATGGGACTGACTCATCACTCAATTTTTACTCACTCCTCATTCAGGAAAACTCCCCCTGAAAGTGTAAAGGAGTTTGTCTGAATAAGGGTTTACTAATTTAACCTGTTAGCAGTACTTTGCATATGTATCACATTTAAGGGTCTCCAAGTGTAGTGCTCTATCCTGACACATACAGGACATGAGCTATTACAGCCTTGAACTGGGGAGCCTGGGCTATTTAGCTCAAGTTGTATCATCTCATGCTTTATCTCTGGAGGTCTCCAGTTCAGTTCCTAGCAAGTTGGCCAAGATGAGCCAACAGTTGACAAAGGCTGTAAGGGATGATTAGTCCCATTTTGCAGCAAGATACTTGAAGAACTAAGTGACTTGCTCCAGGTCACATAGTGTGTAAGTGGAACAGTTAAAAATAAACCCCATCTCCTGTTATAACCACTATCCACAACACTTCCCACCTAACATTTATATGTAAAACAATCCCTACAGACTGCCTCTTTCAACAGATAGCCTAAGCTCAGATCATATGAAACTGTGGAGTATTTTTGCAAGAGGTTTCATATCAAGTAGGCTATTTATAGACAAATACAAAGCCTGGACATGCTATCATTGCAAACTCCTGTGTCTCCTGCTTAGCACTTGCTGCTGACTCCATAAGTAAAGTGAGTTATGTGATGCTTCTATAATTTTGCACAAAGTCAGCTTGTTGAATATTTATTTAGATTTTGGCAAATACACTGGCTCTGTGGGATGCTTTGCATTAACTCTAAGTGGGTAATTTTTTACCAGTAAATGTATTTTCCCTCTAGTCTCTTTATCCACTAATCTCAGATTACAGACTGCTCATTTTTGTTCTTCCATCTCTCAGAGATGGGACTTCCGATGTTTTCCTCTCCTGCCACAGCATGAAGCACAGCTTCTGGCTAAAAATTATTGTGAAGAAAAATTCAAAGCATAAAACTTGATAACCAGCGTCAGATTTATGAGATGAAAGGATTGGTAGTTGTGGGAGCTAAAATTTATTTAATACTACAATACCTTATACATTGTTTCAGTGCTAAAAATCTTTATAGCTAAAACAAAAAGAAACAGAGATTGAAAAGAAAAAGAAATAAAAAATCTCTGCAGAAGATCCAGGTCCAAATACAAGGCTAATTTTAGTTTTGTTGCAATATTCATAAGCTATTGAAGAAGCAGAAAGGTAACTTATATCTATTTTTTGTCTTTTGCTTATGAGTTTGATTAGGTTCAGCACACCTTTCCCCAATTTCAAAGGATTCTGCCAATTTTTGGGGATCTGTCTGCATCCTGAAAAGCTAACTACCTAGCTTGCAGATAAAAACAAATATACAAAATTAATTTGAGTAAAGAAAAATAAATCCTTTCAGTGTTACTTTTTAATGGCTAATGAATGTCACATTTGTCAAAGATGGTAGACTGAATCCCCTAGAGAAGGAATCGTATATTTATTCCCTAGAATGGCCATGCTCATAGACAAGAACAGGTCAAACTTCAATAGAATATTTCCTACCATCTCTATCTTTACCTACTGGAATAACTCTAGAATTCAATCCAGGCCTTCTGATAAATGCCAGTTGTTTTGGTGGTTTAATGATGCGGACACCTAATTACCAGGATCTAACCTGAAATCCACATAGGCTACTATATAGACAACAAATGGGAATACATTACAGTCTCTGCTTTGTTTATGGGTCGCATACGGACTGGGGACCTAAAAGTAGAAACTTGCAATCTAGGCCGTGTGTGTGTGTGTGTCTGCGTGTATTCTATTGTGACTATTTTACCAGATGCAAATGATGCAACCCAATGTCACTGAGATACAGTGTCCTGCTGGCAAGACACAATGTCATCACCTCACAAAATTATGTCATAACATTTTAATGCATCACATTACAGGCTACATTTGCAAAGGTTGAGAACCCGAGGTTTGATCCCTCTGCCTTGAACCATCTTTGGATATTATTAGTTATTTTCAGTTGTTCCTTAAGGCTTGGATTTTCAAATGTGCCTATTTACAATCGAAAGTCAATGAGAGCTGGGCATCTAACTCACTTAGCCTCCTTAGAAAAACAATTTAGGCTGGGATTTTCAATCACCCAATTTCAATTATACCTAGGTTAATTTCCAATGCTATAGAAAGAATAAACTATGCTTAAATCGTGATATTTCAGTTGAAATTATCCAAATCAAAAGCCATGAATCTTATCTTCCCTGGAGATTGCCACATGTGCCAGACTGGCCCGTACTTATGCACACAAAGGGAAAAGGTGAAAGTGCAAGAAACCTTTTAACTCAAGGCCCATTCCAGCTTTGTCTAGCTTCTCCTTCCCCTGCACAACACCCTTTTTAGTCCCCTCCTTCATTCCTACAGTGATGGGTTATGGACATTACCTGTCTGTGAAGGTCCTTTGGGTGAATCTCCTACATGGACAAAAAAACTAGACAGTCAAAGTGCAGCTTGCCAGGAAGGAGGGGAGTTAGGGAATGGAATGTCTGCCAGGAACAGAGAATCATGGATGCCCCCTGGCTGCTGTGAGGTGTACTGAAGCAGTCCTCTAGGCAACACTAGACAAGAAGGAGATGATCAGGGCTTCTGGGAGCCTAAGAAGATCTGTAACAAACTTAAATTTCCTTCCCTTCATAGCAAGAAGCCTCAGGGTGACAGGGAGAACGAACACTTCCCTGTGCTAGCTTCCGAGAATCTGTTCCTAAACACATGCAGTATTTGTTTAATCTCTCTCACTCCAGTGAGGTGTGCACTGAATTTGGAAAAGCACCTAGACTCTGAGGCCACAGGTCTTTAACTTGGAATTGCCAGACTTTCTAACTTTTGTGGCTTTGGACAAACCTACAGTATCATCATAAGGGCTTTCTTTCTTTTTATACCTCCAATAGTCTATTTGGAATTTGGAAACAGTATCATTTGGTGTCCAAAATCTCTGTGGGGGGTATGTCAGTTTCCATACTTTGTGTCTACCTCCTTCCTTTTATAGGATAAGATGATGAAATTCCTTTTAAAAAGCAACAAGCATAGCAATTCTCCTGTAGTTTAAGCTTTAATAATTAACATCACCTCTAGTGGCAGCAATGGTGCCAGGAGGACCTTAATTTTATGACCAATTTGCCTCTTCTGTGTACTTAAGGTGCAGAAGTGTTTTCTGTACTAAGGAAAAATGGGTTATAATGGTTAAAACCTAACTCCCATATCATGAGGGGTCACACTGTGCAGATCCTCCACAACCTGAGGGCACAAGTAGTATGTTTTACCATATGACTCATGACAGTAACAAAAATAATCTGTAGGGGGTCTCTGTATGAGGCTACAAATTAGACTAAAGGTGGGATATGGGTCAAACAATGCTGCTTTTGTAGTTTAAATGTTTGCTTCTTGTGTCAAAACTAATTGTTCTGACTTTGGCTTTTATTCATGCATTTCTAATTTTATCAACAATGCTCTTAATTAAAGCTGGTTGAGAAACTGGGGTGGGGTGATTTTCAGAAGAAATTCAAATATTGAAAATATTTGGCCAAAAAATGAAATATTTTAATTTGGAAATGTTGCCACAATGCCTGATGGGCATTTGTGTGCCTCATACTCTCATTCTTCTCTAGAGGCTGAGTTCTCTGAGTGGACTACATCTCCCATGACACATGATGGTCTCCTTTCTTGCAGAGGGGAGGTGTCCTTGGCCATGATATCTCCACAGAGGACAATGAGGACACAAGGCAACTGAGCTCTGTGAGGCACCACAGCTAGATTTCCAAATCAAAATAGTGTGGCTTTTGGTTAAAATATTTTGGTTTTCAGATATCTGATTATTTGACATAAATAAATAAATATTCAGTGGAAAGAGAGACTTTTTCATGAAAAAATTCACTTACCTTATTTCACTTATATTTTGACTAGCTCTACTTTTAATGTATAATATGGTTGCAAAAACAAATCAGTGCACAAGAAAAAAAATTAAGTTTCCCGTAGTGGATTCAACTGGACCCTAAGAAACAGAGAGAGATGTTATTTTCGTCAGACCTATGCAAAATTAATGGTTTGGGGCTCTGCTCTGCTGCTTGTTCAGTATAGATTAACCAAGAAGCACTGTCCTCAGACTTAAGTGGAAAGCAAACACTGATGCTGGTGCAACAGGATATTTCAAGGCATAACAAGAAGCTTTACGATATGCAGTTGTTAAACACAGGGCTGTCCTTACGCATATGCAAAGTATGCAGCTGCATAGGGCACCAGGAAATTTGGGGCACCAAATTTCCTGGTGCCCTGAGCAGCTGCATACTGCTCCAGCCCCTGCCCCTCCTCTTCTCCAGGGCCCCCGCCACTGCTCCGCCCTGCCCCGCCTCTTCCCCCCCTGCCCTGTCCCCACTCCCCTGACCTCTGCAGCTGGGCTGGGCCTGCAGTCACCAGCGGTGGGAAGTACAGCAACCCTGCCCCAGCCGCACCCCTGGTGAGTGCTGGGGGTGGTTCCCGCTACCCCCTAAGCCAGCCCTGCCTCGCGGGGGTGGGGAGCTGCAGAGGGCCCCAGAATAGCTAGGGATGACCCTGGTTAAACACAAACAGCTGTGTTGATTTCAGCTCCATCCAAAACACAAGGGCGGGAATGGGAGGAGGAGGGGATGGCAATTAAAATTTGACCAACATAAATGGACACAATGTGCAGGGATTTTATGATCCTTTTTCATTCTTCCTTATAGGACATTTTACAAACAGTGGGTCTGATTCTTCTCTCACTAGGGAAAATCCTCATCTTCAATGAAGGCAATAGAATTATACCAGTGTAAGTGAAAGAGGAATCAGTAAAAGTAAAAACAATACTAAATAATAATGCTGCCTTGGCTAAGTGTGCTGATAATTCAGCAATGATGATTGAGCTTAACTCATTCACCAGGTTAAACATACTATTATCAGTATTTTCTTTTTCCCTGAGGCATTTATGGAACTCTCAAATCTCAGCCTAATCACTTAAGTTTGCGTAAAACTACCAAAAATGTCATCACCTGCCACCAAAATTGTTCCTTATACGGCTCCCTTTCCAAACTTTACAGTTGCCAGAAGACTATCCTATGGACTGTAGGCAAAGTCATCCCTGGCATAATTCCATTAACTTCAGTGAAGTTCTGTCAGGGACTATTTTTGGCACTGCAGGCATTTTTAATAGATAAATCAATCTTTTACCATATTATTTAAAAACCAAGGGCCTAATACCACACTCATAGTCATGAAAGAAGTCCCTCTGAAGTCCAGACTTACGTGAATAGGAACTGCTTCAATGAATAAAGGTTGCAGGATGAAGCCCCAGTTTTTTTGCTATGTTGCTGAGAAAGAGAGCATGGCCAAGTGGTTAGAAAACAGGCATGTACATGAATTATCTCTTCTGGCATCCCTATGCACCAGGGAAATCAATCTTTGCATAGGAGTTCTCTGCATAGTGCTCAGGGGAAATTAGAAGACTGCGGATCTATTCCCAGCTCTACCACTGAAGCTACAGAATTTTGGTCCTGCCATCACCTTTGCAAACCCTTGGAATATTTTTCACACCTACAAGGGTGATTTTCCACTGCCTTGCACTTTGTGCAGTCATCACACCTGTGCAAAATGACTGCCAAGTGGGTATGAACAAATAAATCATAACGGTGGCATTTTACATCATCTTTGCACAAGTGTACTCCTGACCACTGCATCCTATATCACGCCATTCTGCACCTGGTAGTGCCAGTGAAGACAGCAGGTATTGCAGTTGCATCCAAGCAACTGGTCTGGCCAACCCATTCAACAATACCCCTGAAATTTCCCTAATCGATTTATCTGGTCATATTTTGATCTCTGTAGTCAGTGGAAATCCTGGGAGTACTTTTCTTGTACATGATGTGCTTCACAAATATTAGCTACCATGCCAAGCACCTTTCGACCAACAGCCACTTAGGTCATTTCACTGTCTCCCAGTCATTTTTGGACCTGTGATCACGTCTTCTCAGAAAATATCCCACAATCATATTCCTAACTGGCTTCAGACAGACACCCAGGCACTCAACCAGACTCTGTGTTTGACCTTGAGGAAGTCAATTTCCCTATATGTAAAATAAAGTAATAGCATTTACCTCAAGGGAGAGCTGTGAAACTTTGTTCATTATTGCTTATACAGTGGTTTGTGATCTGCAACGCCACAGGGATGTGAAGCATTATTATGGCAACTCCATATTCTAACAGCATCTGGAATGACTATTTCAATACACTGCTTTAGAATGATCCTTGCAAATCTCATCTTCCCAAAAGATACACTCGTGGGCATTCTTGTCCTATGCACAGATGTGCCCTTCTTCCCCTCTCCATTCACAGCACTAGTTTAAATGTTATTTTATGTCTGACATGACTTTGCCTCTAGCCTCCTTTGCTTGGGAAAGCTAAGAAAACACTGGTGACTAGGCTCACACATCACAGAAAGAAACTGCTCTTAATTCTAAGAACCCTCAGGATCAAGTCAAATTTGAGAGACATGAGCTAAAGGACTTGGATGCTCTCTCTTATCCTCCCTGTACTCTCTTTGCTGTTCTTCTTACCTCCATAGATCTCCCTGAAAAATGTTGGAAGAGAACCTCATCCTCACAGGTTGATAGTCTCGTTGCCAAACTGTTTCTCTGACAGTTTCTCTCAAACTTTGCTTTCCTCTGCTTATGTACACCATATCCATTTGCTTTGTTGCCTGAAAGAGCCAACAGGACCTAGTGCTGGGAACATCTGGAAGACAGGCTAGGAAAAGGAGATCATAACCTGGCAAAGAAAGGCAGCACTCATTTATACTAACCTAGCCCTAGAGCCAGAAACCCTCCCACATTAGCAAACCTAGAAGTTTCAAACAAATCCCATCAAAATGACCAGTCCTTAAAGTATAAGGGACTCAGATCTACCCTGTTTCCTAAAGATCAAAGCATCACTGACACCATACAAGGAAAAAAATGAAGAGAGAAATTCTCAGCTGGCCTAAATCAGTGCAGCTCCACTGATACCAATTTGGGAATCTGGCCCTAAATATGTTATAATTTATCAAAATCCCATTAAACAATTCTCTATTTCCTTTCCCAGAGCTGCTGATTATCAAGGACTTTTTGTGAAATAGAAGTTCTCTTGTCCATTCAGACAGTTCCTACCCAATTCATTCAACGATGTACAGACAGTGCTTGGGCCATCACAAATACTTCCTGTTATACTTGCCAACTGGCAGCCAGATACTCAAGCACAATTAGCAGAGTCCCCCACATTCTCGACTTGCCAAGTGTACATCCTTCATGTTCCATAGCCAAGACTCAAACTCTGGGCCTTCTTGATCAGTAGGTAACAGCTCTTCCATAGGAACCCCTAGAAGGAAAAGCTTCCCCTAGCACAGCTGCTGGGAGCAACACTCAGCTGGAAGTTGCTTGCTGCACATCATACCGTTCCATGGTGATGAATTGTGATTTTACAAACACTGGATCAGTAAATGCTGAATGAAGCAGGAAAATGGAGCAGGCTATTTAGAGAGAAATGTGTAGAAAGACTCACAAATATCTGGATAATCAGCAATGATGGAAAAGGAAACAGGGAGCTTTATGGGGTTTACGCAAAAGATATTGTTAGGACATTTGGCTGAGCATCTCTAGAACGCCTTTAAATAACACTTCATGTTGCTCTAACTTTTGCAGAAAATGAAAATGCAACTTCAAAAGTCACTAGCCATGTCATTCCTGGACCCACTGAAGTAAATGAAAATATTGTCATTGATTTCAGTGAGGCCAGGATTTCACTTAGGAACTTCAAGGGATTTACTCTGCACTTACACGCATGAGCTGAACTTCTAGCTCACTGTCTCAGTTGAATGTGATGGCACAGTCAGCCTGTAAAACCATTTTTACCATCCTCTCCCCAAATGTAACCAACCCCTATCCATTGCGATTATACTACTGTGCCTTGTAGGGATTTCAGAGAGGGTCAAAGAGATGGTTCTGGGATATACCCTAATATAACTGACTCGTTCTACATGAAAATGCTTTTTGCTTGTACCTTTCAACACTTGTAATCTATTTATACTTTCAAGATCTCTTTGCAAACAAAAGGGTTAGAATATGTTTTCAATGAAAGCTGGGTTGTATTTTTTTCTCCAGTTCCAGGTCCCCCAAATTAGAGTGTTCACAGCTGTTGGCACTGCAGGGCCCAATGGCCAGTTGCTTTCTGGATCTGAAGAACTGCTTTTTGTGCTCACTTATCTTTTACCTTTCCCATTTCCCACTTGTGAACATAAGAACATAAGAAAGGCCGTACTGGGTCAGACCAAAGGTCCATCTAGCCCAGTATCCTGTCTACCGACAGTGGCCAATGCCAGGTGCCCTGGAGTGAGTGAACCTAACAGGTAAAGATCAAGTGATCTCTCTCCTGTCATCCATCACCCTCTTCTAACAAACAGAGGCTAGGGACACCACTCCTTACCCAGCCTGGCTAATAGCCATTAATGGACTTAACCTCCATGAATTTATCCAGTTCTCTTTTAAACCCTGTTATATTCCTAGCCTTCACAGCCTCCTCAGGCAAGAAGTTCCACAGGTTGACTGTGCGCTGTGTGAAGAAGAACTTCCTTTTATTTGTTTGTGAATTGACAACTGAAACCCCCCTCCCATCATATAATGAAATAAAAAATGTGACAACTAAGCAGTCAGAATCAAAGTCAATGTTATTGGGTAATGTCTGTAGAAATATTTCGCTGTATTTCAAATGAAAGGATGATATGATGGTTGACTGGTTTCCTCGACAGCTATGTTTTTAAAATGTAATCACAGTTTTGAGTGAGGGTGGCATACTATTCTACTCTGAGCCTTTTTGTCAATCTACATTTTGCCCATGGTACTGTGCTGAATTCAACATTAAGCTCAACATTAAGCTGCACAGACCTAGTGGATTACATTTGGTCTTAAGCATCCCATCACATGCCAACCATAGCATTTAGAATCATAAATTTGTGATTTGTCTGAAAGCTATCAATGCCAAAACATCCCACAAGTTTGGTATATTGTAATTTCCCCAAAGGAGATCTGACTAAAACCTAATGCATGTAAACAAGCAGTGAAATCACACACACACCACTAAAAGGTCCAATTTTCTGTCTTTATACTTCCTCCTGACATAACGCAAGATGGCTTGTTAGAGGTCAAGACTAATTGTAGACTCTGCTCTACTCATGTCCAGGTTAGTACACAGTGTTGGAATATACCCATGTCCACACTCTATACACAATTGAAATAGACTTTGTACAAGGTATGCCTTGTGAGGTATCATCTGAAAACTCATAACTTGCTGATCAGTAATATGGTAAAGTGTATATAGAAACTTTATAGGTAAAGTTATAAACATAAGCTAAAATCATGACTGAAGTACATTTTCCAGATAAATCTGGAGACTGGTTGAACCAGTTTCTCAAAGACAAAGGGCAAGCTGATGCTCCAGCCAGTTGTCAACCAAGCTAATAGGTCATTACCTATAAAGTGGCCAGCCTTTGCAATGAAAGGGGGTAGGGACAACGAGACTTGCATCTTAGCAAAGCAGCAGCATGGAATCTTCTTTTTCCAGCAGACTGAATTTTCAAAGAGGGACTAAAAACTATAAAAAGGAAAGGCAAGCACCCCAAGACACCCGCTCTTTCTCCCTGCCCACCTCATTCTTGGCACCTGAGAAGACAACGGAAACAGGTGTTGGACCCTGGGTGTGGAGTCCTGACCTGAAGAGTTTGGTCAGTAATGCTGCTGGAAGCATGTGGTGAGAAACTCTGCCTGAATCTAATATAGTCTGGTAAGTGAGGCATTAGAAAATGTTTTATCTTTATTTTTCTTGAAACCATTTCTGACTTATGCCTCATTGCTTGCACTCACTTAAAATCTGTCTCTTTGCAGTTTAGTACATTTGTTTCATTGTTTTATCTGATCCAGTGTGTTCAAGTTAAAGTGTCTGGGTAACACTAAACTATTAAGGTGTTGTGTATTTCCTTAAAGGAATAATGGATGACTGTCCAGGAGAGAGCTGAGCAGTACAGGACATTCATTTCTGGGGGGAAATCCAGGAATAGGAATATGTTTGGGTCACCCTGCTGCATAATCAATGCTGGTAAGAGCCAAGGTGCAGCTAGCAAGCTGCAGTTACACAGACAGATCTGGACATGACCTGCGTGTTGGAGGCTGTTTCTGAGCAGTCCAAGTTGAAGGCAGGCTACAGAAGCAAGACATTGCAAGGCACCCCAGGTTACAGGACATGGGTGACAGCATCCGCCCCCCTCTCGCCACTAGTCTGGATTGTACCCAAATGTGTGACTTACAAACCAAAAAGGAATGTACTGTTGATGCTACAAGAGCCGAATTTCAAAATTTCTTTTATCTGCTAAAAATTACTTTGACGTAGATTCTTCCCCTATAGAAGACAGATGGGTATTTAACTCAGTCTGAAATCTCATTGGCAAAACACAAACCTACCATTAACAATGTTCCACAATGATATTTTTATCTATCTAGCAATTATACCAAATTCATCACTGAAGAATCTTTGCTATCTGATTGGATCACTAATACTGCTTTGAATCCCTTGCTTCCAGAGGAGCTTGATCCATACCAGAACCACCCATATATCTTTTCTTTTAGCAACAGAAAAGGGCCATGTAATTAGAATCCACTGAAAAAGCAGTCAGTTAGAAACATATTAATAACCAGATGGAAGGGTGCAAGAGATGCTCTGTGAGAATGCACCAGTGTTATGTGTCTAAAATATGTGATTCCAGAGGCATCAGCAAATTAGGGTGTGAAATATATATAGGTCTGTCACAGGGTCTGCACAGGTCTCTCTCCTTCTCCCCTGTGCCCTGGCTGGTAGAAATAAAAGTCCTCACACCTTCCTCTGGTGTTTCCCTCTAGTGCTTTTATTTACAGTGCATAACAGTGGCTTCAGTGCAAGAAAGTGCTTCCCTTTATCCCCCAACAGTTACCCTCCCTCTACCTGGTTCCAGGGTCTCCAGGCCCCTGAGGCACCCTGCCTGTTGTGAGAGGACAGAGCAGCAACAGCCTCCTGTTCCCTTTGTGACTCACCTCCCAACTGAGTTCAGCTCAGTGCTTTTTGAGCCCTCTCAGTCTGCAGCCCCACAGCTGTGACCACTTAGTCCAGCCTACTGCCGTGAGCCAGCCTTAGGGCCCACAGCTGGGTTCCCTGCTGGCTGCTTCAAGCCCCTGCCCCAGCCCTCCTGCCAGAAAGCAGGGCTTAGCTAGCAGGGGCAGGGCATTCAAGGGGTTTTACCCCTGCCCTGCCACACGTCTCCCACCTTTTACTGAGCCACCAGACTCCACCTGCCCCTGTCTCTTTTTGGCTGGACAAATCCACTCCCTGCTGGCAGCTCTTGTACCCCCTCTGCAGGTTCCTGTGGACCCTCCCTGGGGTCCCCAGGCCCTCCCCCACATCACTGGTAAGGACAGGTTTCCTGCCTATGTCCCTTTGCCTGGCGGAGAGCACACTTTTAGTCCACCAGCCACTGTCGGAGCAGGTACCCCATTTCGGGGTTCCGTTCCCCAGCCCCCCGATCTTTGCTTTCCTCTGTCTCTGGAGGGCCACACTCCTGGCACCCCTCCCCAGAGTGTTTTTCACTCTCACATAGCCAACATTCTTCCCAGCCTTTGCCTTGTCATCTAGGAGATTCCTTATTCTCCCCTCTTCTTTCCCCTATCCCGAGGGAAGGGGGCTCTTTCCCCTTAGGGGGTTCGAGGCTTCCCTCCCCCCCCGCTCCCTTGATTGGGCACCCATAGTCCCTTCCTCAGGCCCCTCGCCTTGACCCCAGACCTCCCTGAACAGGGTTCCCTAGTCTCCTCCCAACAGGACTGGGTATGGTAATTTCTGTACCACTCCCACCGTTGCCACCGGAAGTGCCCCTGCACTTCCATAGGCACCTGTGCCAATGGATGTCTTCGAGTGTCCCCATGGACGCAGCGCAGGACCACCTTTGGCTCTGGAATCACCCATTGGGGCTTCACTAGCGCCTCCCGCACCAGTGAGTGGGTGGAGGCTGAGTCTATCACTACCTCCCGAGGCTTCCCCCATAACGGTACAGTTATCGTGGTTAGGGGGCGTTTCCTGACTCTTCTCTACCCCCCTATCCACCCACAAAAGTTTGCTAGCCCGCATTCCATCTGCAGACAGTCCTGCCCCTTGTGGCCTTGGCATCCACACTGCCAGCAGGTTAGTTCTTTGCTACGGGTGGGCCCTGGGTTCAGCCCCCTCCTGGGTGCCACATCCGGTGGACTTTTGCCCAGTCCACCTCTGTTGCCCAGTTTCACAACCCATCGGGGCCCCTTGGCTTCCACATACTCCTCCGTTAACTGGTCTGCCTCAGCCACTTGGTCTGGCTGGTGTCTCTGGACCCATACCCGTATACTGGGTCCGGGAGCCCTAAGAGGAACTGCTCTAAGACGACCTGGTCCATGACCTCCTCCATGGTTTAGGCATTGGGCCTTAGCCACCGGGTGGCCCAGTCCAAGAATTTCTGGGCAAACACCCTGGGCCGCAGACCTTCTGTCAAGCAGGCCACCTGGAAGCGCTGGAGATACCTCTCCACTGAGAGTCCCAAGCGATCCAGTATAACGGCCTTTACCGCATCATAGTCCCGCACTTGGGTGTCACCCAGCACCATAAATGCTGCCTGGGCCTCCCTGCTAGGAACGGGGCTAACTGCAGGGCCCAGGTCTCCTACTCCCCGCCAGCCGCAATAGCCACCCATTCAAAAGTTCCAAGGAATGCATCAGGGTCATCTTCAGGGCCCATCTTGCAGAGCCCCCATCCCTGCGGCCTGGCGCCATCCCCCACCGGCGGACTCACCATCCTCTGGAGGATCTGCTGCTGCGCCGTGGACTGCTCGCTGATGAACTCCTGGAGTGTCCTCTATTGTTCCACCTGCCATTTCATCAGGGCCTGTCGCTCCGTCTGCTGGGACCGCTGCATTTTCTGCACAGTGCTCACTAGCCACTTTAGGGTCTCCTCCATACTGGCAGCCGCAAACCACAACAGCTAGAAGGATCCCGGACAAGCCCCCAGTGTCACAGGGACTGCACAGGTCTCTCTCTTTCTCCCGTGCGCCCTGTGCTCTGGCTGGTAGAAATAAGAGTCCTCACACTTTCCTCTGGTGTTTCCCTCTAGTGCCTTTTATTTACAGTGCAGAACAGTGGCTTCAGTGCAAGAAAGTGCTTCCCTTTATCCCCCAACAGTTACCTTCCTTCTAACTGGTTCCAGGGTCTCCAGGCCCCTGAGGTGCCCTGCCTGTGGTGAGGAGGGGCCCTTCCTGGCCCACCTTCCAACTGAGTTCAGCTCAGGGATTTTCTAGCCCTCTCAGTCTGCAGCCCTAGCTATGACCACTTAGCTCAGACCACTGATCCAGCCCTCGTTAGGGTCCACAGCTGGGCTCCCTGATGACTGCTTCAAGCCCCTGCACCGGCCCTCATGCCAGAAAGCAGAGCTTAGCCAGCAGGGGCAGGGAATTCAAGGGGTTTTACCCCTGCCCTGCCACAAGGTCATTTAAAAATTAACCTTTAAAGATGTGTTATCTTGCAAAAGTAATAGCACTTCTATAGGATTTGGACCAGAGGCTAAATTATCTTCTTAATATGTGACTTGGGTGATATTAATGGAAATTTCACTCGTGGAACTAAAAAAAGGAGTCGGTCCTTGTAATTTTTTGTGTGCTAACTGCAATTATGGTCATGCCTTACATGGGCACACATGGAGAAGCAAGGCCAGGACAAGAGAGGAATGGAAGATGTGTTGTGATTGGCGCAATCTATATGAGGTTTGAAGGACCACCAATCAAGGTGGTGAACTGCAATTACAAAATGTTTGTGTGAACAGGCACGATCACAGAATATGAGGATTGGAAGGGATCTCAAGAGGTGCCTCATCTAGTGGTCTGAGCACAGGACAGGGAGACAGAAACTCCTGACTTCAAATCCTAGCTCTGAAATGGACTCCAGCAATCACCTCGCTCAAGTTACTTAACCTTTCTTTCCCTGAGTTTCCCCATCTGTGGAGCTGGTATTCATGGCACACTATCTCATAAGCTTGTTGTAAGGATTAATGTTTGTACAGCAATTTAAAGATGAAGTATTAAGAATTATTATTAAAACTGAAATAATAATATTTACTTTGGGGAGTAGCAGAGTTTCCTACCTTACATGCAACATTCCCCATAGACTGGCCTGCCAACCATTTGCCTTAGGATTCCCAATCAGAACAGAAACATTGTATATAGGGGTGTCATGGTGCATAAATCCTTCTGAATATTTAGGCTTTGGGTCTGCAATAAAATCTCATGTCCAGCTCAATCTAATTCAGTTGTATATGCATAATTCCCAACTTTTTTATTATTTTTCTTAAATGTTAAACAGTCTATATTTCTGTTTGGTGTTTTCTTTTCATCTTCAGATGGCTACAGTCACTTCCAACTTTTCCCTCCTAATTCTAGTACTGTGTTATGGGGAAAAAAAACAAAGCCTCCTCTAGACAACATCCTGGGTGGCACAGAGACAGACGTGTGTGTGTGTGTGTGTGTGTGTGTAAACATGTGATTGATGTTCAATTAGGCCTTAGAAAACTAGACTAGGATTTCTATATAAAGTGGAAAAGGTTGGAGGCTATTCACAACACAGCATCGCAATGTCATTTTAGATTTCTTTTACATTGTGCTGAACAAGCATTTCAAATTCAAAAGAGTAATTAGCATATGGTATAAAAATTAGAGCATGTCAAATACCCAAGCTTTAACCTTGCATTAGAAAAATCAATGAGAATTCAGCACTATAAACTCCCTATCACTGGTTACTCAAACATGGGAGTTCAGGGAAGCTAGGTAGTGTGATATCTGCAACACTGAAGTGTTACTGATAGGAAACTTGCAGTCCAGCTAGTAATATGTAGTTAAAGGAGTTCCAGGTTATTATTAGAGTAGTGCTGGTAGAACCACCTATTATTAAAGCTGCCCAACGCTTCCCATTAAGAGATCCTGTCTTCAGCAGCTCATAACTCTGCCAAATGTTAACGTCATTTTGCCATTAAAAAATGTGGTTACCTCTTCCTTGCAAAGTTCTAACATCTCTCATACTTGGGAGCCGGGAAGAGAAACTTGGCAGGCAGGTGGCCTTTGGGGAAAGGATGTGCTTTCTGCTGTTCCAGTGAATATCTGCCCAAATTCGGCCAAGTTATAAGCCTTTGAAAAAATCTGATTTCACGCACACTCAGTAAAGACTCCTTAGAGTCTAGCAGCTAAAATCTTCACAGATTCCATCCTCACTGAGCATGCTCCTCCCCCTCACAGCTTCTGTGCTGGAGCCACCCTCACAGAACTAAGCATGTTCCAGCCCAAGGCTACAGAGGAAAAGCTGGACTTTCCCTGCAATAGCTCCCGCAATGGCTCTGGGCTGAGTTGGGGTCTGGACACTGGAGCTAAGAGCAGGGAGTCTGTCTCTCCTGTGCTCTCAATGACCTCCCCTGCTGTTCACTTGACTCGAATTCAAAAGGAACAAGACCTGGACCTGGGAGGAAGGAAATAAGTAGATGGGACAGAGCCAGGGGAGACTGAGAATGGAGGTAGGAGTGGGAAAAGAGAAACTACAACTGGGAATTGGTGGCTATGGACTGTACTGCAACACGGGAGGGGGGCATTAGGACTGGTTGGGCAAAGAGATTGTAACTGGGATCGGAAGCCAGAGGAGTGGAGACTGGGAGTGGGCAGACAAGGGGAATAACACTGGGACAAGACCCCAGATGTGTGAACCCCTGGACTGTGACAGGGATAGGTTGGAGAGAAGAGGGCAGAAGAGATCAAGCTTCAGGGAAACAGACAGAAGAGTTTGTGTCCCCAGATTAAATTTCCTTCTAGAGCCAGGGATGGTACTTAAGATTTTTAGTTTCACCATTCCTCTGCTGTCAGCAAATATCTGAAAACCATTGGCAAAGTGTGTGTCTCATCCCCCTCTAGTGCAGGTCCACAGAGAGGATGACAACTTACTACTGTTACCTATTAGCTTGAGCAGCAGAGGACTGTGTACTCCACAGGTTCCAATCCTGATGATGAATCAGCCAAGTGTAATTATGATGCCACATGATGGAATTTTAGTTTTTCATTAAAAAAAAACCTAGGTAATTACACACACACAAGTATATGTATGTGGTCAAACAATATTAAGATTCTAAAGTCAAGCACTCAAAAGTTAGGAAATGCCAGAATTAATTCAGCCCCCTTCACTGTATGACACAGTCTTTAATGACATGAACATATGCTGTTTTCCATGGGATCAGTGCCTCACTCAGTGTTCAGAATGGACAATGGTCAGTTAATAAACAGCTACTCAGTATTTTGTTTTATTCTCATTGTTCAAGGTGTGGCCCAATGCCCTATTTTACTGCATGTTATTCAAACTCTGCTTTGAATACAGAATTATTCATTTCCTCATATGCTTTCCTATGGCATACATCACTATGAGCGCTTCACACCCATTCATTAATTTTCCTTCACAACTTTGTGAAGTATTATCCTCATTTTACAGAGGACGAGCTGAGGCAGAGAGAGATTAAGCTAATCCATTAATTTTGAGCATCCTATTTGGGACACCTAGGACCTGATTTTTCAGAGTACTTAGCTCTATATGGACTTCATACGTTCAAAAAAACAGCTCCCATTGACTTCACTTACAGCTGGGAGAAGCCAGCCCATCTGCAAATCAGACCAGAGGTCTCAGACTGAGCACCCAGAAAATAAGATACTCTCCATTAATGAATACCTGTGAAAAGTTTGGTTTAAGTGACTTGCCCAGCATTATGTGGGAACTCTGTGGGAGAAGCAGGGATAAACTCACTCTCTGAGGCAGCACTGAATTGTGTTAACCATGAGACCCTCTTTCTCTGCCTGCATTCCCCGCCTGCCTCATTAACTAAACACCTTTCAACATTTGCAACAAATGAGTCAGGGATCTTACAGACAACAGCTTCCTTTGATTTGCAATCCTAATTCATCCTCAGAGCAGGTCCATCCTGTGCTCTTAATCAGGCAGGCGTCCTTTGGAAAAATTAGTTTGTGATCATGTAATTAAAGACTGTAGCATAATGCATACTCACAAGGGAGATGAATTAAAGTAGCACTGGCAACCTTAATTTTGGCATTGCTTAACTTTTGAGTGTTGACTTTGCAACCTTAATGTTCTGCTAATCTAGCTTTGGTATATAATTTAGTATTGTGTTCCAAAGCATGCTAGGTGCCTCAGTGTTCAAAGAGAAAGACAGACCTTGCTTCAAAAGTGCTTACAAAGCAGGGCCAGAGGCTCAGTTTTCATTTAAATCAATGGAGATATGCTAATTTACAGCAGGTGAGGATCTAGCCCATCCCATTTATACAGACACAACCAGAGAACAAGAAACAATGGGGAGAGAGACAGATGTAGAAAGATAAGATCTCATGCACATTTTGAAAGTTTTGCTGAGGGCATGGCAACCTTTTATACTCAAACACTAAGACACAGCTGCCCTTTAGATTTGTCTCCTGTCTAAAAATGCCAGTAAGTAGATGGACATCCCACTCTGCTCTAAAGAAAGTACACATATACACATACACACACTTTCTCTCTCGAGTCCAAACTTTCTACTTCCTGGGGCTGGGATTTTATTATTAACTTCAGTATCAAAATATAAAACTTAGTTTAAGCTTTCTCCACAATCTTGGTTGTACTTATGGTTTTCTCTGCAGAACCTGTTTGTCTCAGGGTTTTCCATCCTCCTACCTGAAGCCAAGGGAGGGGGTGGGCTTTGGAGCCTGAATGTCTACACAGCTACTTTTAGCACCGTAGCAGAAGCTTCGCAAGAGTCCAGCTCTGAGATTCACTGCTGTGGGCTGCTGCTTGCCGTGTAAATGTACCATATACATCACGATAGCATGGGGAAGCTGTGCTGCTATTGATTCTCTTCAGTGCCTAAGTAAGAGGCCTTATTTCAAGGGTGGCCAACCTGTGGCTCCAGAGCCACATGTGGCTCTTCAGAAGTTAAATATGCAGCTCTTTGTATAGGCACCAACTCCAGGGTTGGAGCTACCGGTGCCAACTTTCCAGTGTGCTGGGGGGGTGCTCACTGCTCAACTCCAGGCCCTGCTCCCACTGCACCCCTCCCTACCCCCTCCTCTGAGCCTGCTGTGTCGTCGCTCCTCCTCTCAACCCCCTAGAGCCTCCTGCCTACCACGAAACAGCTAATGGGGAGGGAGGGAGAGGCTCTGATCGGCGGGGCTGCTGGTGGGTGGGAGACTCTGGGAGTGGGGGAAGGGAGGATGCTAATGGGGGGCTGCTGATGTATTACTGTGGCTCTTTGGAAATGTACATTGGTAAATTCTGGCTCCTTCTCAGGGTCAGGTTGGCTACCCTGCCTTATTCTCTGGGGTTAGTCAATCTGGCAATATTCATCAGCCTAAATTCACTGCAGTCAAAAAGAATGTTTAAAAAATTCACCTCTCTGTTGGCAATATTTTATTAAAACCAGCTACTATTTTTAATGTAGTCCACAAAAAACAGTGTATTAGTAACTTCCTGATCTATACATCACACATTAACCCTCGAGGCTGGCCCATAAACAGAGGTGTTTTGACATACCAGGAAGAACTATGCAAACTGATGATGTAGTAGCTAAACAAAACAACCATGTTAATTTAATCTCTGTACAAAGCACAGCAGGAGAGAGGTTGGAAGTGGGGCAGGGAATTAAAGTTTGCCAAGTGGAAAAAGACAAAATCATTAGGGAAAAAATATTGTCAGGCTTCTGGGAGGGAGTTGTAGCCACTGAAGAGTAAAAACAAAAATATAAAGCTATAAAAACAAACATTAACAGCTGTCTCTTTTCATGTGGAAATCTGCGTTAATTGGATGCTTTCTGTTTAAAGAACAACCGAGTCACAGACAAATAAGATGAAAATTAGGGAGGGTCATGGAAGTAATGCTGATGAGGGCAGGAAAAAACAGGACAATTTATGGTTTATTTTTCTTTTAACCCTCGGTGTTTTGAGTCTCTGCCCCGAATTTAGGACAGTGGAAAAGTTCAAGTTTCAGATGTCACTAGATAACCCTCCCAGTTGCCTGATTCAAAATAGCATAATAAATATATCCTCTTTCCCCTTAGACATTTCAACAGGTTTAAATCAAAGCAAAAAGGGCAGCAGTTTCAAATAAGGTCTGAAGCTGTGAATGTGCTAGGAGCTGTGCTAGGAGCAGATAATTGAGGCAAAGAAAATTAATCTCTCTCTATAATGATGTGGAAGCAAATCTAGTAGCTAACAACATCGGCTGATTGGTGAAAACAGCCCCGAGAAACAAAGAGCCAGGATATTAAAATAATCTTTCATCCCCATACAAAATAACTAATGGAGTCACATACAGAAAGAATCACCAAAAAAGCAAGGCTGGAAACTGTCCCAGAATTCTTACATTTCAGCTCCATCACTGTTTAGAGTTCATGATATGCAGGGGTCTGAACATAGCACCAAACAATTTTATTACAATATAATCAAGACAAATAGCGCTCTCAGGTCCAACCTGAAAACTGACTCAATGAAATCTAGTAAAGCAGAAGTAACAGCCCCCATACTAAAGGTGAGAAGAGTGTTGCTCCATAATATGTCAATATGAAATTATCCCTTTGTGCCAAGAAGCCAACAAAAGAGCCCACCTGAGGACAAACATTATCTTGCACAGTATAAATACACGAAAATAAGATTAGAGACAACGGTTGTGACAGCAGTTAGCTTTCCCTGTCAATACCGCCCTAGCACCATGGCTAGGTTGTTAGCACAGTACAGACTAAGAAGGAAGACTGACAACTACTAAACCTCCTCCACCAACAGGTGTTCCTTGCACATCTCACATCCAAGTATTTCCCTCACCCTGACCTGATTTAATTTTTGAAATCTAATGCAAAGTAACAGATTTCTTTCTACCCAAGCTGTTTGTGAGTTGGCGCAGAACAGTGCAGTTCCAATATCATTTAATACATATTCTTGACACTTAAATAATAAATCATAAACGTCAGTGGTAACATTAATTCAAAGCCATATTTCCAAAGTCTCTCCTCTAGTAATGGTGAGTGGTCCATGCATTTGAGCAACTTTTTCCTGTAAGACACATTACTCATCCTTTACTTTTCTCCAAATACTAAGCACTTCATAGCAGAATCTATATCTGCCTTAACCATTCCTATTTATTTTAATGGGA
This sequence comes from Dermatemys mawii, assembly GCA_007922305.1. Classification (NCBI taxonomy): domain Eukaryota; kingdom Metazoa; phylum Chordata; order Testudines; family Dermatemydidae; genus Dermatemys; species Dermatemys mawii. The sequence continues at coordinate 24,261,590 of ML677332.1, forward strand.
GCTACACACAGTGTAAGAGGGGAAAACTTACTCCTTTATATTTCGTGGAGGAGTTTACACTATTATCCTTACCTTGATATGTCCAATGGTAGTTTTTCTTTTCATTTTATACAATAAACTCTTATCTCAGACATGAGTGGAGGTGGAAGACTTCTGTCACCTAAATAGTAATGGCCATATTGGATGGGTAGTGCTCTCTGACCATAAAACAACATACAGGCAAAAGGTCCAGTTACTTCAGTGATGGTGAAGAGTACCAGAACATCCGTTTGTTGAACAGCCTAAAATACACCATGTGCACCTTTGAGGCAGGGAAAAAAAATCACACAGGGAAAGAAGGAACAAATATTCCCATCAGAATGAGTCAACAGACTATACCAGCTTCCAAGAGTCACAGATGAGCTCAGCTAAGTAGGATTTTTATTTTTTTTTTAGAATGGGAGAAGCAGGGAAAGAGATGAGTATGAATAACCCCCAGATTTATACTACGTGGTCTACAGTACAGTGTTGTACATTTTGCATTTCTATCTGTCCTTTTACACAAGGTGCTCAAAATACTCGACATATTTTGAGTATCCTCTACAATGATGATTCATATAGCTGAACTGCTCTGTAACAGCAACCATATTATATTTAAATTTAACATTTGGGGGTGTGGTGTGGTGGGAAGATACCAAAGAAATCCACCACAGTTGCATTTAATTTCAAAAAAGGAAGCTACACAAAAAGGAAGCCGCTAAATAGAAATTAAAAGAAATAGTCACAAGAGCAAAATGCCTGAAAGCTGCATGGAAATTATTTAAAAACACTATAATAATGGCTCAAACTAAATGTGTACTCCCTCCACCCCCCAAAAAACAGTAATAAGACCAAAAAAAATAATGTCCCCATCGTTAAACAGCAGAGTAAAATGGGAAGTTAGAGGCAAACAGGCATCCTTTACAAATTGGAAGTTAAATCCTTTTGAGGAAAATAGAAAGGAGCATTAACTCTGGCAAATCAAGTGTAAAAGTCTAACTAGGCAGGCCAAAAAAGAATTTCAGGAGCAAATCGCAACAATTTTTTTTTTAAAGAACATTAGAAGCAAGAAGCCTGCCAACCAATCACTAGATGATCAAGGAGCTAAAAGGAGCACTCAAAGATGAGAAGCTGTGGCACAGAAGGTAAATGAATTATTTGCATCAATCTTCACTGCAGAGGATGTGAGGGAAATTCCCTCACCTGAACCATTCTTTTTAGTGACAAATCTGAGGAACTATCCTAGATTGAGGCATCAATAAAGGATGTTTTGGAACAAATTAAATACCCAAGAATTCTGAGAAAACTCAAATATCAAACTACACAACTGTTAACTGTGGTATGTAACCTATCACTTAAATCAGCCTCTGTAGCAGATAACTGGAGAACAGATAATATGACACTGAAAAAGCCTCCAGAGGCAATCCCGGCAATTACAGGCAAGTAAGCCTAACTTCAGTAACAGGGAAATTGGTTGAAAAGAACAGAATTATTAGAACCCTAGATGAACACAATATATTGGGGGAAAAGTCAACAGCATTTGTAAAGGGAAATCTTGCCTCACCACTCTATTAGACTTCTTTAAGGGTATCAACAATCATCTAGACAAGGGTGATCTCATTGATATAACGCACTTGGACTTTCAGAAAGCCTTTGACAAGGTTCCTCTCCAAAGGTTCTTAAACAAAGTAGGTAGTAATAGGATAAGAGGGAAGGTCTTCTCGTGGCTCAGTAACTGGTTAAAACATAAGAAACAAAGGACAGAAATAATGGTCAGGTTTCACAGTACAGAAAGATAAATAGCAGGATCTGTCCTGGGAGTTGTGCTGTTCCACATATTCATAAAATGAGCTGGAAACAGGGGTAAACAGTGAAGTGGCAAAGTTTGCAGATGACACAAAATTTCTCAAGATAGTTAAGTCTAAAACTGACTGAAGAGTTAGTAACAAAGGGATCTCACTAAACTGGGACACTGGGCAACAAAATAGCAGATGAAATGCAATGTTGACAAGTCCAAAGTAATGCACATTGGAAAAGATAATCCCAATGATACATACAAAATGATGAGGTCCAAATTACCTGCTGTTACCACTCAAGAAAGAGATCTCGGAGTCATCATGAATAGTTTTCTGAGAACATCTGCTCAATGTGCAGCAGCAGTCAAAAAGCTGACAGAATGTTAGAAACTATTATAAAAGAGAACAGATAAAAAGGACAGAAAATATCATAATTACACCATAAAAATCCATATGCCCACACCTTGAACACTGCATGGGGTTCTGGTCACCCCTTCTCAAAATGATATATTAGAATTGGAAAAGGTACAGAGGAGAGCAAAAAAAAAAAATATTAGAGCATGGAACAGCTTCCATATGAGGAGAGATTAAAATGACTGGGACAGTTCAGCTTAGAAAAGAGATGACTAAGGAGGGATATAATAGGGGTCTATAAAATCATGAGTGGTGTGGAAAAAGTGAATAAGAAAGTGTTATTTACTGCTTCACGTAACACAAGAACCAGGGGTCATTTGATTAAATGAATAGGCAGCACGTTTAAAACAAACAAAAAGTAGTACTTCACACAGCACACAGTCAACCTATGGAAATTATTGCTGGGGATATTATGAAGGCCAAAAGTATAACTGGGTTCAAAAATGAAATAGACTGTTAATGGAGGATAGGTGCATCAATGGCTAGTAGCCAAGATGGTCAGGGACACAACCCCCTGCTCTGGGTGTCCCTAAAACCTTTGACTGCTGGAAACTGAGATTGAATGACAGAGGAATGGACCACGCAATAAATGTCCTATTCTGTTCACTGCCTCTGAAGCATCTGACTCTGGCCACTGTCAGAGGACATTATATTGGACTAGGTGGACCATTGGTCTGACCCATTATGACCATTCTTACGTTCTTATGATTGGAAACAAACTAATAACTCTGCTGAACACTAAAAAAATATGAACTTAACAGAAACACTGGTTATGGCCCCTTGCAGTAACTAGTAATACACATTGTTGCCTACTACCCATCTCCATTATCCTATGACTGCAGATTGCCCACTTCATTTTAAGTGGTCTCCAAAATGTATGAACTGCTTATATTTAACAATCTGTCCCATCTTGTCTTTAGCTTGGACACTAGTTTTCTTCTCCAGACTTGAAGAAGGGCTCTGTGGAGCTCAAAAACTTGTCCCTTCTACCAACAGAAGTTGGTTCAATAAAAGGTGTTATCTCACCCACCTTGTCTCACTCATATCCTGGGACCAATATGGCTAGAACAACACTGCAAATAAGATTACACTCCTGTCTCCCATTACTGGGGGGGAAAAAAAAAAAAAAAAAGATTGCATCTCTGAGAAAAATTCCTATTCTTGAATTGGGTCACCTGACCATGTCAAAAATATCGACCCTAGGTTTGTTCTGACAGCTGTGTATTTGCACATGGTGCTTTTCCTCGCTCCTGTGAGCTTGGCAGGGAGCTGAAACAGAAATGGAAACAATCCATGAATTGCAGTGCCTGCCTGCTCACATGAATGAGGAGGACAAGGGGAGAGGCGTGATGGAGCCATGGAAAAGCACAGGTAATAATCACAGGCAAACCAGTACTCAGAGTTTGCTGCTGACAGGGCATCCAGCTCCAATGCTGGGGTTTTCTGAGATTTTCCACAATTTCAGGAGTGTCTTTAAAGTTCCAGTAATTCAGGGCAGGGACTAATTGTAAACCATATTAATTTTGATACCAATTAAATGTTGGGATCTGTCAACCATGATAGTTTCTTATCAAGAAACTAGTTTCAAGGTACAACATCAAGACCAACCCCCAAGTTATGTGAGACCTATCTGGGGGTTTTCTACCCTGGTTCTGCTGCAGGGGGAAAAGCATGTGGGGTTTGGCAGCACAAAATTCTCTCCCTTTCTGTTCCTGCTGAGAGAGGAGAGCAGACATGAAGACTGAAGAAGTGCACAGAGCTGATCTGTGAGCTGCAGTGCTTGTGCTATAGACAGTACCCAAAACAGTGAGGCCTTAAATAGCTGCTTGATTTGGAAGCCTGCATTAAATGCCTATAATGACTGTATTGGTGGCTGAACAGCAGCTCAGTAGGCTCCAAGCAGCACCTGGGTGCCACAGCCATGAAAGCACAGTGCTGTCTGTTGAGTTCAATTGCAGCAAGTGCTGTAAGTCAAAGGACAGAAACAAAAAGACACCAACACGGCCATTTCCCAGCTATCATTGGGCTGGGAGGTAGGCAGAACATTTCTGAAGAGTAAATCAACAATTTAGCAACTACATAGAATTTTCCTTTCAAAGCCCTTAGCACAAGCTAGCCTCATCACACCCTGCGAGACACAGCAGTTCAGTACTATTATTCCCATTTCACAAGGGAAACAGGGGCCGAGAGAGTTTAAGTGACTTTTCCAAGGTCACAGAGTGTGTCCATATTAGGCCTGGGATTAGAGACTAGCTATTGCTGAATCCAGCCCTGTGCTCAGAATCTTACTTTCTCAGTCACACCTATAAGCTCAGGCTTCTTCTGTTTACGGTAGGTGAGTGACTGATAGGTTTAATGGCCTCAATATTTCAGAATTATAAGTATTAGTTTGTGTTAAAAAAAAAAAAGGACAAATTTTCCCATCAAACAAATGAAAAACAACAAATCATCTTTAAGTTCTTCCAATTAACCCTTTTAGGGGCTATAGGAAAGATGTTCTCCATCTGTCTCTGAAGGGCCATAGCATTCGCCTCATTGTTACTTCCCACTCAAAGCTCTACTGTACCTATTTAAGGGTTCTCATTCAGAGCTCATCAGCACCATTCCTACTTCAGTTAGATGGTACAAGTAACTCTCCCCCCTACTACCTAGGAATGCTCCCTTAAGAGCACTTCCAAGCCCTGCCTGTGTGCGAAGGGACCCCAATTTGGAACAAAATCCCAGGCTCATATGGTTACACAGACCATTGACCAGAAGGTTAACCAGGCTGGACCCAACATAGAATGTTTACCCATCTCATTAATTTCTCTTTGAATCTGTTTTTCCCACAGAGCTATACTGACCAGGACAGAAGAAGATAGTTATTTATTGGTAGGGGAGACCCAGATGCAAAACTCCTGATCAGAAAAGCCCCCAATATTGGAAAAGATTGGATTCGGACATACATTTTGCAGCTTAGGCCCCTCTTAATTTGTTGGCACATCCTAAAACCTGAAGAAAATTGAGCTGTAGCTTATGGAGCTCTCAGCTCACTCAGATGGGTCATTTAAATAGCTGATTCACTAGCTAAATTACCCAAATGCTTGGTAGAGTCACTGTCCCAGGAGCCTGAAAATGTCCTCATCTCCAAGATGCTTCATTTTCAGTGGCAAGGCTATGCTTCTACAGAGCTAGCATTAAAGCTTTTGGCACTCAAGAGAGACTAGATTATAGGCTGTATGTGCTCAGAGAGTTTTAAGAGTTTTGTGGGTGGAGAGGATCATCAAACAAAATAATAGGTTTAATCAGACATTAAAGAAGAGAGATCAATGGAAACTCACCCTTTTACTTCCTTCTGGTAACTGTAAGCATCAAAAATTAGGGGCTTGGATAGCTGTCATTAGATAGTTAAAAGCACAGGCAGTGTTAATAGTCATATTAAATTGGAAAGGAACAAGGCCTGACTTTGAGCAAGGGCAAGGGTAGAAGAGCAAATCTTCAACACATATTCCTCATCCCCTTCGGTACCTTATATTTTGGTCCTGTGGTCATGGTTATCTGATCTAGAGCTAGGTATCAGTGACAGAGTCAGGGATTGATTTATTTTTGCTCTGTATCTTATTTGTGCACTGCATTCCTAACAGTCTTAAAGGCACAGGCGCCATGACTATAAAAACACCAGAGCTGCAATTCTAGATGAGAATCTTGTCCCCAAAAAAGAAATGACCAGCTTCACTGGCCAGCATCTTTACAAATGAACTCAGTGTTGCCAACTAGCCATTTTATCACAAATCTTTTGTGATATGGGAGCTTCTCTTGAGGCCACAGCTCCTGGAATCCTGTGATTAGGTGAGAATCTCAGCTTTGGAGGGCAAGGGGGGAGCAGAGTAAATTTCTAGTTCTGATGAACACAGAGGAAAAACCTGAAAAACCTGAGTGCATGCTAAACACTCCGAAACAAAAGGGCAAATAAAAAGAACCTCCAATATCATTTTTTTCTAAAATATGATTTTGAAGACAATGTCATAATTTGGGGAGAATGACTCATGATTTTTGAACACCAGGGGTTGGCAGTACTGCAGACCTGTGACACACCTCGGTTAGCCTTTTCTACCACAGTTACAGGTCTACCCCACCCCCAGTCCTTTGGCTTTTCTCATTTAATCCCTCACTAAATCCCTCATCCTGATCCCATACTATCACTGTAGGTTCCCACCTGATGCATATTCTTTTACTTTAATATCGAAGTAGGGAGAAGCCGTAGCTCTTTTTTAAAACAATATGATCACTAGGAAACAGACTTGAAAATACAGGCCAATATTTGTCACCAAAACCATGAGAGTCTTTTAAAAAAATGGCAAGAGACACACTGAATGAGGCAGAGTTGCTATGGTACCCCTGGCTGCAGAATCAGCCTCATCTTTCCTTTACTTTGTTCCTCATTAAAAAAAAAAATGGGATAATGTTTGGTCAGAAATCCTATTTTCATAATTGAATAGGAATACAAATGATACCTATTTAAAAATCTATCACCTTTCATGCAGTTTGTTTACTTTATGCATTTCACTCAGATTGACCCAAAGGAAACAGACTCGTAAGTTTCACTTCCTGGTTCTTGTGCAGGAGTAAAGCAATTCACTTAGATTACAAATGCTGCAAGGAAATGTCTAAATATAAAGAATAGTTTTCTTAAGGTTCAGTGCAAACACAGAAAACATTTTTATTACTGGGGTTTTGAAGACAAGAAAAATGTTTGGGGTTTTTTTTGGTTTGTTTTTACTCAAATGCCATATTTTGGGCCCAAAGAAAAACTGTTTTCTGCATTGTAATTCAGCTTGTACTAAGGATTGAGTTGATTTTATGTCTTAAGGCAGCTGCTATCCCACTAGGATGCTCTGATCCCTAATGCATGCCCTGGCTGAATTATCGTGATTGCTTTTTTGCAGGACTCCCCAGCCCTGCTACCTGACTGCAATGCAGGCATAAATGTGTCACCAGAGTACTTTCCTGAATCAGGAGCTCAGCGCACATTATTCCAGCTAAGAGAAGCTGTCTGGCTTCCAGCAGAGCAGCAAAGGATTGTTTTTAAACAAAATGAAGGGAGTTAGTATACCTCCATAAAAGGCCATGTCTGAGGCCCTGGCTGGATTCCTGAGTCCAGTTTTGTACAAGTTCTGGAGAAAAATCCATAAAGAAGCCATAGAACTGACCAAAGTATGAAGGGTCTTAGCTATGACGACTGGATGAAGAGCTTAAGCGTATAGGGTTTGAAGATGAGAAGGCTATAGGGGGGATCTTCTTGAACTATAAGTACCTTAAGGGGGATCACAAGATGGATAAATTTGAATAATGCGGCAACACAAAACATGTGGACACTTCTAAAAATTAAAATTTAAATACTTTGTTTTAATCTAAACATAGGGGCTATTTTCCCCCAAGAAGCTAAATCAATGCACCACATGGAATTCTGGGCCTTTGGAAACAATGGCAGAATCCAAATTACCAAGATTCAAAAAAATAAAAATGGATGCTTACTTGTATACCAGTGATATCCCATGGGATAAATTGGATTAGATACTTAATCCTGGTGATCCTTGCTTGCATGCACAGAGTTGAAATGATCACTACATTTAAAGAGTAAGGAAGGAATTTCTTCCCTTCCAACATATTACAGGTATTGGGGGTGACAGGAAGGTGGAGAATGAAGCAGGTGCATCCCACCAGATCCATTAATCCAGATTCCTGTCTTGTGTTTCTGAGGCCATATCTCCACTACGAACTTTGATCGCTTCCAGTTATGTCAGTATAAAGCCACCACTGTTAGCATGAATACATAACTCCTTGTGTTGGTGCTGTGCATACTCACCAGGAGGGCTTGTGTCGATGCACAATGCAGTGCATCATGGGTAGGTATCCCAGTATGTAAAGCATCACCATCCAGTGCACTCTCTTTTGGGAAGTTTTATCAATATAAGGTGGGGTAGAAGCAAGTCACACAGTGGTGACTGGAAGCAAGGGTCACCTTCTCAGCATGCAACTGTCTCCACCCATAATTTTTGTGCCTTTAATAAAATTTCCACAAACGCACATGGACTTTCTTGCTGTCTCCCATCTGACAGAAGCATGAAGCCTGCGCTGCTCTGCACTGTTGTCATAAGTATTACAGGCATAGGACACATGATCCTCCAGTTTTTGCAGACTAAGAACCAACGAATCAGTGGGGAATATGACAATTCCTTACAGGACAATTTGCTATGAGACATAGCGAGAACCAATTCAAGGTTGCTGGTGGTAGTCAGAGAGCATCTGTCGATGGTGGAGTGCTGCTTCCGAGCCCCCAAAATGGGCACTGACTGGTAGGACTGCATTTTAATGGAAGGTTGGGATGATGAACAGTAGGTGTAGAACTTTCAGATGTGCAAAGCCACATTCCTGGATCTGTGTGCTGAGCTTGCTCCTATCCTCCAGTGCAGGGATGCCAGAATGAGAGCTGTACTGACAGCGGAGAGGCAAGTGGCGGTCGTACTGTGGAAACTTGCAATGCTGGATTACTACTGGTCAGTGGGAAGCCACTTTGGAGTTGGAAAATCCACTGTGGGAGTCATTGTCATGCAAGCGTCAGGACCATTAATCATCTCCTGCTAAGCACAGGTCAAGGCAATCTCCACAGGTCAAGGCGATCTCCACAGGTCAAGGAAATCCAGTATCTCCTGTCCATACGAAGCCAGAGTGAATCTGGAGTGTATACCCAGCCTGGTCATCTGTGCAGTTGCACAGAACAATGGAGAGCTGCTAGGTTTGTTCGCCAAGCTGGACAATCAAGAAAGGGCATTTCAAAAACCCTTAGGGCTGTAAAGGTGGGGCGGGGGACACCTTAAGGTCTCCATGACCCCTGGGCAGTGGTGTTCACAATTGTGACCAAAGCGATGAGTGTTGGGCATTGTGAGACAACTGTTGGAAGACTGTTAGGGTTAACATAAGTAACAGAGTGTCTTCACTCATTCTGCATTGACCTCAGTACATCGACCAGGGCTCAACATTGGTCGGGAAAGTGGTATACCAGGGTGCATACCTTGGTGGGAGAAAAATTTAAGTGTAGACACTTGCACAACCAGGTTGATGCAAGGCAGCTTACATCAACCTAACTTTGTAGTATAGAACATGCTTCAGGCAAAGATTATGACTCCAATGACCAAAGGAACTTTTCTGGGAAGGGGGAAGAAGACAGAAAGAGAACAGAATTTGTTTTAAACATACCTTGCATGCTCTGATTATTTCAAACATTTTCCAAAGCAACAAACTAGGCAGCGGTTAGCCGCAGACTGTGTAGGCAAATGGGGCTGCCTCAGTAGAAAAATTGTTGTTAATATATGAGGGACATAATACATTGATTAAAGCTTGGTCCACGCTGAAAAGTTATATCAGCAAACCATACAAACATAGACTAGCAACCCACTGCCCTGAAAAATTACAATCTAAATACACATGGCAGACAGAGGATGCCGGGAAGGAAAAGAATAGAACCATTACACTACTGAATGATATCACAATTTTTATGCTCAGACCTGATGGGTTTGTCTTCAACTCAGTGCCTGGTACTTCTCTCATTTGATCCATTTATGTAGCAATCAGCTAATGTACATGATACCATGATCTCATACCTAAGACTCATCAGGCTGCTATGATGTTCGTAAAGTGCTTTGAGCACAGAAAATGCCATATAAATGCCAAATACAAATATTAGCATCAGATAGCAGTGAAAATAATCGTTTAATTCAAAAAGGAAGAAAAAATATTGTAGGATGAATTATGCCCTTCCATTGGGATAATCCAATTCTCCCTAAGTGTCCCTGCTATGCACGTGAATCTTTCATCTTTGCCGAACACCAAAAAACATATGTTGCCTAAAAGAATGTTGTTATGGAGGGAGTCTGGAATGACTTAGAAAACACCTCTAAAAACCTGCACGGAAACATTCTTGATTAGCCAAGAGATCCCAGAGCGTGTCTGCTGATATGCAACAATATAAAGTGGTGATAAGTGCTATGCAAAGGGCTCCATTTTGAAAGAACTTTCCTTTTGTTAATGTGAAGATTTTGCCCTTGCATCCATGTGCACATAAATTATCTCAATCACATATGCAAAAAGTCAATTGGATGCCATTTCCTAATTTGATTGTGCAAGAGCTGTACCTGCTTAAACCAATGCAACCACAGTAGGGAGGTCCTTTAAAACATGGTCCAGAAAGCCATGACAAAAATTAACTTTTAACTCTGCTTATTGCAACATAGTCACTGTTCTAGCTTTACCAGATTATCGCAAATTTGCAGACATTTTTCACTTTCCCTGGAAATGTAGAGTTCCATACCCTTAAGATAAAAGGCAAGATGAAAACTAACCTCCTGTTTCAGTTTCTCTTTAGAATTAGAAAAAAATCTAAATCACAACACAGATAATATAAGAATAGCATATAAATGAGAAGATTCGGCAGCAAAGAAGAACTCTGTAAATTGCTAACCTAAGAAGAAAGCTTTCTGCCTTTTATTTTTTAATACAGGTCCCTGAATATACAGCAGCTACAGCTGCTGCAAAGGACTCTACACTAAAAGTACACATTAGGGCATCCAACTGTAAGCTCTGTATAAAACCTTTTAAAATGAGGCCTGAAATTCAAATTCAGAGGGGTCAATATAAATGAGAGTTGGGTGCCTAGCTGCTTTGTGCTTCTTTGAACACCTCCCACTCAGCTTACTATTACTTTTGAATGGCTCTATCATTAGAGCAATAGCAAATGCTATTTGCTACTGGTGAACTCAAACAACAAGCGATTTATATTAATCTCCCAAGAAAGACAGAAGTACACAGAAATATTGTGTTTGTGAGGGGGCATTTTTTAAATTTTTATTTTAAAAGTACATACAGATTTATTTGAAAATTAGAATGCAAACTCCAATGGCAAGCTCCAGCTCCAAGTTTCTCTTGTCCTTTCCCTCCATCTATTTATAATCCATATATCACTATGGTAAAACAATGCCCAAGGTGGCATTCCGTAAGCGCATGCCAACGTGCCCTTGTGCCCCTTAACCTTCTCTTACTGTTTACATCTTTCTTGAATGCCCCTCTCAAGTTCTTCTGCTTTGAAGTCCTGATGTCATAAGAACTATGTAGTCTGGGGCAGTGGAGCAGCTGTCCTCTGTAATGACTTGGGAAGGGCCCTGTGCTTTCAGTTTTAACAATTATTACTCAAAAATTCTCTGGTTTTACAAATGCTATCATTCTTTATTGGTGTGTTTTTTCCATCAATTTTTCCCAGTTTTTCGACGTTCCAGCTCACCACTCTGGAAGGAGAGATGGCAGCTTAGTAACCTGGGCCTGCCATCCCCCAATATTTATCCATAAAACTGTTCAGTTCAGTTAATTTTTTGTACCAATTTTTATCCATTTTTAATTTTTTGTACTAAACACTGATAAATTCCTGGGAAATTTTAAACAAAACAAAACCTGAGGACAAAGAGTCTTCCACATTGCCTGAGATAAATGACTGCCAGTATATTATACCTTATACTCAATTCTGATGATGTGCTATGCTGGTAATTGAATAGCTATGATAAGCACATACTGGGTCAAACATTAGTTGGGCCAAATGGTGCAGACCTGCACTTGCATGGTGGTGAACATCACTACCTCAGAGAGAGTTTCAGGAGGGATTCTGGAAAAAACACAACCATCCTCTAGCCTTCACTCTGCCACCTCCTCACTCCCTTTGAGGTGGCTTGCACCCTTGAGGACACTTGGCCTAATCTATGTGCGCCCCTGAGCACAAGGACTCTGACTGTATTTAATGCCTGTGGAGGTGAGAGTCACAAAGGAATAGAGAGGCCCCCCACACCAGTATCTGGTATAATCTACTCCTTACTGTGGGATCACTGTCTCATCTTACTGCATGCGATCAGTGCCTCAAAACCACTATTGTATAAAAGCTTGGCTTGATTAGATGCCTTTTGGATTATCAATGTGGCTCTTGTCACAAAGTCCGGGTGCTCCTGTTTTTAGTAAGCCCATCACCAGTTAGTCTACTGCAGTTAGTCTAGCTTGGCCTGATAAGTTACTATATTGTAACATAGGGGTTAGGATTTTCCACAGGACATCAAAAATAGAAAAAAGGAAGCACACAGGAGATTTAAAAAAGCCCCTGATCAACAGTGACCCAAGGGAAAGAGCCTGTGCCAAGTCTACCTGAGTTTCAAACCCCCAGAGATTATCCCAGAGATTAGACCTGCTATTCCAAGAGGACATTTACTAATGACCTTCAGGGTCTCTGTTTAATTAGCCTTCCTATAAATATTCTTAATACCGATTTTTGAACACTAAGCTCCAGCCTGCATTATTATATAAATATTCAAACTAATAATTTTTTCTTCTACAAACTCTAATCCAGAGGTAGATCAGTGGGAAAGTATGAAACCTCCAGCCATCCCTAAGAGTCCTCAATAAAATAAATTAATGTAAATATCCCCATTCATTCCCTTTCATGGTTACAGGAATGGCATAGAATCATAGGCATGGAAGGGACCTTGAGAGGTTACCTAGTCCAGTCCCCTGCACTTATAGCAGGACTAAGTGTTATCTAGACCATCCCTGACAGGAGTTTGTCAAACTGCTCTTAAAGATCTCCAATGATGGAGATTCCACAACCTCCCTAGGCAATTTATTCCAGGGTTTAACCACCCTGACAGTTAGGAAGTTTTTCCTAATGTCCAACCTAAGCCTCCCTTGCTGCAATTTAAACCCATTGCTACTTGCCCTATCCTAGAGTTAAGAAAAACAATTTTTCTTCCTTCTCCTTATAACAGTGTTTCACATGCTTGAAAATTGTCATGTCCCCCCTTCCCCTCCATCTTCTCTTTTCCAAACTAAACAAATCCTTTTTTTTTTTCCAATCTCCCCTCATAGGTCATGTTTTCTGGACCTTTAATCATTTTTGTTGCTCTTCTCTGGACTTTCTCCAATTTGTCCACATCCTTCCTGAAATGTGGCATCCAGAATTGGACACAATACTCCAGCTGAGGCCTAATCAGCATGGAGTGGAGTGGAAGAATTACTCCTCATGTCTTGCTTACAACATTTTTGGTAATACATCCCAGAATGATGTTCACTGTTTTTGCAACAAAATTACACTGTTGACTCATATTTAGATTGTGGTCCACTATGAGCCTCAGATCCCTTTCTGCAGTACTCCTTCCTAGGCAGTCATTTCTCATTTTGTGTGTGCGCAACTGATTGTTTCTTTCTAAGTGGAGTACTTTGCATTTGTCCTTATTTAATTTTTTCCTATTTACTTCAGATCATTTCTCAAGTTTGTCCATATCATAGGGTTAAAATTCACAATTCTCCAAAGCACTTGCTATCCCTCTCACTTTGGTATCATCCGCAAAGGTTATAAGTGTACTCTTTATGCCATTATCTAAATCATTGATGAAGATCTTGAACAGAACTGCACCCAGAACTGATCCCCATGGGACCCCACTCATTATGTCCATGTACCCACCTTATAGTAGCTCCATCTAGGTTGCATTTCCCTTGTTTGTTTATGAGAAGGTCATACGAGACAGTATCAAAAGCTTTACTAAAGTTTGTCTGTGAGATCCTGAGTCCCCTGAGTTGTCCAAGGTTAGTGGCAGAGCCAGGAATAGAAATCAAGTCTTCTGAGTCCCACTCCAGTGTATTCAGTAGAGGACACTGACTCTCCAATACCATACATATTTTCTGAGGTGGGTAGGACTTTTGAAAATGCATAGCATTGGTCTAACTCTTCTCCCAATGAAACTGAAGGGAGCTTTCTCCTGGACTTGAATGGGAGCAGAGTTAGACCAGTACTAAGTGCTTTTGAAAATCCCATCCATAATGTGTGAGAACCAAGGTCAGTATACACAAACAAACTGTTAAGGGCCAAAATCCTGAGGTTCTTACTGAAGCAAAACTACCATTGACAAGTTCAATGGTTCTCAATCAGTTGTCAGCCTGGTTATGAAGAGGATTTCCACTCCTGGGTAGCTTCCAGGCAGGCAGAGGACTAGGCTACACCATATTAAATAATGTACAGTTTCCTGTTCATCTCAGGTCTTTCAGTGAGTGAGGCACAATCTCTTCCTGCACTCCCCTGGAACAAAGTGGCTCCACCTCTCCTTATCTGAGCCAACTGCTAAATGCCAAAATTTGAATCCTTATTCGGCTTCAGGATTTGACCCAAAGGACTCACTCCCTTGGCCATTCAGTGACTTCAGTGAACATTAGGGCTGAGTTATTTGATCATCCACAACTAAATCAAGACTTCCCTTTCCAGTAAATCAGCCTTCTATAGGACACATTATCAGATTTATATCATCTGGGAAATTACACAGGGCTGTCTTTCCGCTATATCTCTCATAAAAAAGGAGATAATAATGTCTGCTGTGTTTGAAGGAATGCCAAGAAAGGCCCTTTAGAACAAAACCTTTGTTTACAGAGTTCCAGATGATTAAGAATGGCAGAGAGAGGCAAGCTCAGTGGTTCTCAACCAGTTGTCAGCCTGGCTATGAAGACGACAGATCAAAAAAGAAGGGGGAGTTCAAAATGAAATATTTAAACAAATCTTTCTCACGTGACTTGGTGCAAATACGACTTTTCATCATCATGATATCACCATGTATGCATATAGATGATTAAGACAAATATTTGTTCTTAAGCCACGTACCTCTTTGCTGGGCACAGTTGAAAGCCTGCAGTCACACAACTTCTAGCTGCAATATTATCAGCTCTCACAAGGTAAGAAGCATGGGGTTAAATCAGTACTTCGATGGGAAACTTACAATGAAACCTGAATGCTTCAGAAGAAATTATTTAGAATAAGTTGTACATAAGGAGGTCCTGAGGAGATGGTTGAGATGGTAAAAGTCCTACTAGAGGTAGGAATTTATCAGGACTGGGACAGAAAAGGACCAGGCAAAAAATCAACACAACAATTCAATAGGCCTTACGTAAAAATCACACATTCTATTTTCATTCCATATTATGCATATTAGAATGAGTCCATTGTTTTTCTTACACTGTTTTGTACCTGTAAAGCCAAAAGGGTAGAAAAGAGGAATTTACAAAATTTGTGGGCCACGCTCAATCAAGAGAGCAAGGCCCTAAGATGTTTGAAGGTAAAGTCAGCTCTATCACCGGTTTTAATACCAGAGAGGGAGACAAGGCCAATCTGAAACTTTTAGAGCTTGCATGAGGTGTACAGCCCACAAAGGAGCAACATTTCACATGTCTGCTTGCTTTGGCTGTGTTTAAAGTCAACCTTGACCCCATATCATGGACAGTTTCTGGTCAAGCAGTTCTCCAGGGAATCACAGTGAAGACCATAATTCTCTATAGGAATTGGCTGGTGAGCAATATGAGGCGCTTACACCTTGCTTAGGGTGAGCACTGGACTCAAGTCTCGTAGCAATAGCACTGGGCCTCCAGTCCACCTATATATTTACAGGTTTTCTTGGTTTCATCGTTAGTGTACACAGTGTAATATCCTATGTCTGAGAGACCAGATGGCTTGGGATTGGTAATGGGAAGCTTTCACAATCAGGTCACCATTTCAATCCCAGTCTAGACTGGTAGCGAAAGAATGTCATCACCTAATAACAGTTACTGAGTGGCCCCTGTGAAATGACTTAGTGGATCATAGAGCCCAGTTGGTAGTGGACAAGTGTCCCATCTCACAAAGCCACCACCATGCACGGCACTATTTGTTGGCAGTCTCAGCAGAATGGTCAAGAGTTGAATGGTTCTGCAGCTTCAACTACCTTTTGGGTCCCCTCTGAGTTGGGGGATGAGGCCTATTAGCAAGTTACTGTTGCTATCTAGACTATACATACACAAGACCACAGTTTCCAGGGCTGTCGAGTCTGGCAATTTTCACAAGCATAAAATTTGGTAATTAAATAATAAACAATAATTAATAAGAAGAAAACAACTTCACAGATCTGACTGCAAAATATAATTATACTCCATATGCAACTACCACCTTCAATTACTTTTTTGGTTACTGCAGTATACTCCTGACATTCTAGAATTCAAATAAAAACAGTTATTCGGGAAGGCTGTTCAGACTATAATGTACTGAAAACATCTGAGAAAACAGGCACTCTATTAGTCAGTTAAACTGTAAATCCTCTGACTCATGGGAGGAATAACCACACCACGGAGCACAGCGCCCTTTAATTTTTATGAAATGCAAAGAACTTGTAATGCTGTATTATAGAAAGGCATCTGGCATTTGATGATCAAAGGCATTAGTGTTTAAATGACTAACAGCCAGCACCGAGTCTTCTGACAAGTAAGTAATAAAAGAGACACCATGTCGGGCTATGTAATACTTAGTGGGCTTCTGGATTCTCACCAAGTCTCAGCTCTGAGCAGCACCTTTCCCCTTTTAGGGAACTGTCTCAATTTAAGAAGTTTGCTTTCAGCTTCTTTTCATTCTACTCCAGAAGGTCAACCATTTAATGACTGTGAGGTGCTCAGATGCTATGGTAATTATTACCATATATTAAGTACCATAGGCAGACTGATGATAAGATTAGGCCACAAGAAGGCACGTGGCAAATCCTGGTCCCTCCTTTACATTCCCATAGGACCTCCACCTGCCACAGAACTAGTGCAGTTCCACTGCGTTGGTGCAGTCAGGATTCAAGGAGCCTACACAGGGTCCACTTCCCTATTTGAGAGTCTACCTCCCTAGAGTCTCCATGTGTCTGCACAGCCAGTCGGAGGGTGGGCAAAGGTATATTCACTGATATGTGAATCCACCAGCATTTGCCCTCCGTTGAGCAAGGGCTAAAGAGCTACAAGCTTCTTTCACTCCCATGTGGGATTCCTCTGTTCTAAATCTAGCTACTCAGAACCAATGCAGAATAGTGGGGAGGATTTGGCCAGTAGCCATTAATATCTCTATGTTGTAGTAATTTCTGCAAAATTCCTTTTATACAAGTGAAAGCCTTTTCTGTGAAACTGCATTATAACTAGAGATGGTTTCAGAGGGAGAGGGGACAGAGGTGACATACTCTAAAAATGGACCAACAAGGGCCTAGGAGACATACATTATTAGTGAAAATGCAAAAAGTACTGGACAATGCCCAACAATTAGTGGTGAAGCAGTGCTCCGGACATGTGCATTTTTACTATAGCTAATCTCCCATTTTAAATGAGTTGCTATAATCCTCTGAGAACTAAGGATGGAGAGTGATTCAGCACATTTTGGCAGTACTAGGCTGTCTGC
The DNA here is from genome assembly GCA_007922305.1 of Dermatemys mawii. Classification (NCBI taxonomy): domain Eukaryota; kingdom Metazoa; phylum Chordata; order Testudines; family Dermatemydidae; genus Dermatemys; species Dermatemys mawii. Next base: position 24,279,098 of record ML677332.1, read on the forward strand.
TGCTTCCAGCCATACTGGAAATCAAAGTAATGAGCAGCAACTTTTCAGGACTAATTAAGTCAGGCAGACAGGGACAGGCTCTTCTTTCAAACATCTGACACATGAATGGATGAGAAAAATCAGGAATTTTACTAGAGACCTCGGAACCCAAATCACACCAGTCTGCTTTGTTCAAAGCAGATGATCTAGGACATAGTAGTACGGTAGCTTAACTGTTTCTAGGGGGAGAAAATACAATTTCCTAGCTTTTGTCTGGGGATCTGTCAGGATTTGGACAATGCAGACATCTGTTCCCTGGACCCTTGGATTCCTGTATATCACCTTCATTTTCAGTCTGGGTAGGGGCAGAGGAGGGAGGCGGGGGAAGAGACAGCTAGGAACAGTCACACAAATTCTCACTGCCAGTTCTTTGTTCTAATCACACCACCACACTGGAAGGATCTGTGTTAGAATTTTCACCATCACAGTTTCAAGCCATTTTCCATTCCCATTGGTTAGGTCAAAACAATCCCTACCCCCTTACCACTAGTATTTGTACTGGGCTCGCACCTAGGGACCCCTATTTTGAATCAGGGCTTCCCTATGCTAGGCAGTTTACTAACAGAACAAAAAAGACCATCCTGGCCCCACAGAGATTACACTCTGAGCACAAGACAAGAGAGAAAAACAACTAGTATGTTCTTTTCATGGGATGGATAACTCCCACTGTAGGCACAAACATTGTCTATTAATTTGGGGTTATCAAACAGCTCTAATTTAACCAGAGATAAGCATTAGTAAATCAACACAACTCCAGGACAATAGAGAGAATAAAGCAAAAAGTATCATTGCCACTAAAAACCAGACTCCACTAAAAAAAGAAAATTTGATCCTTATTTCACAATCATCTCTGTGCTGGGTTCATATAAAGTCCAGCCATTGACTATATTAATTGGAACACAGCTGCTCTAATCACTATCAGTAATAAGGAAAGAATGGCATGTGAACTGTGCATCTGATGATGGACTGTAATGAACACTAATTGAAAGGGAAGGAAAGACATGCTTATGCATTTGTTCCCCACAAAAGGAGTCTATAGGCATCTTTTTATGCAAAGTGAATGGTATATATAGGTGCTTAAAGCAGAAAAACCATACATATGTATTTGGAGACAAATCTATTCCTAGCTAAAAGTAGTCCATTTAAAAATGTCCCTATACTGCATTTGCCTAATTCACTCTGTATGCATAAAAGGATGGATGAAGCTATCTCTGGAGAACCAATGACATCAAAAAAAAATCAATAAAACAGAACAGGGTAAATGTGTTGCCATGAACTCTCAATCTTTGCTATATATTTTTACAATGGTGTTTGCCTATGTCTTACCCCAATAATCACTTTAAAATAATTTGTGATCACTTTGACAATAATCACCATTGTCAAGGAATGAAACAATCTCCTTTCACCAATCATAAGTCAATATGTAAGTTATTCCTCCACTCATCACCCATTTTCAGGAATATAATGTCAAACAAAGAACTTGATCCACAAGCTTACAAGTATTTGCAAGGAATATTTTTATTTTAGTTTTATTTATTTGTTTAGTACTTTCTCTATGGGAATGCTTGTCTGCCCTCAGACACACACCTAAAATTTCCTGAGCCTGTACTTCCACAAGCTACTGCTTAGTTTCAGAGAAGCTGGCATACTAACTTCGAGCACTAATCGACCCCTTCCATGCTTCTGTCATGGGTCTGAAGACAGGCTCTGGTGAGCATAGCGAGAGATCGGAAGAGGATGTGCTGAGTTTCTTGTTCTCATTGGAGGGCTTGCTGACACGGCAAAGTTGCATGGATATAGTTTACATTTTTCAGCAGCAATTGCATTGAGTCTAGGCACAAATCATCTTACACCAGTTTGTCTCACCACTTCAAATGAATCAATAAATTGCTTTGGAATCAACTTCATTTTTTTCCCCAATGGGAGTCATACTGGTGCAAAGTCCACGTGGATGTTTCACTTTTCTGATACCCCCACCCCACAAGTCATGTAGTCCTCCCTCTACTACCCCACACAGCATTAGTTCACACCTGAAGTGGTCTTCACTCAGGTTTCCTGTGTGCACCCTACTGCTATTAATTTTTGAAGTCATCGAGATCAGGTGTCCCTGCTCTCTTTAAATTTTGCCGGCACACCTATTTGCAACCTGAGCTCATTACAAGTACAAATTATGAAAGCTAACATGCTCCTGAAAATCACCCAAAATGCACAGACACTTGTTGCAGTACTTGGCACTCTGGGATACCCCCCAGAATATAATGGACCTGTACCAAAACAGGGCTGTGCAGACACAATGCTTCACAAGGGGTATCTTAAATAAGTGCACGCACAGCAGTGTGGACTCACCCTATCAGTTTAGCTATATTGATGTTATTCAATTACTGTAAAATTTTAAAGCTGACTGGTTTCACCCCTCAAGGGGACTAATTCACTGTTAACTCCTTTTGCAAACTACATATGTAAAATGCAGCCATTTCTGAAGTGAAAATTCAGTAGCTGTGTAACAGTTTTCGGCAACAATATTCTGCAGTTCAGAACTCTATAGGAAGAGAAATGCCATAACCAGTGGAAACTGCCAAAGATTTTTAGATAAGCAAAATGAAATTATCCACACTGAAATCAAGCCAAGATAGCCTTAGTTCCCTGTTCTTATATCAAGTGCCATCATCTTTAATGATTACGAACCATCATCAGCTTCATTTTATCTAACAGATGGCACCCCTAGCAACAAGGACCTTTACTACTAAGTTGGGGCACTGGTTCCATTCCTATTCAAGGGAAAAGGGGGATTTGTTAAATCACCTACATTGCTAGCTGTAGCAGCTGGATATTCCTTGGTGGTCTCTATTCATATACAAAAGCATTCTGAGTCTGTTCAGTTTGCTAAATCTGGCACGATTAAAGCCCAGAGAGGCATGGCTGCAGGCATCATTTGAAGTTGGGCTATTAAAAATTGAAACCTTCTACTCTGTTTATTCACAGTGGAACATTTCAACTTTAAAATGGATTCACTGTTCTGAGTGTGCTGTGTTATTCCATGAAATCCTTACTGACTTAGGTCGAGAACTGTGTGCTTTTTGTTTTATAAAGTAGTGGATTTGTATGGTGATAGCTGACTCTACATAATGATCACCCTAATGTTCAGCTGAGGCATCCTGGGAAAATATACAATAGGTAGAAATCACAGGCTTTACTGAATTTTTTGCACACATACTAAAGTAGAATAGATGAATATCATGATGAGAACTAAATCTGAGATTTGTTTTGTTGTATGTGTTTTACTAGAAGGTATATTCAATATCCCATGAGTAAAAGTAAGAGGATAAGAACCTCAGTCAAGCTTCACTCATTATCCTTACTCTGCATGATGGGCTGACAGCGTAGTGAATTTTAGGCTGTGTCTACACTGCCACTTTCAGCGCTAAAACTTCAGTGGTTCCGGGGTGTGAAAAAACACACTCCTGTGCGACAAAATTTTCAGCACTGAAAAGTGCCCATATAGACAGAGCTTTATCCTGGCAATAAAGCTATCACTGCTCGTTCGGGCTAGGTATCTTTTTTTTAAATAACAGGGAGAGCTCTTCCCCCGGCAATAAAGTATGACTACACTCCCCATGTCACAGCACTGCTGCAGCCATGCTGTAACGTGGGCAGTGTAGACATACCCTTAGAATCCCGATCTCTGAAGCATGGTGGAGAGATCTTCTATAGTGTTTCACTTTTCTGACAGCCCATCACTACTGTGCAATGAAAAAATAATTTGCTAGTATATTACAGTCTCTGACCCTTAATTTCTTCAAGAAATAAGGTAGATCACGTAAGTAGCTGAGTATGCATGTATACACATAAAACAATTAAATATTACAGGTACAAGTGAGAGAGAGAGATAGTATGTGTCTTGTTTAAAGTATCAGCCTTGCTAATAACAGATTGTTCAGACTACAGGTTTTTGTTCCTTAATTCAGTCTCCAAAATGTCGCCTGGCACACTCCAATGACTATGATAGATTGAGACTGAGCCTGATATTTAGGAGCTAACTGCCATTATCTGGATGCAGATAACTTTAAAATGGTTATAATCAGATAACTGAGGGAACTCACATGGACAAGAAATTGTGGGCAGCAGGGGAGAATATTTTTACTAGGCCTGTCACATAGGTCACATGATTCAAGCACCAATTGACTGGAATGTGCTTGTGAAAGTTGGAAATCTCACTCTAACCAATAACCCTATAAACACCTCATCCACTTCTTTTTGAGATCTATCTATTCCATACCCAATCTGGCACCTATGTTCCTCAATATACAGGTGTCAAATATTCTCTGACTACTCTTAAGGAACAGTTGAATTCCCGAAGAAGGTTACTATTCAGGGCAATCAGGGCATTTCTTTTGACTTGGCTCACACACCACTTCTTACTATATGGAGAGGTAGCCGCTTTGACCAGCATATAAACTTAAGAATGGTTAAATAAGATGCAGAAAGATTCAGTGAAATTGCAGCAGATTTAGATCTCTAATCCACACATAGTGGAGCAGGTATGCTTTGAAAAGCATGTTCAGAAATATATGTACATTTTCACTCCAACTTCCACTTAAAGTGGATGGCTGGTTTAATAAATGAGTAAAAGAATAATACCCTTCAAAAGAGCAGCTGATTTCAGAGGCAAGGACATTTGCTCATTTTACCAGTTCCATTATTCCCTGCTTGGTGGGAATTTATACCCTGCTGGGACCTTATAATAAGAGTTTTACTTGTGATGCTCATGATGTTGGAGCATTTTTCTTCATAATGATGAGAAAAGATTTTTTGAAGCTACTTCAGCAAAGGGGGAAAGTAAAGTACTGTAGATTCATTCATTTCACTGCGGAATCAGCCTCACTGGTTTAGGCAAAAACTGACTGACACCTGATGTAGTGTAGCTTGAATATCTTTAACATTCAGGAATCATTCCCTAATTTAAAAAAGGAATCTTCAAACATTCTGTACTATAAAGAGATATTTTTAGGATGTAAAGAAAGAAGTCTGAGGTCTGGTTTCCTCCTATTGTCTCTGTTTCTCAGTCTGTACACTGCAAACAGTATTACATTTTCTGAAAGTACAGTGGCAATTCAGGGGTACATTATATCCAGTGGTAAAAGCATTGCATCCTCCCTTATGACTTTTGCTTCCGAGCCAATGTACCACACAGAGATACAGCAATATGCTGACCTGCCACCGTTTCAAAAGTGAACCTACATTGGTAGCAGAAGATTCTAAACAGATGGTGCTTGTATATCGACAACTGGTAGACAAGTCAGCTGGGGCACCCTGACAGATATGGTCAATCACCTGCTTTACAATCCTGCAGAGAGATTACAGTATGGGAATCCCCAGTCTTAAGAAACCAATAACCAATTTTTCTTTTCAAGGAACTAGTTAGGATTGACATGTTTGACTGTATTGTTTAAAGCTCAATTATACCTTGATCACTGAGGCATGAAGGATACATTTTAATGTGACGAGTCAAAACCTTCTCTGAAACAAATCAAATACATCATCATTGGCTGCCAGAGAAATGAGAAACCTGATTTGTCTAACAGGTCAAGAAACAAAGATTGATTTTGTTAATTAAATGAAATAAAAAACAACTCTAATGTTACATAAGAATACATTATTTTATTATTCTATATTAGCTTCCGTAACCAGCAGATTTTTGTTTCAGCTAAAACAATTGTAAGCTAATAATTTCTGCTGTATAATCAATATGTTCTATGCAATATTTCATTTTCCAATATAGTTACTGCATGTCTATGACATGACTGTACTACTGAGCAGGAAAAGCATGTAAGGCAAAGAATAGCATTTTCCCTTCAAGTTATCATCGCAGAAACCCAGCAACATATTTTCAGCAGTAAAGCCTTTAGCTGCATTACAGAAACCCTAGAAATCAGACAAAAGCAGCAGTTATTCTCTAGCTAGTTGGGTCCAGATTTTTCAAGGTATTTAGGCACCTAAAAATGCAGACACATGGCTACTGGGATTTTCAAAAGGTGACTAACTCCAACTGATTTCACTGAAATATTTTTTTGAAAATCCTGATTGATGCCTATCTTTAAGTATCTAAATATCTTTAAAATCTGGCCCTTAATGCCCAATGGAAGTCAAGAACTGTGGCTTAAGCATCAACCTTTAGTGACAATCATGGCTAATTTTGAAGGGATTATCACGACTGCATCATGAACAAAGCAGACTTGTTTAATATCTGGCATTCAGTTTACTCACTAGTACTGGAAACACAATCAATAGAGCACAGTTGTCCCTAATTGTTACAGAAGGGGTGCATCCTGTCCAACAGGAATTTACAGTAATTGCTCTGTAAACAGAACTCTCCACTGTATCACATTAGGCAGTATAGCCTGTATCACAAGAAGATTCTGGCTCTCTATTGCCTTTCATTGCATAGCCAGGTGACATTTAACAGGACAGAGTAGCCGGGAAGTGTGCCCTTTGCTCCCTTTCCTTCTGAGGAGCAGAGAGGAGCCTATGAGAAGGAAACTAACTGCTTGGAAGGAGACAATGGTAGATTTTTCAATAGGAAGGGTGCAGACGGGGCTCACACATTTTTCACATGAGAAAAGGGGGAAGAAAGGGGTAGAAAGAGCCCAACAGAGGAGACCTATCTTTCCTCCTGCTTCCATTATAGTCCTCCTCCCCTTTCCTGTACCATGAAAATAGTATGGACTCAGCTGCACCATCTCCATCTCTTAAATTGCTTCCCTTTTATTGTGTATCATGTTCAAGTGTCTCATTCTCACAGTGATGAACATGGAGCTGCTCTGTAATAATTTGTTAATACTGTGTGTTGGCCTGTTTTTTTCTGAATGAATATTTTGGTTTAAAATGCTTCTATATAAGGGTCTGTCTGATGGGGTAAGCAGAAAAGAGGAGGCGATGGCTCAAGATGGTCACCTATCAGATTCCACTTAAGAGATATTAAGAGTCAATGCCACAACTATTTATTCTAACAATTCTGGCTCAGTCTCCTGCCAGCCTGCCAAACTGGTTTCACCAGGAAAGACATAAAATCCACCAACACAGAAATAAGTATTCCCTCAGAAACAAAGAAAACTTGTAGCATTTAAAAGCACACTTTCTTGGAGGTGCAAGGAGAGAACCAGAATGAAAGACGGTCAGACACATGAGCTCATGTGACTGAAGAAGATGATAGCCTACTAAGGTTGCCATTATGGGACGTTAAGAAGCAGTCCACATGTGTGCCTGTCTTAACATTCTTTCTTCTCAAATGCTTTGTTCCAATTGCTAATAAACATACTTGGGCTTGAAGAAGGCTGTTGGTCACTGTATCACTGGTCATAGGTTCCCAAAGGGAAGAAAAACAGATGCTGAGACCACATACGGCCTTCAGGATGATAGTAGTTGGTATAAAAAGGGTGGTGCTACCAGGTCATCATCTAAGAATCTTGAGATTCCACCGTGAGATAGTTAATGGGAAGAGGCCAAAGACATGACATAGCCCTGGTCTACACGGGTCGGGGGAGGGAGGAAATTGACCTAAGATAAGCAATTTCAGCTATGGGAATAGCGTGTGGCTGAAGTCGACATCTTAGGTCGACTTACCTCGCATCTTCATGGCGCGGGGTCGACTGCCGCTGCTCCCGCCTCTCATCTTGGTGGATAACAGGAGTCAAAGGCAGAGCGATTGGGGATCGATTTATCGTGTCTACACTAGATGCAATAAATCAGTCCCGGATAGATTTATCACTACCTGCCGACCCGGCAGGTAGCAAAGACCTACCCATAGATGCACTCAGAGAAACCAGAAATGGGACAGAGGTACAGCTAGCCCTGTAGCTGTAACATTCATCATCAGGGTTTCACATAACTTCTTCACTGCAAACTGGCAATGACATCTCTGCTGTCATGTCTCTCCTCATCCTCTTTCATCTTCCTCTAGTCCACACTCATTTCAAAACACCCTGCTGAAGAACCTTGTTGTTAGAGCTGGTCAGAAAACGATGTCCATTCTGCAGGAATTCCAGCATTTTGAAATTTGTTTGTCCTGAAGTGGAAAGGTTGACATTTTTAAATTTATCATAGAGTGGAAATTCCAAAGTACCTGATTTATAAACATCTAAATGTTTCATTTTAATAATACCAAAACATTAAAATATATTATGAAGGCTATAAAATATTAAATATTTGAACTGATATTTTAATACAATATCAAAGTTGGGAAAAATAAATGGAATGATAAAATCAAAATGGAAGTTTTCAGCATTATTGAAACACTGAATCTGTTTTGAGCTCGACCAAAGCCACAGTAACAAAAGTGGAAAGGACAGTGAAAAATATCTATTTGAAAACCAAATTGTACATCTAACAACAGTTTCATTAGTATTATGTTAGCACGCAAAGGCCCCAACAAAGACTGGAGCCCCACTGTGCTAGTTGTTGTATATACATAGTGTAAGAGACATTCCCTGCCTCAAAGAGCTTACAATCTTCCAGACAGATAAAAGGATAGGGGAAAAGAAAGTATCCTCTCCATTTCACCAATGGGGAATTGAAGCACAGACAGATTAAGAGATTCAGGCCATTGTTACACTTACAGGATTATAGCGGTATTGGTTATAGCTGTCCTCATATACAGCTATAGGGATAGCGCTATAGCGTGGCCACACTGACACCCGCCAGTGGTATAGCATGGCCACATTTGTGGCACCTCAGGCGGCATTGGGAGCAGCGCATTAAGGCAGGTATCCCAGCATTCAGCTGGGTGCAATGTGCTTTTCAAACGAGGAGGGCGAGGGGGGACGTGTTGTGTGTATGCAGAGGGAGAGAGCCAGTGGTTTTTCCATCCTTCTGAGAGCCTGTCAGCGCAAGTCCGTTCACAGAGGGCTTTGTTTTCACACAGGCTCCCTCCTTAAACATTTGCATTGCTTATCTGCCAAGTTAAGAGAGAAACTCTAAAAAGGTACTTCCGCATTCCTCCACCCGAGTTCAAAAGAAAGGGAAGAGACGTCAATTGCCTTAAAGGGCTCTAGGCATCTCAAGAGATCACTGGTAGTGCAGTGGGTATCCACATTCTCACTGTAGCGCTACAGCGGGAGCGCTACAGCCCTTATTCCCCATGCGGAGGTGGATTACCAGTAGCGCTATAACTCCAAGGTTATAGCACTCTACGTGCCTTGCCAGTGTGGACGGGTAGGAGGTTATAGCGCTCCTGGGGGCTTTATAGCGCTATAAAGTGTCACTGTAACCAGGGCCTCAGTCAAGGTCTGTGGCAGAGCCATTTGTAAAGAGTTCAGCCTCTGCAAACATTCTTGTGAACAACAGCCACACATACCAAGCAATGTTTGCAGAAAACAAATTAACTCCCTCTCCCACCTCCCCTCAAATACGATCAAAGAGAATTTGTGGTTGTTATTTGGTCAGTACCTTTTAGATACTCACAGGCTTTTCTTCAGGGTCCATTTACATTGCAGTCAGAGGTATGACTGCAGTTTGGGCAGGCATACCTGTGCTCAATGTAATCTAGCTAGCATGGGTGAAGCAAACAGTGAAGATGCAGTGGCACAGGTTTCAGCATTGGCTGTATACATCTGCCCAGAATCCTGGTACCTACTTGTGTTGCTTGTCCACACCGGGCTCTGCACCGCCACATCCTCCTGCTATTTTTAGCTGTGCAAGCTAGATTAAAGTTAGCACAGATGCTTTCCTGAGCTTCAATCGCATTTGCAGCTGCAGCATCAAGACTCTCTAACTTCGTTGTTAGTGAGACCATACTTAGAGAGTATCCTCTATTTCAATGGCTGGCACCAATGCACATTGCATGCTGAGAAAAAGCTTTCCTATGCAAAGCACATTTTTCAAACAGTCATGAACACCTAGACTGATTTAAAGTGGGCCCCCTGGCTTTCAGACACGCTGATCTTTACTAGATGAATATAGAAATATACTATGAATGATAAACTAAAGATGACATCAGTCAGGCTCCTCCTGCACTCAGCTACATAAGCTTTCAGATTCAATATTAGTTCCAGTGCACAAATTTATCTACAGGGCTCATCATTCTCTATTTGAAAATGTAGCGTTGTGCTCTTTACTTTGAGGTTTGCTTTATATTGTCTGTTACAATGAGTCTCTCAACCTTTAAAAAAGAATTCCTGAGGTCTGTTAAAGATACTACAGCACAGACTGGACATGTGAGCTAGCAGCAGTAAAACATGCCGCCATTCTAGGGATCTGAGATCTCATTTCCTTGGTTCTGTAGCAATAGTACTATGGAGGCAGCATATTCCACCCCCTGGTGGGAATGCTTCATTTTGTTCAAGTGCCAACACCATCCTTATGCCCCACTACCAGCTGACGCACTCTGCAATGAGGTGTGCCCTACTTTCCTCGGGCTGAAAGTGATAGCCGAAGACCATGAGGCGTGAGGACAGTGGGCTGTACTGTTCAGCTGATCAGCATATATGCTGTTAATGGCATCTATGTCATGCATCAAGACAACGTGAACATCCATGTCATTCTGGTTTCCTTACTTGCTGTAGAAACACTCAGTTATTCTGAAGAACATTCAGACCAAAGAAATCCATAAACATCTAAGAGGTTTAATACAAACAATGTAATGACTCCTTGAATAAGCCACCTTGCTGAGATGCCAATGACATAAATCCAGCTGCTAGGAGACCAGCTATACTTGCCATTTACTTAAACAGAAGAAGCAGGAGGCAGACACACACTTCAAATACAACCTCTCAGTGGGATTCAGAAGTAATCATATGATAATTGTTAATTATCCCTTTCACAAAGAACAGTTATTTAGTTTTAAATATCAAATGCATGATTTTTCTAACAACATTAAGGATACAAAGCAGCAATCTATAGCTCAAGGACCTTTGTCCAAAGGCCTTCTCCTGGAATCTAATCCTAACAACATTATCATCAATAATATTTAACGTAGCCTGTGTTGGTTTGTTGCACTGTTCCATGTAAAGAAAACAGATTCCATTTTTCTGTACTGCAGCAGAGATCATTTATCGAGTATACTCTATTATTTGCTCATCTCCATATACAATAACCATTTGGTACTTAATTGTTTTCAACCTGAAGGCTGAATCTTTATTAACCTTTCCTCACTGGTTTATCTTATTTTTCCCTTCCACTAACATATTCTGTGAAAGAAACTTATAATACCATTAAGACAATTTTATTCAGAATTTGCAAAATTGTGTGAAAGTAAGTCATCAAATTATACCTATTTATTAGGCTGTGAAGCACTTTTAAGAGCTTCATCACATTCTATCAATACCTACAGGGACACAGTTGTTCTATAAATGTAACTAGACTGATCAATGCCAACTTTTCTTATCAAACTATTTAAATTCTGTTCTGGTAGCAGACTCTGAAATGTGTTAATCAATAAATAGAAGCTTAAAGTAGATATTGCCATAAATTATACAAAAGTAAAACCATTTATTTATATAATTTTATACTGTGTAGACAATGCAAGTAACTATAATATTCTAGGGTATATTGAATTTTTAGATCTCTTCTTCCTAGTACAGCTGGGTTGATACATTTTAATTCTTCATTCTAGTGGTTGGCAAATTGCGATTAGTTTTAGAGTCTGACAAACCATCTTTGTTAAAGGCAAATTTGGCTTATGTGGATTTGTTTTCCATGTCACTTAACAGAATAAATACTGTATAAATCTGCAAACCTACATCTTGCTGGTTGACCACCTTTATTTGCTGATCTAATGCTTTCATACATACAAGCTGCAGGCTGACCTACTGTGAAAATCAGCATGGGACTATTTAGCATACTTTGAAAGAGAAACCTACTCACACAGCAAAACTGCTGGCTTGAAATATACAGATGGGCAGCTGGAAACATGCTAAACCAACATTTCTGATGTGATAAGGATATGTTAACATTTGCAGGTGTAAAGCCAAACAAAGACATCATTTGTTGATGTGCTAGCAGAAATTAAAGGGGGGAGCTGAGGAAGAGATGAGCAACCCAGATCTAAAGAACTGAAACACGTTACAGAAATACAAGGGCAGAAGAGAAATTCCATGGACAGGAGCCTGAGAAACCCAAAGAAAATCAAGTTAGCAGAAAAAAAAATAGTTTTGTGTTTCAACGTCACTTCTCTGAGCGCTTTGCTCTAGCACCATATCTCACAAGAAGCATGAGGAGTTAGTGCTGCTCAGCACTTATCTTACCTCCCAAAGCATAACACAAAACGCCTACTCTGGGCACACAGCACATGCAGGAGAGTTGCAATACAGCAAGGCCGATATGCAGTATATAAAGCTTTGCAAAGACAAGACATCAAATACAGCCACATTCCTCTCTCCGCTCTGATACTTCACTTCTGCTCTACTACCTGAGCTTCCTACTTGATCACACTCTCCACAAAGAACCAAATTACTCTGCTACTTCTTTATATTGCTCCAAATGCTCCACTCTCAAGGATGCCTGCACATTTTAAAACAACAGAGTGTAACTACCTTGAATCTATAATGCATTTACAAAAACGTCAGTGCTATAAACCTGGAGCAAAATCTTAGCTCCTTTGAAAACACTGCTACAGACAAGTGGTGATGAGGTGTCTCACAACCCAGGGTACCCTAGGGAGTGTCACTGCATTACACCCTGTTAATTTATCTCTTCTGTTAACCACCAATTCTATGGTTCATGAAACAAACAGCAACTTCTACTGCAAACCAATCCATGTTAGGCTATGATTCTGTCAGATCTTAAAAGAAGCAGAGCCCAGCTGAAACGTTACTTGGCTGGGAGATCTCTGTGGGATGCCTTCATTCTGCAGGAACTGATGGTGTTGGCTTAGTGAGTGAGTTGGCACTAATCCCTTGACTTCACATATAGATGACCTTTGAAGGGGATGCAAAACTGATATCCTAACAAATAGGCACATCTCATTTGCCATTTTCTGTGCGAGCATGAGAAAACTCCAAGGCAGGTAACGTACTTATGCCTAAATACTGGGGGCAGTTTGAATTTGTTCTTTATATCCTGTCACATCATGTAGCATTGCTTATGCCTTGAAGACAGCTGCTAGATTCTACCAGAGAGGTGGCTGCACTTCAGTGATGGGTGAAAAGATTCCCTCTTACCCTCACGGTGGAGGTTGTGAACACTTTCCTTTGGTGCTGTAGAAGCACAATCGATTATTATTTGCATCACTATTAAACTGACTCATGGCATTACAGTCTCAACATGCCTACAGTTTTACAGAATGACTGGAAAGGCAAGGTAGGGCATACGGGGAAACACTTTATGTGCTTGGGATGACATCAGTTCTTACACAGAAGATGCACATGTAACTCATGTAACCAGAGGTACTCATGTAGGTCTTTATTCTCCTCTAGTGGCTGACCCATGTAAGATGTGAAGGATTCTGCTCCACCTGCCAACTAGGTGCTTTGGAAAACTTCATCTTTCATTCCTTCATTCAAGTGGCAGAAGCTCATGCTTTTAGCTCTCCAGGTTCCATGTTCAAACCTGGATGACAGCTAAAATGGGGTCAGTTGTACACAGACATGTAAGTTTTCAAATATTAGCTCTAAAATGTCATTATCTAGAACTTTTCAAACTGGATATAAGGTATATTATATTCCATAGGGAATGAGGTGGTTTAATAGATATAGCAGAATGTGTCCAACAACAAATACTCAGCTCTGCTACAGATTTCCTGTATTTCCTTGAACAAGTCACTTGACATTTCTTTGTCTCTGTTTCCCCATCTGTAAATTGAACAGGATAATTATTATTTGTGTTATCATATCCCCAGTTGGGACTATGATATGATTGGGAGCCCCAATCACAGACCAGGACCCAATTTTACTAGGAGCCATACAAATACGGAACAAAAATATAGTCCCTGCTCTAATGTGCTTCCAGTCTAAGTATGCTTACTTCCCTCACAGGGGAGTAGTGAGGATTCATGTTCCAGGAGTACTTCCTCACACTACCCAGTCTGTTCTGTAAAGTGGAAAAAGTAACTATGACAAAAAACAAGATACTATGGAAAAAGATACAAGAAGATGATCCGCAACTGGGGCATACATCACACTGGTCATGATAAAACATGAGTAATTCAGGTCTCCAAAGGTCTCTGCGAAAATATATGACTTGTAAATGCACCTCCCTCATTAACAATCCCTGCTCCATGTAAGTTATGGACTAATCTCAACACATTTAGTAAATAAAAAACATCTGGAGCAAAAACCTGACCCCAATGAAATCAATAAAAATTTGCCAGAGACTTAAATGGGGCCAAGATTTCACTCCTGAACCTCTGCAAAATTTTACTGGCTTGTGTATGTGATGTGTATAGAGGCTATGCTTTGTTTAAGACAGGGTTTACCTACCACTGACATTTTGCCCACTTACATTAATGAAGTAGCTGTGTCTCTGGAAGCGTTGAAGGAAATGTTAGATAAACTGTGGGAGTAAGGAGTGTAGGGTCCTTCCTGCTTGATTCGGGGGACTGGAGTCAGCAGTCCAAGGGGTGGATTCCATATGATTAACACAAGCACAACCACTTTAATTAAGGAGCTAGAACTCTGTATCTTAGAAGACCATAAAACACCAAAGGCCATACGCTGGCTGTCATAATTATTCAAGAGGTGGGCAAGAAGGTCCTGGGTACCTTTCATCCTCTTTGGTGCATTTGTTTATTGGGAACCAAGCTCCCTCTACCTGCTCCTTCAGTGCAAGACCTGGGGAGAATTGCAAGAAGAGCTACACTTCTTTGAGGTAGAGCGGAGGCATGGCCATACTCCCTCCTGTGCAGTAGTGGCCATTATAAGGAAGTGCATACTGACTCTCCAGTCAGGACCTGTAAGAGACCCTTTAGCAGATGAAACAAACCAAACACAGCTGCCAGTCAGGTCCTGCACCTCTCTGGCAACACGTTGCTTACTTTAAAAGCCACCGCAGAGTCCTAAGCAATACTAAAATGATATCACTGGTTTAGTATTGTTATGATAGCTAGCAACCCATGCTATATCCTTACCAGAGCTCAGTGTTTAGGGCATCTGTGTAACCCAAAACCACTGTAGGCCGTTTAGCACTACTTATAATGAATAGGATTAGCCCATTATTCTCAGCAATGTGAAAGATATAAAGGTGAATTTTCAAAGTGGTGCATCGTGATTTAGTCATGTGAATTTAGATAACAGCTAAAACTCAAAGCTGGGAAACTCAAATTCTCTCAGTGATTTATTTGGGCAAAACTGAAGATATTCTAGAATTCACAACTGAGTCCCCAGACTGAGTCACTGCTCTTCAGCTCTCTCACTCAAAAAAACTGTAAGGCAGCATGGAACAAAGAGCCATACTATTACATACATTTTTCAATTTTAAAGAAAATACAAAATTAAAACAGACCTCTAAGATTCCTCAGTCCCTGTTTACTTGTGATCTGGAAGGCCGTTTGTTAAGGATTAACACTGCTGTGTAAATCAATATTCTCTAGAGTTTATAATGTGTATTTTCTCTAAATACCCCTGTTCCACTGACACAGTATGCTGGGTAACCGAACGAAAATACCATGCAGGAGGAAAGCATGTGGTCCACTTTGGAACGTTTTCTTTCTAAATACTTTTTGTTTACATTAAAAGAACTCAATCATATAAACTAAACATAGCTAAGAACAACCATAAATATACAAGGAACTGGGTAGAAATAAAGTATGTAACGTGTCCATCCAACAGCTCTGATGTAAGGAATATTTTGATTTTAGACTCATAAGAATGACTTGTTCATAAATGTTACCTTGTAGGACTTATAGTTCAATAGCTACAGGGGCTTGGGGAATTGGAATTTTGTTTTTGTTTTTGTTTTCACACAGGCTCCTTCCTTAAACATTTGCATTGCTTATCTGCCAAGTTAAGAGAGAAACTCTAAAGAGGTACTTCTGCATTCCTCCAGCCAAGTTCAAAAGAAAGGGAAGAGACATCAATTGCCTTAAAGGGCTCTAGGCATCTCAAGAGATCACTTGTAGCGCAGTGGGTGTCCACATTCTCACTGTAGCGCTACAGCAGCTGCGCTACAGCCCTTATTCCCCGTGCGGAGGTGGATTACCAGGAGCGCTATAACTCCGCGGTTATAGCACTCTACGTGACTTGCCAGTGTGGACGGGGAGGAGGTTATAGAGCTCCTGGGGGCTTTATAGTGCTATAAAGTGGCAGTGTAACCATGGCCTCTGTATCACTGAATGAGACCCTAATTTGAGAATGCACTTCAGCACATGCTTGCGGCCCATTAACTTCAAGTGACCTAAGTTAAGAATGTACTTGCCTGAATAGGGTGCTTTGCAGACCAGGATGTAAATGAGTAAGCTCAAGCAGTTTGATACAAGTACTTCAGTGTCACTTTTTGTGTACTTTTCCTAATGCCCTGGAACCCACCTTAAAACATTAACAAAAACAGAGTGTCTAACATTATCACAATGGAAAAGAAGCTCTCAATGGATCTGTGCTTCCCCTCTCTGTCAGGAGCAGCACCAGGTGTGAAACTAGAGTGACCAGATGTCCTGATTTTATAGGGACAGTCCTGACTTTTGGGTCTTTTTCTTATATAGGATCCTATTAACCCCCACCCCTTCCCAATTTTTCACACTTGCTGTCTGGTGAACCTATGTGAAACTTGATAAACTGTGGGTGCAAGATGTACCACTCCTGACAAGAAACACAGAAGTGCATTCATTTAAAATGATACTATGGGGTTTACACCGATAGGGAGAGAACATTCTCTCATTGTTACAGAAAATACTGGAATTCTAGACCCCTAGGTTCTATACGTGTCTCTGCTATTCATTTGCTGTACTATATAACAAAAGTCAACATATACAGCTCTACAGCACCACCTAGGCAATGATCTCAAAACATTAATTAAGCATTACAACACCTTTGTGCTATTGGGTGGAGCTCACTTCACCCACCACTAGGGTGATTATGTTTTCCAAAGTGGAAACGAGACATGCCGGGCTGGCTCCATTGATTCCTCTTCCCAGCCCTCCCTACCCTTCCCCAAGTGGGTCTAGCCTGAAGGTCACCCCATCCACTCTGCCCTCTGAACCGGGCTGGCTCGAGGGAGTCCCACCAAAGCACCACTGCTTGCCCAAGGCCCGCCCCAAAATGTTCCTTCCCACACCCCTAAGGGGGCACACTTGACTTCTTTTTTTGTGTGTGCACGCAAAACTGGGCATTTGTTCCATTTGCTCTTGCCAACTGATGATTAACACCCACTTTTGTCCTCCCAAAAGGGGGACTGCCTTGGTCAAAATGGGACATATGGTCACCCTACTCAACACACAAATATAGCCACCTCTAAGGTGAATCTTTGACTGGTTGTTGATAGTTGAAGACAGAATATGATAGGGGAGCTGGAACCTCAACCTGAACTGGATTTTGCTTATACTCTCAAAAGTACGATGAGACGTTGTAACGGGTCGGGACTCACCACCCAGGTGCCTCCTGCCGGACAGTCCGGGAATTAGCTCAGTCCAGTGGCGGAGCACCCTCCTCAGGTGGTGTCCCGTCCATCTCTCGCTCTTGGTTGCTCTCCGTTGGCGTCTGGACGCGTGTGGCTCCTTGTCTGCGGCGTCCTCTTCACGGCACTGCCCTCCGGCAATACCCCCAAGTCCACACTCACCCCCTTCCAGGCGGGGGTGGGGGGCAGGGTCTGCTGTCCCTGGTGCTGTAGCTCCTCTCCCAGGAGCCAGACCTTCCCCCTTGAAGGTCCAGGAGAGACTGACTGCCACTCTCATGGGCAGCCTTCTTATAGCACCTAGCCAGCCCCTGATTGGCTGGTTACAAGCTACGCCCTGATTGGCCCGCTGTCGGCCCTTTTCTTATTGGCTGACAGCCCATGCAGCCGCTCTGGCCTACTCTTAACCCACTCTGGCATGGGAGTGGGGCAGCCACCCCACTACAGACATGTATTGACAACAAATGATCAAGATCAAGATTTTTACTTTCCATCTAAAAGATGGCAATTGCAGCAGTACTGTATCCATTAATCAGCACTCAAGGAATACCGCTTATCATACCATCCACAGTAATAAGGTGTTCCTTGGAGGTCTCCCACTTCAAAACTGATGTTATTTAGCATGTGAGATTTGACATGATCATAGCAAAAGGCAGTGGTGCCACAGGACCCTTAACTGTACCTCAATTAACTCTCACATGGTGATTTTGCTCACAGATTCCAATGCCCAGAAGGGACCATCGTGATCATCTAGTCTGACTTGTATAACACAGGCCAGAGAACTTCCAAAAAATAATTCCTAAAGCATCTCTTTTAGAATAACATCCAATCTGGATTAAAAACTGCTAGCGACAGAGAATTCTCCAGGACCCTGAATACATTGTTCCAATAAGCTTATCATCAGTATTGATACTTTCCTTAATAACTCAAGGAGATTCACGTGTCTGAGGCTACAAAGAGAAAAACAATAGCTTTTGAAAAGCAGATGACAGCAGTGAAACTACACAACCTCCCATGTAGATCTATGTTGTCATTTTTTCATGCAATGTCTGCAGCATGACTGTAAAAACAAGCAAAACGAAAATCTACAATGAACAATGTGGACTTGCTAGAAATCGCCAGTCTGCTGTGATGATTATTGTTATTCGTAGGAAGATGGGGCAAACTTAGGGCAAAACACTATACACACAGTTTTACATAGCTTCATCTGCCTGGTAGAGAAGATCTGATTAGGAGAGAACTTCCTGGATTCACAGCTCCAAGCTGCATCTTCCTAACTATCATCCCAAACTAGACATATCTTAGTTTCCACAATTTAAAATGAAAATATTATGGTCCAAATGTTCCCTGCAACTTACTTTCTTGGTTCGCTTGGAGATGCTTTTGCATCAAAGACTTTTTCTACACCTCTTTTTACCCATTACTTAATGAAGCATGCATAGGTACATGAATGCTTATTCACATACACTGAATGACTTTTCAGGGTAGTATTCTGTAAGCGTGTGACTGACTTAAACCTTCCAGCAGCATATTGGTGTGCAAAGGATACAGCTGTGGCACTTACAGCAGAGATGAATAAGAGCGCAAGTCTCTTAAAATGCATCTTCACAATACCCTTGACAAATTAAACCTCTCTTCTATAGGACTCATTGCAGAGACGACATCTCCTTCCAATAATGACCCATCTTCTGTACATATACACACTGATTAAAGTACAGAGTGGTGATCATATTTAAGTATCTAACTTACTGCAAAGCAAAATAGTTTCAGGAGAAGTTTAAATGATGCTCATAAATTACCATACCTGCTTAGATGAAACACACAGATAACTGCAGTACTAGCCATCTGGACCAGACACTAGTAGTTTTTTTTTTCCTCCAATGTCTACTACAGGACAAGAATTGATTAATGATAGGTTACACTACTCTACAGCCAAAATGCTTCTGAAATAAATGTAGTCAAACTTTACTAATTCTGGGTCACTGAGAATGAAAATGATGCTTAAAATTGTTGATCGGCTCTAGTTTTCAAGATATGCTATTGGGTCAGTATATATGACCCTTGACATGGGAATGGCGGAGGATAAGTGAGTTATAAAGGGAAGGGATCTCAATTTAAACCAGAAATGACTAAAATACATCTTTGACTGGATCTATGAATAAATCTATGACTGGGTTTGGACAGTACTTGCTTTTTAGGCAAAACAATGAATGATGCAATCTGAAGCTGGTATTGCGTCATACATGATATGAATTGCATCATGTTATTCCTAGAAGTCATGGATGATGCAATCATAACGAAGCTTACATCACCCTGCTGAACAAATTGCCCTATATCAGCTCTAGAAATCATACAGTGTCATGCTCTCTTATTTGTCAGTGTTTGATTTTGCAAAGGGACACATTTCTGTTTAGCCAAAGTGAGCAGAGATGCCTCGTACTTGTGCGAACCGTGCAGATAACTTCTTCTATGTTTGTGGTGAAGTGACTTTTGCATCACAAAAGCGCAGTATAACCACTATGGTTAAGAAAGCCTATCACCTTTATTTTGGCTGCAAAATTGGAGATCAGGACAAGAGGTGGGCCCCACACATATGCTGCAAACCTTGTGCAACAAATCTTCGCCAGTGGTTGAACAGGAAAAGGAAATCTATGCCTTTTGCAGTGCCAGTGATTTGGAGAGAGCCAACAGATCATACCAGCAATTGTTACTTCTGCATGGTGCCTCCAGTTGGCAAAGGTGTGTCAAAGAAGAAAAAGTGGACTGTGCATTATCCAAACATTCCATCAGCTATACGCCCAATACCCCATGGAGAAGGACTGCCGGTTCCTGATGCACCAGAATCATTCTCACCTGAGTCAGATGAGGAAGAGGAAGAGGATGAAACTTCTGGTCCTGAACCATCAATGTCACAGGACCCACATTTTCTCCCATCCTCCTCCTCTGAACCACACCTCATAACACAGGCTGAACTGAATGACCTTGTCGGGGATTTGGAACTACCCAAGAGTAAGGCAGAGCTGTTGGGCTCCAGAATACAGCAGTGGAATCTGGCAGGTGATGTTAGGGTTTCCATGTTCCGTGACCGTCAAAAGGATCTTGTCCCATTCTTCTTCATGGAAGGTGATCTTGTAGCCTGCAACAACATCGAGGGTGTGATGGCAGCCCTCAACATCGTTCACGATCCAGATGAATGGAGACTCTTCATTGATTCATCGAAGACGAGTCTTAAAGCTGTTTTGTTGCATAATGGCAATGTTTTGCCATCGATTCCAGTTGGTCATGCAGTCCATATGAAGGAAACCTATGACAACATGAAAACTTTTGAAGTGCATAAACTATGACCAACATCAGTGGCAGCTTTGTGGCGATTTGAAGGTTGTTGCTCTCTTGCTTGGTCTGCAGACTGGATACACAAAGTACTGCTGTTTTCTCTGTGAATGGGATAGTCGTGCAAGAGATTCCCACTACATCAAGAAAGACTGGCCACTCTGACAGTCATTGGAGCCTGGGAGGAAAAGTGTTCAGCATCTACCACTTGTTGAATCAAGGAAGATTTTGTTACCACCCTTACACATCAAGCTGGGTCTGATGAAGAACTTTGCCAAGGCCATTGACAAAACACAAGCAGCTTTCAAGTACCTCCATGGAAAATTTCCAAGGTTAAGTGAAGCTAAGATAAAGGAAGGTGTCTTTGTTGGTCCTCAGATTCGTGAACTTCTTCGAGATGATGCATTTGACCATGCACTGCGTGGCAAGGAAAAGACGGCATGGAAAGCCTTCCAGTCAGTGGCAATACATTTTCTCGGAAACGACAAGGCAGACAACTACAGGTTGTTGGTGGAAAACCTCCTCAAGGCACACAAAAACCTTGGTTGCAACATGTCACTAAAGATACATTTTTTGCACTCTCATCTAGATTTTTTTCCATCGAACTGCGAAGCAGTGAGCAACGAGCACGGCGAGCGATTTCACCAGGACATTGCAACAATGGAGAAACGCTATCAGGGCAAATGGAGCCCATCAATGCTTGCAGACTATTGCTGCACAGTGACAAGAGATGCTCCATTTAATGAATACAAGAGACAAGCCAAGAAGCACCAAGTAAACACTGAATAGGACTAAACTATGTACATAATAGTTTTTTGCCTTTTGTTTCATAATACATTTTATTTATATAACCCTTTTGCTGATTTTTAAAGTGTTACATAAACAGGACAGGTGAAATATCATGTAAAGCAACCATAAACACATGAAAAGACCTAGGCTTACAATTTATGATTAAAACTCTACTATCTATACAATATACATAGACATAAAATGTAAAAACTTAAATATCTTAGAAACAGTAGCCAATCAGTTGTTTTAATTGTCATATTTGAATTCAGCACATCAAAGTACATAATAAATATCACATTTTATCTCTGAAGCAGACGACTTCTAAAAAATTGTAGACTAGTGTTACAGGAGAGTAGTACTTACTAAGAATTATATCATCCACACAACCTACATCATATGGCATTTGAAATTGGTCCAAAGGCACATGCATGCTTATTCACCTCCTTGACTGACAATTCCCAGAGGTCTTAATGGGCAACCCTATGTAAGCTATAAGACCAACTTGGCATTATGATTCTTCAGGATATTCCTGGCAAGGAAATGTCTTTTGAGGCACTAACAAGTATTTACCAAATACCAAAAGAAGACAAAGGCCCTGACCCTGCAATGAATTCCACACAGGCAGAACCGCACTGATTTCAAAATGGAATTGAATGTAACATCATTTTGAACTGTAATAAGTCATTATTTTTGCATTGGTGTAAACCATTGGCATGGGCGTTCTGTCATCTTTAGCCTTTTCCATGTGCTTTGGGATTAACAAACTGAAAAAGAAAGTCTTTATCTTTGATCCTCTGGTTCTTAGAATGGAACATGATTTGCAGCCTGGGCACAGGAGCTCACTGGCTATTGGGGGATTGGGATCTCAGATATTTTAAAATAACTCATTATCTCTGAGAAGTAACTAACTTGAAAAATTATAGCACCAGGTCCCAGACTGATGATAATGGAGGGGGGAAATCCCTATCCACAGCACAGAGGTGTAAACCCCTCTCCCACCATCCCGGTAGTTGTCATATCTAATGATAAGAGGGGAGTCTCCATGCCCATTTTTGCCTCTCTGCAGAGACTGTTTAGTGCTAATGTCATTGCTGTGTGTGCAGTGTCAACACTGTGCCCCTAGAAACCAGACAGAAACTGCCAACTCCTTTTATAGAGGCCACTGAAGAGCCATTACAATATTTCAAAAAAAAAGAAGAAAAAATCCTTTTAATCACTACTGACCCAGACTGGGTTTGAACCAGTGACCTAGAAATGAAAAGCTCCAGATCCCATTACCAATTCCCTGACCCATTCAGCTCTAACCTGCACCTACCTTTTGCAACATTTCTCCTAAGTGTTTAGAATGTACATGTATGGGTACCCCATACATATCCTAGTAGAAAAATTTGCTGTACTTATGCCACATTCAAACATAAAGGTTGTATTGTCACACAATGCTTGCAGAATGTTGGACCCTGAACCAACTGGTTTATCTTTAGTTTCTCCACTGTTTTCCATGCTTAATTCAAAACAAGATTTATGCACCTCTGAACATATATTTGTTTAAACAAATGAACCTAGAAACTAGCACACACCGGGAGATCAACTTCTCTTATCTTTCTCTTCAGCTTTCTAAAACACAGAAGTCCTGTAGCTATAGATGACTGAAAATCAAACCATGTTCTTATAAAGTAGCATTTAAAGACACAGAGTGCCTTACACTGGTATGTGTAATTAGCAGGTGATCACAGTAACAAACACATGTAGATCACTTTGAGAGATCATAACAATACACACACAGCCTTTGCTGTGACCTTTGGATAATTCCTGTGTCCTAATAAAAGTAGATGATGCACAGAAAGGCCAGCGCTATGGGGAAACCTCAAGTTACATTAAGCAGCAAATACATTTTTCAGATAGGAGCCAATCCTGGCTGAAGCCTCTGTCAGGCACAAGATCAAGCTCTCCTCATAGTAAGTGTTGGCTATCATACAAAACACTCTCTAAGGCTGTTCGAAGTTGAACACATACTCTATACTAATTGTACAGAAATAAGGATTAAAAAGACAGTTCTTAGACTGATTTATGACTCATTTTGTACATCATTTTATGGCACTGAAAGGCTTCAGTCATCATTCCTTACTAAGGAATTTGAGATTTGATGCATAAATGAATATTCACATATTGAAAGTCCTCGAAGTGAACAAATGCATCTTAGAGAAGCACAAGGCTGCAAATCATGAATCAGAGGGTCAAAGATAAAGACTTCTTTTTTGGTTTGTCAGTGCCGAAGCTCACAGAAAAGGCTAAAGATGACAGAACACCCACACAAGTACTTTACACCAATGAAAAAATAATGAACTACAGTTCAAAATGACGTTACATTCAGTTCTAGTCTCGTGACCAGAGATAATAGAGCTAACCGCACACCCACACACCCACCCACTTCAGGATTTCTTAATGAAAAGATGCAAAGGAATTAAAATTTAAACCCAGATGGTTTGATTTTTTTTACTTAATGTTACACAGCGACCCAACAAAACTACCTTTGCATTTTCCCCTGCTGTTATCTCACAGTAGACAGCAAACATTAATAACTAGTTTATGTGCAGTGATAGCACTGTAATCATTTTGAGCACTATCTCCTGTACCAGCATTTCCAAATCCGCCTGCATGCAGCTGTCTTCTCTCTTAAATACCTCATGTAAATATTTCACAATTCATTGTGATGCTTGGATGCACATAACTATTTTATTTTTAAATAAGGGGCTGAATAAAGACAATGAAATTCTGCACGGATATGCAGTTAAGAACCATACTCGCATTTGCAAACTGAGCATATAAACATACAGTGCAGGTAACAAAGAAAAGCAGAAAGTGATCATTTATTAACAAGCCCAAGACAAAGTGATTTGAGCCGCTTTTTCTTTCGTCAAATTACACTGGATTAAGCGATTTAAAGTAACGTTGTTGGTGCAATTATGTTTCTATTGCACAACATTAAAAATATACAAAGGGCTTGGCCACGACAGCTCCATTTAATCAGCACCCTTGAGTAGATTCAGTAAAACAAAACAAAAAATACCCATGAGAAATCATCATTTTGAGTCAATCACCTTATGCCTGTCTTTTGTTCTCAGGGATCCCAGAGTACTTTACAAACTGATATACAAACTACATGCCGGGATCACTTCATTTGACAATGAAATGCAGCAGCCAGTGGGGTGAAATGTGTATTATCATGCAGTTTAAGATATACTGATTTTAGTGATGAGTGATTTTGGAAGCTTCAGTTTTGGGGAGGCCCAACTTGAAACATCTGAAAGGAGCTTGATTTTCAGGAGGTGAGTGCTCAGCACTAGCCCCTGTTGGAAATTTGACTCAAGTGCACAATTTTCAATTTTTAAAAACTACCTTGACATGTATTGTCAGGGGATTGTGTGTTAGGTGCATTTAGAAGCCAAAAATTAAATGGGGGATGGACTGGGGTTTTGAAAAAAGCATTTTTAAGGAAAGCTGAGATTTGCCCAGGACAACTAGGCCTGTTATTCACAATCTTGCAGAAAGTGTCTTTAACAGGTACAGGTGATCAGGAAATTGGTATTAAAATTTTCAAAATTACCCAAGTAATTTGGAAGCTTAAGTTCCATTTTCAAAAGCTACTTAGGCGCTTGAGACCCACTGGATTTCATTTAGATTTAGGTTCCTAAGTCTCTTTTGAAAATGGGACTCAAGCTTCTAAGTCACTTAGGGTATGTCTACATGGCAATAAAAAGTGCAAGTGCAGCATGTGTAGACACACTTAGAAGTTAATTTATTTTTAATCTAGCTAGCTCAGGTACCCCTAGCAGTAGCAACATGAGCCAGCAGGCTGAGTATGTACCCAGGGTACCAGACAGGCTTGCACAGCCTGCACCAGGGGTTGGCAACCTTTCAGAAGTGGTGTACCGAGTCTTCATTTTTTCACTCTAATTTAAGGTTTCATGTGCCAGTAATACATTTTAATGTTTTTAGAAGGTCTATTTCTGTAAGTCTGTAACATGTAACTAAACTACTGTTGTATGTAAAGTACATAAAATGTTTAAGCAGCTTCATTTAAAGTTAAATTAAAATTAAAATTAAATTAAAATGCAGAGCTCCCCAGATTGGTGGCCAGGGCTTGGGCAGTGTGAGCGCCACTGAAAATCAGCTCGAGTACGCCTTCGGCATGCGTGCCATAGGTTGCCTACCCCTGGCCTACACTGAAGCCCATGTTGCAGCAGTTTCACTTTTACTGTCACCCATGCTGGTCAGAGTTAGCTCAAGTATTACATGTTAAAACTTTACATCCTTTGTGCCTTTCCAGCCAAGCAGCACGTCCTCCAGCAGAGCACCAACCCCAAACAGCAATGGAGTCCTGATTTGGAAGGAAGGACACGAGCTAGTAACCTGCTGGCACAATTTTCTGCAGCATCAAGGCCTCCCACTCAAAGCCTACACTGGCCCAAGCCTGATCTGCGTGAGATCTGACAGAAGAGTAACACAATGTGATGGCACATAAAATTATACCAATTAGTCTTTCTGTGTAAGTTACTCCATGAAGGAAGCGAAAAAGGCAAGAGGGACAGAAATTCAGATGAGACACTGAAGCTTGGCAAGGAATATTTATCAGTATTATTACCTTGCTTTTAGTACCTTGAGGGTTATTTGAAGACTGAGATAAATAGCCCACAACAGCATATTTAATGAACTATGTATCTAAAATGCATAAACCTACTCATTTCCCCTACAGCAAAAATAAATAATTTCTTCCATGCCAATTAAAGAGCTAACCAAACCCATTTCAGATAAATGGATTCTTTTAAAAGTGGATTCTAGTTTAACCTTAATAAATAAATACACTTTAGTAAGGAAGAGTTGCAAGACAGGTTTTAAATGCTGCCAAAGGTCACATCTGGCAGCCAAGCCAAAGGCCAGTCTGCTGGTCAATCTTTTCACAGAGTCCCAGAATCATTAAAGGCAAAATACCATGGCTGCTTCTATAACATCAAAACATTCTGAACATTCCAGCCCTTACACTGTGCTACACAAATCTGCCTAGCTATCCAAGGTATTTTTATGGCGCCTATCACCTTAGTACCTATGGCTCAGACAA
Organism: Dermatemys mawii; assembly: GCA_007922305.1. Classification (NCBI taxonomy): domain Eukaryota; kingdom Metazoa; phylum Chordata; order Testudines; family Dermatemydidae; genus Dermatemys; species Dermatemys mawii. Next base: position 24,305,904 of record ML677332.1, read on the forward strand.
CTGTCTAAAATCTTCTAGATTTTTACAGGTCAAAATAAGTTAACCTCACTCCCCCACCCCCCACCCTGTTTTCTCTCTCTCTGTTCCCCCTGCCTTGTAATCTGTTGGACCATTAAATTCCAAGTCCCTTAGCTTAAAGAGACAAGTGGGCTCAGAGAGAAGCAGGGACCGTTCTATGTACATTTGAATGGAAGATAATTTCCTGTCATTCATTTAAGGTCACAGTCTGTACATTTGTAGGCAACCGTCGATCTGCTGGATCATATGTGTAAAAGGTCTAGTCATGTGCCTTGTGAATCAGCTTATGGCTGACAAGCCCAATTTGAGAGTGACACAACTTGTTACAAGTTTCACAGATCCATGTGTTGTCTGAGAGGGAATCCGAGATTACAGCATGCTTTTTTCTTCTCTCTCACTTTTATGTTGAGCTGCACCAGTGCCAGAGTGTTCCTCCAGATTGGACGGGATTCAGCATACTCCTCACAGCTTTTAACATTGATGTTGAATGACTTCATATTTTACATACATTGTGGTACCACCTAAAGAGTGACCCAATTTTCTATATCCATCATGCATCTCGCTGTACAAAATATTCTTGGGGATATGGTTTCTTCCCCTTCTTCTGACATGACCAAGCCATTGCAACCTCCTCCTCCTAATAACAGGTTTTAAATGTGCCAGTCCTGCACACTCCAGCACTTCTGTATTTGGTACTTTGTCTTCCCACTTTTTCAGGATCTTGCGCAGGCATTTCACATGGAAGTTGTTCAGTCATCTGACGTGCCTAGCCTACGTAGTCCACGTTTCAGAACCCTGATGACAGCACACAAGTCTTGTTGATTTGCATCTTCGCCTTAGTCAATAGTGTGCTGCTATTCCATATACATTTCTGTAACAGCCCAAAATTCTTGGCTTCTTTTCCGACTCTACTAGTCAGTTCAACCTGAAGGTCAAGATTTCTGCTGGTCATAAAACCCCAAATAGCAAAAGCTGTGAACAATGCCAAGCCATTTACCCTCCAGAATGTCAGGCATTGGTTCTTCCACCCCTGAGAAAATAATCACAGTCTTCTTGAAACTAATTGTCAACACAAAGCTCTTGCGTGACGCAGAAAAACTGTCCAAGATTTTATAGAGAAGATTCACTGTGGGCAACCAAGACCACATCATCTGCAATCTGGAAATCTCATAAATAGCTTTCACCTTGCTTTTCACTCGCAACCTTGCAATGTTGCATAAGCCTCTATCTAGTCAGGTTCGGAGACACTGCTGTCTGTAAATGTGTGAAGAAGCAGGAATGAAAAGTAGATGTTAGAAAGCATAGGAGTTATGACACTCCCCTCTTTCAACCTAGCGTTGATATCAAAGGCATTTGATTCTTTGTTTTCAGACACTACAATTGCCTTCATACCTTGAAGTAATGAGTGAATGATGTTCATTTAGAACAGGGGTTGGCAACCTTTCAGCAGTGGTGTGCCGAGTCTTCATTTATTCACTCTTAATTTAAGGTTTCCCATGCCAGTAATACATTTTAATATTTTTAGAAGGTCTCTTTCTATAAGGCTATAATATGTAACTGAACTGTTGTATGTAAAGTAAATAAGGTTGTCTAAATGTTTAAGAAGCTTCATTTAAAATTAAATTAAAATGTAGAGTTTCTTGGACCGATGGCCAGAACCCCGGCAGTGTGAGTGCCATAGGTTGCCTAACCCTGATTTAGAATTATGAACATTTAGAATCTAATCATATTCTTGCTGTTTTTAAACGAAGGAAGACTGTGGTGCATGACGACCTTTGTCTTGAGTATGCCATGCTGAAAAACTCTATCTATATCCAAGTGGTTTTACCGACAAATCACATTGTAATGTTCTGATGAATTTTCAGACCAACCATCTGGGTAGTTACAGGAAAAAAGTGCCACCTAGTGGTTCGAATAGGAATCCAGGACTCCTGGATTCCATAACAGCTCACTTGCTGTACATTGAAAAAATCACTTTTCCTTTCGGTGTCTCAGTTTCCTTTCTTTATAATGAGGATAATAATTTACATATCTCATAGGAATATTGAATGGCTTAATCCATTAACATATGTGAAATGCTGCACTGCTCTATAACTGAAGGCAGCTCAGAGACAAAACGCTATAGAAATGCAAAATATTACAGCGGGTCCTCTGGGCAGGCTGGAGTTATGTTTTTAAAAGATCAGGAAGCTCCAGGATCTTGTAAAATGTCTCTTCCTCCTGCATTCTTTAGTCAAATGCTACCTCTGCTAGAGAGGATGCGCAAAGGTCCGTTTCATAGCAGGATAACTGAGGAACACAGTTTAAATGGTTTGCCAATGGCTAAACTTGTGGCTGAGAGGAGCACAGAACCTGTTTCTTGTTGTTTATCTACAATGCCCCTTATACAAGCTGGCTCAAATCTCTGTGCTTAGGACACCTGTAACATGGGGATAATACTGCTAACCTGTCTGGGTAAAGTGCCCAGCCAGAAAGCAACCAGGAAAGTGCAAAAGTATTAGCTACATATTTTCAGATGGGCTAACTAAGGTGCAGAAAAATTGAGTGCCATGGCAGTGAGGCACAGCAACCTAGTGGTTTCAATACTGGCTATAGAACCAAGTAAGTTGTGTTCTGAGGTTGGGTCTAACACTTGCCTGCCATATATTGTAAGGTGTGCATTAACTGAAGAGGGCCCCAGAGGAGCTTTTACTAGCCTTTCTTTATATGAGAAGAATATTTCATTTATCATGTTGGCAAAGTAAATCTTATGTTGTCCTTATCTACTGCTTTCCTGACCTTTAAGTGCTTTGGGTTTGTAAATGATGTGCTAAGGAATTATATTGTCACTTAGCAACTAAACTGTTTTTTTTAAAACAATGTTTTTATTTTTGGCTTTATCATCATCCTCATCAATCACAGTTCCAGGGAAAGTGAAGAAGATGGCCTTCCCATCTGCAGATCAGTTTGGATTCCCCTCTGAATCCTGAATTGAAGCGAATACTTTGCAAAGGCTGGCAGTGAACAGTCCCCATAATATTTGGGTTATACAAATCCTGGGTTCAGGACACAGACCACCTCCTCTCTCTCACTTGAAAAACCTCACCCCAGAGAATTAGCCCACAGGATTATTCAGGCCACTTGTCATTGCAAAAAGAACGATATAGTTTAAAGACCTGGGTTATGTTATGTTTTAAGTACTATGTTTTAAGTCAGAATGTGTGATGCCAACCCTTCTGGCTTTGGGGACTTTGCTTGTGGAAACTGCATCTGCTTCCAAATACCAAAAAAGCTCCTACCCTATTTGTTAATTGCTGCTTAAAGGCAATTATGACCCGTTAGAAGTCTCCAAAACCTATCCCTATAACTAGGCGGCAGCAAAGAGCACTGCACCTATGCTCAGTTCAAAGGAAAAATCTATTCGAACCAAAAACTATTAACGGGGCAACAGGTTCTCAGGGATCCCAGAGTACTTTGCGGATCCCAACCTAGTGCTGGATCTCAAAACCTCCAGGGTTTGAAAAAACCTCCAATAACTTAGTAGCTACTCCAATACTTTCCACAAGAGTACACAATTATCTAGTTTAAATGGTCAGACTTAGGGAGGATGACAGCCAAATAGTCCTGGAACCATATTAGCGGTCTTGGGACCATCAGGTTTCTGCAACTGTGACTCTCCATTGCCATAAAATTGATTAACTTTTGTTTATTTTGTAACCAGATCTGTTTCTATAAATTCAAAGCCTGTTCATTATTTTCTTCCAATTGTGTCCTGTGTGTAAGCCTCAGATTTAACTCACCTCATACTAAACCAGCCATGGGTGAAAGTCAGGGATTCCACCAGTAAAATTAAAGGAAAAAATGCTCCACTGCTGCTAAGGTAGCCCCACCTCTGGAATGCCCCTAACAAGAGTTATAACACCAAGGGCTGTAAAGTGGAGACATCCAGGCGCTGGGAAGCTTATGGAGGAAACAGAAACACCCCAAGAATTGGTAAAATAGATAAGAGAAGCTCTGACCTGTGGATTTATGCTGACCATCTGACATAAATAAGTTACAATTTAGGCACGAGAGATAAAATGTAAAAAGAGTTGAGCGGGAAAGAGAAAACATGGGTGCCAGTGTGTAATTGGTTAAATTTTACCAGTGTTACCATGGGGTACTGAATAATGTGATAGGTTTAGAGAACTTAAAGGAGGTAGCTAGTTTTACCTCTATAATGTCACAACAACAAAAAATGCTCCTTGGGAACCATCTCCGGACTGGAATTGAACATCAAGCTGCTAGAACTCTGACCTCTCTGCACGGCCGTGGCATGCAGAGGCATCGCTGAAACCCCCAGACGAGAAGATCTTGGCTGGCCATCGGGTGAATTTTGTCTGTTTATTGGGAGTGGTGAGCATAAGAGATTTGCTTGGTATCTGTATTCTGTGTGTGTTGCTAATAAATAGATGTTTAGAGCACAGCTGTGTGAGATTCTCTCACTGGGAAGAGGTTTCACAGACCCATAGAGCCCTGAGTCCCAAGGGAAAGGGCAGGTGCTTAAATTGACCAGGTTTCTTCCTGAGCCCTGTGGGTAAGGATAGGTGCCTTACACTCTGAGCCCTCAAAAGGGAAAGGGTGGGGGTGCCTAAATTGACTGGGTCACACCTTGAGCCCTTGGTATACTATAGGCAGGGTGCCTTAGATATGGGGGTTTTTTGTCTTCCTTTACATGTACTTGCAGTAAAAGATTATAGGTATGCAATGGCATCATTTGAATTTAGTAAAACAATAAGCCAAGAGGCAAGATTGCCATGCAGCTTACTTGCAGATGGATACAACATAAATAACGTAAACATTTTTCAACATTGTTGTGTATTGAGAAGATTCTATTCCATTAGATGTCTTGCAGCACATATGGACTTCTCTGTTTGGGTGAGCCCACATGTATTCTGAAACCTAGGCACAAACAGAAAATAAAAAAAGCAATGGCAGCCTTAATCAATTGTGTTTTGCTACCAGTCTAAATATTTGGAAATTGGGGACTATTTTTCTTCAGGTTTAACTGTGTACATGAGTGCCAAAATGGGTAATTACTTGTACTTTGTGCATTCCATCTGGAGTGCCTGCAAAATTTGGAGGCCAACTGAAAATTGGAACCTCTATACTTATTTGTTCTTTATAAGAAAGTCTTTCAAGATTCACCTTCTCTCCCAGCCAAGAAAGCTGAATATTACTTATGAGGGTGCTAGTAAAACCAATTCTTTGATGATCAGAGAGCACTCCTAACAGGAAACCACTGTTTCCCCCTCCTACCAGAAGCCTGGGGCCATGATTCAACAAACCGTTTAAGCATGTGCTTATCTTTAAGCAAGTGAATAAATCAGATTGAAATCAATGGGACTTAAAGCCCATGTTTAAGTTCTATGCTGAAGCAAGACCCAGCATGCGTACTTCATATAATTCACAGATGCTGCTGACCTGGCGATTAGAGGACTGGACTTGGCTATGCCTTGCTTTTCCATGACACCATTAGGTCAAAATTTCAGCATGCAATATTGTCTTAAACTAGATCAGAATAGTCTGAATAGAAAGGTAAGACAGAGGGAGGGGGGAGAAGTGGAGCGGCAGCGCGTTCAGGGGAGGAGGAGGAGGCAGAGCAGAGGTGAGCTGGGGCGGGGAGCGGTTCCTCTGCGCCCCACCCTTGGATGGGTGGGGGTTCTGAGGAGTCAGTCAGGGGACGGAAAGTAGGTAGGGGTCGGATAGGGAGCAGGGCCAGGCTATTTGGGGAGGCACAACCTTCCCTACCCCAATATAACACAGTTTCACCTGTAACAGAGTATTTGACTCCCAAGGGCCACGTTATATCGGAGTAAAGGTGTACTTGTAAACTCCTGTAAGATATCACCACGGTTGTAGGTTGGTGTAACTCATTCTAAAGAACAATATATTCTGGGGTGGTTGAGATCTGCAAATGGCTTACTAGGGGGAAGAGGAGGAGGGGGAGGAGTAGGTACTACAGTAACACTTAGGAACCTTAGTCATTGACCAGGACCCCATTGTGCTAGGTACTGTACAAACATAAAACAAAAAGATGGCCCCTGTTCCAAAGAGCTTATAATTAAGGGCTCTCTGTGTCTGACTCTAGGTGGTTAATCTTCCTTATTTCAAGATTCCCTACAAGATTTCTGTATGCAGAAACTTTCCTCAATGGTCAGGTTTTCTGACTAGTGAGGAAAGAGCCACAGTAATACATCAGCAGCCCCCCATCAGCTCCACTCCCCGCTCCCAGCGCCTCCTGATCAGCTGTTTCATGGCATGCAAGAGGCTCTGGGGGGAGGAGCGAGGGCACTACAGTCTCAGGGGAGGGGGTGGGAAAGGTGTAGAGTCAGGGGGGGCAGGGCCTATGGCAGAGCCAGGTGTTGAGCAGTGAGCATCCACCAGCACATGGGAAAGTTGGCGCCTGTAGCTCCAACCCCGGAGTCAGTATCTATACCAGGAGCTGCATATTAACTTCTGAAAAGCTGCATATGGCTCCAGAGCCTCAGACTGGCCACCCCTGTATTACTGCAACTATTCCAAGCTTTTCTAGTATTATTTCCCATTCTTATGAAGCTTCCCTTATTTTGCATTTATGTTGAAATTAAATCACAGGCTTCCTGGTAAAGCTACAGAGGAGCAAGCTGACTTGGGTTACTGCAGTATGGCAATAAAGATGGATGTATTTACATGCTGCTACATTTATTGCTTTACCTCTGATGGATTCAAATGAGCTTGGGGGCAATCTTGTGCCAGAAAAGTTGGTTTAGCATCTCCACTTCTGTATTCATTGTCATCTGACTTATGGGATCCTGAACAACTGCCAGTTACAGTTCTCAAAAAGGAACATACTGTTCACTGGCACTTGACTCCATGAGTAAAATCTCAGGGGTTCTTTAAAAGGTATTCCAGGTACAGAACAGTTTCCCACATTAATCCCCAGAGAGGGGCTTAAACCAGAACATTTAGCTCAGGATCCGGACATCTAAAAAATGCAAGCAGTTTTGGATACATGTTGCTGGGTTCAGTCCATTAGAAAAAAATAAGCGCAGCTGCAAAAGTCAGATCTGAATCTGGAATGGAACTTCAGCAAAATTTTTGCTTTTCCAAATCCTGTATGCAGTTTTGATTTAAACCTATCCCTGGTGATCTCTCTAAAGAGAATCTGATCATCTACCACAAAACGAAAGGGATTCTGCCTAATTTGAGCCAAGACCTTAACGGCAAGTTTTTTAAAATTCCACAATAAAATCAAATTTTAGACTATTAAAATTACTCTGACCTCATAAAAACCAAACAATGTCATTTTCCCCTTGTGGAGGGTAGAGTATTACTTTTTTATAGTAATTACATCCATTCCCCATGCCGGCACAAGGCCTCCAGTGCCTCCTGCGCCAAAGAGTCTAAAAGTGCGAGATCTTTTAATTCAGCAAATATTGAACTTCGGGAAAGTCTTGTCTCTTCAGCAAAAGTTCTGATTCACCGAAGCAATAGAAAACAATCTCATTAAGAGATTGAATGTAAGTGCCCAGTCAGCACCTTAAACCTGGAACAGCCAATCACTTTAACAGATTATTATATAGCAAGGACAATCCAGCAATGCAGGACCAGGTCACATTGCAGATTCTCTCCTTGTCAACATACAATCTGGTGCTCAAGGGTGCTAGTATTGCTTTGAGAGACACTAAGTTCTGAATTGGTCATTTCATTTCCCAGAGGAACCTGCTGTCACTTGGCCTGCAGAATGAAAAGCTCCGCAGTAGACATATGAAAAGAAACTCTTAAGTTAACAAATAGAAATCCCAAAGAACAGCTCTGAACATCTACAATTAAGTATATATACACAGTGTGTGTGTGTCTTGGAACTGATTTGTAAATGTTTCCACTGTGCATTGCTTGTAAAATTTCATAGCCTGGAAAGATATCCTGGGTGCTACGTCATTGTGTGTGCTGCCAGAAAAGAAGGGGGTTAAAAAAACAAACATTAGCAGGCGAACACAATGTGAGAGGCAAGGTTTGAGTGAGGAGGCTTTTTTCAGACTAGGGGACAAAGAGAGGGGGGAGTTATATTCTTAAATGTCATGCTCAAAAAAAAAAAAAAAGATATAAAGAGAGGCAGGCAGCTCTCCAAACCATTTAATGCATTCATTGGAACTCTGAAATCACCTTATGACTGTCACTGAGGGAAAGCCAACAATGAAAGACACTGGCAGCACCATACTAATTCAAAGGCTGAAAGCACAGCTTGTGTTTCAGTGAAATGCCCCAGCCCTGCACTCAAAGGAGATGCTCACAATGCAATTAGGATCTATTTTTAAAAGTTATAAGTCCATTTAATTAAAATAATTAACATAAAAGGACTGAAACCTCCAGGGTTCTGAAATCATAGACTAAGGCTAGCTCTACTAATCATGCTATCACAAATCACAATTTTTTTTTTCATTCATGTCCTTTTAAACGTTTTGAAAATTTATTGAGCCTGCAGACAGTACTGCATGTGCCTGGTGGGAGAGGTAGTTCATTGTAATTTATCTTCATTCTGGACAGGCTAACAACTGGAAGGAGGCTAGGGGACATCGCATTAGATTCTCATTAGTAGGGAAACCTCCAAAATTGCAATGTAGGACATGGGAGTGGCATGATCTCTCTCCAAATGATTTTTAAAACAATTTTCTTCTGGCTGTGCATTTTGCATGGTTTCTCCAGCAAAAGGGGAGGGACACTTACAGAGGAAATCAAGCCACATTTTCCACTGGTCACAAATCTGACAAAACACATCTTTTCCACCCTCAGTTCAGCTACGCATGACAATTTTGACAAACAGCTCCATTATGCATATCCTTACACCTACGGATCAAGTAGTTACTAACATAAGAGAGGATTTTTCAAATGGATTGGAGGTACAGGAATGGCACTGTTCCCTAAACTATCGACATACTCCTGTGCATTACAATGCACAGCTATTTTGTCCATTGTGAATGGATTCATCCTTTTTCTCCCACTGAGAGAAACCCTCTGTTAATAGTCTGTTTCTGTGCTCTGTTAGATACGGATACTTTTACAACTTCTAAATCTGTTCATGGACAATAAACACAGTTATACAAGTTCATCTTGTGATAATCATACTGGGCCAAATCCCTTTACTCAGTGGAGTTACACCAGGAACCAGTGTGGCCCTTTTACTCAGCCCTATCACAACATCTCTCCCTATTTACACCCATTCTTGTACTGTACATCTATTACTTACCACTAATGTTTTTTTTATTGCTTCAGAGCTAACCTTGTATCTTTGCTCCATCAGGCTCTTTAAATAGCTTGTGTGTGTTCTTACTGTTATGGGTAGCATATCTCACCCCACTTTTGTCTTGCATTGAATGCAAATACCTAAACAGAGAATTACACAAATACTTAAATACAAACAGAGGCACTTCACAACCAGTTGTAAAAACAAAATTCTTGAAGACACAGTGAACCTTCATGTTTCTAGCCCAACGTGTGCCCAGGAGACCAGCTCAGCCTAAGGTCAGCAACGGGCTTCAGGGCTATTTGACACCATGGGAATGTACAGCATTTACCATAAAGTCATTGAGAATTGATGTTTCAAATACATTAACACCACTCTTCTCAAGGACCCTCAAATGCAGCAACTCAGGCTGTTGTTACAAAACATAAAGGGAGGGAAGTGACTCATTCAAGACCTGCTCCTTTAAGCTGCACACGGCTAAATTTTCCTCTCAGTTAAGTTAGTGTAACACCATAACTACAAGAACTTAATATTGTGAGTTTTGTTCTTTAAGACGTGTTCCTTTTCTGTGTATTATTGTTCTGGACAGAGAGTCTAAACGCCAGGTTTAAAAAGCGTAGATTATTTCTCTTCAGTCATTTAAATCTGGCTAGGTCCATTCTACCCACAGCATTCAATCATGTTCCTTACAGTTTCTGTGGTGGGTGTCTTTCAGATGAGACCTTAAAAACCAACGGCCTGTGCATTCTGCATGAACGTCAAAGATCCCACAGCTCGTTTTACAACTGCAGTAGTTTCCCCAGATGACCTTGTCTGCCTCTTCTCCCCACTGTTACAGGGTGTGATGTGCTCTCACTGGGGGCTTGGCTGCACTACGGGGTGGGGTGGTCGACCTAAGATACGCAACTTCAGCTACGCGAACAGCATAGCTGAAGTCACAGTACCTTAGGTTGACTTACCTGGCCATCCCCATGGCGGCAAGTAGACCATGGCTGCTCCCCCGCCCACTCCATTTACTCTTCCTCCTATGGTGGAGTACAGACATCGATTCAGTGATCGATTTATCGCATCTAAATGAAACGCGATAAATTGATCCCTGATTAACATTACCCACCGATCCGGTGGGTAGTGTAGCCGTACCCTGGGGGACTTTTTGTTGCTGCTCTCCAGACCAGAGAAAACTCCCATATGCATTCAGAGCAAAAGCCTGAGATTCTCACTCAGTCCTTATTCAGGGAAACAGCCACTGATATCAAAGGAAGTTTGCCTGAGTAAGGACCAAATAAAATTCACACCTCCAGATTAGGCCCATAGTTTGCACGGTGCTTTTGAGAACTTTTACAGCGAAAGGCCTTATATACATGCCAGACTATTTTTAAGCACTGGAGGAGGACTCAGTAGTTTGAATCTGCCAACATGATATTTAGGCTTGTTCCAGAAATGTAGGTAAGTGAATAATGGGTATTTTGAGAGCTCTTAGTCCAACATATGCTCAGTCTAAGGAACATTTTTGCATTTACCTTTATTCATATCATTTTTGTGCTTGTAATTGCAAATTCATGCTTCCATGCGAAAACATGCTCCCAAACCACAAAGGACTATAGTGTGGGAAAATAGGCATGGGGCCAAATACTACGAGTTGACATGACATGGTAATCAGCCTTGTGGAGGGCCAGGTAGACAGGAGCTTGCCAAGCACACACTTTCAGGTTGGATTATTTATCAGTTCTTGTCCCCCTTCGTGTAAGCAGTCTGGATCGACCTCTAAATAGAGGAACCTCCCTCATGAGAAAACAACTCTTATAGCTTTCTCAAGAGAGACAATGTTTTGCTTTAAAGCTCCACAGAGTTATTTTTGAAGAAATCATGTCAGTTCAAATAAAGCTTCACTCAGTTTTCTGACACTTACGTCCACCACACAGATATGTATGTAAGAATCAGCCCTTCTGGCAATGCAGGCACAGTGACCTAAGCTTGTTGCGATCTGACTAGATGCCATCAGAAAAGGGTGCACTTGCAGAATACCATAGCAGCGAACATAAACACTGGCCTTTGTGCTGCAGTAAGAAACAAAGCATCACAATTTATAAATGTTTTCTAGGCTTTTCAGAGGAAGATGCCAATGGCAGAGAGGCAAGGCCATCTTTTATTCACAGTTACTATCTAAGTGACACCACTGAAAGTGGAATCCTGCCCAACTTCCAGGACATAAATGAGAGCAGAATTTATATTTTTTGTCTAATCCCTGCTTTTACTGATGATGACAGCATAACGGTTTTAAGTTCTTAGAGGCTGAGGTTCAGTGTGAAAAACTAACATTACCGGGTCCCACCAAAATTCCCCCTACCAATTTACCCCTTTCCAGAATAACATTTCTCCTGGGATTTTGGAAGTCACAGCCCTTTGGGGCTGTATGTTGCTAGAGAAGAGGGAGGCCCCAGTTGTGAATATGATGGCCTGAAAAGTTGGGGGAGAAATGCTAGGACGTTATATAATGGGGGGGGGGGGGGAAGCAGCAAGTGACAACCTACACGTACACCTATCTGTACATTGGTTCATGAGGAGTAAACCCTCACTCCAGCAACCAGCCTGAGAGGGTGGGCAAAAGCAGAAGTAGGAAATCTGTCTATCTTACCTGAGCACCACAAAATCTTTAAAGCATTTATCCTCAACGACCCTGTGAGGTAGGGAAGTTATCTTCATTTTACAGATGGGGAACTGAGAAAGAGAGATAAATGACTTATCTAGGGTTACATAGGAAGACTGAAGCAGAGTGGGGGAATTAAACCTAGGTCTCACCAGTTCCAGGCTAAAATCCTAACTAACAGTCTTTCCTATTCTCCAGCACCTCTGTCCCCTAGCCTAGTCCTTCCCTGCTCTCCACCCACGGCCTCCTCAAACCCTATCTCACAGAGAAGCCAGACTTCCCACCTCAGTACTGTGCAAGGTTTTCATGCTGGCCTGGTCCAAAACCCACAGAAGCTGAAGGGTTTTTCTATGGACTTCAATGGGTTTTGGATCAGACCCTGAATTTTCAGTGCATGTGGATATGCCTGCAACTTGGAAGGTCAGACAGTGACTGCAATGACTCCATTATGCTGTGTTTTGGTCAGTTGGTTGGCTGGTTTTTAAAAGATGTGGAGGGGGATGGGTTTCCTCTCTCTCATTTCTTGTTTACTTTATAAATATCAGGAATGTCAAGTCTAATATTGTTTCTTCTGGGGCACGTGCTGGAGATCTTAGATGGGGGTTATGAGTGAGCCGCTTCAGTATGTTATTGAAGAGCCAGGGCAGTGCTGAATGTTTAGCAGAGCTTTTCCCCAACTGCTGATGCAGCCATTTGTGTTAAATGATGGTTAGCAAAAACAGACAAAGATCCAAGTGTTTGAGAGAGACCAGGGAAGGTGAGGTAATATCTTTTATTGGACCCATTTCTGGAAGAGAGAGAGACCTGGAACTGACATGGCTACAACGCTACTGCATACAAAAACAGTCTGATTTTAAAAAAATCACAGCTCTTCTCAATTCATCAAATTTCAGTCTTTTTGCAATAAACCGGGGACTTAACACACACCGCACGTATACTCGGTATGCTGTACCACGAAATCAGTCAACATTACAATGGTATTTTAGAAGCAGTGGTTGTGTAATTAATATAAAATGACACCTGTCTGCATGATTCATATCAGAGAACATTACACGTTGTAAAACAACACAGTGAAAAATACATCTTCTGACAACACTTAACAGATTTGGCTGTTAGTCTGATATCCTATTTCTTTGAATAAAAGATTTAATGTCATGAGTCTAACCCGAGCATTCAGCTGTTGGCAAACACAGGATCCTGCTAACACCAACGTTTGAATGATGACTAGGCTGAGTCCCAGTAATTTAAAGATTCCAGCTTCCCTCCTAAACACCCTGCTTCTGCTAAGAGATCAGTGTCAGTGAAAATGGCCCATTCCAGCTGCTGAAGTCTAATACTGAAAAATGTACCATTTCTAAAAGATGGTTAGGAAACAAATTACTCAGAGTAGATTCAGTGCTTAATTTGTAATCAAAGAGGTGCTGGGGCTCAAGCAATATTTTTACGTTGATGCAGCAAGCCCAGAGGTGTTGGGGCTATGAACTGCCAAGCCTAGAGATACCAGGGCTCAGCACTGGCAACTCCTGACAAATTATGCACTAAGTAGTTTTCAATGGTTTGTTGTCAAAATGGGAGAACATCTCTCATCAGCTCTGACAGAGGTGTGTCCTGAGCTGGGTATTATTCAATATTTGCATCTGTTAAATGTTGTCAAAAGATGTATTTGTATGCATAATGACTTGGATAATGGGATGGAAAGTATGCTTCTAAAATCTGTGAATACCAGCAAGCTGGGAGGGGTTGCTATCACTTTGGAGGACAGGATTAGAATGCGAAAGAACCATGACAAATTGGAGAACTAGTCTGAAATCAACAAGATAAAATTCAGCAAAGTGTACAGTACTATTCTTAGGGAAAAAAAATCTACAAATGGGGAATAACTGGCTAGATAATACTGCAGAATAGTGTTGGGGAGTTATAGTGGATCAAAACTGAATATGAACCAACAATATAATGTAATTGCTATAAAGGCGAACATTCTGGGATATATATTAACAGGAGTGTTGTATGAAGATAAAGAAGATAATTGTTCTGCTCTACTCAGCACTAGTGAGGTCTCAGCTGGAATACCGAGTCCAGTTTTGGGTGCCCCTCTTTAGGAAAGTTGTAGACAAATTAGAGAGAGTCCAAAGGAGAGCAACAAAAATGATGATTGTATAGAAAACCTGACTAGAGAGGAAAGTTTAAAAAACCTACATATGTTTAGTCAAGAAACCGAAAACTGAGGAGGGACCTGACTGTTATCAGGTCCCTCCTCAATTTTCTGTTTCTTGACTAAACTATATGTAGGTTTAGCTATAGTAAGAGTAACAGTGATCAACTGTTCTCCATGTCCACTGAAGATAAGACAAGAACTAATGAGTTTAATCTGCAGCAAGGGAGATTTGGGTTACATATTAGGAAAAACTTTCTGATTGTAAAGCTAGTTAAGCTTTGGAATAGGCTTCCAAGGGAGGTTGTGGAATCCCTGCCATTGGAGGTTTTTATGAACAGATTGGACAAACACCTGTCAGAAAAGGCCTAAGTATACTTGGTCCTACCTCGGCATAGGGTGATGGACTAGAGGACTGCTCGAGGTCCCTTCCAGCCCTACATTTTTGTGATTTCTAGGACTAATGGTGACTGGCATAGAGATATGTTTAAATTACTCACTTGTGCCTTTTCTATTACAGGAAAAGCACACACTTGACAAGATCTGTAAGATGTACAACTGGGATATGCACCCAAGCAGCATCCTGTATCACATCATCAGCTCCACTAGGGAGAGTGAATAAAAGTCTGTCAACCTGTTAGTAAAACTGCAATTTCTGAAGAAGGGAATGCACACAATCAAGTAAAAGACCAGAGTGCCACAAGAAAATTAGGAATCTCACACCTGGATCAGGAAGATTAGTAAAGATCAGCCCAGTTTGCCCTGATTGAACAGAGTGGATTTAACTAGGAATATTACGTTGGACAAGAGTTTTCTTATCCAGAAAAATAAACTTCCCCGACAAGACAGCCGCATAAATGGTTAAGGTAATTGTTGGTCAATCTTTGGCCTCAGAACCGCTTCCAGACCTCTACATTGTAACCCACAGAGGTGCCTATGTTAAGAAAAATTTATTTTGATCCATTGAAAATGTGTTCCCTGCTCCACCTGTGATTTTAAAAGGGAAGTGCTTGAATCAGCCCCATTTTGATGGGGAGGAGGTAAAAGCTGGGAGGTACTGAGCAGCTGCAACTGAGAATGGATAACAACTACTCACAGTATAGAAACCCCAAAGAGAGGAGCACAAAAGCTCAAGTGATTCTGCCTGAGCCGAGAATAGTATCTAGAAAAGGATGATTCCTTCTCTCTCATACAGCTACTGAAGGCAGGCCAGGACAACAGAAAAGAGAAGAAAAGCAACCAGATATGGCTCCCTGATTCTCTGCCTCAGGCTCCCAGAAGCAGAGCAGATGAGTATATCTCTGGAGTTGTTCTAAGTTGCGTGAGCTGGCAATAATTCCTAAAGAACTATCCACCAGCTGGGCATAACCACTGCAAGAGCACTCTAGCAATTCCCCCACCTTATCTATGCTCCAGGGAAATGCAGTAGCTGGAATGCGGGCTCTGTACCCCTTTGGTACTTGCAGATACTGGCAGAATCTCCAGCAGATGGCAAGTGTTCCCCTTAAACAGATGAAGACAAGAGATGAGCAGGCCAAACCTGAATAACGCTGTCACCCTGTGCACCTAGGTCCACTGGGTTTGGGGTCCCTCTCAAAAAGGGGCTCAGGGAAAACTTTTGCCACCCACTCCACAGTCATGAATTAAGGAAATGTCCTGTTTCAACTGAAACAGGGGGGTTTGCAAGTAAAAGTGAATCAGTCCCACAAAATCTTCCTCACCCTAGGCCTGAGCTGTTACCACTGAAGTCAAAGACAAGGCAAATAGAAGCAGGAACAGACACCAGAATCCTGATCAAACAGCTGCGTGGAAATGGTGAATCATGTTTATTTTAGTTTGAGCGGATATTTGTTTTCTTTTTATAAAATGATGTAGTGATCTAAATTATGCTCAAAACTGAGCTTTCCCAGATAGAATAAAAAAAAAATTTCAGGTTTTTTCATTTACTTCTTTCTTCCTTTTTTAAATTATATTATATATATAAAAATAAAATGTACTGCAGATTTCTTTTTACTGTCTTGTTTTTAGATTTTGAAGTGGTGCAAAACGAAACCTGCTGCTTTGAAAACCTATGATTACGAAAGCTGTAATCATTTTTCACTATGTGCTCTCTTTTCAGAGTCTACTTCATTCTTTTGTTCCCCAGGCACTATATTCACATGGGAGCAACCACCCTCATTCCATGAATTAATTACGGATTATGAGAATGAAACCGTGGGTGAAGGAGAGCACAACAATAGTGGGGAAGAGCAAAGAAACCGACAATATACCAGCCCACTCTGCACCTTAATGTGATATTTGAAAAAGCAACTTATAAATATCTTCCACATAAAGTGCAGGTCAAAGTATTTACCAGTTCCTTTAAAGGACCAAACCTTGTAAAGAATTGCTCCGTTTGAGGTAAGTATTGACATCAAAATCTATTTTTAGTTAAGCATAAATGGGAGAAAAATCATAGCAGAGAGTGAGAAAAAACTATAGCAACTGCTTATCAAGGAAGAAAGTGTCACAGAAAGGCATATATTATTTAGCAATGGTGAAACATATCACTGCACAGTAGATCGAGGGTCCAGCACAAGGCCTCTTCATGAATTAAGTTCTATTTAGGTCCTGAGGTGCCAATGAAGGCCATTAGGTGTCAAGCTTCCTAAGTGTGCTTAACTAATAGGTAGGTAGATATTGTGACAGAGTCAGACCAGAAGGATATAGGAGCGTGCTGGAAGGCAGGTATATTAGTCTCAGGATGTGCAGGTCCCTGTTCCCTGGATAGCCAAACAAAGGCTATTCCAGGCCAATCAAGACACCTGGGGCCAATTAAGAACCTTCTAGAAAAGAGGAGAAACAGCTAGCCTAATTGGGACACCTGAAGCCAATCAGGGACTGCCTGAAACCAGATAAAAACCTCCCACTTAGTCAGGTGGGCTGTGGGTGTCAGGAGCTGTGGAAGGAAGTTATGCTGTTGGTGAGACTGAGTGGTGGACAACATATCATACAGAAGGAAGGAGGCTCTGAGGTAAGGGTGAAGTGGACTTTGAAGAAGCGGGGACTGCTGTGGGGAAGTAGCTCAGGGAATTGTATTGTGTTTTGTGCCTAAAAGGTCAGCCATCTTAGCTGATACTATTAGGGTCCCTGGGCTGGAGTCCAGAGTAGAGGGCGGGCCCGGGTTCCCCCCTTTTCCATCTTCCATATTGGCCTGTGATGAAGGTAACTCACTAGGTGGTGACTCTTGCCAACTATACTGAGAAAAGGAGGTCACTCTGGGGCCTAGATGAGTTTCTGAGGCCCCTAAATCTGCCAGGAAGTGCAGGACCCACAAGTACAGATTTGGAGCTTTGTCACAATATGTACCTACCAACATGTGTACCTGTGATTGTGACTACAGTTATTTGTGGGTTGAAAATGGGAGGCTGGTTTTCAAAGTCAAATTTGATATCTCAACTTTAATATAGCCTAATAAAATTACATTTGGCAAGGTGTCTTGTGATATCTCAGCTATGTAGCTGAATATCTATTACCCATATGGATTTTACATTATAGTCTGTCCAAACACTCATGTCCATACCCCAACCCCACTGCGTGGTGGGAAGGATCCATCCAGAGGGAGAAGAGATTATAAGCTAGGTGATCTGCCTCTATGGGTGCCACCTTGCCCCACTGTGTCAACCTGGCATGGAAGGAGGTGGCAAAGTGGTGCATTATTTTTCCTTCAGCCCCCAGGTAAGGCTAGTCATAGAAAAAAATCATGTTGCACTAATGCTACCTGTACAAAATAGCTTATCAGGTCAGAATCCTACAATGAGGCTTGCAAAGCAACCACAAAGTATACATCAAGCACTCCCTTATATGGTAATTTCTTGACAGAGGATAAAGGTGGGTGTCTGATTTGGTATAAAACAAAAGCCCATAAAAAAGAATTGTACCATTCTTGTGTTTTTTTGTATACTAGTCCAGACACAGAGTCAAGACAAGGTGGATGAGGTTATACCTTCCATTGGAACAACTTCTGTTAGTGAGAGAGACCAGCTTTTGAGCCACACAGAGTTCTTCAGCTCTGGGAAAGGATATCCCAGTGTTACAGCAAATTGCAAGGTGGAACAGCTGGTTAAGCATAGGTAGTTAGCACATACTGTAAGGAACCATTCAAGGTAGAGAAGCAGTCATAGGACAAAGAGAGCAGGTTAGTGGGACACAGCAACTCAAAGGGGCACCAGACCCTGCCAGAACAACAGATGCAAAACCTGAAGATACATCTCTGCTGCTACAATGATCACCACACCCCACAACACACCTTTCAAGATGCATGGATCCTACACATTCCATATCACAATACGTGGTGTACCTCATCCAGTGCACTAAATGCCTCAATAACAACTATGTGGGTGAAACCAGACAATCACTAGACTCTCAAATGAGCTAACATGGGGAAATGATAAAAGACAAAAGCATCCTATCACCTGCGGGTGAACGTTTCACAAAGTGATCATTCTATACCTGACCTATCAGTCCTCTCCTCACAGGAAACATGCACAACTTTCAAAAGACGAGCCTGGGAACTTAAATTCTTTACTCTGCTAGACACTAAAAACCACGGATTGAACAGACACCTCGGGTTTGTGGCTTATTACAACAATCTGTAACCCACTAACCCCCGTTTTTGTCCTATGGCTGTACAGGGACATTAATGGGCCAGTCTTCCTTAAATAGCCCCTTACAATATGTGCTAACTACTTATGCTCAACAATCTGTTCCGCCTGGCATTTTGCTAGGACACTGGCAGTTCCTTTCCCAGACCTAAAGAAAAACTCTGTGTGGCTCAAAAGCTTGTCTTTGTTACCAAGGGCAGGTGGTCCAATAAAAGATGATATTTTACCCACCTTGTCTCTTTAGTATCCTGGGATGGACACAGCTACAGCCATATAACATAATTCAGACCCTTGGCATTTTCCAAAATAGTACAGAATTATCTGGGGGGAAATTGTGCAATTTTCCTATCAAGGTCTGCATCAGAGTTCCCATGCCCAACCCATAGTTTTTGTCAAATGTGTCTAGATGTCCTATGATTTTCATATATATGTTTAGTTCTCAGATCTTCACTGCTCTTACCCAGGAAAAGGCTAGACTCCTAGATCAATGTGTGAAGGGACAGGATATTCTCAATGAAGGTTCTTTGACTGCGGAACTTACTCTCCAATGTAGCACAAAGGAGCCTTAATTTGTTGGCCTTCAGCACATAGTGCAAACCCTGCATTAAAGGGGAAGGAATAGTTTGGGAAAGCCTCAGATTTTGGGGATTGAGTGCTTCAGTGTAAACATTGTGTCAACTTTATCCTTTCTGAACATGTGCCTGTATACCTATATGCTGAGGAGTTTATGACTGTCGTGTAGTAATAAGAAATAAACATCAGTGACAGAAGAAACTAGGGACTCTGAACTATGACAACAAAATTATACAGGGAAATTATGTTCCTCACAATATCTCCATTTGCTGGCAAGAAAAAGCTATATTCAAAGATCAGGATTAGACTAGAAATATGCACATTCAATATCGTAGGTATATAATGCCTGAGAATTTGGTCCTATGTGCAGTGTATATGTAGACTATCTGTACTCAGGACCAAATTCTCAGACAAGGTAAACACACACACACAGGGCCATCACAGATGGTCTTTGTATCATAAGAGCTTAATTGGGGATAAACACTTGCTGTTTACTAATTCTTGAAACTGGAACTTGCTCACAATCCTAAGTTTCAGCCATGAATATTTTACAACAGAAAAATGTGAGGACAAACAAACTATCAGTATTAGTGACTTGAACAATAGACAATGTCTCTGTAGTTTGTTTTAAGTGTCAACATTACTACATGCCTCAGAGGAATTCCTCTGACAAGAAAGGTTATATGCGCTGAATACTATGTGAGCCAACAGATAGGCTTCTTAATGAATTGCAAGAGTCCACATGGAATTGCAAAGCATGCCATGCAGAGTCCTCAGTTTCTCCATCATTAAATCCAATCATTTATGTGAGTAACCCTTGTGACACTGCACCCCGTATTCTTCAGACTGGTATCATGATTATGACATAATTATGATGCATTTTGTACAAGGTAAGTCATGTGAGGTGTCACTGAAAAAATTTATGACTTGCTGAATATGATTATTCTACTTGTATGCATGTATCAATTTTTTATGTGCAGTTATAAATACTATGTATCTGTACTTCAGATGTTGTTACACCTCGGTAACATTCACTAGACAAGATGCTTTCAGTCTAGATAGCTGGTTGGGAAGGGCCTATTCAGGGCAATGAGCCATTAGAAAGAACAGTAAGCCTTAGGAGAAGCTTATCTCCCACCTGGGTGAGCCTTCCTGAGAACGCTCCAAACAGCCTGTAAGTAATGGCTGCTATGACTCTACAAGGACATGTGACCAGGCCACATGATGCTGGACTCCAATTTTGGATGTCAGTATTTTTCCACAGATGGGTATGAGAATCAAGCTTTGGAACAAAGGGTTCCCACCATATGCAAAAGCTAAATTAGGCAGGGAGTGACAATCTGGCTTCTTCACTCCCCTCCAAAGAAGACTCCTGGAAACAACTGAGGAACAAAGACTGAACTGGGGAAAGTGCTGGACCCAGGCTAAAGGGATTTCTAGCCTGTGAAACGAAACATCTGGGGATTCCAAACTTGCCCCTTCAGTATCTGCTAATTCATTTCCAATCAATTCAGTATATTAAGCTTAGTTTGCATTTTTTGTTTATTTGCTAGGTAATTTGCTTTGATCTGTTTGCTATCATGTAGAATCACTTAAAATCTGTCTTTTGTAGTTAATAAACTAGTTTTGCTTTATCTAAACCAGTGACTTCGAGTGAAGTGTATGGGAATCATAGTGCAAGGGCATATTCCTCTCCACATTGAGGGAGTGGGTGAACTTTATGAGCTTATACTCCAGGAGGGGTGCATGCCTGGTAAGCTGGGAGTTATCTTGGCTATAGCGTTCCTATTTAGGGGCTGGTCAGAGAGCCTGCATGTAACTAAAGTTGGGTGTGTCCCTAACTGTATGAATGCTGGTGAAAATGCAGGCTGGAGAGCTTTGCAGATTGTCACAGCAGTGTAAGAGGGAGCCCAGGCTGGTGGGTCGTGGCTTACTCGTACCCCAGTTCCAGGTGGCACCCTGGGGGGAACCCATCACAACCCTAATGTAAGAAAGCTTTAAGACAATGACTTGTAAATTTGTGTGTCAAATCACAATGAGGGGAAGGGCTGTGGCAGGGGAGTTTCACTCTGATGCTTACACATCAGTACTTTTCAAATTAATTTGTAAAAAATATAGCATAAAAGTAAGCTTTTACAAGCTGAGGTATTACTGTGACATGATATATCAAGGAGACAGACATGTTTCTGAATTTCAATTCAACACACAATTAACGCAAACAAACTGTAAAAACAGTATGCCACTAACTGCTCTCATCTATTGTGCTGTTCTGGAAGCCGTAACAGTAAAATACAAACACCGCACAAGGATGCCAAACACACAGATTGATAAAAGCATTTTTTTACTGGCTACCTTTTATAATAGCAGTTTCAATTAATCCAGTTATTTTCTGCCAGATTTCCATCACACATCGAGCAGCTGACACAAACTTAATTAAACAATTGTGGTGTGAATGAAAATGCTATTATGCTATGCTTGTAGACAGCTTTTAAGTAACAAGTCTAAGTGGAGGAGAAGACAGCTTCCTTAGAGATGATCACACAGGGTGGTGACTTATTCACAGCCCTGAGACATATAAGTTATACCGACATAAGTGATAGTGTAGACATAGCCAGAGTCACATTCAGATATTCACAAGATTCATCTTAGGTCCCCACTGTCTATGATCATAAACCTTCCTTTTCCTCTGTCGGTGGCACCCAGTGAATTGGTGGGCATTATCACTCTGTGGAAGATGTATGAGCAGATGCAGGGAGTCTTAACTTGCTGATTGGAATGCTTAGTCACTCTGGCAGACAGAGGTAATGACACAGAGCGTAAAACTGTTTTCAGAACCCGTGTGTGATTACTAGTGTTGAGAAACACTGCTATTCACACTGTAAAAAGGAACTTACTCAGTGTCTTAATCACTGAGCCTTTGACAGAATGGACACTCAGAAAAAGCACAACCAGCCTCTTTCAGGGTAGAGAGCAGTCTGAACCTGCTCTCCTGCCAGATTTTAGTCTCATGAGTAAAAACTGTATCTCCATTTCTTGTAACACTTGCTGTTATTACTGGAACTGAGAATCATAAACATAGAAATTACTCTTACTCTCCTCTATCCCGCCCATTGAACTTCCTTGAACCTGAACTGGTAAACACTAGACTAAGAGTTCAGACTAAAAATACTGACAGAAAAGGATAAACAGGTCTAAACAAGGAGTGAAAAGGATTATCATGGAAGAATACTCTTTTTCCTCTGAGGTGACACTTACCTGAGGTGCTCACATGTTATGGTGACAAACTTCTACTGAGATCAGGCATTTGTTAATACTTCTCAGAATTAGGTCTCCAACACAGTATAAAAAACTAGAAATAGCTAACTGGTGCATGAACAGTATTAAGCAGTGTACATTTGTTTGTTATTTTTTCTTTCCTTTCATTATATCCTGGGATCTTCTTGTATACTATATGTTATAGTTTAATGCAATATTTTATCATATTTTAGCAATGTGCTTAGTTAAAAAATAAAGAACATAAATCAGCAATTGTTGGATGTTGATGCCTTGTTTGTTTGTTTCCTGCCTGTAATAAGTTGAGCACTGAGATCGTTCCTTCAGGAGACTGGAAATCCCTAATGAGACTTACAAACGAACAACAAAAGAATCCTTCTCTGGGCCAGTACACACAAGCAAAAAAGAATGAGAGCTTCCTCAAAAAGCCTGTGAGTAGTACATAGTATCTTGACTACTCTAGTCAACATTTACTCATGTAGCATTTGGAAAGAGAAACATATCACGGCTATTTTTAATTGCACCTGGCCCAAATACTTAAAATACAAAGAGAGAGAAGTTGCTCCCATTGCTAAGTGGACTTTTCATTATTTCCATGAGAAATTTAATTAATTTGCTCATAAGCCCTCATCAGCACAAACCTTCTATAATAGATTTCAAACCTTGATTAGCACAGCCATCCCTTGACCACAGAGAAATGGAATCAAAGGGATGTGAATGCATTACATGTGGATGCCGCATTAGCTCATTAGGAAAACAATTTCTCCATTAGGTGAGTCAGCATGATGATTTAACAAGATGAGGTATACAATGTACCAATAGATCGTAAGCAGCATCCAGCCCATTAGGGGACTGAAAACAATAAAACCTCCAGGTTAGAACATTTCCCTGGTTTGTGTGTTTAAAAAAAAACAAACAAAAAAACCCCTGAAAGTTACCATAACAAAACCCCAAGCTTTGGTTTACAGCTTGGCAAAATTATATTGTTAAATTTAATGTTATACCCCCCCCAGGTCAGATCCTTTCTTTTAATAAAAATAAAAAAATGATCAGTTGAATATTGCTTATGGCTTGGAAATATCCACATCCTGAGATAATGTTTTCTCTACATATAACATGTATATGCCTGATATACATGGGCCTGAAACCCTAGGGGCTTTTAAGGCTTGTAGGCATTGCCACAATACAAATATATAATAATCATAAACTTCCATTCAGATCAGACATTTGTTAAGTACTTCTCAGAATTAGGTCTCCAAACCCACAATTATTTTAGGCATTCTCCTATTAACTGCTCAGTTCTCTAACTGTAAAGCAGAAAAGGACTGTTTTTAATATAATCAAAGACAACTGTATTTAACAGGTGAAATGAAGCTTGAAGTACTTTGGGATCACAAAAATTCAACATTTCTGATCCTCCAATGTTAAAGTATAGTATTTGGAAATAACTAAATAGAATTAAGATGTCCTTCACAGATGGTTTAAACATTACTATTCTTTTGCAGTGATTCCTGTATTATCTTATTGTTCCATGAAGCTGTAATCCATAAAATACTATGCAATGTTCCTATGCTCTCATGCAACAAATTGCATTAAAAAAAACAACAGAAGGGAGAGGAGAAACTATTGTACAAATTTGAATATAAGCTGTTTTCACAACCAGTGTTACATCTATCAAATTAGATGGTAAGATTTCAAAAGTGTATTTTTTGCAGTAACCAAGGAAAAGGACATAATAAAATTTTGATGGCAGTTTCCATTGTTTTCTACACCAATTGCAAACTCTCAATTCTTCTCCCTCTCATGCTTTCTCTCTCTCGTTCATCTTCTTTTCTGTTTGGTGGTATAAAAGGAAGGATATTTCCCTTAAAAATTCTAGGGTATCACATGGAACATTGCCAGGTTTATGGAAGCTGAGGAATAAACATACTTCCAAAGTTGAATAAAACTAGAGGAAAAAGGGAAGAACAAATGTTAGTCACAAAGACGTGACTAACATTTGTAACAAGGGCCCATGACCAATGGGCCAGTGCTCTGAGGAGGCACCAGGCATTCTCTCGCTCAGGGGCTTGCCTGGCTCATTCTTGCACACGTGCTTAGAATGTGATAGCCATATGTGGGTCAGGAAGGAATTTTCCTCAAAGTCATACTGGAAGAGACCTTGGGAGTTTCTGCCTTCTGCTGCAGAGTGTGAGTGCCAGAGTTAGCTGGGTATATTTCACTTAATCATTTCCCTGCTTTTGCATGGGTCTCAGGTACTGGTGCACCTCAGTCCCTCGTATTCTCGGACTATGAAACATAACAGTCTAGTTGCTTGTGGGCTGTAATATTATGGCCTAATTTTGGTTGTTAGAGTGTGGGAACTGGGGCGTGTTGGTGGCCCATGATATACAGGAGATTGGATTAGATAATGTGGTGGCCCTTCTGGCCTTAAACTCTATGACTGTAACCTTCTTCCTAGTATGAATCACATCTTAATATAGAGATTGTCTCATGGTGACTCTTCCACTTGTGATTGTGACACATCCTTGTGGCAAATACATATAGGGAATATAGGCCATCAGTGGGACTACTCATGTGCTTAAATACTTTGCTGGATCAGGGCCAGGGTGTTCAATACCTTAGAGAATGAAACCCACTATAACCAGTGAAATCTCCAATAACCACCAGTAAGTGCTTGCTGGGCCACCTGTGGTCCATGGACTACAACTTGTAATGGTTGGTTTATCCTGTTCTCTAAGATTTTTTTAAATCACAGAATGAAACTGGTATATGATACAGGTCTCACTGCTTTTGCACACTTGAGGAAACTGCACACATGAACTGCACTTGAACAATGGATTACATGCATATCTATTTTTAAAAGCTTACAAGAGACCTGTAATGCATTTGACCAATTATGCAATGGTATACCATGGGTGTCAGTGAAAGCAAAGAGGGATTTCTTTTCTCATTCCATCCGGAAGGTGAAGTTCAAGCCAAGGTTCAGCCAAAAAGAGGTTAAACATTTAATAGAAATCACATGAAGAAGCAGGTAAATCATCAGTCTGGAATATCACCAATGAATGGATCTGAGGTGACATGAACAGTTTTAATGATGTTACTTGGCCTATATATAAATATTCACTGGAGCAAGGATTGGAACCTGGGTCTCCCAAATGCACATCCTAAGAATACTGTTTAGTGTATAAAATGTTCATGAGAGCTCACAAAATATCCTGGCAATTTCAATAACACTTTAAAGTCAAAAGTGTAATGAAGAGGTATGTTTATGAAAGATTGTGATTTGGAGATGCTCCCTCATAGTAGAGATGTGAGTGTGGGAATTTGATGTGCTCTCGAGTGCTGGGGGGGAACAGAGGAAAGGGGGCACCGCATGGCTGTGTGCGGCAGTTCACCAGAGTAGCTTTCCAGTTTGTGTTATTAAAGATTTATTCCTCTCTCATTCGCTGCTTTGTTATTTAATGAACCCAAGAGACTTACAGGTGGAGATAGGAAGCAGATTTTTCCATTTAGAGGAAAATTCTGTGAGTTTGAATTTCTTTTCTATTCCAAAATGGACCAAAAACCAAAAAATTCAAAATTTACCATAGAATGAATTGAAAAAAAAATCGTTTTAATAAGTTTGAAACACTTTGTTCCAACTGACATTTTAAACTTTGAAAACATAAAGTGACTTTTCATTTTGAAATGTTTTGAAAAATCAAAACATTAATGTTCCAAAAAATTCAAAACAGATTAAAATTATTAAAACAAGTCATCTCAATTTAGAAAAATTGAATTTTCATTGAAATTGACATTTGCAAAAATTTTATTTTTTGACAAATCAGCATTTTCCAACAGAAATATGTTCCATCAGAAAATTGGTAACCAGCTCTACAAAAGAGCAGCATCTAATTTTTTCTGAACCAAAAAGAAAAACAGAGTTATCAGAAACCTCTGCTGCAGAGAGTAATTAAAGGATAGCTGGCACCACTCTGAACAATCAGTGACTGCTTGTATATCCCATTCTAAGATTTTGCTTTCTGAGATTATAGAGGGCTTCTTTATAGTTCCTTCAACAGATATTTGTCATGCTTGAGATTTTTGTTTAAATCACTCATGCATAATTCAAGACAGTGTAGAACTAAAACTATAGAAGTGAGACAATACACCAGTATTTCCTTATTATAAAAATGACTCCAAATTCAGATGCTAGTTCAACTCAGCATGAATTAAAAAGATCTTCACAGGAAATTCCTCTCTATCCTGAGTGCAGAGTTAGAGTTACACAACTAAGGAAAGACTTTGCAATTCACCTGGTCAACTGAATTAATTCATAAAATTCCACTTTGGAAAGAAATAATAAGTTAATAAAAGTATGCCCAATGTCATCTTTATTATTTTTATTTGAAAACAAATAGTTTTCAAAAATAAAATTTACTGTAAGTCATCTACTGGAAAAGGATAAAAATCAAAAGATGTGCTCCAATTCTTTAAATTTCTTTCCAAAGACAAAATATGGTATATTGAAAAGAAGTTGCTCAAACTCAGAAAAACAACGTTTAGTACACATGGAATTCATTTTCTGGGAATAGATTAGTTTTAAATTTAAGAACAGCAACAAAAATCTCAGCCTCGGAAAAAAGTCCTTCACCTCCAAGTTTATTATATCATAAAAAAAGTTCCATCACAAAGTGAAACACTTGCAGCTACAAACAAAACTATATGGATTTGCTTGGATGCCACAATAACTACTGCAAAAATAAAGCCATCACTGTTTGAATATTGAGTCCTTTTTCATTTCCCTGCTTACTATGATAGCTTCATCAACTCATAATTAACTATGAGCTTGAATCAGCTTTGAAATAGAAGGTACAGCTGCACTGACTTTCTTGGAACACTGAACACATAACATGTACATATACACACAAACTGATATTTTCTAAGAAATTTCACTTCATTCATCCTGACTAAAGAAACTGTGCCATGATGGGCCCAACTCAGAGGTTAATTCCTGGGTATCTACAGTAACAGTGCAACTTGTTCCTTCTTCAAACCCATAGCACATAAGTGACATCAAATCAGACACCCTCAGATTTTCATCCTCTTGCTAATATGTAACTTTTTACATATAACATCTGAAATTGGCCCACTGAGTCAAACTGAATCTGAGAGAGGCTAAACTGAGGCATTATGCACACAAACAGACTGCAAAGAGAAGAGTATGGCAGGATAACAAGTAAAATCAGCCAACTTCTTATGGACTAATCTCCTGTCACCTATATCAGTGTGTGAGCTCTACTGAAGTCAATGGAGTTACACCAGGGTAAAGCTAATGTGAGTGATGAGAATCAAGCCATTCCTCTAGCATGTTAACAGTTAAATCACACCAACTTACACTCCCTTACTCTCTATTAGATTAGGGTGACCAGACATCCTGATTTTATAGGGACAGTCCCGATATTCAGGACATTTTTCTTATATAGGCACTTATTACCTCACACTCCTTGTCCCGACTTTCACACTTTCTTATCTAGTCACCCTACGTTAGATGTCCTCACTATTATATACTGATGTGTCACTTATTTCTCCTTGCAAATCACCTCTGAATGTGACATGTATGTCATTGTATGTTCTTGGCCACATCTGTCTCAAGCCTGCTATTTCTGCCTGGCACACTGTGCAATGTCAGGCCATGTACTGACTGTATATACACTTCCCCATCCCTTTAATTTTTATCTTGCACTTCAGTTTGCAAAAAAAACATTTTTTTAAAAAATTAATTACTATTTCTTTTTGCTGAAACTAACACCTGCTACTGAACAAAGCAAAGCAGAGGTTCACAACTTGTTCAGCCTCTGTGCCACAATGTAGCTGCCAAAGAGGCTGTGGCAAATGTCAGTGTCTATTGCAGCCCTGAACACTGGCAGGTGCTGGGGTCATATGTGACCATGCTTGATGCTCACCACATGCTCCTTGAATTCATTAATGGAGATGTATTTCTAAGCTAAGGACAGAGCAAGTGAGTTAAAGCCTCCTTATCTTTTTCCTCTATAGTGATTAGTGATCACTGTGAATTCCACTTGACCTCAGAGGATCATTTATGGGCATTTCATTGGGTCCTATAGCTAAGTGTTTCAGGTCCTCCTAGTGAAGGCACACAAAGAATAAGAGCATTTACTACCCAGTAATGCAGCCCTCTCCTTATATGAAGGTGTGGAAAGTCTTAGGCTTCAGAGGTAAAGGTCTCTGGTTCTATCCCCCAAACCAATATAAATTGTTATATACTATCAAATATCTCAGAACACCTTCAGGTGAAATATTCTGGAAATGCACCTATATATGGTATGGCTAGTGACTACATAGATGTGTTCTGTACAAATGAAGGCCTTTTTAAAAACAAACTTGCAATGCAGGTCAAGAAAGGAAGGAAAAACGTGTATTACACTTCTTTTAAAATAAGACACTTTCCCTCCCCCCTCCCCAGTGTAATTTTTACTGATTCTTTTAAAGCTTGTTCTGTTTCCATTTCCTGCAATGCACAGCACAGCACTGACAGCAACACTCCACTCACCAGCAGCTCTAAATCTATCAGTCTTCCCCAAAGCTCAGCCATAAAAAATGTCTAGGGTACAGACAAGCACACCAAGCATCCCACTTTAGTCCTTCAGTTCTCATATTCTGTATGCTGTCACTACACATAGAGCTTCATCCTGCTCTGTACGCATGCACACTACTTCCATTAATGGTCAAAACATTTTTTTTTAATCAAGTGTTGATTTAATGAGAGTAAGTTGTACTCATCATGGGTAGGACAGAACCCAAAGCTTTTAAAAACTAGAACAAGGTCTTTTCAGGCCATTGTAAGGAGACTCTGCTAGATCTAGAGAGATTTAGGCACCTAATTGCTACTTTAAGTGTGTAGGTCCAAACGTTACATACTCAACCCCGTTAAAGGATCTGACTGTTATAGCGACAAAGAGTCCTGTGGCACTTTAAAGACTAAAAAAAGTATTGAAGCATAAGCTTTCGTGGGTTAATACCCACTTCGTCGGATGCATGCAGTGGTGCCACTGCATGCATTCAACAAAGCAGGTATTAACTCACGAAAGCTTATGCTTCAATACTTTTTTTTAGTCTTTAAGGTGCCACAGGACTCCTTGCCACTTCTGCAGACCCAGACTAACACGGCTACCCCTCTGATTCCTGACTGTTATAGGGGATCACAAATTGAATATGAACCAACAATGTGATGAAGTTGCTAAAAAGGATAATATTCTGGGGTGTATTAACAGGAGTGTCAAATGTAAGATAAAGGAGATAATTGTCCAATTCTACTAGGAGATGGCGAGGCCTCAGCTGGCGTGCTATGTCCAGTTCTGGGCATTACATTTGAAGAAAGTTGTGAACAAACTGGAAAGAATCCAAAGGAAAACAACAAAAATGATAAAAGGTTTAGATAACCTGAACTATGAGGAAAGGTTAGAGTTTTACTAAGTAACAACTCAGTATAGTAACATTTAATGCTCAATCTCAGATACAAAAATTATGTGTGTTGTACAGCATATACACCAACCTATATCACAAGATACCTAGATATCTGAGATTACAAACAGATTCTATGTAAGAGAGAGACTGTGAATACTGCTATCAATCACTTGAAATAAATCCCTCTGAGATTGGAAAATTAAAGATTAACAATCAGAGAGGTAGCCATGTTAGTCTGGATTTGCAGAAGCAACAAAGAGTCCTGTGGCACCTTAAAGACTAACAAAAGTATTGAAGCATAAGCTTTCGTGGGCTAGTATCCACTTCGTCGGTTGCATCTGATGAAGTGGGTACTAGCCCACGAAAGCTTATGCTTCAATACTTTTGTTAGTCTTTAAAGTGCCACAGGACTCTGTCACTTCTAAAGATTAAGATGCAGTTCTGCAGATGTGACTGAGGAGCACTCAGTGCTGCTGGGTGTGAGGGAGGATTAATGGTCCAAGCAAAGGTGGCTCAAAAGCACTGTGTGTTCCCCCAATCTTGGGGATGTTCAAGCACCAGTCTGAAGTACAATGTGAATTATAGGCTCTGTGATATCCGCGGAGGCCCCTATGGAGGGAAAATTATTCAATGGCCAGTTCAACTGGGTTTAAAGCTGCTTTGCACTGCTGAAGAGGTGTAAGAGGCCCTGAGGTATCAGTCAGTATAACCAGACCCAAGAGTCTTTCTCCATTCTTATCTCTGAAATATCCACTACCTTTCTGCAACACCTTCTCTTATCAGACTGATTCACCTACTATATGATGAAGTCAGCTTCCTACTTATCCAGACTTTTAAAACAGTCCTTTTATCCCCCTCTAAAGCAATCTCTATAATTGAAGCACCTTAACGTCTGATCAGGAGGCCACTGCAGCTACAAGCCTTGGAGAAATGCCAAGTACTCTCTAGCAAGCACTGCTTTATTTGATTTTAGCCTTTCCACTACTAAAGATTTATTTTCACAACATGGTCATTGATTATTGCTGTGATGATTATTGAGTCCAGAAACAGGAGTACAATTAAATGCTAACAAAAGCACATAAAAATGAGACATTCGAGATGGTTCTGTGGGTTAAGAATTATTATCTATATGGCTCTAGTTTTTAAATTAGGATAAAGGTAGAAGCAGATTAAAGAATGGGAAGTAAACAAGAGTTATAATGTTCAATCTGAATTCTTCAGGCTTAAATCAAACTGATGCTTCATACTATGAACAGATCCTTTGGAAAGCAGCAAGAAGTTCAAGGATCACACCATTTATGTATATTTTTAGCAAAACTAAATTCACCATAATCATTGCAATTGCTTGAACTTGTAGTTTCTTTCAGACATGAAATGAAACAGATTGCTGTGTAATTCCATCAACAAACATACAGTACATCTGCAGGCTAGCAGCATTCTTTTCCTCAAGAGGCTTCAAGCAAAGCTCATGGAGCATCACATTTTAAAACTCCATTGGTTGCCTTTGACCTTCAGGCTGAGTTTTGGGCAGTTTATTCTGCTGAAAACTCAGAAGGGAAAGACAATCCAGCCAATCTCAAGTATCTGGGAAGACGAGATCATCAAAATGGTCCCTTCTTACCTTGAAACCTACCAGTCTATTTGGTACTCTTAAATATGTCACTTTTTTCAGAGCTGAACTCTTCTCTCAAGTTAGTTCCTCACACCCATTCTTAGACATAGTCCATTGTAACATTGTATAAAACCTGCCAAACGTGCTATTTCCAAACATTTTAGCAATGGAGTAATGGAAGTAACAAGGAACAAACCTTACTATCTAGGCCAGTGGTCCTCAAACTTTTTCGGCTGCGGCCCCTTTCCAAGCCGTGGCATCCACTCGCGGCCCCCTGGGGTATGTTCGCCGAAATGCCACTGAACAGAAAGCTTTCGCTTTCTGCGGCGGCATTTCGGCGGTACAAAAATAGACTGCTGCTGAGTTCGGCGGGATCGGCGGTGGCACCAGGGTCTTGTGCACCCCCAGGAGTACGTGCACCCCACTTTAAAGACCACTGATCTACGCCACAGATTACTCTTCTGATCCTCTGCACTTTACAAGCATTAATATATTCAAATTCAGATAGTATTTTTCTTTTGGGACAGTGAAATGGATTAAGTAAATTTTTTGGTTTCTTTTAGTCCTCCAGCATGAGAATAAGTGATCTGATTTACAAAAAGTAGTTACAAGTATATTGATTTCCCTGCTGTTTGGATGTGTTAGAGGAGGACATCTGAATGTAAAAATTGGTCAAACTGTTTGACACTGAATTCAGTTGTATGCTCATGTGATACGATATCTAGGATGATCTGGTCTCTCATCATGCAAAGAATATCTTTAGACTCCCTGTTATACTGAAGATTCTCACATGGGCCCATGGACATTTATGCAACCTAACTGAAATCTAAAGAGGATCCCTGAACTCTCTGCTTCTTTTCTTTGGGAAAGGAAATTAAACTATTGAGGCCTGCTTGTCGGTTTCGCTTGCCCTGGAGGTATAACCTGGCATGCCTAATCCCTTACACCTTTCTCTGAAAATTTGGTATTGGCTACTGCTAGAGACAAAATACTGGACCAGAAGGGCTATGTGCTTGATACAGTAGACTATTCTGACCCCATAAAGAATTTTCTTTAAAAGCTTTTATTTGCCACTTTTGCTATAACATTCATACAAGGCTAGATTCTGACACCCTTACTCACCATTGACCAATACTTTGCTTTTAAATCAGTTGAACTATTGAAGAAATACGGTATTACTGACAGAGAGTGACAGTGGCAGAATTTGGTCCACAATCCACATAACAGAATTCAATAATATAAAGCATTGCTGTTCCACAACGTTAAAAGCCCACTGAAACCCACCAAAAAGCTACAACCGTACATTGAGAGGAAAGCTCCTCAATTTCGATTTTAAAATGATGATTGAGTCTGGCAGGCAGATCTCTTTGGGGAGAAAATCCTATTAGAGGGCAGCTAAACATGCCAATGTAGTCCAATTTAAATTTGCAAATGAAAGAGATGCTGCATGGGGGTGGACAGGCATATTTAAAGTACAGTTTCCAAAATGCTTTTGCAAACAGTTTTCAAAACACCTTTGGGATCCATAATATCTGTGGCAAAACAACGTATTTAGTTCGATGTAACGATAACTAAAATAATCTAACTCTCATGTTTTTGAAAAAGGGTGTGTTCCAACAGGGCACCACATAAGAAAAACAACAACACATGTTGCGCTGCCTGAATTTTCCAAAGCTGCTGCTGGAGTTTTTTTGTTTTATTTTTTTATTTTTTATATTCCGCCCCCCACCTTGCAGACACCGCACAGAGCCAAACTCTCACTGGCATCATTGTATATTGATGTCAATGGAAGCTTTGTCTCCATCACAACTGCAAGTTCAAGCTCTCTGTTTCATCTGGCAAGATGAACCCAAGTCATGAAGTTCAGATGCAGAATCGGATCTAGATCAGAACTTTGCCACAGATCCAGGAAGTTCTGGTCCAGAATGCTCAGGATAGTGCCATTATACAGAGAGGCCCAAACTATGGTGTTCAGCTCTCTCCCTGAGAGCAAACTTCAGCAAAGTTCTGTAATTCCTCAGAGCCAAGACCATCCCATCCCCAGTTCAGCCACCTTACTCATTTCATTCAAAGCTCAGGAATCAAAATTCTAAACAGACTTTTATGTGCTGGTGATATTTATGTGTACTAAAAATTGATATTTTGTAAATGACTAATCATTTTTCCATCAACTGGCCAATTGTTTTCAATATCAGTTAAAACAGCAGCACATCTATAAATGGTGTTAATCTTATGTGTTATATTTTTGTTTGGTGATATTTTTATGCACTTTTGGTCCATCTATTTCATGAGAATTCAAAGGAGTTTGAATATCAGTTATGGCCTATGTCAAATCCTAATGGCATCAAACACTTCTTCATAGATCTATAATACTCTGCACATGCGATTAATCAATTATATTGAGTTGCTGTTGGAGCTAGAGTCTATATTTTAAGTTCCAAAAGTAGGAGCCACAAGAGGAAAACTAAAGCCAAAGGGACAACTTCACTAACACAAGCCAGCTGAGTCTTTGATTTACTTAAGCTATACTTGCTTACATAAGAAAAAAAGAGCCATAGAAAAGGACAAGGACTTGACCCTAGCCCACCTGCTAAGATTTTCTGAACAGCACATGATGGGATAAAATGTCCCCCTCCCCCTTAGTACCCGTACTCACAATTAACTGTTAGAAACTGCCAATTATAACAGAGCAGTATTTTGCAAAACATGATCCATCAAAGCCGCTACTGTGTTGTAAGTGAAAATGTCAGGATAATATGAAGACTTGTATATTTAATATATTAATGCATTGCAAGCACTGGAATTCTAAAAACTAAAGAGGAAGGTAATGAGGCGAACGGCAGTAAATCTGGATTCCAGACTGTTCCACTGAAGTATGATCTTGAATTCACCATCATCATCTTTTTTAAAAAAACAGGATTAATAACACATGCATTTACACCTAGAGGAATTTAACACCAAAAAGCAAGTTTAAAAATCAAGCAGAAGTAAAGAAGAAGAAACAGAATAGCATGGGCCCCAGAATCTGATATGATCGGACAAAAACCTTAAGAGATTTAAAACCTTAACTTTTTATGCCGAGAGAGACAGACACAACACAATAAGGCATGAATAGGGAGGAAGCATAAATAACAGACACACAAAATGAAAAGAGTGTAGCACTGAAGTTCACGGAGCAGTACAAACTGGCACTGGGATAACAGCATAGGCTGAGCTCCAAAGCAGCAGAGACAGAGTGCATCAGCAACACTACGCAGCTCCCTACTGACATTTGGATAGGTGGAAGACACGGCATCTATCAAGACAACAGCATGTTGTAAGTTAGGAGAAGAAATGGGCTGAAGGGTTCAGAAACTTCAAAGAATGCTGAACGCTAACTAGAATGAGAAGCAGTGCATTTTGCTTCACATACAACGCTTCCTAAAATTCAAGTGTCACTCACATACTGAACCACGAAATTCCCCTGGGAGCAATATCCTTTTGGGGATTATGCTTTTTTTTAAAAAAAGGCTTCCAAATCCTGTGTTAAGTGTGGTGGTAGATCTTTCAGTTGAATCAAGTTCTCCCAAAAGAGTTATTCTGAATCATTTTTGTCCCATTTGCAATGGGCCCTATATGTTTGACTGGAAATGGAAACAACCCCAAATGTTCAAAAATATGAGCCCAGACCCCAAATACCAGGAGATTATTTTAATATAATACATGTTAGGCTCTTTTATTACTCTTAAACTTTTCGGTCAAAACTCCTTTCTTCCGGTCAACCTTTATTCTGCAACCATGAGGGTTAGAAATTTACTTTTTTCTTTAAATGAGAGCTGAGATTCTGATGCAATAAGCAAGGCTTGAAGAAAATGGCAAAAGAGGTTGATATGGTAAAATGGAACTTTTCCCTCAGTAGGTTTCTTAGTTTGAATATGGCCCAGTTTTATAGAATTAATTGGTAGACTCATTCCATCTCCTAGTGGATAGATGTCCCTGTGATAAAAATAAAAAAAATATATCAGACTAAGAGGCCAATCATTGAATGGCGAGAGCAAATGAGCTATTATACACTAATGTACTAGCTAGAGAGGGTCCTCACAACAAGGTTGAAGTACTTTAGCAGAGCATTGGAGGGGAAGCTGACAGAGCCACCACTCTTACGTACCTATTGTATGGACAGATCTTTAGATCCTAATGCTACAAATCTGGCGTTCATCATCACTGAATTCAATTTTAAATGTAAAAAAAAAAGCCTTACCAGCTCATTAACTAACAACAGTTTGGTGTCTAATATGAAATCCTTGCTCACCCTCTGGGCCAGAAACCAGTATCGGGAAATCAATTTTTTTTTTTTAAAGAGTCAGCACTAATTTTGTATTTTAAGACCAGCTGCATAAAAATTGTTGAGGAACAGTGGTGGTCAACAGAATGAACTAAGTAATAGTTATCATATATCAAGTTTGATATATCAAGTAATATATCAACATCCTAAGTTGGAAAGTCACATAAGTTAATAAACATTCTTAAAATTTACCTCCTAATAATCTAAGCAAGCTTCTTTGAAGTGATCAATTTAGAAACTGCTCTTACACCCTCCTCCCCCACAAATGAGTGTTTATATATATATTAAATATACAGTCATTAAATCAATATTTTCTTTGTTAAAATTTAATTTGTTGAGCTAGTATATAGCCTGGGACAACGGTCACACACATTCTATAGAACAATCTTGCTAAACAAGACTAGGGAGATCAATAATTCCAGTGATGCGTGGGAGTTATCAAGATAACTCCCTCTCCACACACTCCCATTAAAGTTAATGGGAGTTGTGCTCTTAAATCCGCTATGTCTAAGTGAGAAAGCGAAACTGTTTCTTCCCTGAACTCCCTGGAATAATCTCAACAAGGGGATGTGTGAAAATTACACTTTTCTCATGCATGGGATGGCGTAGAGAAACACTGATCTGATTCCACCGATTAGAGTAAGTTAAACTGTACATTTAATATAAGGAATAGTGCATGGATAAATTGGCATATAAAATCCCACTTGCTGCAGGAGCGCCAGATCTATAGCCATTATTAGTGCCCATATTCATTCCCGATTTTTTCCCCACTTTTTTGTGACTGGACTCCCAGATTGGTTTTATTTGTTAAATCATCATATTTATAGACTTGATATTTTCATCATGGTTCCATGTTGTGTAATCCTCCCTATCAAGTGACTAGGAGGGGGATACTCTCCATGAAATAAATCCCTGAAAAATAAAACAAAGGCTGATTTCAAAGCTATTTTGGCACCCTGGAATGATTAGCTTTGTCACCTTTGACTTTATAAGTATCTTCCGCTTTGGTGAAGGTTGTAATTTTAAAATTAAAATTAGCATCATCGTGCAGATGTGGGAGCTGTTCTATACAAAGCATCCAAAAAGAAAAGCACTGTTATTGCTCTGGCTCTCACCTCCCACACACGCAGCACCTATTGTGCCCTAATGTGGATTCCAGCTCTCAGCGGTACACTCCAGCAGCAATGCCAGAAACTATTTACTGAAGGAAATAACTATGATAAGAGGATAAAAATAGTCTGAAATAATGGAAAGCATTTTGTTGGTAGATATGTTGAAAAGAAAGGAAATGAAGCTGTTAAAAAGATAGAACATGGAACAACACGTAGAGGAGAGGAAATATTCATTGGGTTACAGCAGGAGATCTGGCAAAGAAAATGCATTTTTTCTCTCTGTGCCACACAGGCATTGCCATATACATTCAAGGCTGGTAGAGCTCTAAAGAAAGCTGATCTCCACTAGACAGGGTGCCCACTGCTACGAGCTGCCCTTAAGTAGTTTGCCTATTTGCTTCTCTTCCAGTGCCAGTAAGGTCAAAATAAATAAGACATGCAGCTTTCTTTGAGATGCACAGTAAACTAACGCATTCACACAGCAAGGTCTCTCGCTACTACTCATGAGCTTCGATTTCTTTACCACATCTCATGCACCGAACAAGTCAACAGTTTAACAAAAAGAAGATAAAGAGCCTGTAGGTTATTTTTGTTGGCCCTATTGTGATGCTGGCAGACCAGGCGCCAGCTCATGCCAAGGCCCCAGGCCACAGTGAACACTTACAAATGCACAGCTGAAAACCAGTCTTGCTTACCTGTGTGTCAGCATCATCAAAACAGACATTAGATGTTAAGTATATAAGAATATGTTTAGACTTTATAAAATACTGGTAGGATGCCACATGTATTACTCTCTCTTATAATCTCTATAGTCCATAGTATAAAGTTTGATTAGCATTTGCCCTATAAACTTCTGTAACTGTGTAACTCAACAGGTAGGAAAAAGAAATATTGACCGAGCTCAAGTGCTCACCCTGCATACAAGAATGGCTCATTGGCGGCAACTGAGGTATTGTGTAGCATCAATGGACAGAGGCCCTGTTAACTGCATTTCTAACTCCCTCCAGGAATGAGAAATTTGGAA
Source organism: Dermatemys mawii (assembly GCA_007922305.1). NCBI lineage: Eukaryota > Metazoa > Chordata > Testudines > Dermatemydidae > Dermatemys > Dermatemys mawii. The sequence continues at coordinate 24,343,996 of ML677332.1, forward strand.
TGAGCTCATCCCATCAATTTTGGACTCTGGGATGGTTGGGATAAAAATCCCTGATGGAGAAACTGGGGGTTTTTTATCCTGTCTGGATTCCACAGGCAAGGATTCCTAAATGTAAGCACAGAGATCCCCATACTACTTGGCATGGGTTAGCCCTGAAAAGACATTCAGTGCTGACAGATGCCTGTCCGAAGGTAGTAGGTTATCTCAAATGATTGTTCACGGTCAGTTACAGATTGATCTTCTTGTTCATTTGTCACCTGTTGAAACCATAGACTGAACTCACTTGTGTGTATTTACTGCCTGCTTTAACCTGTAAATAACGCATTTCTTTTTCCTAATGAATATACCTTTAATTTATCACAGGATTGGCTACCAGCATTCTTTCCGGTGTGAGATCTAAGGTACAAATTAATCTGAGATACGCAATTGATAATGGAAGCAAACTGAATATTTTGTGATCTTTACTGTAAGTGACTATTTATCAGTAAGTACAACTTGCCTGAGCGGCCAGATATCTAAGGGGACCGTCGATGACTCCATTATAAGACTAATGTAGTACTCTGGGAGTTCCCTTTGGTTACTGGGTTAGTAAAATTTCATTATAGAACATACCACCAGTTTGAGGTTGGCACTCTTGTTCATGAACCACTCCAGACAGGCCAACTTGTAAATGCAGGTGTCACACTAAGTACCTGTACAGATCTTCTTCCATCTGAAAATCTCATATGTAATCTGAATTTATCATCCTTCCTGACTAGAGCCTGATCTTACTAGGTCAACAAGAATTGAGCATGGTTAGGCCTGCTCATGGAGGACGCTAAGTCTCGTCAACTGATGCAGGAGAGAAAGATCTGTGAATGGTGGCGTACTTGCAATTCAGCACTCTATTTATTTCAGTTTAGCATTGGTGGTTTTCATGCTTGCCAAGCTGTAGTGATTTAAAATGCAAGAATATTGGAAGACAACCTAGTCCTGTTGAGATTACTTCTTTGTTTGCCAAATACTATACATTTATAGATGTAATATAGAGTGTCTTTCAAACAGGACAACTAATTTCTTGCTGCAGCTGAACTTGGAAATGGGAGTTGCACAAAAAGTAGTAGTGCAAACTGGAATACTTATATTGTGAACTCTCCATTTTCCACCTACTGGGTTGTTTGGCCATCTTTCTGCCATTGTTCCGGATTGAACATGATAAGCAACAACTATTGTTTTTCCTCTGACTTCAAAAATGGTTAGTAGTTTATCAATGTAAAAATCTAATCTTCAATAAACAACATCATGCATTTAAACTAAGATCTGCAAAGGAGTCCTTTCTGGGGCACTGCTGCAAGCAGGAACAGAGAGGCAATTAACCTCCGTCACTTACAGAGAATTACATAGAAAAATGACACTAAAACAACATGACTAATCTGAAAAATGTAAGGAAACACATTAAGGGATGCAACTCTGTCCATCACTCAGCCCTTTTTCTTTAGCTCCTGGAGGAATCTCACACAATTGGTTGTTCTTCTGTTCTAGAGGCGCAGTGGTACAGAGGAAGGACTGAAAAGGAAGTCAGTATCTTGAATTAGAGTTTCCGTGGACCACTTCAGTTAGCATTCAAATAATTTTAAGGTCTGTGTTTCATATTTGTTTAATACTTCCCAAAGTTTTAACTACATTGGCATTCAGACACTTGCCAATGAATGCATTAGAACTACACAAAAGGTGCTTCCATATGTGTTGGGTAGGAAGTGAAAACTGAACCCCCTTCTTTTGAAACTTCATTAACACCACTCTTTTCTGCAGTGATAACACACCTAAGAAGCTATCTTGAAGCATGATCAGTGTTGCTCAGGAAAGTAATACAATATGGCCTCAGGCTTAACAGTTCTCACTTGACCAATTTTCACCTTTCTTCTGTCAATCCCTCATTTTCCCCCATTGGCTTCCCTCCTGTCACCCTGTAACTCAGAAAACCTCTCTCTGTTATGTGGTCACAATTTCAGCTACAGCATGTTAATGGTGCATTTAGCATTAAAATTGGTTGTACTGCATTGGTCAGTCAGGAACCATTCTGGAGATTTGCTGCTAATCCCTTTACCGGAATTTCTGGAATTCATGAACATTCAATATTCTCCCCCCTTCATTCCAAGCTGACACTGCCTCCACCAATAAAGCAGTGGGAAATATTATGAACTTTATCCTTTGTGTGTGACCAAATCTAGAAAGTCACTCAGAGGAGACTTTGCAATGGGCCTATTTAGGCTTGATGTTGCAACTGATGCTTTTTATCTGTGGGAAGGGCCCATTGGGAATGGAGTGGATAATAATTACAAGTAGCAAATCTTTTCAGCATGCAAATACACAGATGTACTGTGACCCCATTGATGCCAACTGGCAGATGGCATTAACCACATAGTGGTTTACAGGGATCCCCAGGATCTGATGTCTACGTAAGAGCATTCCAAAGAGTGGCAGCCTGTAACATACTGATTATCCTAACCATTGCAAGATCTATGTACAGATAATATTTAAGGTGTTATGAATCCATACTGAAAACTATATTCTTAAAATATGGGAGTTAAGACAGGTTGCTAGATAGCAATAAACAGGTTCTGTTCAGAAAGGGGGTAGTAAACACATCTCTGGCTGGTTATTTTACATTGTAAGACACACAATACACCTATTTGCATTCCTGAGCCTCATCCCAAAAAAGAAATTGTGAATGCATAAGAAAAGATCTGCAGTTCAAAAAAAAAAAAAAAAAAAAAAAGAAAACCACCCGAAGAACAAAACAGACAGGGACCATCCTGTTTACGGGTAAAGAATGGATTTGGAGGGTATATCTGGAGGTCCTGAAGTACCCCCAGGACATTAACTGTCAGCATGTTCCGTCTTATCAAAGGAGGGTCACAGACAACCTGACTGGAAAATGCTGAAAAATTTTTGGGTGAGCTAAATTCAGTAGAAGACAGCATCTTGTTAATTAAGTCTAGAAGGTGTGTCATGAATTTGTTTTATGTATAATCATTTGTTTCCAATGCTTTAGCTTGCTACTTCTTGAATCACTATACTTTCTTAAATACACTTTTACTTGTTTTCACTAAAATATAATTAAGTATTACGTGTTAAGCAGAGCACGAATCTGAAGAAAACAACAACAAACAGGTGTGTACTGTTCCTTTGGAAGCACTGAATCTGTGAATTCTGTGAGCAACTCCTAGATCAGGGGCTGATCATTCCGGGGACATGCTCAAAGGCATCAATGGTTTGAGTGTTTGTATAGATAACCCGTGGAGAGAACAGGGCCTACCCAGGCCTTAAGGGCAGTGCATATGTTGCCAATGGCCAGTGGAGTTGGTGAGCTGACCTGCCAGATATAGACTAGGCTTCTTCATGCTAACAACAGGTAGTAGCAAGGTGCCTTGCAACCATAGGTACCCCCAGCAAGCATAATGTACATGCAGTGTCACACCAGGGCTTATTTTTGTATCTGTGTATGTACCAGCTGCAGAACTCGAGTAGTCAAAACATTAACAAGCCAACCTAAGTATATCTGCGTAATGTAGGGGTTATTTTGATTCTCCAGTCTGCAACGAATGTGCTGATGCCTTTATATGTGCCACAACAGTGGAATCTTTAAAATATACTGATAAATAGGTTTGTGATTAAAGCCCTTCAACTTGAAATGCTCATTTGTACAAATTCATTTAGTGATCTGTGTTTGTCCAAAACATTTCCTGGGCAGATTTAAATGTGCAAAATGTAGCATCTACTGACTCTGCATTTTATCCGTCAAGGAACTCCAAGATCAGCACCGCTAGGATCACTCAATCTACGTAACAGGCTCACTGGTCACGTAGGTCCTGATTCAGGAAAGTATCCCTGCTCAGAAAAGCACTTAAACACATGTCTAAGTTGTGCCATTGAAGTCAGGCACAAGCTGAAGTGCTTTCCTGAATCTGGGCCATTAGGGCTGGTCAAGATGGCATTAAAGTCAATGGTAAGTTTCCTATTGATTTTAATGGGAGGTGTGTAAAGCCTTTAAGGCCCACAGAATATACCTAAACTGCAATGCAGCATCCCCCTGGCCTGCGTTAACTGACTCGGGGTCCATAAATTATAGTGTAGAAACATTCGGTTTTGCGTATTCGGTTTTGGGTGACTCCGGTATCCTGCCCCCTTACAGAATCCCAAAGCCCAGGCTTCACCCCTAACCAAAACATCTACATGGCAATTTTATAGCCCAGCAGCCAGAGTCAGCTGCCATGACCCAGCTCAAGGTGTTATATTGCAGTGTAGACATACTCATACACATGATGGTGACATAAGTTTTTCAAAAATACCATAGATAGCTGTTCCATAGCATGCAATATTGAAAGGTGGATTTTTTTTTATTAAGGATAATACTGAATTTTCATCATAAGACAACAGGAATTAAGGGCATGTAATACTTTGCAGGACAGATCTCAGTTGTTCATGCCATCAACAAGGAAGGCTTCACAAGCCCATCAGGGAAGTCCATGCTTAACTGCACAGATCACACATCACTGAGTCCTAAGCTCTATGCTACAATGCAACAGAGAGAACAGCTCTGAAGAGTTTACCCTGACAGTTTTCAGGAAGCCAGAAGCAGGGCGCAAATAATTGTTCTTTGTGATTCCCAACCTGATCTTCTATTTTCACATGAATGCAGAAGGGCCAGATCTTGGCCTTTTAGATGTAACACCGAAAGCATTTGACATAAAAATATAGCAGAGAATGAACCATCCCCGATACCCTTAAGCCTCCAGCAAAAGAAGTCGAGAGCCTCCTGAGTATGTACAACATTGACTTGGAACAACATGTAACATGAATAGAGAGGAGTACAGAGTCAGATACTGTGCTTGGAGGAGGCGATATTTTCATTTTTATTTTAAAGTATGAATAAGATGAGAAGGAAATATTGGAATATAATCTAGACAGAAATATTTATACAGCAATTATAAATATTCCAGAAACAGCATTCCATTGTGCTGTCTTCAGCGTCCCCTTCAAACCAAAAGCACTTCAAGTTTGTATAGATTGAGTGGTCACAACTCTGTAAGCACAGACAGAAGTACTATTTATAATAATTTTTTTGGAATCCTTGAAAAAACAATTAAGCTAATATTAGGAAACAAATTGCTGCAGCTCCATGAACATGCCATGGAATTATATACAACGGATTAGCATCACCTTCAGGATGCCTTTATTAGTGTTATTATTTTAATTTAAATAATATCTTAAGGTACTATCACCTGTGATTTCCTCATATCTTCTGCTGCAGCTGACAAGACCAATAACTCCTAATTATAAACGGCAAGGAATAAATGGATTGCTCCACCATAACCTGTAAACTGTATTTACCACCCCTTGTTTGTCCATTTGGCAAGAATGAGGTATGGTGCATTTATAAGTAGGCATTAAACAATGCAGTTGGTGCTAAGTGTGTGATAATATCTCCTGTAGCAGGAGGGAAATGAAGTTGTGTTCCATTTATCTACTGCCGTCACCACTAAAACACTTTGACTATTGTCCGGTATGATGTACTGTATAGAGAGAGACTATCCAGATGAAAAAGAGCTGCTGTACTAAGCAAACGTTTATACTGTATAAACATTTCCATATAAAGAAAATTTTATGTTATATAATTTTCAGTGTCTTATTCTAAATGATTATTCTTAACCACTAAGAATGTCACTGTAATGACACAGCTCAGTTCCGTACAAAACAATATGACCACAGTACAGAAACCAGATAATGCAAATAACTTGTTTGCTAAACAGCCATTAAAAAGAAAAAAAAAACAGAAAATTCAAGCTTATATATTTGGGATTATTTGTAGGCTATTAATGACAGTTTTAACACTTAACATAAAAGGAGCTTCCTTCTGCAAATGCTTATTTGGTTATATAGTCTTTACTCATGTGAGTAAGGAGGCCTTGGGGTCAATAAAAGCATCAGGCCAGTAGTGCCTTATGAGCTCTGAGCTGACTGTTTTAGAAAAGAATCAAATAAAATGCAAATGAAGATTTGCCTTTCCCAACAGTGATGCGGAATCTACTTAGATAAATGTGAAGATGTTCTTAAAATCATTACAACTTTCCCTCCCTTTGTCTCTTCTCACCCCCCATTCCGCCCACATACTATGGCTTATATTTTAAAAATATAAAATAGTGATACTTGGAAGACTGCCAGTGATATATTTGTGCTTTTCTTTGTGTTCAGTAGGAGCTCGGGGCCATTTCTTCTTTAATATCAGAATCCAAATTAGATTAAGGCTCGTGGAGGTAATAATGGAAGCAACAGATTCCCTTCCTACTCCTTTCATGGTTAAGTAAAGTTTGTTCCTTTTTTTTATTTTCTAAGTATGGTTCGGCGCCTCAAGCATGCTTGTTAGGATGGAAAAAGCGTGCAAATCCCAGACCTAAGACCCTGCCAAAAGTCTCTTTAGACAGTCAAGGCAGCCAGAAGTATGCTGAGAGCTTGCCAGAGCCATATTGGGTGACTAAAATTAAATAAACTGTTAATAAAAAGATTTTGAGTCAACCAAAATGAATACAAACTTATTGACTAACTGCTTTATAAAAGACTATCTGAGATAGGAATTGAGGCTTTGCAATGATTAGAGCACCGCTAAACACAGGAGATGTATACAGAAAAGTATTTGCTATTATCTCTCTCAATGAGAGGAGACTTTCATTTGAATAGATCATTGACTCATCTCTGACAGCCTCCCCCTTTAAAACATAAACTTACTCTGCCCTCTGTTGTCAGCAAATTACAAATTATATCCTGCAGCAACAGGCAAACGGCAGGATCTGAGTGACTGAAATATCAATACATATTTATAATAAAGAGGTCACACAGAGGTGTTTCAGGATGTTTATTTGCATGTTAAAGAATGTTCCTGCATTATTATTTGCATGGAGAGAAACATGCCGAAACAGTTTGTTTACCCTACTCAGTATCTATCTATGGTTCCATGAAAATAGAAAGGATATGATGCCATATTTATATACAGCAGCTTTTAAAAGTTCTTAATGCTGTAGTTATTAAAATCAATTGCTGCAGAAAGCCAACACATCAGCTGTGTGCATGAATAAAAGGAAAATGTAATAAAAGTTCAGAAGTCTCTGAATTTATAAACAACTGGCTAACAAGGAAGGTTAGCAGCACAGTATGTTCACCTATTAGCCTCCTACCTACCACTCCTACCAGAGTGAGAGTTTAAGTGACATGAGCATAACAATCTCAGCCTGGTTTGTGGTAGGTTTTTGTCCATATCACAAAATCATCCAATACATTTGGCACAGCTAGCCTCCAATGAAGAGATGAGAACAACAGATCAGGACTGAGAAGCTGAAAACATACCTACTGGGGGAAATCTTTCCCTTTCCTTGCAGGACACAGGTGAAATCCTGGCCTTATTGAAGTCAATAGGAGTTTTGTCATTGGCTTTAATGGAGTCAAAATTTCATCTACAGACTCTTAAAGCTGCAAGAACAGAATTATGCCCCTCATCACACAGTGAAAAATGGAAGAGCTCACACAGGGGGCCACACCAAATCCATAAGTAATGTTGTGTAGCAGTTCCTTTGCATCACAGGAGTGGGAGGAAATAGAGAAGAAGCCAACAAAGGCCTCACACTGAAGGTGGCAGGGGGGCAGAGCATAGCAGTCACCTAAGCTGGGCCTCAGTAGTGGTCATAGAGAATCATGGATTTTTGTGGAGAGTAGAGAGGTCTTCAGAAAGAAACCCCACTTCTGCATATCTCCAGTGGTTGCCAGTGGGGAGCGTCAGTCTTACACCTTAGGAGGTTCTGGGTGGGGAGATGGAAGCTAGCATAGCAGTATGGCATTTCTCTGACTCTGCACGAGACCCAGCCCATGAGGACTATTTCTCTTGCTCACCTCAGCTGCTTCTAATTGCTGCCAGAGTCCAAGGCAATAAAGAATCCACTTCCCCAAGCCACCTTCCTCTATTCTGTAGACTGGCTCCAGAGCTGCAGGTGCATTGGGATGCCAGACCTAACATGCCTTTCTGGAGAAGCTATTTAAAATCATGCTTAGCCCCTTGACTGACTAAACTTTGCTGCTGTGCACTCAAACTGGACTAGATGAGTCCATGACAATTCACAGATAAGTCTCAACCTTTCTAATGTCCTGCTACAGAGGAGCACAATTTATTAGGACAGATTGCTAACATTTTTTGTTAAAAACCATTTGACCAAAAATAAAAATTAATGGCTCACCACTCCCCAACAATTTTTTTTCTTTTTAATTTTTTGACACCCTCCCCTATCTCTTCCCATTTCTCCTTTTTAGTTCATCTTTCTCATTTCAAAAGACACGGGAAAGGGGGACAAAAGAGGGGGCAGTTTTAATTTAATAGAAACATTTTGAACCAACTTTTGAAAAAAAATCAAAGCTATTTGTGAAAAATCAACATTTTTTCAACCAGGTCAAATTAGGAGACTTTTTGGACTGTGGTGGAGATGAGTATTTTTAGTGTGCTCTAATTAACTAACTCCTTGCCCAATTCACTTGAATTCTGGTAGGAAAAAAAAAAATCAACCTAAGCCCCAAACCAGCTTCAATATGGAAAGCTGATATTCCTTAAGTGGAGCCAAACATCAGAATTCTCATGAGAACTCAGTTGCAATATATTTATAGAGTAGTAGCCACTGTTCCATAATAGTAAAAGGACTATTGTTATTTTACATTTATACTGAACAATTATGTAATTGGAGGGCCTCATTGTTGTCCCACAAATAAATTTAACAGAACCTAATTCATCCTTTTCATTATGGGTTGCATTGTAATCCTAAATTTTAACAATTCATTTAGCCACAGATTCTTTCTGAATCCAAATGGCCTATTTATCAGCCTGCATCCTTCAAATTTGCTAGCATGCTACTGTTTGAACTAAGCCCTGCCAGAGAATAGTCACAGTTCTGGTTTGTTATAGCCATGTTTAAATTTAACAGATGTGGCTCCATAACTGCCCTTACGTCTCCATTACAATTTCTAATTGGAGAACAGAACTATTTAAGGGCATCAACACAGTGACATCTGTTTAACTGACAGCTGGCTGTGCTGGGCTGTGTTATCATTCTGAAACAATTAGCGGCAATTATTGTGAATCTCTGCAATTAAAAAAGTTCACATTTAAAAAGTGACTATAACAAATTACTACATTTCAGTTTCCAAAATGATGCAAAGAGCAAAGCAGTCTTACTCTATACAGCAATGAAATCTGACCCAACAACTGCTTTATCAGACCCTGTCTTTTTTGAGGATGGTTGCAAGGGTATAAGATCCACGGATCATCTAGGTTGGTGACAACATATTAACACATCTATTTATTCATTTGGCTTGTGGCCTATCTAAGTTTATGAAGTCCCCCACTTGGCCTATGTGCACTGGAATCATTTTTTATAAAAAGCAAAACCCACAAATCAAGTTAATTGGCAATATCTATCGAAACAAGGCCCAGGGCTGCATGAGGAATGAGAGTGAATTAGCATTTTAGCTAGGCACAGCAATTAAAAGCAGCTTAAACCAATGGATAATTAGAGAGTCACAGTTTGGAAAGTCATCACATTCAAATGTGATGGAGATCAAATTTAACAGAAAGGGAACCTGACCTTTATTAGTGAAAATAATATACAGTTCTTTGATATACAATGCTGTATTTTAATCGTCCAACAGGATTATAAATTTGTAGTCTAAAATAGCAAATTTCTGGAAATCTCAGACAGACCAATAAAATAAGTTTATAAATAAATAGTTAACAGTCATACTTAGCAAACAACAAAATGCTTTATTTTAGGTTCAAAGTTTGTACGTTAAACATTTCTCTATATACATTTTTGCTATTTGTGCCAGGCACAAAATTTAATTTCACAGGTCACGACATCTACCCACAACAATACCATGCAAATGCCAAACTGAAATCTACATGAAAGCGAGGAATACTAGTAGTACCTTAGAGACTAATCAGTGTATTTCAGCATAAACTTTCGTGGGCTATAACCCACTTCATCGGATGCATAGAGTGGAACAAACAGAAGTAAGATGCATTTATATACACACAGGAAGCAAAAAAAAAGTTGTAAATTACCATACCAATTCAAAGAGGCTGTTTAATTTGGATGGGCCATTATCAGCAGGAGAAAAAAAATCTTTTGTAGTGAAATTTTAGTGGATCTAACAGTTGATAAGAATCTGTAAGAGAAACTTAACTAGGAAAATGCATTCAATTACTATAATGACAAAGCCACTCAACGTCCCTGTTTAGCCCTTGGTTGACAGTGTCCAATTTGCAAATTAATTCCAGTTCATCAGCTTCTCGTTGGAATCTGTTTTGGAAGTTATTCTGTTTTAAAATTCAAGTCTTTAATAGAATGTCCAGGGAGACTAAAGTGTTCTCCTACTGGTTTATGAATGTTATGATTCCTGATGTCAGGTTTGTGTCCATTTATTCTTTTGCGTAGAGACTGTCTGGTTTGGCCAACATACATCGCAGAGGGGCATTGCTGGCACATGATGGCATATATCACATTGGAAGATGTGCAGTGAATGAGCCTCTGATGGTGTGGCTGATGTGATTAGGTCCTATGATGGTGTCAGTTGAACGGATATGTGGACAGAGTTGGTATCAGACTTTGTTACAAGGATTGGTACCTGGGTTAGTGTTTTTGCTGTGTGCAGTGTGGTTGCCGGTGAGTATCTGTTTCAGGTTGGAGGGCTGTCTGTAAGCGAGGACTGGTCTGTCTCCCAAGATCTGTGAGAGTGAGAGATCATCTTTCAGGATAGGTTGCAGGTCTTTGATTATGCGCTGGAGAGGTTTAAGCTGGGGGCTGAAGGTAATGGCTAATGATATTCTGTTTTTGTCTTTGTTGGGCCGGGCCTGTAGTAGGTGGCTTCTGGGTACTCATCTGGCTCTGTCAATCTGTTTTTTCACTTCCCCAGGTGGGTATTGTAGTTTTAAGAATGCTTGGTAGAGATCTTGTAGGTGTTTGTCTCTGTCTGAGGGACTGCAGCAAATGAGCTTGTATCTGAGAGCTTGGCTGTAGACAATGGATCGAGTGGTGTGTCCTGGACGGAAGCTGGAGGCATGTAGGTAAGTATAGTGGTCAGTAGGTTTCCATATAGGGTGGTGTGTATGTGACCAATATTTATTAGCATAGTTGTGTCAAGGAAATGGACCGCTTGTGTGGATTGGTCCAGGCTGAGGTTGATGGTGGTATGAAAATTGTTGAAATCATGGTGGAATTCCTCAAGGGCTTCTTTCCCATGGGTCCAGATGATGAAAATGTCATCAATGTACATGGTTTTTCAGGAAAGAGAGGCAGTTGGTGGGGTGGGAAGAAGGGCTAAAGGAAACAGTTGGAGCTCAGCCTTTCTGAAAAATCAGTTAATCTATAAAGGTGCCTAAATAAAGACAGTGGACTCTAACTTTAGGCACTCATGTTTGAAAATTTGCCCTAAATGCCTTGCCCTAAATGCCTTGCCCAAGCATCCGAGATGAGAATTCATAAAACCCAGGAATCCTATCTTCCTGTTGCCTTCTCCAAATACTAAGTGACACTACATCATCAGCATGGTTTGTTTTAGCTCCTGTTTCTGTGGAAAAATGGCCAAGAGGTACTCATACAAATGTGGGCTCTCCTTACCCATTCTCTCATACTCCTCTTACCTGTAGCCAATCTCTGTGAAGATGTGAAATTCCATTTCCTCATGGGCCATCACTTAATGCCAGTTTGTTTAGCCATCCACTGATTCACAGGTAGGGTACAATCCTGGCCCCAGTGAAGTCAATGGCAAAATTCCCATGAACTTGTAGTGTAATGAGGATTTCACCCATAATAGGGAAAACTTGTAGTGCAAACTTGTAGTATAGTGAGGATTTCACCCATAATAGGGAAAATTCTGCTCTTGGATTTATTCTCAGTATCAATCTCCTCCATATAGCCTGCATTTGACTGTAACACAAAACTCAGTGATGTCAGGGAGACTAGTATGCAATATCAAACTGCTCTGCAGATGCAGCCAAAAGCTCAAAGCTGTCCTCACACTTCATGTTATAGGCTTCATTTATTCTGCAGTCAGAAGGGCAAACAGTTTCTTCAAGAATGCAAAGCTACTAATACAAGTCAGAATCCATGGAAGCCACTGGAGGAGCTTCTCCATAATAATGCAAGTGTTCCCTTTCCTCAAGAAACCAAGAGCTCTACCTTCTCTCCACACCTCTCTCTCCACTCCCCAAAGTCCTGATCAGACCACGTATTAAACACTGACCTTATCTTCAACATGAACATCCCACAATTCACTTCCATCCAAGTCACCAGGGCTGCAGATATACTCAGTTTACAGCCAGTGAAGCCACCACAGACGTAACAATCATGTTGAAGCATGATCTTCCTAAGAGCTTAGTAGAAATCTCAGCGTTCAGTAAAGCCGGTTAACTCTTTAAACACGAAAAGGGCTAATGAACCCAAATCATCCCTTCCAAAGTATTAATACAGAAGCTGCAGTAACGGCTAAGTTTTATGGATAATGAAACATGCATGGTACAAAGGATTTCATCTTCAAGCATATGTAGTACTTTAATTCATGAACACTAGGGGGTCTCTGATCTCCTCAATACACACAACTCCCATTTGTAACAGTTGGAGATTTGAACACATATGGAAGGGAGACTATGCATCCAAAGATGATGATATACAGTAGTAAGGAAAAAATAACGTAGAAGCATTGAAAAACCTTTGTCATTTCTTCCATTGCTTTGGAAATACTCAGCAAAATGGTCAAATGACTTTTATGCATCTTTGGTGAAAGTACACTGTAGCATCACAAATTAATTCAGAAACAAAAACTGTCTAAACTATAGTTATACTTCAAGTGTAAGGCAGGATTCTCTTTAAGCACCCATCCCCCAGAACCTCTTGAGAATGCAATGCTTAATATATTCACTTGCTCAGGGATGAAAATATGTGATTCCTATATACCATGTACAGTAATAAAACATTTACACTTGCACATCCTTCCTGGGATAAGATTCTTTAGCCAGAATGGAGGGCTTAGTGATGAGTCATCTAGAATAAAATACTTCCTGCAGGTTTAAATCTCGCTATGGTCAACTTGCTCTTCATCTTTCCAGCTCAGATAAATTGAATTCCACAAGCAGTTTACTATGTGTATGTGGGGGCAGAAAGGTGGTATCTTTCAGAAGGGACCCTGAGAAAAGGGAGTCTTGCTTGGTCTCTTTGGACATTAAATGTAAACATCATCACTAATAGGAGTAGGAGTTTGCCCTGCTGCCCATAGTTTCATTTCTTCTTTTGGCTGCCACTCTTCTATCCCAGAGGTAATTGTATATCAGTGTACTCTGTGTACACTGTGGCTCCAGTCCTGAAAATGTTTAAGCATGTGCATAACTATGCAGACATGAGATGTCCCAAGAAACGCAACAGGACTACTTATATCTGCAAAGTTAAGTATATACTTAAGTTTTTGCAGGATGTTGTACACAATTACGTACACTGGCCTTCCATTAGGGGAGGAGATTCATGCACTGGCCATGGCTTGTGTCAAGCTGTATGCTCAGAATGTTTGTTTGCTATAATCTGTAAAACAACAAATAATGACAGTGGTCTTCTGATAACAAGACTATAGATAACAAAGAAAGATAAAAGAAAAATATGACCACATCAGGGAAATTCTCAATGCTCTCTTCCTCCATTCATCCTCTCTCCACCACCAAACTGATAGGGGTTTTTTTTTAAAATGGGGCCTGATCCGATATTTGGATGTAATTAATTACCTTGTGTGTACTGATTTTTTGCTGCTGTAATCTGAAGTTGACTGAGCACATACCTTGTTTATGTCTGTTGTGTTAGCAGAAAACAGCTGTACAAAATCAAAAATACATACATAAAAATTGCTTTTCTAACCCCCACCATATTTCCCTCAGGAGAGGAAACTGACAACATATGAATATAATTCAGTAGCGTCTGATGCTGTGTCCCATTAATTCTCCTCCCAGTAAACTAACACCAGAGGGCTGATATCCCTCAGTTCATTTGCCAGTAAAACAGAATATAAAAAGGATGAGTGGAAATTCTGGTCATAACTTTAGCCTATATTTGCATCAGAAAAATTAAAGTTTTTTTTCATCCATACTTTTTTTCCCTTTAATATGCTGTCATTTTTTCAGTGCCAATTCATATAAAACATATAAGCCTCCAATAGTTCTCTCTCTTGCTTTCTTGTACAGCTGACTCTTCCCAGATAAAATGAAAAGTTAGCCAACTGTGGCTGATACCTTTAATATACATTAGTATTCTCTTACAAACTGGTTTTAAGGAGCCTCTTCAGAGCATTATGGGAGAGAGGGAGGTGTTATGAAGGAGGTAGATTTAGAGGATGTCCCAGATTACATGCAATCCTAACATTTACTTGCAAAGCATTTAAATTGCCATAAAGTCTGCATTATGAATTGGCCCCCTGGGAATGGGGCAGTAAAAACATTCACAAAAGTCTCTGCCTAGATTATCTCTTTCAGACATATGGATACAGGATGTAAATGAGAACACCTAAAGAAAACCAGAGAGGCAGTATGTTTTGCTGCTGTTATTACTGAATCCCATTAGGTGGCAACATGCCTTCATTCATAGTTTGTAGGGAGAGGGAGTTTAGAGGAAAAAGCAGTTTTTTTATTATTTAGATGTTTGTCACAACATATACATCCCAAATACTAATATTCTTGAGACCTGCATAAACATGTTGTTACAGCTACGCCTGAAACAAAAAAAATGTAATTTCAAAGCTAAGGGGTTTGTACATGAGATTATTACAAACAGCCATTCTGGTTTCCCTCCTCTTACATGAAACAGGTCATTTTGGTCTCAGTCCTCTTAATGCTTAGGCACATGCTTAGCTGCCATGAGCAGTTCCACTAAGACTCATAATAGTAAAGTTAAGCAGGTGCATAAGTGTTTACAGGATTAGGGCCTTAAAGCATGGAAGAGCATCTAAGCAACAAACTCTGGCTTCAATCTAGACTGGCTTCTTACAGAGGGCCTCATGTTTAACTGGGAAATGCTGTTCCAGCTGAGATGTGATTTGAATGAAACTGTAGGCTGTTTAGCTAAGAGTCTAAGAACTAGAGCTGCTTAACATGTTTTGAACCAAGATTTTCTCCAACAAAAAAGGCATTCTTCTTAATTGAAATTTGCACAAAAGAACTTGACAGTTTTGAACTTTTTTAATTTTCAGAAATTTTTTGCAATATTTTTCATCAAAAAAATGTATCAAATCTTTGGTCAAAAACATTAGTAAAAAAGTAGCAAAAACATTACTGAAAAACAGCATTCTGGAATAGGAAAATATTGATAATTTCAATAGCACTTCAAAAGCAGTTTAAAAAGCAGGAAATGCAGCAAGGAGTAAAATGTATGTCAGAAAAATATTCTCATTAGTTTAGATCAGCAATCACACAAACAAATGTGTGTAAGGAAGCAAAGTAGTAATCAAAGGATGGCTAAGAGCTTACCCATACAGGCAATCAGAAACAAGGAGCGAGGGAAGGCAGCATGCTTACTAAAGGACTGAAAACAGTTCTCTAGCAACCCTTCAGGCCAATAAGTGTCAGCTGCAGTGAACTTGGCCAGGAGGCCACAGAAGAAAATGCTGACATCCATACAGGTTTCCAAAGGAGCAATGATACCCTGCTATCCCCCTATATGGCAAATGGAACCCTGACTGGGTAGAAAATGTTCTATGCAATCATGGAGAACATGGGTGGGGTACAGATTATGTCACAGAACTAATCCTCTTTCCCTTCCATGCCCTCCTTTACCTCAGAAGATTCAACTACTGGGGTGAAATCCTGGCTGCACTGAAGTCAATGGAGTTTTACTCTGAATTCACAGAAACCACTATTTTACTCTCAGTAGTCTTCTAGAACCCTACTGCTACTGAAAGCACAGGTAGAATAGCTTGACAATTCCAGGAGATGTGAGCATTCATATACCTCTTCTCAAACCTTCTAAGGTTCAAGAATACAAAAATCGAATATACTTGGAAATAATTACTCTAACCGTGGTTCTTATTCCTGTTAAGTCAGGAACAGACTTGTATAGACACTATCAGCTTAAATGTTTCTCTTTTTAAAGGAACACAAAATCTGAAATCTTGCCTTAAAATCAGAGGCGTTGATCCAAGATGTCAGGATCCAGATGAAAAGACTGCCAGGACTGCCAAATTTCAAGTGACAAGCACAAATAACTATAGGAAGGAAAAAACAAACAGGATAGACAACGCTCTCCAGATGAAACTTTTAACAGGGTGATGCAACTCCCAATTCACAGGTCATCTGAGATCACCTGGAAAGATCAATCTGAGAAAAGCTTTGGAAACAGCAGCTTGAAATCCAAGAAGCTGGCAGGTACCCTTTGGAAGCCTCTCACTTTGTGCACAGTTCTAAAACATCTCAAGCTGACTGTATCAAGGCGCAAAGTAACTGAAAAATAACAAGAAAACACTGTCCATCCAGGCTTCTTACTGCTGGATGAAAGGACTGGGAGTGTATCTTGCACTTGTGAATCACAGTAATTGTTCTTGTTGACATGTGACCACTGATCTAATCCTGGAACAGTTGTTGGGCTATCTTAATTCATATACTGTGAGCAATTTTTTTTTTTTAGTAGTTATGAGTAAAGCCAACTGAAATTCAAGTAGGAAAACATACATAAAAGTATACTAACATTAAGATAGGCTTGGCAATAAACTAAGGCTTAATAAGGCCATTCTTGTACTTATAAGTTGCTAGCATAAGTATTTGACCTACTGTAATAAGATTTAGCAATAAGTTATTTGTACTGAACAAATTAAATGCAAATGAACAAACCTAATGGAATTTTAGGGCTGGGAGTTTGGATACATGTTTGATTGAGGCTAACCATACTGAGGTGCTGGAAATGTTCACAAATACTGCATATCGATTTAAATAGCTCTCTCAGCTAGGGTGAACGGATAGCAAATGTGAAAAACCAGGATGGAGTGTGGGGTAATAGGCGCCTATATAAGAAAAAGCCCTGAATATCGGGACTGTTCTTATAAAAGTGGGACATCTGGTCACCCTAATCTCAACAATCAGAACCCCATTTATGGTTCCTCAGAAAGCCACATATGGACAGGGGTCTAAAACCTAATGAAACACAGACATGGATATATAGGTGTATGAAAAGAAGGGATATAAAAAACTGATGCATGAGTATTCATGAGTCGGAACATAGGAATGATGGTGGCAGCTCAAACATCATTTCCACTTCTGATGGTCTCCACTGACTGTTTACTTCTGTCATTGTTTCTTTTCTTCAACCTTCATAATGTTGTATATCAATTCTGGGGATTGCTTTATTCTTTGTATCATTTACTGTACATGATAATTTGCATTTGGATTGGCTTAGATCTTAAGTAAACTTTTCACATTTCTATGCGTGTATGTCTCCAATCTCAAACAATAATGTTTCTTATGTAGCTGCTTGAGTAAAAACTTGTGAGATCTGCACTCTAATTTGATCAAAAGCTACATTGTCAATATAGAATAAAATCAATACTTATAGCAGCCACATTTAGGACGCACAGAGACATGGCATCCCACAATGCTTGGCAGAATGCAGGATATGAATTCAAATTTCATTATTTTTTGCAGTACAAAGAACTAGTCTAATTCCAAGTAATCAGTACTAGGAAAGTACCTACTTAAGGCTTAAGGGAAAATAGTGAAGGTGACAGTTCTATGTACAGGAATACAAGCCTCTAGTATCCTAATACATAATCAGTAAAGCCCATGCCAGCAGCATTAATATAACCATTCAAAAAGAACTTTGCCAGCCTGCCACCTACAATGAAAGGATGGAAAGGAGCCTTTTTGTCCTGGGAAGCACACCCAAAAACTCTATCAAAATGTGGTCTGAAGGAAATGTATTGTAAATCCAAGGACTCAAGGTTCTGCCTGCAATTTCATCGTTCTCTACATTATAATATACACTGGGAAAATATAGAGGCATTTGAAACTGCTGAAAAGGCCTTTATCGATAAGCCCCTAAAGTGACACTATAAACTTGGGTGCTCAAAAATTAACTAGCAAAGACAGAATCTTTATCTCCCCAAACCAGCTAAATACTCATCTAAAACTTTTACATAATGCAATAGTACCCTCTTGCCCACTATCCCAAATTTAACCCTCTCATTAAAAGAGACCAAGGAGGATTATTTTTTCTCTCTTTTCTTGGTGGTAAAATCCCTGCACATCTAATGCAACAGGAGATTGTCTCTAAATTTAAGGCTTTGCTCAAGCCTGCTGTTCCCTAGACATCTATTCTGACTTGGTTCATTGCCAGTAAACCTCAAACGAGGAATTGGAAAGCAGAGCATTTTATTGTTGCTCTGACAGTGATAGTGACTAAGAGCCTAACTGTGGCTACTTTGTGTCACATCCAAGGAGAGGCTGATTCATGTCCTGAACAGGAGATGCAGGTAGATTCCACAATAGTAGCACGAACAGCTGCACCTGATTAGCAATATACATGGGGGTCCAGAAATTTTCCCCTCCCTTCTTTAAATTTTCTGCCACAGTGCAGGCTCAGACTTTGCGTTCTCTCATTCTCCCAAATGAAAGAGAACAGACAGCTGAACCACCATTCAGATATGTGGGAGAGATGTAACAAGAAACTAACACAGAACGTGCTTGATTAAACAACTTCAAAAGAGCAGAGCAGATGTAACCCTTTTGCTGAGTGTGCTGGATGGGGTCCTGATCACGGCTAGAATCATTGCAGGGTTAATAATTCAAGAAGGAGCCCCACATACAACTCATCACAGAGGTCATCACACTAAATGAAAGCAGGGCCTCCTTTTGTCCTGGAAGCTGAATTCTAGTACTGACATCCAATTAATGTTGGTAAGAAGGCTGAGACTCTGGAAATAAATCTTAAGGGGGAAAGTAGCAGTCACTACACAATAGTAACATGCACTTCTGTAGTGCACAGGAAATATCCTTTTGGCAATCTCATAGCTTTGCAGTGTGTTCTCCACTGCCACCTGCTGGTTCCATAAAGCTTACCTTTATTGACTGTACAGTAAAAGAAAGTACAATAGAATATAGAGATATATCTTCTTCTAAAGTAAAAATACTTATTTTCTATTTTTATAAAAATAAACAGGGCTATTTGAAGGGATCCATCCTGTCATCCAGTCGAAGCTACTGGTAATTAGAAGTTTAGTGACACTCAGGGCATGGGGTTGTGTCCCCTGACCATTTGGCTAATAGTTACCAATGGACCTAACCTCCATGAACTTATCTAATTATTTTTTAACCCAGTGATGCTCCTGGGCCTCATAACATCCCATGGCAATGAATTCAACAGGTATATTGTGCTACTATATGTAAAAGGAGTATCTGTGTTTGTTTTCAACCTACTGCCTATTAATTTCATCAGATAAGCCTTAGTTCTTGTGTTATGAGAAGAGATAAATAACACTTCCGTATCCACTTTCTCCATGCCATTCATGATTTGGTAGATCTCTATCAGTCTTACCTTAGCTGTCTCTTTTCTAAGCTAAGCAGTCTCAGTCTTTTTAATCTCACCTCATACAGAAGGTGTTACTTAATCTTAATCAATCTTGTTGTCTTTCTTTTTACCTTTTCCAATCCTAATATATCTTTTGTGAGAGGAGGTGACCAAAACTGCATGACATATTCAAGCTGTGAGTGTACCATGGATTTATATTGCGGCATTAAAATATTTTCTGTTTTATTATCTATCTTTTTCCTAATGGTTCCCATGAAGAGGTTATTCACCTTGTGCAGTAACTGCAGTTATTTGAGATGTGTCCATACCTCTATAGGGGCTCCAATTCAGGTGTGCATAGGCCTCAAGTCCTTGATCTGAGATTTTTCTGCTAACAGTGCCTGTATGGCCCGCGCACATGCTCTGTGCCTCCTCATGCCAGTCACCAAGGCTCTATAGGGACATGTGGGCAAACCATTCTCAGTTCCTTCTCTACCCAAATGCCTCTACAGAGACCAGTCTGAAGCGACAGGGAAAGGTAGGATGAGTAGTGGACCACAAAGGGGGTCACATTCTGAAGAACTGCAGGTAGTGCACAAGGTGATTAATTTCTGCTTCAAGTGGCATCTCTATGGGTGTTCCACTTCAGTTGACTTCCAAGCAGTTTCCACAGAGGGAGGAGAGAGCTTCAGAACTGAAGATAACATTGCAGTACCCAAAGCCACATTGTACCTGACAGCATAGATTAAAGGATAGTGCTTCAAAAAACGTATGCACTGAAGCCCTTGTAGCAGTCCTACATCTCAAATAGTGGTTTATACAACCTATGCTATGGATGTTGCTTGTGACCTGATATGTTGTGCTATCGCCCTTTGAGGAGGATGAATGCCTGCAATCTCACAAGTGACAATATACCCAGATATCTTTCTCCATAGTCTGAACAGAAATTATGGCTCTCTTGGATTTACCCATGGAAGAGATGAATGGTCTGGGTGACCTTCAAAATTGCTTGGTCTTATCCAAATAGAAGACCAGACCCCTTCTAACATCCAGAACAGGAAAATAGGACTTCTCCAGAGAACTATGTGGCTTCAGAAAAAATAATGCTAGAGGAATGGAATGGTTAAGGTGGAACTGCAAGAGAACCTTAGATAAGAATTTTGGATTTGGACATAAAGAAATCGCATCCTTGAAGAATACCATAAAGGGGAGATCTACCATCAAGGCACCAATCTCCCCAGTTCTATGAGCTGATGTGATGATGACTAAAAAGGCTGTCTTCATAGATAAATGGAGTACAGAACAGGTTACTATAGGTTTATACGGATGTTTCATAAGGTAATTGAGTACTAGGTTCGGGTCCCAGATCAGAGCGGGATCTCTAATCTGGGGATAGGAATTTTCCAATAGACAATACAGGATGAGAAAATATGAAAAACCATTCTATTGTCAGATGAAAGGTTAATACTGGGCCAAATGGGTCTTAATTGAGCTAACTGATAACCCTGATTTCCTGAGATCTAGCAGATAAATGAGGGTGATTGAAAGAGGCACACATACAGGCAGGAAGTGGCAATGATAGCATCAATGCGAGAATTTCTTCCATTTCTGAAGGCTGGAAGTATGAGTTGACTTCTTTTCATTTAAAAGGTCTATTGCAACTCATTTTTGAGAGATACACTGCAGGCTGTAATATTCAACCAAACTATAACATCACAAACGGAGACCTGTTGTATACTGACTTCAATGAGAAGCAGATGGCTCTGCTTATGAACCTTCAATCAACCAAAACCTGCTGGGATTCCCATACAGCTCACATTTTTGATATTTCACCATTAGGACTCCATTCTGTAAGATGCTGATGCACTTCGGCCCCAACTTACCAAAGAATTTAAACACATGCTTAACTTTCAACATTCAAGTAGTTCCATGTTTTGCTGCACTAGGGCCATAGTAGTCAGCACCTTGCAGGATTGAGCCCTGGGTTAATTTTGGGGGTTTATATTATTGTACAAGTTCAGATTGTTTATCAGTGTTAAATTAGCACCAAAGGCTTTCACAAAAGGCTGAGGAATACAATAAAGAGACGTGAATGTTTTTAATTATTTTGTAGTAAAGTTAAATGGGGCAGGCATTACTAAATGAACAGTCAACACAGATTCCTAAGTTTGCCTCTGCTGCCACACAGGCTAACATGGCAGACACTGTGCCTCTGTTTATGAGCTATTGCACTTGACGGAGAATATGGGTTATGCTATCATAAATGGGACAGGTTTCATCGCCCTTGATTTATTCTTCTGTTACTAGGCCATATTTTAAGGTTATAGGATAAAGCAGGCATAGTCCCACTTCATATTGGTACAAATGGTTCTGGACACGCAATATTGTTAGCAATCCCACTAGCAGCCCTGGCTCTCTTTAGACTAGGAGTGATCATCCCCTTCCTAGATTTTCAAATCATTTAATTTTAAGTGAGCATTGCTGGTCATATTTGTCAGTCTTATCCTAAAAGATAGTAGTCAATTTCCCTGTCACAGGACTGTCCTCCTGCTGAATCCAAGGATCATTGATTGTTTTAGGATTCCACAATGAAGATCATGTGTTTAGCTGCATGAATCATCTATGGAGCTATTTCTTGTTTCCGAAATTAAAAGCTGACTTCTAGATGCTAATTCATTAATGAACTAAGATAAGTGGTACAGATCAGCCAGCAAATGATAGATATACCTATTTTCAAAAGCCCCAAGGTACCATCAACTAGGGAGTCCAGTCTCCCACAAACACTTGCACTGAGATGGGTGTTATAGATTACAATATCTATAGGAAAGGGGAAATATAAAAGCAGGGTGTAAACTACACATGGTTCTTTTTCTGAAAATGAACATTTTCTACCCAAATCCTGCACCAGCCTTCCTCTTTTAGCTACTTCCTAAATCTCTCTGTTTAGATGCAATGGCTCTAGCCAGATCCATAAGTTGCACAGAAAATTGAACACAAATGACTTCCCAAGCAAACAACTCTCTGAGAACAAAAGGGTGAGTAGTGGCTATCCATTCTTTGAGGCTAAAAGGAGAAATTGTGTTATTGAATGTTTTTGGAGTGTATAAATCTGTAGAGATTTTTCACTATTTTCAATGTATCATCATCTATGACCTTTCATTCCAAAGAATTCCAGGGCACTTTATGAACTCACTACCCAATGCTGCTTTCACTGACATTTTCAATCCATGTATCCTGACAATTTAACCCTTATTTTTGAGGAGAGAATCAGTAACAGAAGAAATATAAAAAGATGGACAATGAAAAACAACATGGAGGCATGGAGAAGAAAGAATTATTAGGCTACTGACAGGACAAGATGATGCGGATTTGGCATTAGAACCTTTGTAACAAAGCAATAAAATGGTGAAGTGGGGCTTAAACGTTTGAGATAATATTAAAGAACAGAAAAAAGGAATGAATTATTTTGGATCCTTAATTTTCTTACCATAAAATCCTGCACTCCAAAATGAAACCATCTGAACCTATTTTAATGGGTTTCAAACAACTCTGCAAAATTCTAACTGAACACTGCCCAGAGTAAATAGTTCTGTTTGCTTGTTTTAGAGGGGTCTGTACAATAGAAGTTTTTAAATGTAATCATCATCATCATGGTAAAACACAGGAGAGCAGACTTGAGACTAGGCTGGTAGATTTTCAGTTTAGCTTTGCAACACCGGTTTAAAGTTGGGTATGCAATTCATAGGAAGTCATTATCTGAGCTCTCCCTTTGGCAATTCCCTTACACCCATGGGCATCTCCTGCAAAATCCAGTAGAGGGCAGTTTATGCTTTTCTAAGCCATTCACGAGTGAATGATTGTGAGGAACAACGCTAGCCTCCTTTTAACTGTACTGTTTTCTGTGATTCACGTAGAAAATGCCCCTACCAAACAGATAACTGGAATACACACCTAGACGTTTCTAACTGATAACCAATTTCTCTAGTCAGAGTTTTGTTGCTTTGGAATTAAGCTAATGGTTGTATCTTCCTTTCTATGGCCAAATACCATAGTAATACATTTTAGTTAGTTTTACATAGTAAATAGGTGGCACTTATGAGCCCATCACGTGGTCTGAAATTAAGAGAAGACCAGAGTTACATGATTTAGCCCTCATTTTTTCACTTGGAGAAGCAATGTATATAACATATACAATGGTCATCAACTCCTTATTTTCAGTAAGATTAGGAAGAGTAAAAAACTCAACCCAAAACAAAACCCTCACAATCCCCTAAAGAGTACCAGAGTGAAAGCCAACCAAGACTTGGAATTAATTCAAAAATTACATTTTGTGTCCCGGAACCAGTCTTTTTTAAAAAATGAGATATCCCACAAAAAGGCTCCTTCAACATGTCAGTTTTGAATGCATGTTTTCTTGGGAAAGACATATTCCAGTTAGAGACATGAGGAAAGTATGTAGACTAGGAGAGAAGAGAATCAATACTGAAAAAGAGTGAGGTGTGTTGCTCCTCTCTTAGCTGCTTCTGATGAGTTAGACATGCCTGTCCAGGTAGGCAGCCACACACCTTTACAATTCACGCTGAGAAGACATGAAAATCAAAAATCCCAATCCCTCAACAATATGGGCCTCTTCATCCAATGTATTAGGTTTGTGTGAACTATGTTTTCCTCTCTGTTCTAGGTGGTACCCACCTCAAGCTAGTGTGCATTGACCCCACTGTGTTTACACAGCTCTAAACATGCTGACAACAATAACCATCATTGAAATAATTGTCAATGAGTATACAGTAGAAATAACATGAGAGAGTTTGTTCATCAATTTGTTCTACGAAGATATTTTGATTTGAGATTTCCATTCTGGATCTCCTTGAGGAGCCATTCTCCGAGAAGGACAAGACAATGCTACAGGGAGACAACCCCGCCCTTGAATTAGTACTTCCTTGGGGTTTGTAGGTTGAATCCTCTCTCTACTCTGACCTCCCTGCTCCAAAAGGAAGCATTTGTACAATACTCCACAAAGTTCAGTTCACAGAGTTCCTAGTCTCCTTCCTATGGGTTTTACTACAAAAGGGTATAATAGAACCCTAAATGTATAGGGTACCATTGAAATGCAGCCACTGCTGGGGTGGAGAGAGGCTCTCAGCCCAACAGACATGGATCCAGGAAAAAAGTCTAATGTCTCCAGTGCATACTCCTGTTCTTGCAAAACATGCCAGGAGATCCTTAGTATCCACGGCGAACAAACAGAACCCTATTTTTAACATCTCTGTGAACCCCTTAGAATAATCTGCTGTAAGGACCTATGGTACTCAAATATACCTTATGAGGCGCAAGGGCTAAGTCAACTCTCCTGGCATTTGAAGCTTCAGTTTCAGGGAGTATAAATAATTCAAACCCGAGGTTTAAACCTACTATCCACCACTTACATCTGGCTATTTTGCTCCTTCTTGTACACTACAGCCAAATAAGCACGTGACTAGTGATTCTATGTTATCACCTACAAAAATGGTTAGAAAGAAAATTCCTCCATTTATAATATTGATGCCCCAGGGAATCACACATTGAACCATGCTGCTTTGGGGCTGACAATCCTCTAACCTTCTGACAGTTTATGCACTTGAGTTGTTACAGCTCACCAAAAAGAAAAAAGATATCTCCTCATAAAATCTGTAACACTGAATAATTCAGTAAACAAGTTCATCCATATGCTCAAAAAATCTAGAGTGTGCGGTAGTTTGTTGCAGCTGCATTTGATGCATATACAGAATTCTTCAAGGGTTTTGTAGCAAATGAGGAAGCTGAGAATTTTGCCAACGGTTATGTCTATGTCTTTCGGGTGGAAAGAGATCCGTCTTCGGATTACCTCACCGGTACTCATGAATCCTGTATACGAGGTTATATACCAACAGAACAATTTACATAGCCAGTTGAATAGTATACAAACATAAGTGTCCTGTGCATTTTCCTACTCCCTTCCAATTTCTAACCCCAGTAAACAGGCATTCCAAATAATACCTTGATCAATTTTCTGGGAACTGAATCAGAGAAGGTAGAAGAAAAACCCTGAATTTTCAATGACTATCAACTGTGAACTCTTAGTGCTACACACTCCTCTCCTGCATTCAACCCATCTGTTTTATTTCTTGTTTCGCTGGTGGAAAGCACCCTTTCATCCTGCCCTCAGGCAAAAAATCAACTTGGGCAAATCCTGAGATCACTTAGCTGTGTATCCCTACCATCTGTACTCTTTGCATCAACTGCCTAAGGCTCCCCAACTTCCCCTGTGTGCATCATCCTCTAAAGCTAACTCCACCCATCCAGTCTGACCATGTGGGTTCCATTTAGCAGCACATTAATAATTTACCAGATGAATACAAGAGACAAACCCCCTCCCCACTTGCTTTTTCAGACAAAGAAAAGGGTCTAATAATACTACATTGAATCTAACCAGATTTTGTTGGGGTTGTGAGATGAGAAAAATACTGAGATTTTGAATGCAGGGAAGATACAGTGTTAATCTAAGTAGCGAAGGGTATGAATAATCAAATACCAAATTAGAGGAAGATGGAACTGTTTAGTTGGTACGAAACATCACAGAAATCAGGACTAGCAATCAAATGCGGATCAGACATATATTTAGGAGTATAACTTGTCACAATCTGTCAGTATAAACAATTTAAAATATATATTTTGGTTACGCAGATTACTGTAATATAATTTACTGCTCTGAATGCCTTAATGCTTGGAATTAGAAATGTGAAAGATTCTCACACAGCCTATTGCGTTTGTGGTTGCTATTTTAACAAGATGTCTGCTTTCTGGGGAGCAGGGGGGTAACCAATTGGTGTTCATGAATTCCTGTTTTCACAGATTTCTAATTTTTGGAAAATAACAAGAATAAATGGACTGAATTACACATTTATGGAGAAAATTAGGTTAGTTAGGAAACAGCATTGTTCTAGTTCACTGTCAGAGTTGATAGACCCAGTGATAGGGAAAAGAGACCTCCCACAGTCCCGATTAGAAATTAAGTAGACAATATGAATGTTGTAGTTCTTGATAACATGGTTTGGGGCTTGCTGCTGGCTATGACCTGCAGCTCTTATCAGATCTAGGAGAAAGCTGGGTCTGTATTTGGATGCAACCTGGAAAGACCTGAAGGTATTGTTTCCGAAGAAGCAGACAGAATGCTTCCCACTAAGCCAGTAGCAAATCAATGTCCTAGAATAGTGATAGAAAGCACTCTGTTGCTAGAGGTCCCATCTTCTGTAAAATATGCAATTGATAATTATACATCCATTTTAAGCCACTTTTTGTCATAGTACCTGGTGTTCATTACATAAATTTAGAAGCAATGACATACTCCTCAAATGAGGATACTCTGACCTCCTAACCCAAGAAGATTTAAACCTCTGATTAAGAGGAGTCAACTCTAGGTTGCATACCTCCTAGGTCATACGCTTGGGTATGACTACCAACTGGCACTTCCATAAGAAAATGTTTTCAGTGAAAGAGGAGTCTTGCATAGCACTTCTACAACCCCAAGACAAATGCTCAGCCAGATTTTCAGTGGTCGTGCATGCCATAGTCAAGGGCACTGAGAAAGACCTGTTCCCAGCAAGTTGGAACTTAGCATCCCTGTTGAATACAGCTGCTTTGGTGGGATGGCAGGAAGTAGTAGTCTTTCAGGTCCTTGACTATTTAGGGCTGTAATGAGATTAATCAGATTAATCAAAAATAGAACTGATACTAGATAAGAAGCTAGCTTGTGTGGAATCAGGATGTTGTGCTTCTGACAATGTGCTCCAATTAGTGAAACAGCCACTGTATGTTGAACCAGTTTCCACATGGCCTTCAAGGTCAGCCCGAGGAAGAGCGTGGTGGAATAATCCAGATTCCATGTGATCAAAGCATGGAATTTGGTCTCAGTCAGTTGAGATCATCCCCATGCAACTATTTTTCCATTTTCTGTTAATTCTGCTCTCTTTTCTAATGCAGGTAATTTGGGTAATTGCATACCACCCACATTAATCCATCTTTCAGTTTTAATTCATATGCCTGTTCACTTCCTTTCATAAAAGAGTCGTGCAGCATTGAGTGTATTGCTAAACAGCTGATGTATTCCTACAAGTAGGGCAAACAGTAACCAGACAGACCACCGTAAATTAGACAGTGACTGTTATTCCATAACTGTTACTCCCAAAATATGCAATATTATTGTAACCATGTCAGTCCCAGGATATTAGAGAGACAGGATGGGTGAGACTAAAAAATCATGGTCTTAATAAAGACATCAAATTTATGGATTACAACAATCTGTAACCCACTAACCCCCATTTTTGTCCTATGGCCATACAGGGATGTTAATGGACCACTTCACCTTGAATGGTCCCTTACAATATTTCAGCGCTGAGCAAGGGCTGGTGCTGTACAATAGGAAATGAGCCAGACTATCTATTTCCTCAGAGTCAATACTTCACAGAGGTATTCCCAGCAGGATTCACTGGATTCCAAGACCCATGGTTTCTTGTCCCGGTCGCTCAGGAGAGATCTACTGGATCTCAGTCCCCTCTGCTTATGGGAATCACTTTGGGCCCTGACTTCATAGATTTATATAAATGTATGGCTTGAAGGGACCTCGGGAAACATCTAATCCAGCTCCAGCACTGACTCAGGACCAAGGCTGGGTTACTTTTATCCTCCAAGATTCATACAATTTTTTTTATATATATAAAAGGCATCAGCAGAAAGATCTTGGTGAACTGGCTCATACCCCTTTATGGAACTAGGCCCTAAGACAATAAAATCATGAATCAGAAATCCACTTGGATGGATGAGCACCTTACTAATGTGACCATCATCTTTGTCATCACAAGACTTAAACTAAGGTAGTGTGTTCCCCTGCAGCACTTCTCTCACCACGCAATACTGCTGCAGTTGTGATCAGTGAAGGTGCTCAAATTAGAGTCGTGTCAGATTAAAAGAGAGGGGATTACTCTCCAGGCACTCTCCAGGAGGACTCTAGAACTTGTCTTCAATCCTGGTCTGAAAACTAACCTAAACAGTATGCTGAAAAGCCCATCTATTTGCTAAGTCACTTGGGGAGGGCTGAGAGTCCAGATGGCACAAGGGTCTTTAGGCAGCTGGCTGTACTTTCAATTTTGAATTATTGGATGGCTGATTCCTTTGACACGGGGGGTTTTGATAAGTCACTGAGCAGTTATTCTTCCAAATGGACTGTCATTTTAAATAACTGGCGGAGTGCCTAATTCTAGCCATAGCTGTCTGGTTTTGTATTTAACAAAAATAAATTAATAAATAGACTGTAGGTCTTAAATATAAAGAAAATCCAGTAATGATGACATTTTCCTTGTACTTATTATTTCACTTTTGTCGGTTTCCCACAAAAAAGTATGGTTATTAAAGGGATAAAGAATAATAGGCTAAGACCACAAAAAAGCTCTCCAGCCAACCTGCACTGTGCTGTAAGAATTTAATCCAATGTGTATTAGGCAAATCGACCAGAACTTTAGAAGACTGATGATCCCCAATGTGAGATTAAATTGACTAAATCCTTTGTTGAAGAAAAAGAAAGCAAGAGCCAGTACAGGTGCTGAAGCTCATCACAAAAGCATCACTAAGAATAAATCGAAGTTAAGAAAATAGGGCTGATCCAAAACAACAAGGTTTAGATGGGATTAAAATCCTCATTCTTAAGGGTTTAAACACATCTCTAATTATTAGGATTTAGGGGCAAGGAGACAGGCTTCCATGAAGGCAGATCATCCCAGATCTGCCTATTGCAGAATTCTTTGCACCTTCCTATGACATGGCTAGTGTTGGCAAGTATTATGGATAGGATCTTGGTCTAAACGGACAATGGGTCTGATTCAATAGGAGAATTTCTATTCCATTGATATCAGTGGGTGTTGAATCAGGCCCATAATCTTCAGCCCTATTCTTTCTTGAAGGGGGAGGGTGGACTCATTAGGGGGAAATAAAGAAAATAAGAGGTCGGATGTGTATACAAAAATTAAATGGATTACTGCACATAGATCTTGTGAAATTATACTGGGGAGAGCAAGATGTACATGGATTCATCTTTGAGAAGCAAAGAATTTTAGGTAATGTGACATACCACCCCCAAGCAATTCCCCCATTTTAATTAAGGTAGAATCTCTTTCAAGACTCTATCCTGCAAGTCCTCCCATGGGTGTACAGGATTTGGGGGGCTTGCAGGATTGATCCAGTAGCCCTGTCTGTCCAAATGACAAAGGATGTTCTGAGGAGGTGTCTCCCTCACTGAGGGAGAGAGGGGAGGTAAAGAGCAAAAAGGGGATGATAAAAGGAAAGAACTAAATAGTTAAGAGAAAAGGCTGAAGAATCTGAACTACCCCAGATTAATGATAAATGAGGACAGCTCATTGCATCACAACAATCCAAGTGGAAATAAGTTTGGAATTAAGAAACTGCATCTTGATCAGAACAATGGGGAGAGAGTCAATGTACACATACAAAGCAGCAGTATTTATAGCAATAATAGCAGCATCCTTTTATAGCTAGAGCTCCTTTAATCCCTTCCACATTCACAATCCTTACTCACAGCTGAGTGGGTTTTCCTTACATGAGTAGTCCCACTGATTTTGGGACTACTTATGTGAGTAAGTATTACTCGACATGAGTAACGGTAGCAGCATCAGCCCCTTAATGAACTTAATCAGGTTTGATAATTGCAATTTTTCATAGGTCAGAAACATCTAATTTATTTTTAAAATACAATAGCAGTCACACAAAATACATTCCAGATACAAAGTATTAAGCCACACAATTACCATTGGAATTTAACTGAATGTGATTCAATGATTAAGGCACTAGCTCAGGAATTAGGAGATCCACTTTCATTTCCCTGCTTTGCCACACACTTCCTCCCTGACCTTGAGAAAATCACTTAGCCTCTCTGTGCCTCACTTCTCAATCTCTAAAATGGGAGTAATACTTCCCTGCCTACAGTGGTGTTGTGAGGGTAGATACATTTAAGATTGGTGATCTCAAAGTACTTCACAGTGAGAAGTGCTACATAAGAAATAGATATTACTGTTCTTATCTTACATACATTGTATAACCTTGTGGCAAGTAAATCCAGACATGGAAACACAGAAATGGATCCAACACTATTTTGGAAGAGCTCTAATAACTGACTTCATGCACTAGTTTATGAACCACTTACTGATCCTACCAGCAGCATTAGGTTTTTGAAACTGCATTGTAGCTTTAAAGAGACTCACCATCACATATAGTAGACTCTTGATTATCCAGGATTGGGTTAACCATCTTGTGGATTAACCAGGATGTCAAAAAAAAAAAAAATACGCATAACTTGCAGGGCTGGCTCTGGCTTTGTTGCCACCCCAAACACACAAAAAAATCCCAAACAAACCACCAGGGCGCAGGACAGCCAGTGAACCAACACTCTGTTCCCCTGGCTCAGGGTGGCTGGTGAATCAACCCCTCTCCCTATATTTCCTATGGATGGTGATTGTCTGGGATTTTATTAACCAGGATTCTTTTTTTCCCCCTATCATCCCGGATAATCGAGAGTCTACTGTATGTAAGTTTGAACCCTCTCTTTACAAAAAGTGATATACTGGCAAAGCATTTTCTGAAAGGGCCCCTTGCCTTTGGAATACTTACCTTCTCCCAACAAAATCTGAAATAGCTCAAATGAGTTGACCTCCTGTGGACCCTTTAAAGCACAAATATTTGAGGCTGTGGCAGTTGAGAGTGGTATTTTTGTGTCATGGAGTTTTAAACGGCACAGATCACATGACTGGTGATTAAGTCATACATAGCGAGACGCAAGGAAGGAGAAATGCTGCTGCTTTAGACTATTTACATTCTGTAACCCCTTTGCTGTTGTGTTTCTACATATAAATCAAGGACACCTGGAAATTTAGATGAATGCTCTTCGGTGTGAAGTTTCTTTTACATTTAAATCTAAATATATGCAAAAATGTGATTCTTTAAATTTATTATCCTTGAGGATAACATATTACTCCTGGGGGAATTCTGCACTACTGCACATGTGCAAAATTTATTTCCCCCTCAGATTTCTTTGCTTCCCCACAGAAAAATGACTTTCTGACATGGAAGGAAAAGGGGAGCCATCAGAGCAATCATACAACCCTCTCCAGCAGTATGTTTTGGGTGCCCAAGGCATTGATGTAAATCACTGTGGGGCAGGGCACAGGACTGGGGAAAATCCAGCTGGTGGCTCTTATCCTGCACTGGGCTTAGGGTGACCAGACAGCAAATGTGAAAAAGCGGGATGAGAATGGGGGATAATAGGAGCCTACATAAGAAAAAGACTCCAAAATCGGGACTGTCCCTATAAAATCGGGACATCTGGTCACTCTAACTGGGCTCAGCTGCTAGTCCTCTTCCCCTGCATGGCATCCAGGGCCAGGTCAGACCCCACCACACCTCTGCACAAGATTTCTCCCCCAACTGCAGGAGGCTCTGCAAACTGCCCCCCATCCCATCGCCAGCGCTTCCTGCACCCATCGCTCACAGTGGATCACTGTATCGGGAGCTGCTCCCCCATCCTCCCAGCCCACATCCATCCAGACCCCCTCATACTCACACCCTCCCGCCGAGCCTCACCCCCACTTGCTCCCAGAAACCCTGGACAAGCACCTCTCCCCCTGCACCTGGACCCCCCAAATGAGCCACCTGCAGCTGGATCCCCACCCTACTGAGCTCCAACCAGCTGCACCTGGATCCCCACTCCAGTGAGCCCCATTCCCCCAGCTTCTGGATCCACACGCCTAGAACCCCTCGCTCAGGTCTATCCCCCCCCCACACACCCAGACCACTCAGTGAGCCCCAATCCCCTTCACCTGGACCCCCCTACAGAGTCCTATTACCCATTGCACCAAGAGCCCCCAAACAAGCCCCTGTGCATCCAGATCCCACACACACCTGGATCCCTCACTGAGCCACCTACACCCAGATTGCCCCCCACACAACCCTCTCAACCTACACCTGGATTCCCCCCCTCCAAACCCCTCCACACTTGGATCCTGCCTTGCTGAGCCTGCCTGCCCACACCTGGCACAGAGCGGCAGGGCCCTGCGGTGTTTCTGGGGCAGGCTCGGTCCTTGCACTGTGTCAGGGTTGCATGCAGACTCACCACTGAGTCTGTGTCTCAGGGAGTGGAGGTGGAGGGAGTGAGGGGCTGCACAGCGATCTCCTACCTCTGTGCAGTCAGTGGCCTGTGCTCCCCAATGTGATGCTGGAGCCTCCTCATTTATTAGACAAATAAAATTTGCAGAATTTTGAAGAATTATAAAATACTGTGTGCACAATTTTTATCTTTTTGGCACAGAATGCACTTAGGAATAACCTATTAAACCTAGAATGCCTTGAAATCTCTCTCTCATATCTCTATTTCTACTTGCTTTCTAGCCAGCCCATGAGATACAAAAAAAATCATACTTTAGGAGTTGATCCATACCAGAATTAACCAGTCCTTCCTGTCTGGAACTGGAGATTGACCTCTCTTCTGAAAAGGACCATATAGGGGCTATAGAAAAGCTCAAGTGAGCTTATTAATTTTCTATTTCATCTGAAATATGGCACCTTCAGAAGCACAGCAACATCTAGCACCAAGCTGTGTCATTGCTTCAGTTCTAATTCATAGGAAAATACACCATCTCTACTACTTTCTGCAATACCTTCAGAAATTTTTTGTTGATGGCCTCTCATCTAATTATTGGTTTTACACCTCTTTAAATGATTTTGGAGATAGGTGTGACAATGCTTTGAGCACAGGATGTCAGCCAGGAACTCCTGCATTCTAATCCAAAACTCTGATATTCTCTGTAGATTTAGACAAGCCATCTAACATTTTGTCCTCTGGTTCCCTGCCGGTCGGTAGCCATACATGTCACAGCAGTGTTGAGATCTAATTAATGAATGCTTGGAAAGGGTTCTGAAAATAAAAACACTATATAAAAATGCTAGGTAGAGAATGAGCCATAAAATTTTGATCTAGATTCAAATTTCCATATCTGTGGAGTTTAGATGCAGGATTTGCATTTGGGCCTGTCTTCAATGCCAATTATTACTACTCTATATAGTCAGAATGTTGCTGAATCAGAATTCTAAGAAGAAATGTAATTCATTTTATTTAGGTACAAAATGTGTTCTATCTAATCATTGCCTGAACACGAGAAGGACTAATACTTTTGAACTAAAATACAGTACCTTTCTTAGCAGGGAGCTGAATCTGCACACTTTTACATGAGTAGTGCTCACTCAGATAAGACTTCTCAAGCAAGGAAGGTTTTGTGGAGTCAGGCCATAGTACAGGACACCAGGTGGCATGCAGTTCAGATCAATAACATCTAACTGTAACAAAATAAAATGACCTACAGAGGAAATGGTTCCTGTGGGCCCTACAAATCCCAGGGACATATCTCTTTTGTCTGGCATGTTCTGCATTCTAAGTCCTTCTGATTGTTCACGCAGCTACAGACCTGTCATCTTATTCCTGAATTAGAACAAATTATAATTTTCTGCTCTAAGCACCTACCGTCTCATGTGCAAGGACATGCTGCCTATACGATACTACATGTTCCCTCTTTACCATCTTTGGTAGCTTACTTGACAGATTACATGATCAATAGGTTATTTTTTGTTATTATTGGAGCTTGTCTGCTTTACAGTTCCACTTACAGAATTGAAAGAAGCCCTTCCCCCTGTCCCTCCCAAAACTCCAACCCATTCTATTATTTTCTGTTCTAGGAGAAGATTCTTAAGACACAAAAGGCATTTAGGTGCTTAATTCCCTTTGAAATACCATTGCACCTTTAAGAATCTCCACCCTATTATAGTCCAGGAAAGTCTGTAATCCTTCAATGATATGCCATAATGAAAATAAAGGTTCTCTCCTGCTCCCTATTGTAAAGAAGCTCATCATTACAGGAATATCTAATATAGACTATTGTCTATCAGTTTCAACAGGAATACTGGGACCATGTCCGGCAATCACTGAATATCCTGTAGAAAATTCATCTATAACTTCAACTTCAAGACCAGACATTTTGCACATATATAGAGTACATGTCCAGTCAGAATGTATCAAGATGCAATTTGTAACCAAATATTACAAAGTGTTGGATATTAATTACCAGATAGTCCTTTGGTAATCCTCTTGAGGCTTTCTACTGGAAATGGTCACCCAAAAGGAAAAGAAGAATTAATTGCTCATCTGCTAGTAGCTGCTCAGCTACTGAGGAATGGCTCCAAAAATATGGGAGGTTGCTGTTATGGGAAAAATTAACTAACCAATTACCTATCCAGAAAATACAGAGCACAAATACATACTTCGATATTTGGTTACCATTTATTCAATACTCATCCAAAGAACACATCTGCAAAAAAATAGTACACCTGTCCAGTTTTTAATATAATATTTGATAGACATGCCTGGCTTGTTAAGTGTGTGAAATGAGAGATTTCACTCAACTTAATATAATCAGCAGAAACAGCACATCATGGACAGCGTAAAGATGCTCACTCTAATATGGAAACACCCTGTTCAATAAAGAGCTGATGATTATATTACTGTACAATGTTTCTCTAAACAAAAGCTCAGTTGTAATGATTACTGTTTTGTCTCTGATATTTACATGGTGAAGATCTGCAAACCTTTTAAAGCTCCCTAAATATGTAAATAGTTAGCAGTTCCCATTGACTTTAATGGAAGGTGCATGGATCAAATTCTGTGCACCAACTTGAAAATTAAGTGATAAACATCCATTTAAGGAAAATCTAGATCTAGTGTAATTGATAAATTTATTTCCAAATGACATTGAAATACATTCAAATAGCTGATGTTTCCCTTAATAATGTCCAACTAACATTCTAGTATTCAAAGGTGATAAATGTTTTGAGGATCAAGCTAGGAAACACTATAGGCACCTCGATCTCCATACCATCTAAATTCAGATCTGATGCAGGATTAGTTGAGCTAGGACACCACCACTGGGTTAATCGGGCTCAACATAATGTTTCAATTCTTCTCTCTGATACATGTGCATAAATGACCATTGACACTAAATAGAATTATTCTTCCAAGAAAATATAGACCTAGGATCTGAATTAAGGTGCGGAAGGAAAACACTCCCTCTTTCCCCATGTTAAAATATTTAAATAAAGAAATTAAATAAATCTAGCCAGAGGAAAATAAAGACAGGGGAGTTCCCCTAGCTGCATGACTAGGCCACAGGGCATCACCGAGATACTGAAACCTGCTTCAATCTTCTCATCAAGTGACACACACTCGGACACTTTCTTGCTGCAAGACAGATTATGTCATTCTTAATCACATTGAGTACCATCTTACTCCAAGAGCAGTCCTATTGAATTCCCAATGAAGAGCATCTGAACCTACTACTACAAAAATCGTCACACAGAGATGATGTATATTGGTGAATTCTTCCTTAATTTTATATCCCAAAATCAAAACATACTATCGAAATTTGTTTCACTGTTTGAAAAGACTACTCCAATTGCATGCAACTTTCTAGCTTTCTTGACTTCTGGGACAGAATATTTCTTACTACATTTTATGGAAATAGCCACCAAGAATTCAATGACAGATTTACATGAACGTGTTTATTTCAAAAGTGCTGTACCTCCTACAGGGAATGTGTTTAACGGCAAGAAGGAACTGATCATTCATCATTCCAGAGATTTAAATTTAAGGTTTGGGTTGGTCTGCTATTGCTCGTTTTGGCTTTTACATACAGTATGAGGCTGTTCAAACCCATTTAAAATGTAGGTAAAACTGAATCAAGGTGGTCCGTGGATAGTTCCCTCTAAGGTGAGTGACTGGACAGCCACACAGGAGAGAATCAAAGGCCACCCACCTATTCAGTGGAGCCACACAGATGACCCTCCTTCCCAGCCCCAGCAGGGAGAGAGGGCACATCCATTGCATTAGAAAAGTAAGACTACTGATATTAAAATAGGAGTTGTGTGCTTTTATTTGTAGACCAAAAAAAGGTTAATTATTATTAAGGTTTCTTTTATATATAGCGCTTTTATCTAAAGTGCTTTGCAATAATTAGCTAAACGGTAAAAACAACATTTGGAAACCACACAAAAAAGATTATAATGATTATAAAGATGAACATGGGGGTGGAAGGTGTTCCCCCAAAATACAGAGCATCACAGAGGTATTATGAGGTATTTACAAGTAGGCAAACTGAAGACCAGGAAAGGTCATCTGACTCACCCAAGATCACACAGCAACTCAGTGGCAGAACCAGGAAGAAATTCCTGTCATCTCCTAAATCCTTTGTTTCAATCACTTGACCACACTTTCTTCCAAGTATTTGCCATATTATATATGAAAAAACCCTAACAGGAAAATGTGAAAACATTGAAATGCAGCCTCTGCATGCAGGAAACATTTTTATTCAGATCTTTTCAGGCAATTGGATAACAGTAAGGTTTGGGTAATTGTAGGAGACAACTTTTGCAAGAATCACTATAAATGAGCTGTTGTTGTGCACACACTCATTCCATAGTTGTCTCAATCTATTGTTGATCAAAAATGAATCTTTCAACAAAATGCATACTGTTGTCCTCTCTTTATACTACTGAGCAATGTTGAGCTTACATATTTTTGCTCCATCTTATTTCAATTCAGTGCATTTATCAGAATGTTTAACATATGAATAAATAACCTTTTTTTACATCAAGGTCTTCACCTTCACACATGCAATGCAGTAGTAAATTAACAAGCAGCAGAGATTTAAACTTCTGTAATACTTTCCATTGACGGAACTCACAGTATGTTACAATATTCATGAATTAATGTCACAGCACTCCTGAATGGTAGGCACAATAAATATTTTTTTTTACTACCAAGGAAGAGAAAGATTAAGAAATATTCCCAAGAGCATATAGCAAGTCAGTGGCATAGTCAGGAATAGGACACAGCATCCCTGACTTTTCACCTTATGCCATGGAGTCACGATAAGATGTGTGTGTCTTAACCAGAAAAGCACGCTTATTACCTTCCAAGTATGGAATATATTCCACTGAGTGAAGGAACAAGATTCTCTAAAGTATTTCCAAGTCTTAACTACTCTAAGCGACAGTGGATTGGCATAAATATCTCAAATAGAGGTGCTATTTCTTGATCCCAAGGGGAAAAGAATCAATCTAGTCCTACCAGCAGCAGACTCTTCACTGAAAATACTCTTTGGTGCTCACAAGTTCTATGGAATCAGCAGCATCCTTCAGCCAGGAACATGGGCATGTGTCAGGAAATGGACAGGACTGCAGCCTTGAGCACACTTATTTGGGGGCAGCTTTTCAGCTGCTATAAACTGTCATAGCTCCAACAAAGTCAATTGACTCCTGCCAAGGATCTGGCCCTACGCAATGGGGGGATAAGAAGTACCTCATTAGCATTAAGGTAAGAAGACAGGCCCAAGCCAGCTGTATTAGAATATGATATGCCCTGAATCCAAGTTAATTCACATGTTGAATCTACCCACAAGAGGTCCACCAAATAAACCTAGGGAGAGTAAGTGTTCAGTGCAGGTCAAAGTATTTTACAGTGTTCAAAAGCTTCTTTCTAAGAGTGGTAGGGCACTTTAGAGTTTTGTTGTATATTATCTGTTATTTTCCTCTTCACCTTTCTTTTCCTCACTAGAGGACTGTTTGGTCAATATTTAGTTTCCTGGAAGCAAGTAACTGATGTGTTTGTTTCTCTTCCTTGGTTATGTCTCTTTCCTCTGGATTGAAAATCAACGGGTAACAGAAGCTGTAGTAGTTATATCCATTCTCAAAGGTCCATCTTGAGGTCAGCTCACAAGGAGTTATGAAGCAAGGTCCTCATCTAACAGTGGGTGCAGGGATGAAGATCCACATGTGTGCAAGACAGCAAAATACAGAGCTATTTTACAATAAGCAGAATTACTAATTCTTCAAACCCATAGTGATCTGTGCTTGTCTGCATCGCTGCATTTTAAATGTCAGTGGGGAATGAAACTCAGTTTGTAAATTACCAAGACACTGTGATCAAAGGAGATGGCTGAAACTGCTGAAATATGGTTTATTATTAAGGGATAAAGAGAATGCAAATAAACTAATTATAAAATGAGGTTTGCAAGACGGAAATTCCCAAAGTAAAATTTTAAGCAATGTTCAAATGATTATAATTATTAAGAACATATAGCCAAATACAGATGACATGATAACTAACCTCAAAATAGCTAACATGTGACACACAGAACCGCCCACATCTTTGATTTACCTACACCCAACGAGTCTGGTGCTAAGTACTAAAGCTAAGAACACAGCAACAACTATGACTGATTAGACATTTCTGAAGATTGATGTTCAATGAGGATCATACATGAAGAATACTAACTGAGCCTCATTTTGACACAGTTAATCTGATCAGAATCCATTCTACAAAAGCCCTCCTCCCCTGAATGGATTATTCAGCAATTCTGTGTCCTAGTGAGAAGATACTGAATCCTCTCTCTCTGCACCAAACCCATACTTTTCAATGTAAGAGCTAGTGGGTTACTCCACATACACAGGCTTTTTCTGTTTATACTTCTGCTATGCACAATTCACCAAACAAAAAACCTGATTTTCTGAGGTACTCAGTATCCACCCGCAACTCTGACTTCAACGGATATAGAGAGTAATCAGTACCAGACAGGATCCGGTCAAAGACTGAGAAGCTGGAAGAGAGTTATATTCTGCCCTTAAAAATAGAAGCTGAAAAAGAGTCTCTCTCTTTAACTGAAAAAATCCTTCCTTTTCTGCTTTGTGGCTCCTGCAATAAGATCCTGAAGTCTTAGAAAGCCAAGTTATCAACAATTTGTGAAACTATACATCTGTGTCAAAGTTCAGCCTGTGTGCATAGCCATATGGCACTGATGTTATCTATCATATCTATCTGTGGTCACACATCTTGCAATTTTTTTAAAAAATGTAACAATGCTTAGCTCTAACAATGGCAAAGCATGAGAGATTTATTTTAGACAGCAGGTGCTATAGAAAACTAAGTGGTAAAATATTCTCTACAGAGAGAACCAGATCCTCAGCTAGTGTAAATGAGCATAGCTCCATTTAAGTCTTCTTGTAATTCTGTAGTGGCTTGAGCCATTCAGCAAGATTTTTATGCCTGTACTTAACTTTAAGAAGCTGAGTAGTC
The DNA here is from genome assembly GCA_007922305.1 of Dermatemys mawii. NCBI lineage: Eukaryota > Metazoa > Chordata > Testudines > Dermatemydidae > Dermatemys > Dermatemys mawii. The sequence goes on from ML677332.1 coordinate 24,383,839, forward strand.
CCATTGGCTTCAATGGGGACTTCTCAAGTGATTAAAATGAGGCAACATCAACAGAGCTACACCACGTTACAGCAACAGATGATATGGTTCAATGTATGTTCCAGTAGAAGATATCGAATAGCTACAGAGATTCCTTTTTAGCCTGGTGCACACCAAATGTGCTCATCCTAAGATCATTTAATGCACTTCCAGGTACAGCTGAGGTTAGTTTAAATAAGGGATTTTACCCGCACGTTGGTTGAATGGTATGACACAGTTTAGCATTCTATTACAGTTATTACAGCATAATATTTTGTTTAAAGAAAGCAAACTTTAAAAAAATGTGCTCATGTGTATGCTGCTCATGTATTTATTTATTTTTAAAAAATCTGTTCAATAACTAAGGTCTCAATTCAGTAAGGTACAGAGGCAAATGCCTAATTTGAAACACTTGAGTAGTTTCATTGAAATCCATGGGATTACTCATGTCAAAGACTAAAACTCTTACTGATTTGGAACCTAAACTACTACAGAGATATAGAAAGATAGGTGGTGAGTGCTTCAATCATTCGCCAGTTTCACAATTCTTTCAGTAAGAGGTGCTACCATGGAAGCAATGGATTGTCTCTATACTCCACCAAGTTTCTGTGATGCCTGTTAAATCAATGACCTCATTTAATATGAGGGACCCTAGTTCACCCATCTTATTATTTAGACTGCTAGCTTTGGTATATAAGCACTTTAAAAACTTGTCACTTTTTAGCTGTCTGCCATTACATGGCGTAACTGAATGGGATTCTTTCATTTGACTGTTTCTCATCAGATCCTACCCGTATTTTATCTTCTTCCATCCTCTTCCCTTTACTAGGGCATAGAGAATCTTCATTAATAGATCCTCCCCTAAGGGATACCTCTGTCTCAGTCATGTGCTCCTTCACACCTGTCAGCTCTCCCCAGCCCTTGGTTTAAAACCTGCTCGATGACCTTTTTAATTTTAAGTTCCAGCAATCTGGTTCCATTCTGCTTTAGGTGGAGCCCATCCTTCCTGTATAAGCTCCTCCTTTCCCAAAATTTTCCCCAGTTCTTAATAAATCTAAACCCTTCCACCCTACACCATTGTCTCATCCACGCACTGAGACCCTGAAGTTCTGCTGTCTAACTGGTCCTATGTGGGGAACTGGAAGCATTTCAGAGAATGCTACCGTGGAGGTCCTGGACTTTAATCTCTCACCTAGCAGCCTAAATTTGGCTTCCAGAACCTCATTTCTATCCTTCCCTATGTCATTGGTACCTACATGGACCATGACCATCAGCTCTTCCCCAGAACTATGCATAAGTCTATCTAGATGTCTCAAGAGATCCACAACCTTTACACCAGTTAGGCAAGTCACCATGTGGTTCTTCCAGTCATTTCAAATCCAGCTATCTATGCTTCTAACAATCAAATCTTCCATAACTATTACCTGTCCCTTCCTAATAGCTGGAGTTCCCTCCCCTGGAGAGGCATCCTCAGTATGAGAGGATACATCATCATCTGGAAGAAGGGTCCTAACTATAGAATCATTTCCCTCTACTCAGGTTGGATGTTCTCCTTCTCTGAGACTTTCATCCTCCTTAACAGCACAGTCATACCTGGTGCAGGACTGGTCTACTGTGTCCCAGAAAGTCTCATCTATGAACCTCTCTGTCTCCCTTAGCTCCTCCAGTTTAGCCAGTCTGGTCTCCAAAGCCCACATACACTGTCTCTGAGGACCAAAGTGCTGGCTCCCTCCAACATCATAACACCCATTTTATTAAATCAGAGGAGGAAAAGTTATCATTTGTATTTGCCACTACTGTGCTTTTTATTGCACTGAAATCACCTCAGTTTATACAGCAGATGCTCTGTTAAACAGGAGGCATTGGATCGTTTGCCAAACTGTCTGGAAACGTGAGTCCAATCTCAAATAGGATACACTTAAATCTTTAACTTGAACATGTCTTGGTTTAGTGGGAACAACAGCTGCTTTTATTTTAATCTTTTTAATTGAATTCTTATTTTAAAAAGAGGATGACTGGGATCATGAAGGTTACAAAATGCAATAGATGTCATCATAAAAATGCTGGCCTTGAAGTTAACAAAATGACATATGAATTTGAGCACTACTGAAGTTATGCAGGATTAAATCAGGATTCAAACATGCAATTATCTTACTGCTCAGTAAAAGAGAAAAAAATAGCCTTATGAACTATACAGAATTAATTCTATATTAAAAGGAAGCATATACTGTTACAGACCTATTTCACACAGGCACCTTATTGAACCAGTCCAGTTACTGAGATCATTTCTAAAGTTTAATTTCAAGGAAAGAACTTTATGACTGTTTTCAATTTTATTCATGTGGAGACAGTTGGAGTGCCGAGCACAAAGAGTGCTCCTGCTCAGATGCATAAACAAGGGAGAGAAGGATTGAACTGATAGACCTAGGACAGTCCAGAGTTACCATCCTTGTTCCACATCCCTTATTAGTAAGACAGAGGACAAAAAAATCCAGGTTTGGATTTTTAGGTGAGGGTGAGAAATGCATTGTTACTGGAATGTATGCAGGAGCCATTTAGTTTCAAAGAGGACATCAGAGGGGGTTGGTAGTTCCCTTTACCACATGTGCAGGGACTACAGCTGCAGAAAGAGAGGGAGAGAAGGGAGCAGGGGATGCAAAGAGAATTTACCATGTATGTGTAGCTCACAGTTGGAGAAAAAAAAATGCATTGCAACCAAAACTCAGTCACCTCTAGTGTCAATACATAATCTAGGAGTTAGAGGGGTCAAGAAACGTTTTCCAAATAGAGGGCGAAAGCTAAGAATGGAACTGAAGTGGCTTAACTAGCGCTAACAACTGCAACAATAATGACAGGTGTGGGATTGTCTGCGTCTAGAGGACTTTTCTCTCAGAAAAAAAGTGATGTTAAAATAAAACAAGCTCAGTCAAGCTCTAACATGCACACTGAAAATGATCAGACTGATTTTTTCAAGTGTTAGGCTCTCATTGACTTCAGCTGAAGTTGCAGGTTCTCTGCACTTCTGAAAATGAGAACCTTGAAACAAGGGGCTTGCTGGAGTATGCCTCCATTACCTAATTTTAGCTAAAGTTTTGCAAAAGAAGGAAACTAATTGAATGGTCAAGGAAATGGACTTTTAGGTGCTATGAAATCTTGGCATATTCAAGGAACTGATGAAATCTCATTTCGTATATATGAGCATCACATGTCATGCTTCCATATTTATTTCCTTTATATGAATTTTCTTGGATCAAGTTTGGTCTAGAGACAGATCAGAACCAAACCTTCACATCTGAACTCCATGAACTTTGTGGGTGGGCAGTGAAGACTCCAAATCCAAATTTTTAAAATTCTGGTTTATATCTGTCTATAATGTGCTGAATAAGAAGCCCAAATCTGAATAAGCCCCAAATCTGCGGGAAATTCACAGCCACATTTCGATTGTGGGGCTTTAGGCCCATATCTAGCATGGGGAAAGAGGGCATTCTTGTTCGAACGAGTGCTCTACCTGCATAAGACAGAAGTGATGTTGTAAGGATGGAGAAGGCAGCCAGAGAAAATAGTAAGAATTATATCTCCCCTTCAGACGTGGCTGTCATATGTTATTAGAGCTGTCAACAAGTTATATTCCCAGATTCTATTAAAACATATAGCAACAGTGATAAAGATGGACTTTTTCCATTATGTCTGCTCAGAGGAATGCAACTATCTCTTTAATGTTCAGGCCTTGTCACTATGATCCAAACCTTTGTCACTTAAAAAATCAGTCTCCTGCAATATGCAAGTCGACTTAAGGCTACACTTTAAGTCGACTCAGAAACTGAAGATGGTGTAGAATGTGGTGGCCTGTTTATCAGGTGGAAGGCACTGCCATGATCACAGAACACCAGTTCTCTTTGATCTTCACTGGCTTATTACTAGCTTTCAGATGCATTTTAAGATGTTAGACCAATAAAGCCATAAATGGCTTGGGATGGGGCCTACTTGAAAGGCTGGCATTCAACCCAAGCTATACTGCTGTAGCTGTGGATAGCAAAAGCACTGAAGTTGGAGCCCCCTTGCATTAAAAGGGAGGGTGTTGCTGCCAGTTACTAGAATACTGGGATTAACTGGTCTTGGTCCAAAGGAGCCTAAATCTTCACAGCTCCCTGCTTTACCCCAGTTGGAAAAAGAGAGGTGAGTTGAGGATTAGGATAAACGCACTGAAGTCTGGGAGGTACGACACTCTACTGGTTTTGAAGAGGTTGCTGCATTTACTTTTGTCATATTACTTTGACTGCATTTTGAATATAGAGCAAGGGTCCTTAAGACTCTGGATCAGCACATTTAATATTTTGTGCAGACGTTAAGTAAAACAAATAAACACATCACTGAAGAGCACGGTGCATTGTACAGTTACCAAAGCTATACCAGCATTCTTTCTGCACTGTGCAATATAACTCTGCTCTTCCATAATTTAATTAACAGAAATCAACTTTATTTATCCAAGTTACACAGACAGATGATAAATTTATACTTGCTTGTATATTGCGTAAATACCATTATAGATGTAGGTGTCATGACACCGGGTATTGTCATTACACCACCACCCGTCACATTTACAGAGCAATCTGCAGTATTTCCTATTCTGCAGTAAAAGGGCATAACAGGTGTCATACACTTCTATTTCTTAATGGCACATCATATCAAAATAGTAAAGAATAGCATCCTGTTTCAAACCATTAGGCTACAAAGTCTTGTACCCTTACATCCTGCAGAAGCTGATATGTGATACTTCCAAAAAGATGGAAAAATTATAAAATTCTGCAGCATACAGGAAAAACATGCAAGGGCATTCTTTCTTGAGCCCTGTAACCATCAACTTACACCCTATAGCATGAAATTTGATTACTCTTGTCCTGACATGCCCACATTTAGTCCACAATCCTGCACATGCCATAAATCAAGGGCACAAATATTACCAGCCGCCTTGTTTTTAAATCCAGTCATTGTACCAAGGCAGTTTTGTGGGATAATAGGTTTCTTCTACCATGGGTCTAATCAAAACTCCAATTGACTCAAAGCAAATAGGAGTTGGTGCTAAATGATTTATTCCATATAGCATAGTGGTATTATAACTCCCTTCACAACATTCAGCCTCATCCATACAGGCAGTGTTTGCAATTCTAGTGGTTCCAGTGAAAAATACAGGCCAAGGGGAATAATATAAGACCTTTTTCTTAAATTAGAATACAGAAGCTTTTGGCCCAAAAGCTTGTATATTGGAACTTCTCTGTTTTTTAGACCCAAACATAATTTTATCCATCTTGTCCATTTTTAGTTATGTGCACAAATATATCAGGTATATAATAAAATGCCAATTCCAGCATACACGTATATGTATAATACAAAATAGAAAAGCATAGTTTCCAAAGCCTAACTAAATGTTCAGCCTTAGGAGTAATGGTAGTATGAAAAACATTTGCATAAACTTGTAATTTACACAAGCATAATATGGATGATGTGCAAGAACACAATGCAACTTTTCAGCTAGAACTACTGCTTGTAATTTTCGAAACTAGATAATAATTCAAGGATAAAACATATATTCACAGATGCCTTTCCATTAGTTCTAATTAGCATGAATGCCTGCTAACCACTTTAAAATAACTACACTTACCTTCTCAATGCAACACCACCATAAAGAAATCCTCGTGCAGTTGAAGGGCTGAGAATGGAATGCTAATCCAGGGAGCACAGTGTCTGCATATGAATGAGACTCTCTTTAGGTCTCTAACATTTAACCATCTTTTGTAAATGTGATGAGTGAGAGGATTTTAACCACTTTTCAGCAATAACTATCTTTTGGGATGTTTCAGGTGGTGCCTCAAAAATTCCCTTTGTATTAAGGGTTTGAAAACATATTACAAACTAATGGCTGGGCCTTCTTAAAATACTTTCCTTATTCGAAAAATCCATTAATTTTGCAATTCTTATTGTCACTAATTTGTAGGAGAACGGTCTTGGATTTTTCTGTCAGGTACTGAAGTGACATTAATTGCATTTACAGTGGTGCAGTCACTATGCATTTTAGAACCACCAAAATACACAGCCACATCTCTCACTGTGTTCTACTGAGATAAATTCCATGTTACCATCTATACCTCTTGTATTGAGTAATCAGTTCTTCAAGACTGTAATTGCACAGTGGGAAACTCAAACAGTCTATCTGATCTGAAAGTGTCTCTGGTAAGTGCCTGAATGAAACAGATTTTGTGTAGAGATACAAGATGGTGTCAGACATGCTCAATCCAATGAATAATGGATTCATTCATTTTATTTACACCCAGAGGTGACGGAGAGTGAGGTCCGTTAGGCTTTTCTCCTTCATTTAAAATCAGAAAATTGTTATGTCATTTGTTTGTTGTTATGTCATTTGTCTTTGGGTCACTCCTGAGGCCTTTCTAGCATCTCCATGCTTTGGGAGGAAAAGATTCATAAAGATAGTTCTCCACTTCCCTTCCAGCAGCCAAAGCTCACAGAGTGCTACTAATATGACTCAAGTTGATATTTGCCCTTTATATTAGAGGCTGTAAAGCTGCTAACTGCAGAAAGGAGCAGGAGAAAGGGTGGAGTAGTTCAGTACGCGGAGTGGGCAAGTGCCCTCCTGGCAAAAATGCCTTGAGGTGAAATGATTGGCAAAGCATAAACTAAGCCCTGATACTGAAAGGCCCCCGCCACACACACATACACCCCTCCACCAAAGAACTAGGTCTTCTTAGCAAATGGGTTAAGTTCCAGTGAAGAATACAGAAATTTTGGAAATACCTGAGCAAAAAGGCAATCAACATCACTCTGACACATAGACAAAATGCATTTTGTCATGGTAAAAGGCCCGTGTATGAACTGTTTAATATTTCGTCTGTCTTATTTTGGAAAATCAAAACTGCAGAAAATACACTGGTAGATCAGTAAAGGACATAATATCACTACCATCAAGCTAATCTTAACCGGCTTCTGAATAATTCAGTCTCATTAGACTTGCAAGCTGTCAACCTAAAGGTTATATGAAACATGCATCAATCTGTCAAAAAAGTGGCAAATGTCTCCTCATTGTCTACCCCACACATCAGGTATTAGTACCAAGACAAAATGTATTCCAAAGTTTTTAGCTAAATCATAACAAAACTGTGATCCTGGAAACATTTAACTCATCAGGAACAGAAAAAGGATCTTTAAGTAAATACATGACACCAAAAAAGGTCTGTGTCCTTTTGAACTATGCTGCAAATGCTAACGTTTAAAAGCTTATAAAACCAAGGTGAAACAAAACCATAAACCACCAAGGGACCACTAAAAGGCAAGGAAACATTGATCAAAGAGTGTTTGATTTATGGTATAATTGAGCAAGTTTTTTTTAAAAACAATTTGAATTTACTTAGAGGTTTTTTTGTTGTTTTTTAAGACTACTATTTTTTTCCACATGATCTTACCTTTGTTAACAAAGTTACTGCACAAAAAGCATGGATCATTTGTATTTTTTCAGCAAATGGTTCCTCAATCTGATGGTTGCAACACATAGGGTGTCACAAGCAGATCAGAGGGAGAGGGGAAAACAAACTATTATTCCTTTTATATTAAATGTTTAGATCAGGGGTTGGCAACCTTTCAGAAGTGGTGTGCCGAGTCTTCATTTATTCACTCTAATTTAAGGTTTTGCGTGCCAGTAATACATTTAACGTTTTTAGAAGATCTCTTTCTATAAATTTATAATATATAACTAAACTATTGTTGTATGTAAAATAAATAAGGTTTTTACAATGTTCAAGAAGCTTCATTTAAAATTCAATTAAAATGCAGAGCCCCTCAGATCGGTGGCCAGGACCTGGGCAGTGTGAGTGCCACTGAAAATCAGCTCACGTGCCGCCTTTGGCACCCGTGCCATAGGTTGCCTACCCCTGGTTTAGATGGACGTGGAATCCCAAAATGAAGGGAGAGAAGGCCTGAAACATTTTTCTATTATAACATGAGCTCATGGTATAAAACAGGCTGTGAATGGAGCTGAACATTTTCATTTTTGGAAATTTCATTTTTCAAGGAGGAGAGGGAGTGGAAGAGTCCAAAGAACGACAAAGGATTTAGAAATCCTTACCTATGAGGAAAGATTAAAAACCAGGTATGTTTAGTCTTGGGAAAAGGAGCCTGATAGGGGACCTGATATCAGTCTTCAAATATATCAATAGCTGGTTTAAAGAGGACAATTATCAGTCATTCTAGTCATGGTAGGACAAGAAATAATGAGCTTAATCGGCAGCAAGGGAGATTTAGGTGAGACACTAGGGAAAAACCACTTTACTTTAAGGATAGTTAAGTACTGGAACAGGTTATCTAGTGAAGCTGTGGAATTCTCATCACAGGAGATTTTTAAAATCAGGTTAGACCAGGGGTGGACAAACTACAGCCTGCGGCTCACATCCAGCCCATGAGCTCGTCCTGTCTGGCCCCTGAGCTCCCGGCTGGGGAAGCTAGCTTCTTCCCCATCCTCCATTCCCCGCTGTAGCCTCAGCACGCTGTGCAAGCAGCGCTCTTGGGGGCAGGGCTGCATGCTGCAGCGGATCACCACACCAGCTTGTCTGGCAACATGGTAAGGGGGCTGGCGCCAGGCTGGGCCGAGGGCAGAGAGTTGGATAAGGGGCAGAAGGTCTCGGGGGGTGGTCAGGGGATGGCGAACAGGGGAGGTGGTTGGATAGGGCGTGGGAGTCCCAGGGGGCCTGTCAGGGGGTGGGGTGGGGGGTGGCTCGAGTTCGGGGCAGTCAGGGTTCAGTGATCAGGGGGTTGGATAGGGTCCTGGGGGGTGATTAGGGGTGGAGAGGTCTCTGGAGGGGGCAGTCAGGGGACAAGGGGAAGGGAGGCTTAGATAGGGGTGGGGTCTTTGGGGTGGTGGCTGGGGGGGGTCTTGGGAGGGGGCAGTCAGGGGGCAGGAAGTGGGAGGGGGTGGATAGGGGGCAGGGCCAGGCTTTTGGGGAGGCACAGCTCCCCCTACCTGGCCCTCTGTACAATTTTGAATCCCAATATGGCCCTCGGGCCAAAAAGTTTGCCCACCCCTGGGTTAGACAAACACTCGTCAGGGATGGCCTAGGTATATTTAGCCCAGCCTCAGTGCATAGCTGGACTACGTGATTTCTTGAGGTCCCTTCCAGCCCTTCATTTCTATGATTCTATATTTCTCACACTATAGCGTGGTGGCTAGGGTACTGGTCTGGGGATGCAGTCACAATACTGAAAATTAGGGGGGAAAGGGTTTGGGGAGGTATAAACCCGACATGTTTCAGAGCATAAGCCAACATGCAACTAACAGGGAGAAAGAGAAAAAGGTAGAAAGAATTTTTCCTTAAAATAAATGATCCCATAGCTTATTCCTTCCTCTCAGCCATATGGTACTGGTCACTGCTGAAGACAGGATACTGCACAAGATGGACCACTGGTTTGATCCAGTATGGCAATTCTTATGTTCCTATATTAATGCTTTAAGTCACAATTAAATATTGGTTAATAGAAAAAATGTTTGTGCTCTCCACAGAGCTAGAGAGATAGGGATTAATATAAGATGTTCATTTTACTCTCATCTAAGACTTTAAGATCTCTTGTATTATCTTGAAGAACACCAATAATTTCAATTATTTGCCTTTCTGGAGAACAGAGACTCGTACAAAGGAAAGGATCCATTAATCAGTTCAAATCAGTAGGACTAATGTGGTGACAAAATGTGATGACAAAATTAATCAAACTGTTTGATAGATTGTCTTATTAAAAACAATGTTATATTTGTCAAGTTTCTTGGGGTTGTAAAGTTCTGGTAACAGAGCAGTAGGGATATATACCGTAGAACCTCAGAGTTATGAACAGCTTGGGAATGGAGTTTTTTTGTAATTCTGAAATGTTTGTAATTCCGAACAAAATGTTATGGTTGTTCTTTGAAAAGTTTACAACTGAATGCTGACTTAATACAACTTTGAATTGTGACAAAGTTCCTTCTCTGCCTTGATGGGTCCTGCGCTTTTTGGCAAATTTACTCACCTCAGAGGTTCACGGCAGCCCTCATGTTTGGCCACTTCTGCTAGGGGCTCAAACCTGCCGTTCATTCAGCTAATCTTATCACTGGCTAGCATGTAGTCTCTGTTGTTCAACTTAGTGGCCAGATCCCTTTCCAAATTAGACCTACCCTTCTGGTGTTGCTCAACTCCTCCTGTGTCCAGTCAGGAGTTGGGGGGATGATTACTTAAAGAAAACAGAAGCTGTAAAAAAAAGGAGGGAAAGTGGCCAGTGATGTTTAATATACGGCGTGGTAACAATGACGAGCAACAATGTTACCAGCTACTGCCCAACTTTAACCTCTCTTTTCTGGCAATGGTCATTCAGAAAGTGACAGCCTTATGGAGGCTGTGACGAGGAACAGGCTACAGCATCATCAACGTGTTGACATCACTCAACTCAATCTCCTTTCCCACAGCTCCTGACTGAAATGTATTCTTGCTCATCCAATGCTTGACAAAGGAAAGGACCCACATGAGAGCCATCTGTTTCAGACTCAATCCATATAACATAGCAGTGATTCTGGTCAGAACAAGGAAATACTTTGAAGAACTGGCAAAAACAACTAACTGCTCCCTCAGCTGAGGGCATATGCCCACCAATTGTCAAAGTGGTTTGTGTTCTCCAGTTGTTATTGGATACCTCATTGCACTCCTGGATCGCCACAGCAGAAAAGCTTAGAAATGACTTCTTTTATCTTCAGCTGGCCAGAAGATTATGACTATTCCTCCAAGGCGCACACCTCACCATCAAAGGCCACCAGAAGCTGCAGCAACTTCCCTTTTTGGTAAGATAGACTCGGAAGAGTATATCATACATATGAGCTGCAAACTCTCCTCTACCACCACCCACCAATTCACTTCTGGATGAAATTCAAGGGTTGTTCATGATCTAGGAACCCCATTAATTAACCAGCTCACCAGTCTAACACACTGCCTCTATGTCCCATAACACAAATGGGTTCAGAAGGGATATTTTGGCTTGATACAGAAGGGATGCTTTGACTATTACACAGCTCAAGGGTGCTACATATAGAGCATTTACAGTGGCAGGCTCTTGCTTTTGGAAATAATCCCCCCTTCAAATAAACATTGATTCTGCTACAGAGAGTTGCAGGGTATGTGCTCCTATTTTTTTTTAAACTGAGGTAAATTGGGTTTAGACATATAGTAATGGGCACTTTATAATGTATTTTATCACTGTATATATTTATAAAGAATGAAGTCACTAACACCAATAAGAATACTAGCATGCACACACTTTAGAACGTGCTATTGTTCAGTCTCTAATAATCCTTACCTTCGTTAAACACACACAATCATTTGTCTAGGCTTACTGTTCTTAGCATGTACAGCACAGGACAACATACCTATTAAGGTAATTATACAACTCATCATGTAGTCTTCAGATGTGACCTTAACTTGCGTATTCTATTTCTCAGACTCTCAAATTTCTGAATGTTCTGCTCGGCATAGCCAAACCTCCTTGAAGTCAACTGATTAGGAATAGGACTATGACCACAGCACTGAACTTGTTTGACCCTATAAACCTTCCTTTCAAAATCCTCTAGATGCTTTTTCATTCAAGGAGTATCTTCCTATCCCTTTATTACTTAATCCCTTTATAATCCAATCAACCTCTGTAGTATCATGTCAGTTCTCTGTCAACACTGTAACCCTATAATATTTCATTCTAGTAAAAGAGCACCATCACTTTCCACTTACTGCTTCTCTGGAATTCCTACCTTTGATCCAGCTTTGTTCAGGATTCATCTTCAGTTGGTATAACCACCTTAGAGAGACAGATCCCATTTTCTACACATCTTTATTTCACTGAGATTCAGAGGAAAAATTTAATGGATTGAACTGCATTATATTAGGGCTTAAAATGCAATGTATATAGACAGTATAATTTGTTTTCAGCATACACCACATTTCAGTAACTTAACAAGTAATCAGATTGAGTGTACTAAAACCAGAACCCAAACCCGCAGTTGAGTAAAATTATCAGTGGAGTCAACTGTAAAGATCCTTTACTGAAAGTCAAATTTATGTAATAAGGTTTCTTTGTGCAGTGAATTAAGTTCTTTCAAATACTATTTTCATAAACTACAGAAATAAAATACTATATGCCAGTGGCTCTCAATCTTTCCAGATTACTGTACCCTTTTCAGGAGTCTGATTTATCATGCGTATTCCTAAACTACGCCTCACTTAAAAACTACTTGCTTACAAAATTAGACATAAAAATACAGAAGTGTTACAGCATACTATTACTGAAAAATTGCTTCCTTTCTCATTTTACCATGTAATTATAAAATAAATCATTTGGAATATAAATATTGTATTTACAGTTCAGTATATAGAGCAGTATTAACAAGTCATTGTCTGTATGAAATTTTAGTTTGTACTGACTTTTCTGGTCCTTTTTAATGTAGCCCGCTGTAAAACTAGGCGTGTATCTAGATGAGCTGATGTACCCTCTCCACCCCCCGGCCCGGAAGACCTCTGTGTACCCCTGACTGAAAACCATGGCTATATGCAACAATCACAATGCAAAGATTCTAGTGGTTGCCCTCTTGCTAAGCAATTAAGCTGACTGCGAGAAATATTTATATTTTTATGATACTGGCAGTGTTTGGTGTCTTATTTTGAATGGTTTCCTCTAATGTGGGGAAACAACAGAATGGCTTGAATAAGGTATTTTATGGCCCTTTGCTGAGAAGCATCCTCTCCATACATTTCTAATGATGTGTTTGACGAAGTGGATATTCACCCACGAAAGCTTATGCGCTCATACATCTGTTAGTCTATAAGGTGCCACAGGACTCTGTCACTTTTGCAGATCCACACTAACACGGCTACTCCTCTGATACTTCCAGTGATGTATCTCCTCAATCCTGTCCTGAAATACACAGTGCTAACTAGAACCCTTCTGAGCACTGGTGTTAAACTGCACTATGATTTTTGGATGTAGCCCAAATCCTCTCAAACTAGTCTCTACCGTAGTAAATTTTTAATAGGCTAGTCATTACAGTGGAATCTTCCAAATTGTCTTTACACAGACCCTTCCAAGGTTGAATATGTGATATGTAAAACTAATGCGTTCAGAAGTCCAGATCCTTAGCTGGTGTAAATCAGCAATGCTCCACTCTGATGTTAATGAAGCTACACTGATTTAAACCAGCTGAGGATCTGAGGCATAGTATGCGAATATCTAACACTAGCCCAGTCGTTATTTCAAGCCAAATGGAAAGGAATATATTCAAGCAGTGACCTCTACAATCTGCAACAACATGGCTGCATTAATTGCAAGTCTAATGAATAAGATTTGAATTTCAGGCATGAAAATGAACTGTAATATTTTATGCAGTGTTAATTAGTAGAACCATACATTAGTATAAGATGCATTCAGTCATTGAACACAAGCCAAATATCCTTTACAACTGCACATTTCTGTTACCATTATACTTGATGAAGTCATTAATTAGACTGTAACCAATGCATTAGTGTTTGGAGAGTTACAGAATCATTATGAACAATTGAAATTGCAATGAAATTGAAGGAGTCGTACATAGAATATTGTCAGATTAATTTTGACTGAACTTTTCTTTATTTCTTTGGTGATGTTTTTTCATTTCAGGTACAAAAACCAGAGCTGAAACAAAACGACAATCACAAAACAGTAATTCACTAGAGCATCTATTCATTCAGAATGGGGAACTTTTCATTTCTAATCTAAGTACCTAAAATGTGACATTTTGGAAAAGGACACATTATTAGCTTTTTATATTTACTTGCAATTTTTTCTAGTCTAACATTTATTAAAACAAACTCATATTATACTATAATTGAGTAACAAGAGAGTTATAAATATTCTCCTTAGAAGGCAATAAACTAGACAGGTTTCTTCAGCACATGAAAATGCTCATGTTTTTGTAAGTATTTGAGGTGTGTAGTACAGGACCATCTTATTCATTTATCACCAGCATTACAGTCCATGAGAGGACACAATCCTGTAACCATAGAAACAAAGTTCCTGTGGACATTTTCTCTCTTTATTAAAAAAGAATTAGGCATTGCTCCCACTCCCCACAATACGCATCTCAAATGCTTCTTGAAAATAACTCCCTGTTGTTTTAAAACCAATCCCATAACCTACAACCCCTCTTCCCCAATCACCACTTCTCTATGTATTAGAGCAACATAATCCAATCCAGTTCCGTTCAGCATTCCAACATATTTTTTGTGCCATTTGCCACCTGTCTGGTCAAAGAGCACACAACAATTGCTGATCATGGAGCAAGGTGCTGAAAACCATAGACAACAGAATTTAGGACTCATTTAAACCAAATGGGGAAAGGACTTCTTTTAACAAACTTGAATTGCACCTATTTCTCTGTTCAAAATAGGAGGTATTAAAAATCAACACCTTCCATTTTTCCTCCAAGTGTAGACATTACATAGAATGAGCACTGTGGGATCTATAAAATTGCTATTTACCACAATTAGCAGATGAGTAATGAAACACCAGTGACACGCTGCTGTCAGCTTCCACTCTACAGCAAGTCAATGCTCTTGGTTACCAGCTTTATAAGGATCATTAATTAATTCATGCACTCCATCCTCATCCTTTGTCCATTTCCTAGTCTGTTGGGAGATTTCTTTAAAAAAAATGGGGGAAGGGCCTCAATAAATACAGAACACACAAACAACAAAAAACCTAACATTACAGACTGATCATACAAACACCAACAGGCGTAGAAGCTTCTACTATACTCCCTAATAAGCAATTGCAAGATCAGACCCTTTGTTAAATATATTTACTAGAAATTGCAGCTTTTGCTAGCAATAGATTTTAGTAGTGTCTGTAGCACAGCAGTAAGAGGGTGAAAAAGATTTAGGCTAGACTCTTCAAGTAGTACTAAGGGAGGCAGGCACTAAACTCCTGTTAAAAGAGAGGGGGTAGTAGGCATCTTAACAGCCAGTCAGTGTATTCCCAACAAATATACTTACTCATTTTCTGAAAGCAACAAATACATTCTTTACAACTGCCCAACACCGTTAGGGCCCTTTGAAAATCCTGGTCATAATTCTCTGAGCAGGTGGTGAAGCATTCAGTTCCAAACAGAACTCTTACCACACCAGTAAATGGGGTAGGAATCCAAGTTTATTTTCTCCCAGAAATAGATTTTTAATCATTTAAAAATCAATAAAATATAATCAACAAAATTCAGCTTTTAATACATAGACTTTAATGAGCACATTTTAAAATAAATATAGACATACACACACCATCATCTATATAGGTATAGCAATTGACATACAAAAAATTATACTCCGTTAATATTAAAGATAAGAAATTAGGCACACAAAAGTGAAGACACGGAAATGTAAGTTTCTGCAGCAACTAACTCAACCATGTTGCACATACTTTGTATTTCCTGCTATACATTCAAAAAGAAAACACCAGTAGAAAGCACTACATAGCATATTGTATAACATTGCCAAGTTAATGGTGGTGCTGGAATCTTAACTTCCAAATTTCCTTTATTGCAGGTCTAGTTTCTCAACTTTACTGTTTCATTAATGCACTCTCTTTGATTTAATTTCCCTATTTGTTATTCTTTAAAAATAAGCACACAACCATTTAGCCCTGAAGAGGTTCCTTAATCTAAAATGATTCAAGGTGAAACAGAATTTTAAAGTTCTGCAATTAGGGTGTCTTAAAGAAAACTGATTTCTTTTTCTATATATACTCAAGCCTGTAATATTTAGATCATTCTTAATATTAAAAATACAATGCTGTTCTTCTTCAAATATGGCTTGATTTCCCCCCTTCAGTAAAGAAAATGGTCATGTCAAGTTTATAGCCTAGATGTTTTAGAGTTATAGGAATGGAAAAAAATTAAGATTCTTTTCCTACACTCCCGCATATTTCTAAAATAGCAGATTTAATTTAACTCAAAGTTTACATACACACACACAAAAGAAATCATTCTTTTGTCTGAGAACTACTGTGGAAAGTTTCTGCTCAAAAGGATTTTTCTCCCACCAAGGAAGATGTGAGCACCTGAAGCTTCTCAAGCTCAAAAGGGGTGACACTGAGTACAAGGTGATTTCACAGACATGTATATGTTAAAGTTAAAACTACAAACAAGATTGACCTCTCATCAAAGAACCATAAGGTTTAACTATGCGGCTCCCACTCAGAGGTGAAAGTAAGCCTTTACAGTGTACCAGTAAGAAAGTGGCCACCAGGACAGAGCCGACTGTCCCGGCAGGGCCGCTGAAGAGCAGGGAGGGGCAGCTGCCCTGGGGCTTGGTGATTTAAAAGGGCCCAGAGCTCCTGGCAGCGGCTGAAGCCCCAGGCCCTTTAAATCTCTGCCAGAGCCCAGGGTGGCATGGGCTGGGCAGTGCTGAAAGGCTGGCTGGGGGAGTTTGGCCCCAGCCCTACCCCTTCTACCTAAGGCCCCACGGTTCCCCTACCCTCCTGCCCAGGACCCCGACCTCCCTGCGTACTGGTAAATCCTTAAAGTTGCTTTCACCCCTGCTCCTACTTATGTAATAGGATTTATATGGCTCCGTACCACTTTGCAAACGCACAAGTGAAAGAAAGATTCTAATTTCAGTCCAAATACAGCAGCCCACAAAAACAGAACCCACTGACATTAAAGGTGGAAAAGATCTGTTAGATCCCCTTGTCCATCCCACTGCCAATGCTAGACTAAAGATAAAAATCTGGATTTCAACTCACCATCTCTGAAATAAAGTGTGTTCCTTTTGGCCAGATTCACTCATGCTAAAGCAAGGAAATGTGACTGACCCTTCATTGTGTCATCCTGCCATCACTCAGCTCTTGGGAAGGCAGGCACTGTTTTTACAAAATATCCTTCAGTTTCTCTTGCGGAGAGCTGCTTTAACTTCTGCCAAGGGTTTCCCAGGAGTGCAGCCCACTGAGATGCCAAGAGGCCATCCTGAATCAGTGTAACCCAGACATCTATACCATGCTCAACACAACAAATCATCACTCAACCAAATTGCTTCATAAAACAGCACTGATTACATTTTGGTTGTGCTAACCCTGTGGGCTCCCAACTTCCCTTCACAGATAGCCAACTTAGCTCCTCTACCTTCTGAATGGATTTCTGCCTTAAGACCAGTGTGCCTAGATTTCCACTGAATTGGGCCATTCATCCACTAAACTGGGCTGTCTCTGGTAAATCATCAGCACACTAAATTATCAGCGTGTGAAACAGGTTACAAGTATTTTTAGGGAAAATAATGAGTTTTAAAGAGGGCCCTGGTTTGCAGTTAAAGTACAATATTTAGGTTCATGTCTCCCCTGTCACCCTCTAATTTGGAAGTGAAACATGTTGAACATCCAACATGGGAAGAGCTTTCACTGCCACAGCCCCTGCTGAACCTTTTCTAGAGTTAGGGCCCACTGAAGTGCACTGAAAGACTCCCATTATTTTCAGCTGAGCTTTGGGTCAGGCCCTAATGGCCCTAAACCAGTGTTTTTCAAACGGTAGGTGGTGACCCATTAGTGGGTCACAGTACGTGAGACACTGGGTCGCCTTGCTCTGGTCAGCACCAGGATGTTAAAAAAAAATTGTATAATCACTGCCCTAAAGGACTAAACTCTATTAGGCAACGATCACGACCACTGAAGAAACACATAGTAGGATATAGTAGGTTTCGTCCAGGAACTTTTACAGCCTATCATCTGTAATAAGAACTTCAAACTAGAGGTCTACTAGCAAATAAAACTTTAATAGACATTGATCCATAATGACACCAACAGTTAACTGTTATATAATGCACCAGATCCATAAATCAAAAATGACAGCTGTTCCTGATATTCCATGTACATCTACCTTCCGCTCCCCTCCCCAAAAAAGAGGCACAGTAAGACACTGGATTGCTGCCTGTCTCTAAAATAATGTTTCAAATATTAATCCAAAATTCCTTTAAACAATTATTAAAAGTCATACACTCACTTAAACAAATATACTTTAAACAGCAGAAAACAAACAGCCTTAATTAACAAGGGTCAGGATGTGGCTAAATTATCAGAAGCACATCAAGTGCAAGCAGTCATATCCTACAAGGAGTCAGAACTCCCCCTCCTCCTCACACTTTGGTATAAAAACATATATAGCAAAATTATTCTGCTTATTCTCATATATTTATAGTTTTCCTTAGTAGGCAATTTACCCAAGTATTTCTCATCCCACTTACAAGCAAACATACGGACTGCTTATTTCTCTACATGTTGTCGAACCAGTGACTTAATGTGAACATTTCACTGACCATTCAACAGCATTCTTGCTCCTCAGGTTCCAGAGTACTAAGATCAGAGGTGAAAGTAAGCTGGTACGCTCTGACACAGCATACCGGCAAGAGCCAGTGCGCTGTACGGGGACAGATCGGCTTCCCCAGGCACAATGTAAAGGGCTGGAGCCCCGGGCCCTTTAAACTGCTGCCAGAGCTCCCACTACAGGAGCCCCAGGGCAGGGTGGGGGCATTGTGGTGGGCTCCGGGGCAGGGCCCAGAACGGTAGCAGCGGCCCAGTCCCGGGCTCTTTAAATAGCTACCGTGGCCCCGCCACCACTTCCCTAGGGTTCCAGCAACAGGGCTCCCGTCCCCGGGGAGCCCTGCGGCGGGCGCCGGGGGGTGGGGGGGGGGGGGCTCCTTTAGCTATTTAAAGAGCCTGGGGCTGGGCCGCCGCTACCACCCCAGGCCCTGCCGTGGGAGTCAGCAGCAGCCTCCCCTGGGCTCCTGCAGCAGGAGTTTAAAGGGCCCAGGGAGGTAGCGGCGGCCCAGCCTTGGGCTCCTTAAATAGCTACAGAAGCCCTGCTGCAGCCTTCTCAGGGCTCCGGCAGCAGGACTCCACGGGGACGGGAGCCCCATTGCTGGAACCCTAGGGAAGGGGCGTCGAGGCCCCGGCAGCTATTTAGAGAGCCCGGGGCTGGGCCACTGCTACTGCCCCGGGCCCTTTAAACTGCTGCGGAGCCCCCGGCAGGGGAGGTGGGGTTGGGCTGAGGAGGGGAGTGAGAGGGAGGCCGTTTACCGGTAAGGGGTCTGGACTAGACTGTGATGGGGCTGGCTCTGACCCCCTCCCCCACCCCCACCCTTTCCGCCCGAGGCCCCACCCCTTCTGGGGGGGCAGAGCTGGCTCCAGCCCAGCCCCCGTACCGGTAAGAAGCTTGATTTACTTTCACCCCTGACTAAGATCATGATATAAAGAAGTTCTACTCAATCTCTGAGGAACAAGAGAAGACTAGGAGGTAGGAATGCTCCTGAAAAAGTCGATTTTCTGACAAACGGTAGCAGAAAGAAAGGGATACTGGAAAAAAAATGTCTGTTTGGAACAGAGGCGTGAGCAAAGCCCCTGCTCAGACCAAAAAATGGTGAGCTTCCAGCTATGGCAATTCACTGCTCCTTTATAATATAGTGCTTAATATCAGGGTGATGGGCACAGTATTAATAAATTCATAGCATTTAAGGCAAGAGATGACCATTACATCATGTAGGCTGACCTTCTATATATCATAGGTCATTCAATTTTACCCACTTACCCCTGTATTGATCCTGATAACTAGTATTTAGCTCAAACATAACTTCCAGAAAGGTATCCAGTCCTGATCTGAAGACATCAAGAGATGAAGAATCCACCACTTTCCTTGGTAGCTTGTTCAAATGATTAAATCACTTCACCTTAACATCATTCTGAGATGTATTAGCAGAAGTGTTGTAAGCAAGACATGAGAAGTAATTCTGCTCTAATTCTGCACTGATTAGGCCTCAAATGAAGTAACACGTGATTGTCACTCATTGTGGAACTCATCGTCAAGTCCTAGCTGCAAAGACATTGCCAATATGCCTTAATGCTGTGGTGGATGTTGTTATACAACAAGTGAACTACATTAAAGCTCATGCCCTGAATAGTCATCTCTTTCGAGAGCTCCGCAATGAAATGGGTGGTGAATATGAAGTTCTGCTTTTCCACACAAGTCTGATGGCTGTCTAGGGGACACGCGTTAAAGCACCTTTTTATACTTCGTAAAGAGATGGCAAAGCTTTTCCTGCAAAAACAGAAACAAGAGCGGAACAAAATTTTCAGTGACAAGAAATGGCTTCTCTGCTTGGCATACCTAGTTGATATCTTTGGTAGCCTCAATCTGCCACTTCAGGGAAAACGTTCAACATTAATAAACCTAACTAATAAAATCAAAGCCTTCCAGATGAAGTTGGATCTGTGGTGCAAGAAGCTGGACACAGATAGATACGGCATGTTTCCAACACTTTCCTCATTCAGCGAGGAGGAAGAAGTTAACATTGATAGTGTTCTCAAGTCCATGATCAGTGAACATTTGAGAGCCCTTCACTACTTCCCTGCGCTACCAGAAGCGCTTCATTCCCTGTTGAAGAACCCTTTCAGTGTGACAGCTGAGCAGTTACCGACTGATGATATTCACACACAGGAATAGTTTGTCGACATGATCAATGATGATGAATTGAAAGCAAAATTCACACAGCTGCCACCAAACCGGTTCTGGTACTCAGTTGCAAGTGAATACCCACTAGTGTCTGACGTGGCCCTGAGAGTCTTTCTGCCATTTCCCATTATCTATGAATGCGAGAGTGGATTCTCCAGCCTTCTCACAATAAAGACAAAATCTTGAAACCGTCTTGATGTGAAGGACAACATCAGATGCACGCTTTCTAAAACAACACCAAGAATAAAACTTCCTGTGTTAAACAAACAGCATCATCCATCTCACTGATTTTTGGCTGCTTCAAGTCATTAATTGCTGTCAAGTATTAAAATAGAATTTACTTAAAAATAACTTTTTCACTTATATTTAATTCAATAAAAATGTGTTTTAGTCAATTTAAAAGCAGGGAGAAAAGGTAAATTCATTTTGAGCAATAAGGTTTAAATTTAGCATTTAACAGTATTAAATATCAAAAATGTATTTTTAATTTCTAAGGGGAAATTAGAGCTCAGAGGCTTGGTATTTGAAAGGGGTCACCAATACAAAAAGTTTGAGAACTACTGCTTTACACTAATGTCATCTCAGTCTTCTTTTTAAAAAGCTAAACATGAAAATCTAGGGATAAGGTCATGGATTTGTCTATCAAGATTTCACATGGTTACTAAGCTGCATACACCCTGGCTTTAGAAACTTTATATAACAGTGGGTCTTCCTTTCTTCCCTCACATTATGTGATAGACTCCTACTGAAACAATTTTCATTGGCTGTTATCCAGTTAGGGCCAGTGACAAATGGAGTATTTTGATTCCACCCAGGTGAAAGGAGTAGTACACACATTAGCTGGGTCATTACAACATTACATGAGAATCACCATGCTTTATAGGATCCTGGTGCAATAAATGTTATCAGTTGTCAGTCCACAAAGAAACACAAGTATATGAGAGCAGCTAATTTTAGATAACCAAATAGAGAAAGGCTGAGAGACATCTCTGTTGTCTCAATAATCTGGAGTTTATAAAATGATAAATCACACTGCACTAGATAAGCAATAAATTGCATAGAATGGGAGTTCTCAAACTTTTTTGCTGGCCCCCTTATGAAAATATTTCAGACTGTGATGACCCCATGCACACACACACAAAAAGCAATAGCAAATTACTATGTACACAGGTATTGTCACCCTTATTTCTGTGCTGCTGCTGGCCGTGGTGCTGCCTGCAGAACTGGGTGGCCCAAGAGCCAGCTGCTGTATCTCCCCTCCCATTCTTCCAACCAGAAATATTTTTGTGATTTCTCAACCCCCTACAATAGCCTTGCAACCCCCTTTTGGGTAGAAACCCCAGTTTGAGAAATGCTGGACTTTAGCATATAGACTGCTATGAACATACATTATGAACTGCATAGAACATGACTGCTTTTCAGAACTATTTTCCCATACGATTGAACCAACACCCAAGATATGAACACTGCAATCTGGATTTGAGCTCTCACTTGAATACATCTTTACTGCATAATCACAGAATCAGAGAAGCCACGAGGAAGTCATCTAGTCCATCCTCCTTTCTTCAGGCAGGACCAACATGTCCAGCCTGTTGGTAAAAACCTCCAAGGACAGAGATTCCACAACCTCCTTTGGAAGCCCTATTCCAGAGCTTCACTGTCCTTATAGTTAGAAAGTTTTTCCTAATATATAACCTAAATCTCACTTGCTGTAGATTAAGCCCATTACTTTTTGTTCTGCCTTTAGTGGACATGGAGAATGACTGATCTTTATAACAACTCTGGACTTATTTCATGGGCAGGCAACCTATGGAAAGGATGCCAAAGATAGCACACGAGCTGATTTTCAGTGGCATTCACACTGCCCGGGTCCTGGCCACCAGTCTGGGGGACTCTGCATTTTAATTTAATTTTAAATGAAACTTCTTAAACATTTTTAAAACCTTATTTAATTTACAGAAAACAATAGTTTAGTTATATATCATAGACTTTTAGAAAGAGACCTTCTAAAAACGTTAAAATGTATTACTGGCACATGAAACCTTAAATTAGAGTGATTAAATGAAGACTGGGCACACCACTGCTGAAAGTTTGCAGACACCTGACATATTTAAAATGTATCAGGTCACCCCTCCCTTAGGATTCTTTTCTAAAAACACCATCTTTCCTCCTAGGCCACATTTTCTAAACCTTTCATCATTTTTGTTATCCTCCTCTGGACTCTCTCCAATATGTCCTTTGTTCCCTAAAGGCTGGCACCCAAAACTGGACACAATACTCCTGCTGAGGCCTCACTAGTGATGAGTAGAGTGGAACAATCACCTTCAGAGTCTTAGATATAACACTTATTAGTACACGCCAAAATGATAGTCTCTTTTTGCAACTGCATCATGTGGTTGACTCATTCAGTTTGTGATCCACTATAACCCTCGGGTCATTTTATGCAGTACTACTTCCTAGCCAGTTATTCCCCCTTTTGTACATGTGCATTTGATTTTTTCTTCCTAAGTGCACTGCTTTGCACTTGTCTTTATTGAATTTCATTATTTATTTTGTTCCAAATCTTCAATTTATCAAGGTCTTTTGAATTCTAATTGTCTTCTCCAAAGTGTCTGCAACCCCTCCCTATCGTCTGCAAAGTTTATAAGCATGTTCTCTGCCCCATTATCCAAGTCATTAATCAAAATATTAAATAATAATGGACAGACTGCTGGTCACTTGTTGGTCACCAATAGATAGTTCCTCCCACTTTGACAGCAAACCATTGATAACTACACAGAGTATGATCTTTCAACCAGTTGTGCTCCCACCTTTATAGTAATTTCATCTATATACCATATTTTCTTAGTTTGCTTATGAGATTGTCACATGGGACTATCACAAGCTGCACTAAAATAAAAAAAAATCATGTCTCCTGCTTTCCCCTTATCCATTAGGCCAATAACCCTGACAAAGAAGGAAATTAGATTGGTTGGCATAATTTTAGTTCTTGATAAATCTATGCTGGCTAGTATTTATCACCCTATTATTCTCTAGGTGCTCACAGACTGATTGTTTAATAGACCAGTATCTTTCCATGTATCGAAGTTAGGCTGACTGGTCTATAATTTCTCAGATCCTTTCTGTTCTTTTAAAAGACACGTACTATGTCTGCCCTTCTCCAATCCTCTGAGACCGCATGCATCCTCCAGGAGTACTCAAAAATTATCATTATGGTTTCAAGATTTCTTCAGCTAGTTCCTTAAGTAACCTAGGGTAAAACTTATCAGTCTCTGCCAATCTGTATATATCTAACTTATCTAAATATTCTTCCACCTGTTCTTTCCCTATTCCAGCTTCTCTTCCTTGCCCTATGTCATCAATGTTGTGTAAATCATTTGGTCACAATTAAACTTTTTAATGAAGACTGAAGCAAAATAAGTATTAAAACACCTCACCTTCTTGGTGTTGTCCATTATTAGCTTGTCTTCTCCACTAGGCACTGGACCTATACTTTCCCTAGTCATGGTCTTGTTCTTAATGTATTTATAGAACTTCTTATTGCCTTTTATGTCTCTTACTATAGGCGTAACTCATTTTGTGCCTTAGCCTTTATAAATTTGTCCCTATGTTTTTGCTATTCTTCTGTTTTCCTCATCAGCAATTTGTCCATTGCTACTGTTTATAGGATTCCTTTTTGATTTTCAGATCATTAAAGAGTTTCTGATGCAGCCAAATTGGGCACATGCTCTCTTTTCTTCACAGTGGATGGCTTGCTGTTGTGCCTTAAATAACATGTCTTTGAGAAAATGACAGTTCTACTGAACTCCTTTTTCCCATAGATTTTTCTACTACACAGAAAATTGGATTTGGCATACCAATTCCTGTTTAGATTTAAATCTCTAATCCTGCTTTCTACATCATAAAGTCCCCAAAAGCCATCATGAAACTAGTTATGGGTGGTATGGTTTTGATCAAATAAACCTTCACTCATCCCTTGAGCTGAATTAAACCTAAATCTTGAAGTTCAAAAAGAGCTCAGTAAACTATTTATTTTAATTTCAAGTTCCACCAACCTTTCTGATTCCAGTTAGCAGAGGAAGCATAATATTAAAATACAAGGGATGAGATTATCACCCCCCTTCCATCTATTTACACCATCTAAAAGGGTAGCAGTAGCATAAAGGGGCTGATTCCATGAGCAGAGGGGATTTTCATTCCCCTGGAGCAGGAACAGAAGAAGACAGCCATAGGACTGTCTTTGAGTCCTTACCTTCAAACCCAGGAACAGAGGCAAGCCAGGAGCACCGTTGGGGGTCTCTGCAGTCCATAGAGCAGCCTAAGGAGGCTGCCATAATTTACGTCCCCAGTACTGTCTAAATTACACCAGAGATCACTTCAGTCCCCGAAGCAGCCCGGAATCAGGATTGTACAAAGGTGGCTTAAAGCCACCTTAACCACTCCTCCCTCTGAGCTCAAAGTTCTGTGCTGTGCCTTTTAGAGGCTCAATGCACAATCTCACCCAAGGAGTATAACAGACAATTCTCAGAGTCAAGCCAGACTGTGAAGCCCTTACTCAGATGTGTGAGCAACTGCTGCTCATACATGGAATCTCAGAAGAGGTCCCATTACTCTTCCCAACCCGCCCCTCTCCTTCAACAACCACATTATCAGTGAAGAAAAAACAAACTTTTATTGTGTTAATCTTTTAGCTGTATTGTATTGTGATTGTTTTTGCAGAACCCAGGAGATTTTGCAGAGGAGAATGGGCTTTATTGGAAAAAAAAAAAGATTTTAAATGTTAAAAACAGAATGGGTGTCAAGACTGAACTGTCCCTCTCCCACCCATGCGGGGTCCCATGTGGTCAGGGTTAAAAGCACATTGACAGGTTAGGGGTAGGGAACTTGCACTATCACATCTTGGACTTCAGGGGCCAGAACTTCAGCTGATGCAAATCATTGCCATTCCATTGAAATAACTTGATTTACATATGCTGATTTACACCAACTGAGATTCTAGCCTCAGAGCTTCAGACAAAGCTATCCATTGTACACCATTCATCTTCATTAAGTATACAAGTTTTCATTCTCAAAAGACCAAAGTTTTAATGACAAATTTCACTGCCAATAACCAAACAGCAGCAGCTGCTACTTCAATATCAGTTTTGGATTATATCTGATAAGAAGCCATGCTTCCTTTACCGGATAGTATCATGTCTGAACTGAGATCCCATTTGAGAGAGGCATCACAAAGCAGACAAAATGCTTCATTTGTCTAAACATTACGAAGAATGTGAATTCTGACAGCTTTGAGTTGAACTGTGAAATCCCTGAACAAAATCACTAAGAGGTTAACAAATGGCTAAGAGATTCTGTTCAGTTTACCATAATCTAATAATGCCCCCAGTTCTCCTAAGAGCCAGCACTTTCTTAGGCATAAACTACAGCTGCAACAAAATGGAGAATCCTAAGAAGGCTAGAAACTGTATGTTTGCAGTCACAGCAAAAAATATATTTTATTTTTTGGGAGTCTTCTATAGTTGATCTCAAAAATCCTCACAACAGTAATAGGAAAAAATATGCTTTAATAAATAATGAACCATCAGTCTTAAGTTAACTACCTAGACTTTAGTTTGGTGCATCATTCTGTGCTTAGAATATTAGTTTAATTGTTACCAAGGTGAAGCACTATCCCTCCCGTGCCATCTCAATGATCACATCTTTTGATTGTTTTACCTATGATTATTGTTCAGTTTGCACCTACTTACAGCAACTCCCTTTTGGTTTCAAATGATTCCCCAGAGCTCTTGGTTACACGTTTTCAACAGATAATTAAATCATAGCCACATTTGCTTGTCAGCTTTTTAAATGAGAGAATTCACAGGGCAGGTTTCAGTTACATCTAATGAAAAATGATGTTCTCTACTGTAGCAAAATGAAAAAGGTACAAATGGCCCAGAGACTGGTAAGCTTCAAGATCTAAACAAAGGAAAATAGAGACAAACCCACCCCACAGAACAGTTACCTGAGATTTCATATCAAATTATCAGAAAGACAAGGAAATTAAAGAAACAGTTACAGTAAACTCAATCACAAATATAAAGGAGATGAAGTGATTAAAACAAGGGATTAGAAATAAGGACGCCAAACTCTATTCTCAGAACTATCTCACTGTTTAGTTGTGTGACCATGGGCAAGTCATTTAACATTCCTATTACTCATTTAGCTCTTCTATAGGAATCAGAATAATTCCTATAGAAAAAGAAACTTTGAACTTATGTCATCTTGCAGTCCTACAACAGCCCTGTAAGAGACAGCAGAAAGAAACAGCACACACAAGGGTGCAGAAGACAGATCACATACAGTAACTGAGGTTGGCCATTATCATTCCTTCATCCCCGACTATCAATTTGACTGAAGAAGTTAAAGGATCAGCATTATGGTCTTGATCCTTCAAAAACCTGTACATGAGTATCTTTACTCAGGAGTAGTCAGACAAAAGTCAATGCAGCAAGCATTTGCAGGATCAGGTCCCCTATCTGAAATTTGAAGATTTAAATCTAAAAATCTATTTACCAGCCTAGATTTAATATTGTAATTAAGTTGGTTTGTTTATTACTAAGTATTTCTCCCTCCCCCATAGAATGATTTGGCAGGAAATAGAGAGCACTATTACCCAGTTCAGTAGCGGGTTCCATTTTGCCTAATGGAAATGGAAATGGCATGCTGTAGGCAGAAGGGACACATCCAGCTCAAAAAGAGCTGGATGATAAGGGCTGAAGAGAAGGCTGGAAGCAGACACTTGGGATCTGGCATGAGAGGTTAAACCTACACATGGCATGAGCCAATCTAGGAAGCAGTATTGGACTATCTGGGGTCCAGAAGAAGCAACAGGAGAGAAGGAAGATCGCTTGCAAGTAAACAGAACGCACGGGGTGATTACTGTCTGGAGGAGCAGAGGGGCCCCCAAAGAGACCACAGAATGTGGAACTAAGCTCTGAACGAGGGGACTTACAGACCAACAATCTTCCCCTTTCAGAGAATGAACTACAAGAAGGGGAACTCAAGCACTAGTTGTAAAGAGTCCCAAGAGGAGTGGTTACTTTTGGACAATCCCCAGGGGCTGAATTATCTGTTTTTTTTGATGATTCAAGTTACTGGGCTTACAGCATCCGCAGACTGTATTACCTGCCAGCCTTACTAAAAAAATCCAGTTACTGAGTCAAAGAGCAGGAGTGTTTAATAAGAACCAACTAAAGGCTGGATTCTCTGAAGAGTACTTGGAATGCTAACAGCACTTGCCTTGGAATTCATGGTAGACAGCGCACAACCAGATACCTAAAAGCCACTGTTGGCAGATCTTCTGATTTTACTGCAAGTCTTGTGATATTTGTTGCTTTCTTTAAGCCTCAATTGCCATAATCAAGAGATTTGTGTTAGAATCTCAGCTTTTGTTTTTGTTGCTAATTTTCTAGTCGTCCTATTTTGAAGAAAAGCTTGAACACATGATTGGGGGGGGCCTGACTTGTCAACCTTAAGCATTTACAAATCAATACCGACAAGGTAATGGTATACAACAATGCTCACAGTGACCCTCCTTGCATCAAGATTGGGTACTTCAGATTAATCAGAGAGAGAATTAGCACAGTGAAATTTAAAGGTTTTGCATTTTACCTATAACAAATACAATATTCATTTAAAGCCACTGTGTACAAGGATACATTTCCATTCAAAATTGGCTATTTCCCATTACAATTCTGTAAGACCTAGGGAATTACTGCTAATCAGAATGGATTTTTACATACTACTTGTTCATCTATTTTCAGGTTTTTTAACACCAGCCCATCCTTCCAGAGGAATGACCATCATTACCATACTGTCCCTCTGGGGAACACAGACAACAGCTGTCACTGACAACAGCCATAGCAATGCTACTGTAACTACACTGTATCCAGTCAATAAAATAGATATCAACACCTGTGTGTGTGTGTAACATTGGAATAAAAATTCCTTAAACTGTGTTACAAGCAATTATAACATGCTCTCCTCTCTCCTACTTTTGCCAGACTAACTCTAGCGTAATTGGAGTTGTGGTGAATTCTGTTGATATGGGAGGGAAAAAAATCAAATAACCCCCCTTGTATTCTAGACCTCTGTGCAATTTGCGCTAAATTGGCAAAAAGTAGAAGTCTGTGACGTAATAATCCTAGATTCTCTCTCATGTTCTCCAATATTGCAGTATTTTTCTCCCCCGACCAACCCCATTCCTCTTCCTCATCCTCTAGATTTGTCCAAGTTGCCTCAAGGCACTGCCAGTCAGATAATGCCATCGCTGCTCACTCTTCAATATAATCATGCTACCAGTCCAGCTATGAATCCAATAAGGACCAAAAATGCACGTTTTACTTGTATCTGCTGTCTCCTATGCCCCCAAACCAGAAACCCCTCAAAGGGCAAATGCAGCCATTGTTTGGTGCACCAATGTGCACAGACTGAAATACCATAGGCATTTGCAGATAATGATAAATGGCAGAAACCACATCATATCAGAGACTAGTGACAAGGGGATCTAGCCTTACACTGTAGCCTCACGTTGATTCAGAGGAATTTACCCATGTAAGTCCCATTAGCACTAATGGGAGCTACATTAGGAACACCCTGGTGTCTGAATGAGAGAATAATCATCTAAAAATAAGCCTATCAAAAGCACAAGGTTTTCCAAGCAAAAACTGGAGATTTGCTATTGACTTCAACATGGCAGGATAGGACCCAGAGTCAGTTGACACAATTTACATATTTTTTTTCACTAAAATGATCAAAAAGGAGATTTCTGGGAGCTGAATATTTTGACATTTCTCATCCGGATGCCAGTAATGTTATCTGGGGATCTGAACAGAACATTTGCCTTCTGCACACAATCTGCACAATTTCCGTTTAAAGAGCACTTTTCATCTCAATATATTGAAGTAATTCAAAAACATTTATTCATTCATCCTCACAACACCTCTTTGAGGAAGTATTGCAGCACAATTGTTACTCACTGTACTGCACCCTTTGGGCATGTGGCTGTTCCTGACAAAAGCATGGATATACCTCAGATCCTTTTCTCTTGAAGCACAGCCCTCTACTAGCTGTGTGAAAAGGAGACTCTCCATTAGTAGTATAGGAGGATGGCACATATTTTCATTCTGGTTTATTTCTTTATTTCTGATTCAATCCAACAGAAGTATGTGAATACACTAGTCATTTCATTTAGAATATCACTCATATCATGGTAACATGACATACCTGAAGATTAAATATGTTGGACGGACATCTATAACTGTAATACATAAACAGATAAATATGCCCATTTTCACAGATGGGTAAACTGAGTCACGGAAGTTAAATGACTTGTACAAATTCTATAGCAGAACCAAGAACAGAAACCACAAATCCTGAGTCCCAGCTGCCCACTCTTAATACTAGACACACTCCCTCTAATGACACTACAAGTACCAACTGTTATAACACTATGCATTCCTATGCATGACTTTTAAATTCTTGCAGCTAGGCCTGGCAATCCTAAACATTGTGACTATGCTACTTTAGAATACAGCATCTTTGCAAGTAATACTGACTCTTCATTTTAAACATACAACCAAAATAAAATTGAAACATGTTTCTCCTTTCCCCTCATCACCACAATTAAGCAAGGAGAAAAAGTTTTATATTTATGCATGATATTCCTGACAAAGGAGTACTTGTGTTGCTGTGAATAGTGCAATTAATTTCAAAGTGCATGATACTGCCTATAGGAAGTTAAAGCTTCTGCTTATTTCTTATTCATGAAGTCACATTTTCTGGTTTCATTTGCATTAAGTAATTTCTTCTACTACTTTCTGAGCTGTCAGATAAATCTATTTTTCCTGCAGTATTTTGCTTTTAAAGACAGAGATGAGTGAGCAATTTGTATATAGGTAATGCCCTGAACATTTGTTACAGCCAGTTTTTAATCATGAAATTCATACACTCATCAATGTGTGATTTTACATTAATAGAAAAGGGTACCCACAGAGAAGTATCTATTCTGTTCTAATTTGGGTACCCTGGAATTGTCATAGTGGACATTCCATTCATTCCTGCTGCCTTTCTCTGAAAACGCTCTAGGACAGCAATATCCTTTTTGAGATGGGGTGATTGTGACCAAGGACTTCTTGGTGCCAACTGGCAGAGAGCACACAGAGCACATAGAATATTAACAGGGATCCCCAGAGTCAGATGTATCCATAATAATTAACCAGATGGTGACCTGTGCAGTCTTTAACCAGAGCCAGTTGCCCCACTGGTCATCATCATCATTGCAAAATGTATGTACTAATGATATTTAAGGACTTATGTGTCTATACTGAAAATTATGTTCTTACAGCAGGTAACCAGGAGGTGACATGTCTCAGGTTCCTTTTGGGCAAGGGATAACAGATGCTTATCTCATGTATTGTCCACTCCAGATTGGTGGAGTATTTGCATATTGATGCTAAGCAAAAGATTGCAAAAATCAACAAGAGAGAAAAGCCACAAGAAAAAAAAAATCACACACACACACACACACCAATCAGCAGGGGGTGCCCTGGTTATGAAAAAGAACAAAGGCCTACCCTGATGTCTCTTGATACTGTTAGATTTAACTGGCATGTTTCACCAACAAGGCAAGCTGACTATATGGCTTGCCTCATTACTGGAAGATCACAATCAAGCCTAACAAAGTCTGGAAGGGCTTTGGGTGAGCATTCTTCTAAGACACAAAAGATCTAGTTAAGTAAGCCTAGGTTCTAGAATGCATGTTATGATTTTGTTTTATGTATCTCCATTTGTTTCCAATATTTCTACTTGCTATCCCTCTAATTTCTATACTTTGTTAAATAAACTTCTATTTGTTTTCCAAAAATCACCGCTGGGTGGCAAGCGGAGTGCTGATCTGAGGTGTGACTACTAAAATGGGGTGTACTGCTTGTTTGGAAACTGCACATCTGTGAATACTGCGAGTGACCGTAGAATAGGGGCCAAACATGCCAGAGAGACTCTCAGAGGGACTGAGGTTGAAGTGTCACTATCACTAACTTACAGAGAGAATAGGAGAATAGGCCTAGAGGGGAGTGCTTGTGTGCATGGCCAGAGGAGTCGGGAAGCGATCCGTGCCTACCATGAGTCAAGGCTTTCTGATGCTAATGGCAGATAGAAGAGAGGTGTAAACACTGGGTATCCCCAGGAAGCATCACAGTGATCAGTAATGCACATTGTTTTTCAGATGAGGCCATTGCACCATTGATTTATATAAAGCTATTAGACTGTTCACCATATTACAATATTAGTCACCATCCCTTTCCTTATGCATCCTTTACGGTTTTCACTACAGCTGCCATTGAGCAGAGGACTTCATGGAGCTGTCTACAATGATACTTAGGTCCCTTTCCTGAGTTGGTATGCTGCTGTAATATCATTCTGCTGTAGAAATGGGTTTTTTTAGCATTTGATTTTTTTTCAGATCAGATGCATTAAGGAACTGACTCAGAATCACAACTAGGTAATTTAACATCAAATGTAAGGCAATCTGAGTAACCCTGTGGATTTTAGAGCACTTAGAGTCAAGCTTCAAACAGAAAGGTGATCTATACCGTAACTATAAACAGACCTGGCTGTCCATTATAATACAAAAATTGCAATGGATTACAGAGCATCTAGGACCTTACACTATCTTGCTGTTTGACACTATTATCGTTCATGGTTGCAAACAGGCTTCTAACAAACCTTTAGGAGATGTAATTAATCATAATTAACATAACCTCAGATACATTCCAAGCTTTTGGTCCTCAGCTCTTTATTTATGGGCCTTTCAAAATTGTTCCAGTACATTAATTTTTCAATTTTTAAGAAAATTACAACCAGAGCCTAGCAATTACTAAAAGAATCTACATTTCCCTGTTTATAAATACAAGTAAAGCTAATGCATGATGCTTGTTTTCTAGACTTTTTATATATATATATACATACATACACACACACACACTATATATATATATATATATATATATATATAAAAAATTTCAAGCCGCATTTTCAAAAGTGACTATAAATCGATGTATCCACAATAGATAACCCCACTTGAGGTGCCTTAAAAGGAGTCTGATTTGCAGAAGTGCAAAGCCCGCAAAATGAGACTCAGAATTACTTTTGAAAATCTGTGTTTCATTCTTATTTATTATTAGTGATCTTGTAAAACACAGGTGCTACAAATCAACATTTATTCTGGACCTGCTTCAACTGAAACATTTATTTTTACATCATTCATGGTAGAAAATAACTAAAGCACAGTAAAAATTGGGAAGCACACTTACAAGAAGTAAAAACCAGTACAGAAATATATGAAAGAACATGGGGGTATTTCATGTCCAAATGAGTGTGCCAGGATGCTAATGGCACATGGAATTGTTAACAGATATGGGGACCTTTCATATCTGAATTGTCAATATAAAACTATACTAAGGTCTAAATGTTGGAACCATGGAATGATCATTTGTGAGTTAACCTGAATTGGTCTCAGTACATTTCTAAATGAACAGATGTCCACACATAAAAGCCAACTGACAGTTCAGCCACTTAGAAATTTAAACAAAAAATACTCCAGCTGGTAGAAACTACCATATCAGGGACTGTAGTGCTGGATGGAAAAGGTTAAATAGAGTCTCACCAGGGCCACTCCTCTCCTCCAGCACCCCGGAGACCCAAAACTGTCTAAGGGAGCCCCCTGCCATGGGGGCAGCAGAACCAAGAATCACTTCTCCTTTTGTCTAGGGTGACCAGACAGCAAATGTGAAAAATTGGGACGGGGGTTGGGGTGTAATAGGAGCCTATATAAGAAAAAGACCCAAAAATTGGAACTGTCCCTATAAAAATCGGGACATCTGGTCACCTTACTTCCACTAGCCCCATGACCTTGGGGGAAAACTGCAGGAAGGAGACAGACAGATGCCAAATGTGGGAGCAAACACAGAAGCTGCCAAAGCAGGGATCTTTGGACAATGGTGGCATCAGAGAGCTTTCTAATCTTTAGACTGGACTGTTCATGCCTCACTCAGATTGGCTGTTTGCCTCAATCTCTCTACCTCAGCTTCGCTTGACTCATGACTCTTACCCTCCTCCTGCTCTGCTCAATCTCCCTAGCCTCTTCCCTTCAGCATTCCCTCTTTTGCCAGTTCATTTTGTTTAGTTAATCTCCTCCTAACTAAACTTCCTCACTTTCTCCTCAAGAGGAGAGAGTGTGGAATGAACATGATGATTGCTGCCATTCCATTATTCACTCTGCTTCCCTCACCCTGTGTCTGACTAGTCTGCTTAGATTGTAAGCTCTTCAGACCTATACCTTGGGTTTGCGAATAGCACAAGGGATCCCATTCTCAGTCAGCTCCTGAGCACTATCAAGTAAGATATAATGATAAATGAAAAAATTATGTGAAAATTTTCAAAGATATTCCAACCAACTCTAACTTGCATCCACGCTAGCAATGTCAGCAGAGAGCTGAGGGATTGGAATGGTACAATTCCTGATTTTTAATTTGGTTTTGCCAGCATCCTTGTAACCTTGACAACCTTCTTCACCAGCCTGGGGAAATCCATCATCCACATCCAAATTAGTCTTTAACCCTTGCACTGGTGCTGTTTATTGTCCAAAAACCAATACTTCCACAAAAGAAAAGACAAACTTCCAGCTGAGGCTTTCTACTTAGCCACAACTCCCGGGGCTTCCTACGTGGTATCTTCCTTCCTCAGAGATACGGTGCAGTACACTGTCCCATGCAGCAGCATCTCTCTCTACAGTTCCAGTCCTTAGCCCCCTTCTTGCAGCTCTTTATAGGGAACACCTGTTGCCTTCTCAGCTGGATCAGATTAGTTAATAGTGCTGGCTGGTCCCAGCCCTTAAATGGACAGGCCATCTATAGTGTTGTAGTCCTCCTCTAGCAGCTCTTACATCCTCTCTTCAAGCTGGCAGAATGGAGTACCAAGACTTTCTATTAGGAGTTTGCTAGCTATTGCTCTTGGGTTGGTTATTTAACAAGTCACAGCATATTAAAAATACATGGCAATGGTGAACACTGCAGATTCTTTAGGATTAATTTCAGCACCCACAAGCATTTTATAGGCACCTCACAGTATAAACAGTACATGGTCCGTGCCCCAAAGACCTTACAATTTAATGTACAGTATACAGTCGATACTGTCTAGCCCTTGCACAGTAGTGAGAGTCATAAACAGCTCCCCTCCACTTCCTCTTACAGACTATGTAATGATCACGCTGAGTTGTACCCATGCACAACATCACAAAGTGAGCACTGGTTGGTGGAGCTGGCTAAAGGTTCAGAAACACCATGTGAAATGCTGTAGCAGCAGCATCTCCCACCAGTCAGTGGGACAGTGCAGCTCTGTGCCATTGCTTACCTTAAGATACACCTGAAGAGCACACTCTAAATCACCCAGTTTCCATATGCAGCCTCAAGGATGAAGCTATACCCAACTGGTAATTTCAGGCCAAGTCTCAAAAAAAGTTAGGTTGCAACCCTGCATAACTCTAGTGGAGATATGTCTCCTTTCTCTAGCCAAAAAGATGTGCCATTGATCATATGCAATGAGCCTTCAATCCAAACTGAGCCCCCTAACCCTCCCAAATATGGTTGTGTATCCACCACAGGCAAGATGCTGTGGAAAGTGTAACACCCTTATTAAGTAAAAGCAAATAAAAAGTCACTTTGCAGTCACTGAAGTCCATCCTTATATTAAATCCATAAATTCTAACCCTCCTCTTTGCCTGTAAGTGTTTAATTGCCCTAGAATTTTGGCCAGTGGTTACTCCTCACCTTCATATTGATCACTGGATTTCTACCGATTTTGTGACCAGACTCTAACAAGCAAGAAAAAAAAAGTTAATCATAACCTTATCTTTGTGGAACAGTAAGTAGAGGTCTTGACACAGCAGGGCCTCTAATACCTTCTACCCAAGAAGCCAAACAAATGCCCATGAGAGACAGAATTGATAGGAATGATAAATTGTTCAGCACAGAATAAAAAACAGAATGAAGCCAACTCCTTGTTTTGCCAAGACTACAAAGTATAGTACTGTCCTGGGAAATAAAAGGTCTTAATATACTCTCTAAAACAAATAGTGGAATTGTAGATCTTATCTGGTGTGGAAGCTATATATTCCTATTTTCTGCTATTTTTCTTTCAAGTAGGCTAATCTTCCTGAGTGTGAAGGTTAATTTCAATTCTTTGGCATCTCTTTGAGGGTCATGTAAGGTGATGGTATTTCCAGCCCTAACTTACTAAACTATGTTGCAGAATTCTTTCCAAATCCAATTGTTTCTTACTGGCTTCAGAGACAAAGACATTATAGACCATTAATGCAATAGTTACTCCAGCCTTGTGACAAGAGGAGAAAGAGTTATGAATTATTATTGCTACCAAAAAAAACGGGAGAAACTTGGAGAAAAATACAAACATCTATGGCCAAATTCAGCCCTGGCAAATACAACTTCACTGTAAGTTGTACACATTCATCTAACATGAATGCCTGTGATCCTAGCATTATGGGGCGGGGAGCCCAATGCAACAGTAAGAAACAGACTACAATTTTCAAATGGAGATGCCTAAAGTTCAGCACATAAATCCATATATTTAGACACCTAAACAAAAGTGGCCTGATATTCAGAGGTTCTGAGCATCCACAACTCCCACTGACTTCAGCAGAAACTTCAGGTGTTCCTCTCTGAAAACTGCACCAATTTGGTGTCTAACCAAGTTTGGCCAATGGGCCCAACGTTGCAAAGCATCATTTGTTTGCACTTATTCAGCTGCAAAGATCAAAGTCAGGAGATGTGGAAGGAAAAATACATAAGGAACCCAGAGTTTGGAGGAATCCAGGTTTTAGTTTATTCCACTTAAAGGCAGAACATGGCTCTATACTATTCAAGTAGATAACTCTTCCACATTGGTGGAAGTACCAAATGATCAGTAAAGAAGTACAGCTGTGCAGCTGGGTGAGATTCCGAATAAGAAAACACAAAGGAGAATTGAAATTTTAAAATACTACCTGCCATTTCATTTCACCTGCTGAATTACTGACAGATTACTATTGTGTATCCAATTCTTGCATTATTTAACAGCATATCAGTTTATCACTGCTGATCTAGCTAGCCCAGAGGTGGACAAACTTTTTGGTCCAAGGGCCACACTGGGGTGGCAAAACTATATGGAGGGCTGTGTAGGGAAAGTTGTGCCTCCCCAAACAGCCTGGCCCCCACCCTCTATCTGCCCCCTCCCACTTCCCGCCTCAGAACACCCA
Source organism: Dermatemys mawii (assembly GCA_007922305.1). Taxonomy (NCBI): domain Eukaryota; kingdom Metazoa; phylum Chordata; order Testudines; family Dermatemydidae; genus Dermatemys; species Dermatemys mawii. The sequence continues at coordinate 24,420,783 of ML677332.1, forward strand.
GTCCATCCAACCCATCCTGCTCCTTGTCTCCTGACTGCCCTCTCCCAGCACCCCCGGGCCCTAACCTCCTCCCCAGGACCCCACCTTCTATCCAACCCCCCTGCTCCCTGTCCCCCAACTGTCCCACCCCCTATCCACACCCATGCCCCATGACAGGCCCCCCAGGACTCCCATGATTATCCAATCCCCTTTCACGACACCCCTGCTCCCTGTCCCCGATTGCCCAAAGTCCCAACCTCTATCCACACCCCCACCTCCAGAGAGGCCCCCCAGGACTCCCATGCTTATCCAGGTCCCCCCCCCCCGATCCTTGTCCCGACTGCCCCCTGCAACCCCCTGCTCCTTATCCAACCCTCCGGCCCCCTTACCATGCCACCCAGAGCAGCATGTCTGGCAGCCGTGTGGCCCGGCTGGAGCCAGACATGCTGCTGCACAGCTCTGCAGGAGCGTGCAGCCCTGTTGCCCAGAGTGCTGCCTGCGTGGCAGTGTAGCAGCAAGGCAGGAGCCGGGAGTAGCCTCCCCAGCTGGGAGCTCAGGAGCCAGGCAGGATGGTCCCACAGGACAGATGTGGCCTACGGGCCGTAGTTTGCCCACCTCTGAGATAGGGACAAGCAACAGCAACTGTGAGAGGCTAAGGCATATGGGTACAAATGCTGCAGAAGTATGTCAGACTATAATAAAGGAAGCTATATTTTCTTTTATTTGGTACAAATTTCTGCACATGGGCTTATTATTTTTCTAATATGACAAATTTTGCCTGCTTTAGAGTCATGTTGCTAACTTGCCAAGATCACGAGGGCTGTGCTTGATCAGCATGGAAGAGGAAATTGCAATAGCACTCATCTTGAACAGGGAGGTGTGCTCTACGGGGACTTTACGTAAAGATGGGGAGTGTTTCCTAGAGAATTTAAATATTTTGAAGTCTGGTTTTGTACCAAATTTGGAATGAAAACCAAAAAGTTTGAAATTCTCTTTGAAAGCCCTTGCTGCAAGGCGGTGAACCTGGCAGGCTGCCCCAGTGTCATGGATTCTGATCGCCTGGGCTGCCAAGGAGCATGAGCTGGGACTTCCAACCCTCCTGGCTTCCTATCAACCTACCAGGCAGGCTGCCGAGAATCCAGGAGCCTGGAAGCCACAGGAGTCCAGGCTGCCAAGGAGCAGCAAGTGAGGCATCGAGTCTCTTGGCTCCTTGCCAGCCCACCAGACAGACTGCAGAGGAGCCTGGCAGGTAACTTGGCACGTTTTGTTGCAACTTCCTCTCTGCAAAACATGTAGACTGATGAATCAGCAAATTCTAACCAAAATGTTTATAGTCAATTTTTTTTTCTAATTATGTTCTGGTTTCCAGTGCTTCACCTTTATCTGACTGGTCTGTGCGTGGTAGAAGAGGGAGCATTACATACTGGAAATGGTAGTTTGCAATCAGTGTCTCCATATTTAAGGACTGGGGGCCATGAACTGCATTTTGTCACTTGAAAAGCCACATTTTGGGCATTCCTACTATAGAGGTTGGTAAAATAGCAATAGAAAGCACTGAGTTCATTCAACATTAGCAGCCCAGCACACACTGGAGACATTAGTGGGGGCCGTATCCCACTTATGCTTAACTGAAATAAAACTGAAACAAATTAAAATGTTTCTAGATAATTCAATTCTTGACAGTGATGATCCTTTGGGCACTTAAATGAGAATACAGTTAAGATATTTACCAAAATTTTACTCATCAAAACTAACATTCCTACAGAACATTATTCCTTATTCATGACTTTGTTTTATCTATCTTTTTTTAAAAAAAAAGGTCAGGTCAGATGTTATGAATTTAAGATATTATTGAGCTACCACAATGCTGATGGTCGCTGCATTCTTTTTCTCTGTTTTTTAACTGCATAAAATATGACCTTGTCAGAGAACCACATAACCAATTCCCACATGTATAGGTCTAACTGCCCAATTTTGACTACTTCCTTCTGCGCAACCCATTTTCTAACCCCCTGCTGTGGTAATTTAAAGAGAGACTGGATTCCCCAACTCTAATAACAGAAAGGCTTCATTTCAATACAATTCCTGTATCAAGCACAATTCTTTTCACTTCGTTATTCAGTGTGATCTTTGAAAAGACAAAAATTACCCAGGAGGCAATTTTTAGATTTCAAAAAAAAAGGAGACAGACCGACCAATATCAGGAATGAAGAAAACTGTGTGACTATCACATCTGATGAGCAAACGAAGGATGCTCTGATTAGCAAATGCAAGTTTTGAATCACATGGACTTGAAATGTAATCCAAATTGGAGTGATAGTAAAATATGGGTGGCTGGTTCACCACCATTAAGCTCATATCACAAGAATGGCACACATGTTTTTGAGCACATTTTGCCAAATGTCCCAGCAGAAACGCCATTTACAGATCATCAGACAATTAACCTCTTCTCTTGGCTCTAGTTAGAAAAGTAGAAAGAATAGCATGTGGGTATGTGCACGGAAGCTGATGTAGAATCAGGCTCAAAGTATACATGTCCCCTGCAATACTAAAATCAGTATGCATTCAGTTTCACAAGATTACATGACTAGATTCCTTTAAGCACAGATATAAAGGAGGCTGTAATGCCTGAGCCTTTCGAACACCACACATTAGTGACAACTGCAGCGTAGTGTCATATTCCATTCCCGGCTACATTTTTTGATTCATTTGGTTTCAAAAAACGGAAACCATATATTTGGACAATTGCCCAAAGTACAGTTTTCAAATGAAGGGAAGTAAACAAAAGGATTTTTGATTAGAAGTGATTCAGAAGAATAAACAAAAAAGGATGCATGTCTCAGAAGGGTGATGAATACTGGAACACAGCTACAACTTGTGATAACATTTAACCTCTTGCCCTCAATTTAGAGCCTATAAGACAGTAAATGAATACCAATATGTCAATAAACGAGGACAAACACAAGCCAAGCTATAATGACAAAAACCTTTCCCCCCCTAACAATATTGCTCTTTGTCTCTCAGATTGCAGAAGTGCATGGAATCGAAATTCTTTCATCTGCAGGCTTAAGTAGCCTATAAAGAGTTAAATCAGCAAGAACACTCCAGCACCTGCGGCACCCAGCTCATCTGCTCTCCCAACATACTGGCCCTGCAGGTCATTGCTCTTTAAAATCTGTCTGCAAGCACCAAGCCAATATCTGTCATCACTGCAGCTGTATTACACAGCAGTTGGCACAGATAAAATAATTCTCTGTTAAGAGGATTTATAAAATATGCAGAACGTTAAATATTTTCAGCTACTAGTTCTAGTTCATTTTATTTATTTATGTAGCAACAGACTACTTCTCTCTAAGACGAAGGGCCCTGGTAAACAGGTTTCCCTTTATTTGGTCAATCAAGGTTTAAGTGGAACAAGTGCAGATCAGGAAAAATAATCAAAGGACAAACACGGAATGAGAATAGTCCTTTTCTGACTTCTCAGTTTTCAAACATAAAAAGCTCACTGATGGGAGCTGAGGGGGCTCACCATTGGGCTGAGAATATAGAAATTTAAACTATTTATCAAATTAACCATTACTCAAGTGCCCTTCCCTGCCCACTAAAATAAAATTGGCAGCTAGTGCAGGATCGATTAATTATCATTTTGCCTATAAATCAGTGGAATCCCTCTAATAAAAGGAAACTGTCGAGTCTGGTGGTCCAAATAGTAAACCGACCAGCTGCTTGGATCACTTTTCACTCCACCGCTCACACTCTACTTCATGGTTCTCCAATTAAAGCTGCCATCTCCCAGGTTCCCTTCCCTAGCATCACCTACCTCTGGTTCTAGTCTATGAACAGCCAACTTCTCCCTGATGCTCCCACAGATATAGAAGCATTTATACCCATCTTTTGTTCACTCCACAATGTTGTAACAGTCATGGATCTTCTTGGCATTTCCCTTTGAAATCGGTTTCACTTGGCATGCAGGTTTCACTTGGCATGGAGTGGCTTGAGCAGCAAGGGAGCTTTTGGGACCCCTGCAGTAGCCAGAGCATTTCAGAGGAAAGACAAGACAATCTAGAATGAACTCTGACAGTGAAAGTACCAGCAAAACCTTTTCTCCAGGGAGAAATCTTATTCATGTGTGGTTAAGGTACATTTAATACATATTAGGGGAAATATTCCAATGTTTTATACATATAAATATATAAAAAGAGCATTAAAATTGGGAGAGTATTTCCCCTTTTAGTTTGCCTTTTATACCTGCAGTAAGACATAACAGAGCATGCAGCAGGGCTGATGAACACTGGCACACGCTTTGCTGCACATCTGAGATGGGCATCAGTCATCACAGGTCCTTCGTGCCTCTGCTTAATTAGCAGGAGCAATTTGCTTCTGATCACTCCCAACGCTATGTGTTTAAGCAGACTTGGCGTTCCAGTCGGGGGCTAAGTTTAATTTTCATCTCAAATTAGTGGTTGCTGAAATCCATCATCACCTCCTCACCCCTCTGCACAAGGAGTCAGCTCTTTTCTCTCAATGGGCTGAAATGAAAATGGGCTCGGTTGCCTAGAAACCTGAGTGATCATCTTCTAGGGAATAGCAACTTCCGGCCTGTTGATTTAGTGAGAGTGATCTAAGACTAGGCGACCAGGATACCACCAGCCACTCCACTTCTGTCCCCAGCCCTTGGGCATAGGGGTGTTTGCTTGCCCCCAGGAGATTGCTACTTATAACACACACAATGTAATTTAAAGCCAAAAAGCGAAAATGCTCAGATCACATTTCTTAACATTAAACAGTGACTACATATGCTGCTGTAGAAGACTGAGTTAGGAAAGGACCTCTTCCTACATTGTCACAAGAGTTCATTTGTACACTCCAAACCCTAAGATTTACTCACCCTCTTTACCTTATGCACTATGAATGGTCCCATTGATTTCAATGGGACTACTCATACCATGCAAAGTCAAGCACAGTTGTCAAATCTTTGAAGAATTGGGGCCCAAGAACACACTATTTACTGCCCAACTTCAAGATCCAAGAGACAGTTTCAACAGGGTCATTTAAATATTGCAATTATATTATTACTATTACTACTTCTAAGAACACAGGATGTAGCTCCGCAACTAAGGTTTGTGCTTTAACCAGGGATACAATCTCTGTTATGTATAATAAATATACAGTAGAACCTCAGAGCTATGGACACCAGAGTTATGAACTGACCAGCCAAACACATACCTCATTTAGAACCAGAAATACATAATCAGGCAGCAGCAAAGATGGGGGGGGAAGCAAACAAAGTACAGTACTGTGTTAAATGTCAACTACTAAAAACTAAAGGGAACGTTAAAAAAAATTTGACAAGGTAATGAAAATGTTTCTGTATTTGTTTCATTTGCATTATGATTAAAAGCAGCATTTTTCATCTGCATAGTAAAGTTTCAAAGCTGTATCAAGCCAATGTTGATTTGTAAACTCTTGAAAGAGCCACCATATCATTTTGTTCAGAATTACGAACAACCTCTGCTCCATAGGTGTTCATAACTGAGGTTCTGCTGTACTCTTTCCTCCACAAAATTATAATACTTTCTCTGAGTAATTTTCTGATAATTACAAGAAAATCCATGATTAGCTTATGAGTTAAAGTTTATTTAAAAAAAAAATCAATCATTTTATAGCTTTAGCATCAGCTGTCAGACTTTGCTCCTCTCTCTCTATCTCATAAAAGATCTCAGTAATGGAATAAAACAGTGTCTTCAAGATTCCCATGTAGCTAAAACTCACAGAAATCATGTGTATTGGCTACATTTGTAACGACACCATGAGGTGAAAAAATATGGGAAAAAAATCTAATGTCTTTATGGTACAGCATAGTTAACAGGCAGAGTTAAGATTGTCTGGGTGCCTTAACTATGTTTGTCCACACATTAACAAGTTAAACTTTAAAGAAATCCACACATAAGTCTGAAATTCCTGGGTTTATTAATTTTCTTGATTTGGGGGTAATTACAAGATCCTTGTAATGTGTTTCCCCCCTCCAAATTACCAGTATGTTCCGAATCTTACCTTCATCTCAACATGATTTTCTCTGTAATCTGATTCAGAACCCAGTGTACACACTTTACACATGAAGAGCAAGCAGAAAAGCTGCTTTTCTCTGTGTACAGTCAATTACATTTGTGCAAAGCGGGGATAAACTGCTACCAAATAGAACAGTAGCATTCTATGTTCACTTTGCTCTTCAGAATTAAGCCAACAGAGCCTGATTCTTCAAAAGGCATAAATTTTTCAGTGAGGGTAATTAATCACTTGAACTATTTACCAAAAGCAATTTTTATGTCAAGATAGAAAGACATCCAAACAGATTTGCTCTAGGAAGTATTTTGGGCATGTTCTATGGCCTGTGTTATGCAGGAGGTCAGACTAAATGATCGGTAGGTCCTTTTTGGCCTTGGAATCTATGAACCTATTGTCTTATACCTTGCTTTATCATTTACTCCTCTGCAAAATGGAGTATAAATGCTGCCAAGTCCGGTGTATAGTATCTTTGAATCACTTTACTCTCACAGAATCAGAGGGATAGCCGTGTTAGTCTGGAATTGCAGAAGTGACACACAGTCCTGTGGCAAATTAGTTAGTTAGTCTTTAAGGTGCCACAGGACTCTTTTTGTCACCTTTACTCTAACATTTTACAGTGGCAAAAGGTACATGCAACTGAGTGGAGATTTAAGCCCTAGATCCATTCCCACAAGAGCTTGCAATTTAAATGTCTGATATTACCATTTTTAATTTTCATAAATAGTCCAGTTGTGTTCAACGTACTGTTTTGGGTCAGATCCTTTAGACCTTTGCAAGCTGATTTGAGCCACTCTGGTTCAAGGGGCCTCACAAACCAACTTAGCAGGCAAGTGGGAGATTCAGAGATCTAGCCAAGCAAAAGCGACGTGATCAGGATGACAGATCTGCCTGATCCCTAGCTGATGCATTCAGCATAGATGTTCTGCACATAAAGAGCTCCTTGGGTGGGTGGTCCAGATGTTGTAAGGTTGCCAGAGACTCAGGAGATGTAACTTCAATTCCCTGCTCCAGACATAAATTAAGTGGGCAAGTCACTTTATCTGCCTTCACTGGCAAAAAATGTGTGTCGTAGAGCAAAAGAGCTACCACAAGTTAACCATCTTACTGTAAAATCCTATTGTACACAAGACACAAATAGTTTTTACCTCAGTGTAGGCTGTCAAGATCAACACTATATCCTCCACGTGGCGTTGTTCTTGACCTTAGGTAAAAACTATCTGTGTCTTGTCTTAGCTAAGATTTTACAGCATGATGAGTGTGCTTTTTACAGCAAAATTCTATTTTTGGCACTAAAGAGTCTCACTTCTTCATCTCTCAAATGGGAATAAGAACACTCTCCTGCCACACAAGGATATTGTGAGGATAAATATATTAAAAATTGTTCAGACAACCCAGTAGTGGGAACTGTAAGTACCTAAGATGGACAAATGGAAGAAGGCACAGAAGTGAGTTTTGGAAAAAGACAAGACTGGGTAGCATGAAGGGGTGAAGTAGGAAGAGAAGCATAGATAGGTAGGAAGGTACTACGTAGTGCTAGCCTTTACGAGCCAAGGAAAAGGAGCTAGAATTCGTAATCAACTTCCATATTCAATATAACAGGGCAGTATATTTCAGCAAATTTAAATTTAATTAACTCTAGGCATTCTCAGTGAAAGGCTGAGGTAGGAAGAAAAAGTGTTTTGTTTTACTCCTATTTTTTTTCCTCTTTTTGAAAATATTTTATTCCTCTGCTTCTGTACATTTAGTAGCTCCATAAACATTTCGCAGGGAAAACCTGACTGGTTCTCCCATCCATGCCCTGAAACTACATCACACAGTATGGGTCAGAAGGAGGATATGAACTAATTGATCCCCTTTCTTCAGAGGGAGCAACATCAGTCTGGTGAACTGAGCAGGTTACCTAGGAAACCTGGTATATGTAGAGTGACAATTGGACCAAGGTTCTACTTTCCAGCTATTCTAGACAAACCAATGCTGTGTTCAGAAGCATATTCCCACATTACTGCAAATAGATTTCTGAGGAAAATATTCAGACTAGCAAGTGCTCTGATTGCTTCAGCGACAGACCCATCCTGATGCCCTGCTCAGCACTCAGCTAGCCCTGCTTTGGTTTTAGCTGCTGCCACCTCTAGAATCACGCAGAGGGCAAAGAGAAAAATCTCCACCCAGCCCCTAGCCTCCCTCTTTGGACAAGGAGAGAAAATAAACCCCATGGCCTGCCCTCCTTCCTGTATATCCTATGTGCTCCATTAAAATGCAAACGAAGAACTGTTTCTAAATTCACCCTCATGCTCCACAAACTTCTAGGGATCATTGGCAAGAGCTACCATGAGAAACATATCTCGTGTGGTGTATCCTGATGCACTAACTGCACATAAATATCCACGTCACCAAACACTCTCACTCACTCTGCCTCCAGCCACAGCAGCACAAACAATTCCTAACAGCTTCCTGCCTCCCAGTCTCTAGAGACAGCATTATCAGCACATTACCAGCCAAGAAGGTGAAAACAAGGGAATGGAACTAGTAAGTGGTGGTGGGGAGGGGGGTGGGGAATAAAATGAAAGATACACAGCAGCTGGTTAGTGAGACTTGATTTTCAACTCTAATCTCAGTTTGTGCAGTAGTCTATGGGGGAGAAATGCCACAATTTGCATGACAAGAGCCAAGTGAACTGAATGGTGGCAAATCAATTCTGCAAAAGGAGATAAGGCAGAATATACCCAATGTATTAGCAGAAAGGTAGAAATTCAATTCCGATAATGTCAGATGATATTGATTAAAACTGACACTTTTTTATTCCTCCTCCACTTAGGCCTCAGAAACAACAAAGCCTTATAAAGACACATTTGTATTACACCAATGTAAATATACTTCATTGTTAAAGAGGATGATGTAAATTTCATCTCCATTAAAGTGCAGTCCTAGGAACTTGGAAAGGCAGAACTGTAGTGTGTTATAAAGAAGCAAGGATATTGAACTCACTAATGAGTTCAGTGACTTAACTTTTATCTTTCAACAAAGGAACTGAAAAAAATACAGCTGCAAAGATGTACTGGAATTTTTTAATGAACGTGATCACAAATGTTTGGGATTTTTAATCTTTGAACAACTTGGACAAATAAAGTTCCCTTATCTTCTCTTTGTAATAACCACACAATCCTCCTTTGGCTCACTGAGTAGCCAGGAGGTGGGGGCACAAGAATTGCCTAGATGGTCTTTTTTAAGCACACTGATTATTAAAGAGCTATACATTCAGTTAAACAAAAGCCCCCTTCTTTCTTTTTCCCATCCACACATGGTTGCCTAAACTTGGACTTGCTTGGATTTTATCTTTAATATTACTGTTGAATTTAATAACCTTCACTGTAACTGCTGAATTTAATAAACTAAGAGATATTCTAAAAATGTGCACCTGTCTTCTGTAATTAAGAGCAATTCTCTTCATCTCTAGCAAACCCCAAATTTAATTATCTCATTAAACAGTCTAATTTTTAAAGCAGACATGACATCTATATCTGATTTATTGATCTGACAAGGTAAGTGTACTGCAGAAGAAAAAAGTGAGTGTCCACCAATAACACTGTGATCAGTTTGTTGAGGGAAATAGAGACAGGAACAGGAAATTCATGAATACTTGAAAAAAAATCTACAGCAGTTTTAATAAAAATAATTCCCTCCTATTTAATATTGCAATATTTCTTTGACAAAGTAGTTTCATTATTAAGTTTAATCATATTATTTACAGTGTTACATGACACTGAGGATATATTATGAATTATGACCCATCCAAAGGTCAGAGACAGGATTTGGGGCGGTTTTACCTCCATGTAGGGTTATACAACATGGTAACAAAAAGAACCCTAGCCCCGTCTGAACTATAGTTTCCACCCCTGCTACCTCCAGTGGAGAATTCCAGGTCTCAGTTTTGCCAGCCTAGATGTAGCAAGGAGCATTTTTCCTCCCCAAACACATCCAAGCAAGAAGCAGCCAAAATACAGCTAGTGCATCCTTGAGCACCAAGCTATTCTGCTGGCTAACATGCCGGTTGGTGTTCTTGGACTTCAACCCCATGGCCCAACCCTCTTCATGTTCTGGCTAGAATGACATGTCAGGTGCTGGAGGCACACTGGCTCCTTTTAAAGGGCCTAATCCTGAGAGCATCCACAACAGCCACTGAAGTTCAAGAGTTGTGAGTGCTTAGCTCCTCTCAGGATCCCTCTAGCTGTAAAGGAGGAGCACAACCTCTCTTGTCCCAAAGTAGTACTGGACAGTGATGAGTATCACTCTGCCCCCAGCACTTACAGAGGCATTCTGAATGTCTCCAACCTGCGGCGGCAGAATGCCTCAGACTGTCATTGCTTAAGCACTACATTAAGCACAACCCTACCCATGCTAGGCTGAAAGCACCCAACAGATGCTTAATAATAGCACTCCTCTCATAAAGGGTGTCAGACTTCAGTTAGTGCTGATCAGATTCTGTAACTAACCTGTGCACAGGCAGAGTGCCATTCAGTCCCCTAAAGCAAAAACGTTATGAGACATTACACTTTGCCATGCAGTCTTTGCAGTGGTTCAGCTGTCACTCTCTTTCACTCTAGCATGAAAGGAAACAAATCTTTGGGGTTTAAACAGCAAGGAGATAAGAAATCCAAGGACACAAAGTGTCACAGGAGATGGGAACTGAGCAATTTATTTATGTGGTATAGAGCAAAAAGAAGGTATTGCTCCACCAGTTTTTCTGGACAGTTCCCTGGAGAAATAAACCTTTTCAAAAATCTTCCACAAACAATAGTTTTCTTAGCAAATATTCCAAGGTTTGAGCTAATGTGATTTCTGAATGGGCTGTTAACGTAGACAAAAATATACTACTGCTGAGTGATTATTTTTCAGTAGACAAAATTCTCAAACTTTTCCTTCTAAATTTTAAGCTTTATGTTTACAGCAGCCTAACCTTTAACTAGATTCAAAAGCATCTCAGTGTTTACATTTCAGATTTTAAAATCTTTCTAATCTTCTGATGTAGAGAGTTTCTTTTTGCTTTCAGAATGTGATGTTGGGGTTTTTAAAGATAATCCTTAACAGTTTAGATGTTGGGCTTTATAGCACAAGAAAAGCAGCATCCCATCACCACCATCAATATCGTGACAAAACCTTTGTAAGTCTTTAGAGGGGAAATATGCAACTGTAACATTTCCAGCAAGTACCAGTTTGGTATGTCAGACAAGGAACAACTCTAATAAATTAAATATATTTGGGGGGCTGGGGGTGGCGGGAAATACAGTCCAAAATTCATTAAAGGATGCTGAGTAAATGAGTATGAACAAAAGGAATTACACACCAGGATGTTTTCTGACAAGAACTGGTTGAATAATTTGTGATAAATATTTATGACAAATTTCTCCTCTTTTTTCTATTAATCAATTGCTGAGAGCAGACAATGCTTTAGTCATAGTTATTAGCCAGAACACCACTGTGGATAGTGTTTGGTCTGTAGATTGTCCATAAGCAGCTCCTTTGGAGTATTGGAAATTCAATAGTATTTGTTAGTTTTGTTTGGACATGCATTGCATGGTATTTTTCTTCCTCCTCACTGTTTGAATATTAATCTTGGCATTAAGTTTCTAGTGTGATGCTCATGTACATATTCAGCTTTCATTTTCTGATGCTAATTCCTCAAGGCAGCAACTTTTTGTTCTGTGTTTGTACAGTGGAGTCCTGATCGATGACTGGGCCTCCTGGGCACTATTACAATAATAATATTTTTGATTAAATTTCATTCCTTCTGTAAACATTCCTGACAATGAGCTCCTTTGCTATTTTCAAAGCCCAGGCCTTTCACAGCATAAATGTGTTTCTGGACCTGTGTAGATAATTAAGCCTGGGTACAAACATTTGCGAGACTGGACCCTTAGCAAAGAGAAGCAGATAAACACCACACAAAAAAGGAGCATAAGACCAAAGTAAATCATTTGAAAAAATTCGTAAGGACATTCATGTATTCCTCTTCTTTACTAATGACATTTGCACTGAAACACCAGTTTACTTTCACACTGTAAATCAGGGATCTGCAACCTTGGCACGCAGCCCCGCAGGATAAGCACCCTTGTCGGGCCCAGCTGGTTGTTTACCTGTCGCGTCCGCAGGTTTGGCCCATCGAGGCTCCTACTGGCCACGGTTTGCCACTCCAGTTCAATGGGGGCTGCAGGAAGCGGGACGGTGCTGGCCCACCAAGGGCACTTACCCTGCAGGGCTGTGTGCCAAGGTTGCCAATCCCTTCTGTAAATCATAGAATCCTAGGACTGGAAGGGACCTCCCTAGGCAATTTATTCCAATACTTATCTACCCTGACAACTAGGAAGTATTTCCTGATGTTCAACTTAAACCATCTTTGCTGCAATTTAAGGCCATTGCTTCTTGTCCTAGCTTCAGAGTTTAAGGAGAACAATTTTTCCCCCTTCTCCTTGTAACAACCTTTTATGTATCTGAAAGCTTACCATGAGCCCCTGAAGTCTTCTCTTCTCAAGACTAAACAAACATCTGAGGAGCCTTCCTGGGAACCTTCAAGGTAGCATGTGATCAATGGCTGCTGCCTGCAAACTGAGTCATGTGACTTGCCTATTTGCCTCCAAACTCCATCTTGCTATTATAATTTTCCACAGTAAGAACAAGGGGTCCTTCCACATGGCAAGATTATAAAAGGCCCTGGAAATCCCTCCATTTTGTCTTCAATCCTGCTTCTAACCTCTGGAGGAACCGTGCTTGAAATGAAGTTCTGAACAAAGGACTGAATGACCCATCCAAGCAGGGATTTGTACTCCAGACTTGATTGTTTAAAATCAGCAGTAATCCCATCAAGCCTGAACTAAGAATGTTGCAATTGTTGTATGTATTTGATTCTATTTAACCATTTTAACTCATCTATATTTCTTTCTTTTTATGAGTAAACCTTTAGATTTTAAACTCTAAAGGAGTGGCAAGAGCGTGATTTGTGGGTAAGATCTGACTTGTATACCGACCTGGGTCTGGGGCGTAGTCCTTTGGAATCAGGAGATACTTTTTTTTTCCTGTTACCAGGGTATTGGTTTTCATAATCATTCATCCCCATAAGGAGTGGTGCAGGTGGTGATACTGGAAAACTGGAGTGTCTGAAGGAACTGCTTGTGTGACTTCTGGTTAGCCAGTAGGGTAAAACCGAAGTCCTCTCTGTTTGGCTAGTGTGGTGTGCCTTAGTAGTGAAGGACCCCCAGCGTTGGGCTATAACTGCCCTGCTCTAAGCAATTTGCCCTGAACTGATGCTCTCAGTAGTGTCCTCCAAAAGGCCGCTTTGTTACACTTACTTACAACACTCCTGCTAACACATCCAGAATTATGGTTTTTTGTTTGTTTTCTGCAACAGTGTTACACTGTTGACTTATATTAAGTTTGTGATCCACTATGACTTCCATATCCCTTTCCACTGTACTCCTTTCTAGGCAGTCGTTTCCCATTTTTTATGTGTGCAACTGATTGTTCCTTCCTAAGTGGAGTACTTTGCATTTGTCCTTACTGAATTTCATCCTATTTACTTCAGACCACTTGTAGCCCTTCCCAGTTTGGTATTGTCCACAAACTCTGTAAGTGTACTCTCTATGCCATTATCTAAATCCCGATGAAGATATTGAACAGAACCGATCCCTGTGGGATCTCACTCAATAAACTCTTAGAGCTTGACTGTGAACCACTGATAAGTTTTTGGAAAACGGTTCCCAGAGAGTAATTATGACACACCTTATAGTAGCTCCATCTAGGTTGTATTTCCCTAGTTATTGTATGAGTAGGTCATGAAAGGCAGTATCAAAAGTTTTTCTAAAATCAAGATATATCACATCTATTGCTTTCCCCCTATCCACCAGGCTTCTTACCCTGTCAAAGAAAGGAATTAGGTTCGTTTGATGTGATTTGTTCTCGACAAATCCATGCTGACTGCGCTTACCACTTTATTATCTTCTAGGTGTTTGCAAATTGATTGCTTAATTATTTGCTCCATTTTCTTTTCGGGTACTGAAGCTAAGATGACTGGGCTGTAATCCCCCAGGTTATCCTTATTCCCCTTTTTATAGATTGGCATTATATTTGCCCTTTTCCAGCCCTCTGGAATCTTTCCCATCTTCCATGACTTTTCAAAGATAATTGTGAAGGGCTCAGCTATCTCTTCGGTCAGCTCCTTGAGTATTCTAGGATGTATTTCATGAGGCTGGTGACTTTATTTGTAAGTTAGATGTCTTCATTTTTAACTTGGTCTCTCACTATTTTAGCCTCTGATCCCAATTCATTTTCAGTGGCGTTCACTATGTTACCCATTCAGTCATTACTAACCTTTTTGGTGAAAACAAACTGAAGAGTCATTTAGCACTTCCGTCATTTCCACATTTTCTGCTATTGTTTTTCCTCTGTCACTGAGTAACGGTTTTCTAAGATGTGCCCTGGAATGATACTATTTCTACCCATCCTCCTTGAATTATCAGGTTTATTAGCTCACAGTAAGTTAAATCACTTGAGTTGTGGGTATACAGTACACTAGCAGAGAAACTGCAATAGAAACCATAATGCCTGCAGGACATTCAGCCTTCATGATTCTCAGTTTATTGCTCATCTATTATAATGGAGTTGTGTTCCTCCAAGGAATTGTGTTCTTCTAAAAACTGTAAACTGATTTCTTGTATTGTATTGCATACAGCTTTACAAACCAAATTCAACAGCATTGAGTTTCTTTATTTGGCATAGTCAATTGTGATACTAACAGCAATAATTCTAAGAGAAAAATATGATTTTCCCCCTTTTTGCAATTCCTTTCTTTTTAAAATGTTTTTAGATAAAGATCAGGTGGCATCTAGTTTAAAAATATTTGAGTAAAGATTTACACATAACTAGAACTCAACAGAAAGCAGCAAAACTTTCTGAAATTTTTTGTCCAGCAATAGCAACCTCTTTGATTAAAATTCCAATCCTCTTTATATATGGGGCTTACAATTAACCATTAAACTTTTCTAAAGCTATTAAATAAATCTGATATATATTAGAATTAGGGCCCCACCAAATTCACGGCCAAGAAAAACATGTCACTGACTGTGAAATCTAGTCTCCCCCTAAGAAATCTGTTTTTTGTGCGCTTTTAACCCTGTACTATACAAATTTCCTGGGGGAGACCAGTGTTTCTCAAATTGGGGGTCCTGACCCAAAAGGGAGTGGTGGGGAGTCACAAGGTTATTTTAAGGGGGTCGCAGTATTGTCACCCTTACTTCTGTGCTACCTTCAGAGCTAGATAGCCAGAGAGCTGTGGCTGTTGGCCAGGCACCCAGCTCTGAAGGCAGAGCCCCACCAGAAGCAGTGCAGAAGGGTGACAATACCATACCAGGCCACCCTTACTTCCGTGCTACTGCTTTCAGAGCTGGCCAGCCAGAGAATAGTGGCTGACCAAGGGCTCCACTCTGAAGGCAGCAGTGCTGAAGTAAGGCTGGCAATACAATACCATGCCAACCTTACTTCTGGGCTGCTGCTGCTGATGGTGGCTCTGCCTTCAGAGCTAGACTCCTGGCCAGCAGCTGCCACTCTGTGGCTGCCCAGCTTTGACGATGGTGCTGTAGCCAGCAGCAGCGGAGAAGAAAGAGTAGCAGAATCGCCGCAATCACCCCCCACAATAACCATGTGAGCACACACACACTCCTTTTTGGGTCAGGACGCTGGAAAGTTGAGAGGGGTGGGTTGGCATGAGGATTTCTTTCTTACAAAAGCAGCTCCCAGAAAGAAAAAGCTAGAGAACCACTGATTAATCAGCAGTGCTCCATTCAGTCTGGGATTGAACAGTGTTATTGCTAGATGTAAAGGATATCAGGTTTCATCTTGCCTTTCCATGCATTGTTATAATTTTAAGAAAATAATTTAAAAAAAAAATAGAAATGGTGGAGAAAAGTGATCCTACTAGTTCTTGTTATGCTGGCCTGCGAGGACGCCTTGCTAGCTCACACTGGCCCAGCCATTCAGTGTGAAGTCAGTTATTGCAGCTCAAACTCATCATTTTCTTTGACCATGAAAAGAATGTGATTTGGATGCAGGTATAGCACAATTGGAAAGAATAGCTGTTTCACTCACTTTTATGCCACCGTTCCTACCCTTTCTTATGCCTGCTATGGAGAATGTTGCAGAGCTGTTCAAAAACAGGTGTCAATCTGATCAGTGGTGCAATCAAATTAAGAGTGAAGCAAAGGGCAGAGTTAATAAAATAAAGATGTACAATTACATAACCCCCTTTTTTCCACTGTCCATGCTACTTCTCCAATAACATTAAGTGCCTTGCTTCAGAATTACATCATGATTCTTGCCCTTTTAGGCCAGTGGAAGTTCAATCTGTTCTGGAGGAGTTATTCCTTCTGGCTGAGAATGGCCCTGTTTATATGGCTCTGTTACACCTCGAGCGGCTAACAAAAGAAGCCTATTAGCTTTGAAAGAGAGATTAGGGAACTTGCAGTCACCCAGCTGCAGGGTGAGTGCTGCATATGTAGCTGTTCACAGAGAAGGGAATACTGAGAACAAAATGGCAGGTCAGAGGGATGGAAGAAAAATACTTGAAAAATCAGCCCCTTTAGCTCTGGACTACTGCCAAGCTCATTTGTATGATGCCTTGAGCTCTGAACTTCCAAAATAATAAATTCACTTTATGCATTTAAAAAGATACCTGTTGTCAAAAATAACTTCTCAGCCACACATGGAGATCTCTCTGAAAGTTGCGTACGGTGCATAAAATCAAATACGCAGTGTGCTTGTATCAATGCAGTTTTATAATGGGCCATATGGAAATGTAAAATAATGCACACTGACTAAATGATCCAATCTGTAGATATAAGAAATTGAAATATCAGCTATACAGTAACTGATCCTACTTACAGAAGTATCAGGGAAATCCTTTATATTGTGGGCTTAGGGCAGGCATTCTTAAATCTTTGTCCTTATACAAAAATCACACTCTCATGGGCAATTCCCTAATGAAAAATTTAATGTACTGTGCTACCAACAATAAGAGCATCTTGAATCTTTTCCCTCTACCTTTCCCTACCCTCACACACACTTTAGATGCACTGTAATGGTTTCACTTTTCAATGTGAAATATCTTTTTGACTGAACATGTATGATTCTACTGAAGGTTTCTTGAGCAGCACCAACCAGAATAATTAAAAAAACAATGTAAAATAAAAATCAAAGCACTAAAAAGTCAAAGAATGGTCACAGTGAATCTGCAATTTTCTGGTGCATCATTCTGCATCAGATGAGTAATCCATCGTATGGGACCATCTCTAAGAAAGGGCCATCTGCTCTCAACATGACTCTGTATATGGCACCTGCACAGAAATTTACCTTTTCTGTAAGACCTTAGGGGGAAAAAAAATAAAGGTCTCTCAAAAATGGCAAAGCCAGTAAATAGCATAAACTGATAAACCTGGAATGATTGCTGAGATAAACACTCTGCACTGCTTCCGAATGTTTAAGTTGTATTAGCTGCCTTCTGACATGCATGACAGTGCCATTTGGCATGGAAGAAACAAGGGATTATAACAGAGATTGGATTTTTGAAATGAGGTCACAGCATGAAAAATATTCCCTACACTTATTATATATATATATAATATGTGTATATATATATACACACAAAATATATATATATATTAGACACACACACACACACACACACACACACACACA